>CM056512.1:37500-667614 GCA_029783415.1 Anisodus acutangulus | reverse complement strand
AATAAATGATTTTTATCTTCGAAACCCATTGGAAAGGGCAGTGCAAGAGAAATCATACAAAAATGATCGAATCTTCGGACGCCCCGAAAAAGATATAAGGTGTTCGAAAATGGTCGAAGTAGTTGAATAGGAGGATCACTATGACTATAGCCCTTGGTAAGTTTACCAAAGACGAAAATGATTTATTTGATATTATGGATGACTGGTTACGGAGGGACCGTTTCGTTTTTGTAGGTTGGTCCGGTCTATTGCTCTTTTTTTGTGCCTATTTTGCTGTAAGGGGTTGGTTCACAGATACAACCTTTGTAACTTCATGGTATACACATGGATTGACCAATTCTTATTTGGAAGGCTGCAATTTCTTAACTGCTGCAGTTTCTATTCCTACTAATAGTTTAGCACATTCGTTGTTGTTACTATGGGGTCCTGAAGCACAAGGAGATTTTACTCGTTGGTGTCAATTGGGGGGTCTGTGGACTTTTGTTGCTCTCCATGAAGCTTTTGGCCTAATAGGTTTCATGTTATGTCAATTCGAGCTTGCTCGATCTGTTCAATTGAGACCTTATAATGCAATTTCATTCTCTGGTTCAATCGTTGTTTTTGTTTCTATATTTATATTTCTGATTTATCCACTAGGTCAGTCTGGATCTTATACCTAAGAGTCTGATAGTAGAGATTAAGTAAAATAAAACAAATACAGAAGTACGTAACCTTGAGAATGACGGCAATAACTATCTTGTAAGACTAACTAATATTAAAAAAAATTACATTAAAACAAAAGCTAAGAATAAAAACCAGGATCATTTTTACTGGAAAATGATTTATAATATTATTAATTTTGTCCTCGTAAAAAATTAAACCCCTCCTTCCCCGTACAAAGTTCATGGGTCGTAATTGATTATGGATCTTTCACAAATTTGGGCTCCCCACACCATCATTATGCCCAGTTAGTTGCCCACCAAAGAAAATCATTACTATTTCAATATTCTCTTACCAAAGGCGGAATTAGGATTTTATCTATGATTTTGATAAAATTTAATTGCTCTGACCAAAACATTATAAAAGTGGAGCAAAAACGTTGTAGGTCTCTCTTAGCCATCATTGACCTCGTAAAATATCCTAGGTTTAACTGTGACAAGAACATCATTACCACTAACAATAACTTAGTACATAAAGATTAAAGCTTCTTGCTTTCGTGTAGGAAAACTAACTTAAAGATAGCTTAAAGTACTAAATACTTTCACTAATTAAGTGAACATGTTCACACATGTACAGTGTACTTGCTAGTCAAATCTTTAATTTCTTGTGTTACACCTTTATAAAAACATTTTAGTTGGATGGTAATTATGATCCTCACTTAACTCCACTAAATTACCAATACCACATTAAAGGGGTGAGATTATTACCACGTTTTTATCCTTTCTACAAAGTGATAGTCATAATCATGGTAAATGGCACTAACCTTTAAAATTTTATCTACTTAGTTCTTATCACTTCATTTACTTAGTTGAGTAGTAAAATTGTTTATTTCACCACTAAAGGAAGTGGTGAGATGGGTGAATATCCTTCATCATTAATTAGAAATCTCAATCTAGTTTGACATTTGGAAATGATTTTTCTTAGTAGGAAACACTTTTCTTAAATATGGCAAAATTAGCTCAAAAACATATGACATGTGCAGCTTGAACAGATTAATAAACTGCTCATTTATTGACTCGGCCTATTTTGACATGTTTAACTCAACTCATTTAAAAAAATGGAACTGAGTTGGGCTAAATATATAGCTCAAATAAATACATGACGAATCTTGATAAAATATTTTTAAATTTTGTGTTTGATATGCCATTTAGTTAGAATGAGGAAAAAAGTATATAGTAGTTAAACAAATTACAAAAAATTAAAACTCGGTAAGAGTTGAACGGATTAGCCATTACCTTTAGCTCATCTGATCCAGTACATCTCAGCCAAGTAATCTTTGAACAGGTTATTAACATACTCAAATGATTTAACTTTAAACATTTTATCTTATCATAAATAAGATAATTTATAATTACATAATATTTATAACTTATTTTAAATTTTATTTTTTCTTCTTAAGAAAATATTCTTATTTTCGGCTATCGCACCATTTCGTCGTTGTTACTATTTCTTTTCTGAATGCTCTATATTGTTTTCTTTATTAGTTGTCATATTTTCTCTTTTATAATAACTACGTTATTTCTGGAAACAACTTCTCTACCTCCGCGAGGTAGGAATAAGATCGGCATGTAATCTACTTTTTTCATACCTTACTTATTTAATTACACTAAGTATATTTTTATTCTTATTGTTAAAAAAATACTTAAATTTCATAGCCATCAAACACCGTCGTGTAAATTGGGAAACAAACTAAGTAGGGTGTTTGGACATGCGATTTCATCTTAGATTTTATCTCATGACATGAAATCTCAAATCATCCAAAAAGACACAATTTGGGATTCTCAATCAGGATTTTAAAGTTTTTAAATATAATAGTTGACTCATAACTTTATATTTTATAAAAATAGATTCATAAGTTGGTAGATATATTTATCAATCATGTTTACCATCCATTTATATTAAATATTTAAAGATCTACAAATTTGTAGTATATTTATAACAAATTTACTCTTACCAACCATGTGAGAGGATTATATTAAATAATAGTTACACTACAATCTCATGTTCAATTTTTCATTTTATTGAAATAAAGTTTGATCAATTTATGTTTTATTTTTAGAAAGATCTTCTGATGGCGTATTAATTTTGTTGTGAACTATAATTTGCTCATTTGGTAAGATTATATAAGAATTGATAAAATTTTGATAATTTTCACAACTTGTGAGAATTTTATGTCTATAAAAAAAATATAACTTAAAAAATTCAAATTATACATCCAAACAAAACTTTAATTTAATCATGTACGAACCCCGTTTAAAACAATAAGCCGTAAGTTTTCCCTCTAAATAAACAACACGGACAAAGCTGTCCTCTCTCCAATCCACCATTAAAACTACACTCGTTAAAAACACCCATTTTACAACTTCAATACCCTCTGTTTGGCAAAAAATGGTTTTCCTTGAAGATTGTCATTCTCACTCTAGTAATGCTCATTCCATCCAAACACGTCCTTATTATTACACCCCACCACCATCTTCAGCCAAAATAAACCGTTCAATGGGCCGGTCCATGAGAACCATCCGATCAACCGATTACTCCTCCGACTCCATCATCGATATTCGCTTAAACGAACTCGCAAAAAAGCCTCAAGGAATCCACCAATCATCAAACGAAGAAGAAGATATCTCAACCTTTCTACAACTTTCTCAAGTTTTCAGCGATTTCTCATCCGCTTGTAGCAGTGATATCTCTGGCGAGTTACACCGACTCGCAAATGTCCCGGATCCGGGTCTGACCCGACACGAACCCGAACCCGAACCCGAACCGTGTCTAGGGTTCTTAGATAGAGAGAAGTTTTCGACGGAGATAATAGAGAGTATTTCACCTGAGGATCTTTTACCTACGGTGAAACTCTGTGTTGACAGCTTACGGTCTCCATCCTTAGCAGTAAAAAGATCTGCGACAGCTAAATTAAGATTATTAGCGAAGAATCGAGCGGATAATCGCGCGTTAATAGGCGAATCAGGTGCGATTAATGCACTTATACCGCTACTTAAGTGTACGGATTCGGGGACACAAGAACATGCTGTAACAGCTCTGTTAAATTTATCATTACATGAGCCGAATAAGGCCTTGATCTTAAATGATACTGGAGTGATAAAACTGTTGATTTATGTTTTAAAAACCGGTACGGATACTTCGAAACAGAATGCTGCTTGTGCGTTGTTAAGTTTAGCTTTAGTAGATGATGAGAAGAAGGTTTCGATTGGTTCTTGTGGTGCTATTCCACCATTAGTATGTTTGTTGATGAATGGAACAAATAGAGGGAAAAAAGATGCTTTAACGACCCTTTATAAGCTTTGTTCAGTTAAGTTGAATAAGGAAAGAGCGATTCGTGCTGGTGTTGCGAAGCCACTTGTTGGGCTTATTAGTGAACAAGGGAATGGATTAGCTGAAAAGGCTATGGTGGTGTTGAATATTTTATGTGGATTTGATTTAGGGAAAGAAGCTATTGTTGAAGAAGGTGGAATTGCTGCACTTGTTGAAGCTATTGAAGATGGGTCAGATAAAGGAAAGGAATTTGCTGTTTTGACATTGTTGCAGCTTTGTGTGGATAGTGTTAGAAATAGGGGGCTTCTTGTTAGGGAAGGTGGAATTCCTCCTCTTGTTGCCTTGTCTCAGAATGGAACTGCTAAAGTTAAGCACAAGGTGAGTTTTTTGAAAATTTTGTTCCACCAGTCCTATGTTGTTGCTCGGATTCTACAAAAATATTGTCTGGCCGGATGCTTAAAAAGTACACTACTTTTGGAGGATCTGACGCGCGCCCATCGATATTTTTGAAGAGTCCGAGCAATATAGTATTGTTTATTCGAGTTCTTGAAAAAAAAAAAGAATCTTGGTCAATGTTAGCACTTTGTAGTAGTAGTAGTAGTATTGCTTAAAGAATAAAGACTGAACTTTTATGGCATTTTTTATTTAGTGTAATATTCCTAGTAACGTAGTTTGAATTCTTGATCCACCGGTCTTTGTTGCTCCGACTCTCCAAAAATATGTGTATGAAAATTGCCGTACCCGTGTTGGATCTTTAAAAAATACATTACTTTTGGATCTAACGTGCATCCATCATTTTTTAAGAGTCTGAGCAACATAGAACTGTTCACTCAAGTTCTTGGAAAAACAACTGAACTTTTATGGCATTAATAATTTAGTGTAATACTCCTAGTAAAGAACCAATAGCTCACCAAAGATATTGCCCTACCCGTGTTGGATCCTTAAAAAGTACACTACTTCCGGAGAATCTGACGCGCACCCGTCGGCACTTTTGAAGTGTCCGAGCAACATAGTACTGTTCACTCAAGTTCTTGAAATAAAAAACAAGAATCTTGGTCAATTATTAGCACTTTGTTTGTAGTAGTAGTAGTATTGTTTAAGGACTTTTATGGCATTAATAATTTAGTGTAATACTCCTAGTAAAGAACCAATAGCTCACCAAAGATATTCCCCTGCCCGTGTTGGATCCTTAAAAAGTACACTACTTCCAGAGGATCTGACGCCCACCCGTCGGCTTTTTTGAAGAGTCTGAGCAACATAATACTGTTCACTCTAGTTCTTGAAATAAAAAACAAGAATCTTGGTCAATTATTAGCACTTTGTAGTAGTAGTATTGTTAAAAGACTGAACTTTTATGGCATTAGTAGTTAGTATTACTCTGTGGTAAAGAACCAATAGTTCTTTCCCCTTCAAATTAATACTAAGACATTTCAGAGGAAGGAATTATTATTATAGCAATTTGTATGAATGTTGCTATTTTTTTATGAACTAATCTGTACCAGTAGTTAACTAAGGGCTTAAATTTGGACAAAAGATTGAGTTTTTAATGGTTACTACTATAACTTTGAACTTATATAATCATAAACATGTCACCTATGGAGTGTTCCAATATTTGGAAGTTTTTGTTAAGAGTCTCACATCGGATATGGAGTTTTTGTTAAGAGTCTCACATCGGATATGGAATGGGAACATGGGCTTTTTATATGGACTTGGACAATCCTCACCCTACAAGCTAGCTTTTGGGGTTGAGTTAGGCCCAAGATCCATTCTTTACATAGTATCAGTGTCAGACTCATTCCAATTTTCTGTTCACCGATGTTGGGACCCCCAAATTATATAATCCACGCTCCAGTTAACAAGGTGTGGACGTGCGGGGGAGTGTTAAGAGTGTCACATCGGATATGGAATGAGAATATGGACTTGGACAATCCTCACCCTACAAGCTAGCTTTTGGGATTGAGTTAGGCCTAAGATCCATTCTTTACAGTTTTGATTTGGAAGATAGGTATGGGGAAATATGTCCAAGAAATGAAGAAAGAATGAAAGTGAAATATTGGAGATTACGGTTGTATGGTGTGGGTTGCTACCCTTTCAACTGAGCCACACTTTAAACTTTATTTTGATGATGTTTTCATTTGAACTTTCTGGTACTTGTTGCAGTAACGTATGGAACAAATACTGCTGCAATGTTGCATTCAATGACACTGATGTTATAGTTTGCATATGCATTTTTAGTCCCAAGAGTTTAAAGCTGTATTATTCTTAGCATATTCTTGTTATGAAAAGACCTTAATGGTTTGGTTTTTTTTTTCTTTATCTGCAGGCAGAAACACTACTGCGATACTTGCGAGAACCAAGACAAGAAGCTTCAAGTTCAACTCCTTAAGAGAAATTGTAGTTTTAGACTGGTATTTCTACTGTAATGGTTTTGTTCTGTATATAGGAAGAAGTGTTTTGAAGAGTTTGTATAGAGTGTTTTAGGAATTTGGGAGTAATGGCTCTGATGTCATATGATAAATAAATAAATAAATAAATAAATAATATTAGAAGCTAGTGACGAATATTTTTGACTAGGTATTTAGAGGAGGGGTACTCATATCCCTCTTGAATTATTTAACTGGTACTGGTTTTTTTGGGAGCAGATGGTTGTTTGCCTAGTTTTCTTTTTGGTTTGGTGAGAATTGGGGTTATTATCCTCTAGTTTTGTTTGTGAGGTCCAAGTTCTTGTAGAAGGGTTACTACTCTTGATTTTTTAGTGTGTGATAATCAACTAGCATAGTATGCTAGAAGTTTTTTTCTCTTCTATATGTGCTAGTGTATGATGCAACCAACATATTTGGGTATTTATGAGATATTTTCATGATTTGTGAACATCAAAAATTTCAAGAATTTGTGGCTCTCTATGTAACTAGTGAGAGCATCAGATGCCCACTTGGTGTTAATAGAAGTTGTACATTTGTCGGCCATCCAAAAACAAATTCAAAGATCTTCCGATAGGGGTGGCGCTTCCTGTTTAAAAAGTGATTTATGTGGTCAGTAAATTTCGGACACGGGATGATTATAAAAAATAAAGAGTTTTCTATGCTCATCTATGTCACTGAGTGACTTTTAGCTGGCAAGGTTGCTTAGAATTTAGTCAATTGAGGGTGGGTTCATATGTGATTTTTTGGTCCTCCAACCTTTGAACCCTTTAGTTCATGCATTTCTTGAATACTCCAAAACTTAATCTAAACTCTATTGAGCCTTTCATTAATCAAATTGGGATGTGACCATTTGAGTATTTCTTCCCCTTCATGTGCTATGAGTATGTGGTCCTCCCTTGTAATTCCTTTTCTTTTGAAATCATTCTTCTTTTTTTGTTCTCAAGTTCTGGCATGCTCTGATTTGAAACTGTGGCTGATTAGAAATTTGGACCTCTCCTTTTCATTATTGTTCCTACTCCCTTCTCCCATAGGTGTACAGAGGTATCAAGTCATTAATCCTTCCCAAGTATTAAGATTACAATTACAGCAACACATTTCAATTCCAAACAATTTGGGACACACTATACTAATCATAAACTCTCATTTTGTGAGGCTTCATTATAAATCGGCTAGTTTTCATTGCTTGTCAATCTATGTATCTCGTCTTTTATTCGCGCTTGGAATTGATAATATGAGCAACCTTACGTAGGCGGAGTTTGAATTCTAAGTATCAAGAATGATGCTGTCAAAGTATTGCATTATGCCACACCCCTTTCCTATGCGCACAGTCAAATGAAACAGAAGCTTATATGAAGAACTATTTAAGATTGAAATAATTGGAAGATCTTTGCTAATTTTTAAACTGTTTGATTTTTTTTCAATAACTGTGTTGTTCGAGTTAGTTTATGCACCTCGATTAATTATACAAATTGCCTATTATTTTCCAAAGCACTTAATAATTCTGTCAATCAAGGCTTGAACTCATTGATTGATGTAGTAATTTCTTAGACAGTGAACTGGTCTCCTGGTTGGAGACTATGAGGTAGTTAATTGGTTTGCAGAAGGTGCAGAAAATGCTTTTGTTGCTACTGTAAGTGGTCATGCCTGCATAAAATGAAATTGCATAGAGTATGTACAACTTCTTTTGTTTATGAAAATCTTGTAATGTTAGAGAGGGTATAACATAACAATTAAGCCATACCAATTAATAGATCTTATGCTCATATTTTGTGGTCACGTGTGCTATTAATTTGTTCTTCACTTCTATAGCCATTGAGGTATGGGAGGAGCTAACATGAAAAATGAAATGTTGAAAGAAGTTAAAGCATGGGATAAGTTCTTGTATATATTAGAGGCGGATTTAGAATTTTAACTTAATCGGTTCAATTTTTTGTAGTTTTTGCGCTGAACTCACTATACTTCTAAAATTGTGGGTTCAAAAGCAAATATTTATGTTTTTTTTGGACAATGGTGGTATTCATACCAACTTATACGCCTCCCACAGTACTATATAACTTTGTCCATTAAAGTTTGAATAAATAGAAAGAAATTACTGAATATATAAAAATTTTGAAGAATTCGAATAACATAATCTATTAGAACAGACAAGAGAGTATTTTTTTGTGGCAAAGGGGATTGAAGGTGGTGTAGGGGTAGGTCCTAGAAAGAAAAGGTTTTAGTGCATGCACGGATATTATATATATATATATATATATATATATATATATATATATATATATATATGATGAATAATAATGGCAGCCACCAACCCCACAACAGATTACCTTGTTTGGTAAAACAATACTGCAGTAGCCATTGTCCCTTTTATGAAATGCATTAGCTGGCACAAACAATACAACTTGGCATTTGTCTTAGTTGTTTGGATGGATCAGTATTTCCCTCCTATATCTTTCAATTTTTCTGTCATTTATTTAACAAAACAATACCCTTTTGCTCTTCTAATAAGTTTTTGTGTGATTGTCTAAGTTGTGGAATGTTGATTAAGTGAAACTATTGTGGATCCATAACCATTTTACTACCTATTTATGTGGTTGATATCTTGATTACTGACATAATCACTCCGCTCTTGATGATGTAGCATTTCATGTAGGCTACTTTTCTCTTGCGAAATTCTAGTAGATTCTTGCTTGTGGGCGTAAGGAAGATTTTTGATTCACCGCTTGGACCTAAAATTAATTTACTAAAGGTCTTCCGATTTTTATATAGTCCATTTTTTTTTTGATAATCCAGGTCTCCAGGCTTGCGCCTGACTACGTCCTGGAGGTAATAGCACCGGTCCTTCAACACTATTACCAGGTAAATCGCGGGATGTGCTCCGGTGGCCAATTTTCTGGGAGCGTACAACTGATCAATGAGACAAGGTCAAATTCCCCAACATGCAGAGTTTCTTCGTGCTTGCGGGGAATCGAACTCACGCTGTCCCATGCCAGAGCGCCTTAAATGAGTATCGAATACCATTTATTATATATATAAAAAGTGAAATTAGTTGTGCTTGCACGGTGTTGATTAAGTCTTGGAGAAAACTTGACTAAGAACAATGCAGACAATACTCGATAGAATTGCAGATAGGGCTGGCAATTTCACCCTAACCCGATGGATATCCGATCCACCCGACCCAATTATATGGACGAAAAACCGACAAAACACGGATTTTAATCGGGTGACGGATGGATCGGGTGACCGATCGGGTCGAATTCGGGTGGACATACATCCAACCCACCACTCGATCCACCACCCGACTCATCCATCCACCCGTTTATAAATTAGATATTTTTTGTGTAGTTCAGTGATAACATACCCCTGACTCATGTCGTTAATAGTACTTGGTTTTATTTCCAATAGTTGTCTTTATTTTTCTAAAGTGAGTGAAAATTCTTTTTCAATTTCAACATGACAATAACGATGATTCCTAGTATCAAAAATGTTATTTTTGTACTACGTTATACATAATTGACATTTTCTATGTTGAACATCACTCTATATATGATTATAACTGTTAGCAATATAATAGGTTGAGGAATATTACAATAGTATCAAGATCAAATTATAATGGTAAAGCAAGATAGTATGAAAACTGAAAAATAAACCAAAAGTACCAAACTGATTGTGCTATAATCATCCGCTAAGCACCCGATCCACCCGATTCATCCGTGGATAATGGATGGATCGGATGTGGATGAAGAAAAAATAGGGTGATGGATGGGTCGGGTGATGGATGGATGGTTAGCGGGTGGAGGCGGATTGAGCTCCACCCGATCCATTGACAGCCCTAATTGCAGACAGTAGTGGATTTAACCATCAGATAGTTAGTTCGGCAAAATTCAAGTTTTAATATCTTAACGATAAATATATGCGATAATTTCATAAATATGCTAAGTCTAGAAACATATTATTTTATTAGTGTCAAAAAATAATAAAATAAATATTATTTTATTAATTGGACTGAATTTGGACCAATTAATAATTGCATGTGAAATTTATGACATTGGCTATTTTTCAACTATAGATATAATTTGTGAATTGCTACCATTTTATCTTGAATAATGACTACTTCGATATCAAACACAAAAATCGTTAAGTTGGACCGAACGGCCCAGAAAATCTAGCCTGTCGAGGCTTGCACAAGAACTTCATAGATCTATAATATAGTGAAATTTGCTTGTTTAGTAAATGACTTTTTTTTTATTTCTTAAAATCTTAATGTGGTACATTTGTTAGTTATTGCATTATATGACAGCTTAATGTTGTCCGTAAGAATTAATAATATATAAGCAAAACATTGGATCCAATACTAACACTGACCGGAAGGGTAATTTTTTCAAGGACTATTTGCATAAATTTTAAAAATAGAGATAACATGCAAATGGTGACCCCTATATGTAACCATAATTCTTTAAGCAGAGAAAAAGAAATAAAGAATAAATATCAGTAGGACAAAAAAAATAGAAATATTAATAGGACTGTCAAGAACCTAATTAAAACACCAAACTATTCTACTCTCTACTATAAAACAATCAACTTGATAATCAGATATTTTTCACTTAAGCTTATTTTTTTCGCCATAATCTGACATTCAAAGAAAAATTACCAGTAAAAAATGTCACACTAATTAAGATTATGGACTAAAATTAAACTTAGCTCGCATCGGATTTTCCTCTGTTTTCTTGGGAAACAATTTCGGTTTATAGCCTTTCTCAAGCATTTTCTCAACTTCCTCAAATTGTAAGCCTTTTGTTTCAGGCGCCAATTGTTGAAAATCCAGCAAATAGAAGAAATGTACCGGCTGAACCAATCGCCTCGGTTAACGTCAAGAACGTCTCGCTCACGATAAGATTAGATACCCAATTGGAGACAGTCGCGATCCCACCACCAAAGCCTCGGTGTCTTAAGGGGTATATCTCGGAGTTGACGATCCATGGGGCTGTTCCCATACCTGAAGAGTATGATATGATGTACAATCCGAGAAACTATTGGAAATTTGCTTTTGGCGGGAGTTGCGTCCGACCAACTTTAACGGCTTAAACACTAGTGTTCCGCATGTTGGAGAATACGGTTCTTCACACGTGCATAATCTACTAAGTAAGTAGATAACCGTAGGGCCAAGGATCGTCAAATTCGTTGAGAAATGAAAGAGATATTGATCCACGAAGTGAGGTGTTTGAAGCATGAAAAAGTGTGGTGGTGAGATCAATTCTCCCTCATCGGTGGGAGAAGAAAGAATTGTTTTGCTTATAAGTCTCAAGGTTGGCTTGGGGTTTGGGACTCCAGGGGTATCCCATGTGTTTAAAGGAGGGAGGACCTAGATGTGCTTCGGTTCGAGGAAAGCCCACACGCGCGTCGCCGCCCGTCCCATCACGGGCCACGGGCTGTGCTTCTTCTGATATTATCTTTTTGGACCAGAATTATTTCATATGTACAGTTTGGTCCCTGAAGTTTCCAGAAAGTCAAACTACCGATCACATGTGCATATCGCTCCTAGTATACTGGTGCACCAAGATTTTTATCAAGCTTTTGATTTGTATCCATTGGTGACTTTATCGGTGAACTGTCTAACATCTCGAACTTTCTCAAAACATCCTCGATGTAGTGAGACTGAGATAAGACCAGTCCGTCAGACGTCTTAGTGATTTTTATCCCTAAGATGACATCTGCAATACCCATATCCTTCATGTCGAAGCATTGTTTCAACATGTTCTTAGTCTCTAGGATTACCCTAGGACTACTTCCTGTGATTAACATGTCATATACTTATACGCATATCATGACGAATGAGTCAGAGTTACCTTTCGTGTAGACATATTTATCACCCTCATTAATGGCAAAACCCTTCGATAGTAGAGTACTATCAAATTTTTCGTGTCATTGCTTCGGGGCTTGTTTCAGCCCGTACAAAGATTTGACAAGCCGACAGACTTTCTTCTCTTGCCGTTGAACACCTACCCCTCGGGTTGGTCCATATAAATTTCTTCTTCCAAATCACCATTTAGGAAGGCTGTCTTGACATCCATTTGATGTATCTCAAGGTCACGCAAAGCTGCGATCGCAATGAATACCCGTATGGATGTCATCCGAGATACCGGGGAGTATGTGTCAAAGTAGTCAAGACCTTTTGTTTGTCTATAGCCCTTGACTACCAACCTGGCCTTGTACTTATCTATAGATCCATCTGCTTTATATTTTCGTTTGAGTATCCACTTACAACCCAACGATTTATTTTCCGGAGGAAGATCAACCAACTCCCAAGTATGGTTATGCAGAATGGAGCCTATTTCACTCTCAATAGCTTCTTTCCAGAGCAGTGCTTCTGAAGTTGACAACGCTTTAGCAATTGTCCTTGGTTCATCATTTACCATATAAGCTACAAAGTCAGGACCGAAGGATTTATCCTTCCTAGCCCTTTTACTTCTCCTTAGATCCATCTCTGGAGTCTCCAAGTTCTGAGAATCTGGAACACTAGATTCCGGATGTTCAGCCACATCGAGATCCGCTAGATCTGAACCATCTAGATCCGGGCCGTCAACGACTCCCGGTTTTTGAGAGCTTTGTTCATAACTTCGTTTGCGAGAGGTTGTGTCTTTTTCCTTTCTAGGAAAGGTACCTTCAAAGAATTGAGCATTCCTTGATTCCATGATTGTACCCTGGTGGATATCTGGAATATTTGACTTATGCACTAATAAGCGATAAGCACTACTGTTATTTGCATATCAGATGAATATGCAATATACAGTCTTAGGCCCAATCTTGACCTGTTTTGGCTTGGGTACTTCAACATTTGCCAAACAACCCCACACCTTAAAATATTTGTAGGTGGGTTTCTTTCGCTTCCATGATTCATATGGAGTTTTGTCCTTACACTTATGTGGGACTCTGTTAAGAATCGTATTAGCGGTAAGGACGGTTTCTCCCCATATATTTTGGGGAAGATCGGAATTGAGGAGCAAGGCATTCATCATTTCCTTCAATGTGCGGTTCTTACGTTCCCCACACCGTTCGATTGAGGTGAGTATGGAGCCGTCGTTTGATGAATAATGCCTTCTTAGGCACAGTATTCCTCAAATGGTGTTACGTATTCTCCCCCTCTATCGCTACAAATGGATTTAATTCGCAGGCTTAGTTGGTTCTCAACTTCTGCTTTGTAACGTCGGAACGTTTCAAAGGCTTCATCCTTACTTTTCAACAAGTAAATGTAACAATACCTTGTGCTATCATCAAGGAATGTCACAAAGTATTTTAGTGGAAGCATGAGCACTTCGGATAGTGATTTATGTAAAGAAACACCAAATCCAAAGACGTTCCCGCGATAGACGTTAAGTGCTATCTTCAGTATGGGTAAATGTTAAGTTTTCAAAACCTTTAATGATCCTCAACAGTTGAGGTTAGATTTGGGGAAACTTTTAATGGTTCCTAACACTTGTGAAGTGGAGTATAGCATGATACCTTGTAGGAGACCACTTATTTAAGTGCGAGGACGGGCCACCTCAAATGAACGCACTTAAGAATCCAAGAAGTTGTCCATGGCCACAACGGACAAAACATTACGAAGAAGAGAGTAAGGGAATTTGTTGTGTTGGTACTATTGACTTGGCTTACACTAAACACTGACGGTTCAAGACATCACGTTCAACGCGCAGTAAGTAAGTCCGATAGTATTTAACTATGGAAGGTTCAAAGTTGAAGCTATCTCTCCTTATGTAACATTGGTCCGCTGAAATATTGCTGAAAATAAAAAGGCACCATGTGAGTGCGCCAAAATCTCTTTCAAAAGGGGATACTTGAACAATATACTGGAATTACAAGAAACTGGAATTACAATAAACTTGGTATGCTGAGTCGAGTGTTTGCTCTGTCTTTAAGACAATATTGCCCCGTATGTATCATTTCTACGTCCTGAACAATTGTCTCCCAAGATAAAACAACAAATGAACAAATGAGCAAAGAAAACTCAAGTGCTACCGTGAAGAATTTTGAGTAATGAAATGATGCTGGAATGTAGTAGGAAGAACTGATTTCGTTTCTGTTTTTGTGTTATGTGTGTCTCAACAATCTGGCCAAAGGGTTCTTTATATAGTTGAAGGAGAGGCTTACCAACTGCCCACATAAGTGTCATTATTGGCCAAGTAATTGTTGGAATTTCTATGGTACTTTATAAAGCAGTACGGGAAGTAATAACTATTACAAATGTTCGAAAGGATAAATAAATGGTCAATCTTCAAAACTGCCGCATGTGTGTTGTGTCTTGAATCTTGATCACCTTGCAAAGCCAATGTTGAGAACTGCCGCAAGTTTGTTGTGCCTTGAATCTTGATAACCTGAAATCAAGAAACAATTAAATCTGGATGGTTACAACGTTGTGTGTTGAGTCGAGGATAGCCCTCTATCCTTAAGACAAGATTGCCCCGTATATATGCTTTTACGTTAGCGGGCAATAGTCTCCCAAGATAAAACAACACTGTAATCTCAACACTACAAAGCCAATAGGTTGAGCCTGGCGAAGAAAACAAATATGACTCGTCTTGCTGAAGATATGGAATAGGAAGGAAGAGTTTCTCAATACTCTTCTCTTTTGTCTCTGTGTATATAGTGTGTCTCTGTAGTGTATATCTTGTGTATATGTGTGGGTTTGCTCACTGATTTTCGTGACAATTTGCTCACTGTTTTGAGCTATTTTCATGACAGTTTTCAGTGCGTTTGTTGCCTGTTTTCGTGTGTTTTTCTGCCTGTTGTGCTGCCAGTTTTTCATCTCCTTTTTTGCTTCTGATTTGAGCCAAAGAAGGCTCAATTTATAGCAAGGAGAAGGGGCTGTCCAATTGCCAAAACATGGCTGTTAATGGCCATTAGGAGGGCATTAAAACAGCCAAGTAATGGCTGTTAATGGCCATTGAAAGGCTGCCCAACTGCCCAAGTAATGGGCTGTTAATGGAGGAATTAATCAGAAATAATGGCTGGTTAATGCTCCAAAACGCAGTCCAACAGTAGACAGAAAAAGTCTCCAGAAATTCTGGGGACCAAACTGAAAATATTGAAACTTCAGGGACCAAACTGTACATATGAAAGAATTCTGGTCCAAACTGTACATATGAAACTTCAGGGATCAAACTGTACATCTGGCAGAGTTCTCTGGTCCCACAGCCCACAGCCCACAAACCCGTGAACCCGTGAACCCGTGAACCCGAGAACCCGAGAACCCGGAACCCGGAACCCGAAACCCGGAACCGGACGGGACGGGCGGGCGGCGGCGGCGCGCGTGTGGGCTTAGCCTTGAACCCAAACACATCTAGGTCTTCCCTCCTTTAAACACATGGGATACCCCTTGGGGTCCCAAACCCTTTACCAATTTGAGACTTATATAGAGAGCAATTCTTCCTATTCCCACCGATGTGGTAGATTTGTCCCACACCACATTTCCATGTCTCAAACACCTTACTTCGTGGACCAATATCTCTTTCATTTCTCAACGAAATTAGACGATTCTTGGCCCTACGGTCATCTACTCACTTCGTAGATCATGCATGTGTAAAGAGACGAGGTCTCCAACATACGGAACACTAGTGTTTAATTCATCAAAGATGGGTGGACGCATCTCCCCGCCAAAGGCTAATTTCCAACAGTAATGACAATTATGGAGGTAGTAATTCACCAAAATAAATGGTGAATTGATGTGTGTGCAACGGATTGGCATTTAGGAAGATTAATTCAGCCAAAATAAATGGCTAAATTGAGTGTTGGTTGACGTTCCAGAAACCACAAAGTTCTCTGCCGAATTTGACTTTCTGGAAACTTCAGGGACCAAACTGTACATATGAAACAATTCTGGTCCAAAAGATAATATCAGAAGAAGCACAGCCCGTGGCCCGTGATGGGACGGGCGGCGACGCGCGTGTGGGCTTTCCTCGAACCGAAGCACATCTAGGTCCTCCCTCCTTTAAACACATGGGATACCCCTTGGGGTCCCAAACCTCAAGCCAACCTTGAGACTTATAAGCAAAACAATTCTTTCTTCTCCCACCGATGAGAGAGAATTTATCTCAATACCACATTTTTACATGCTTCAAACACCTCACTTCGTGGACCAATATCTCTTTCATTTCTCAACGAAATTTGACGATCTTTGGCCCTACGGTTATCTACTTACTTAGTAGATTATGCACGTGTGAAGAACCGGATTCTCCAACATGCGGAACACTAGTGTTTAAGCCGTTAAAGTTGGTCGGACGCAACTCCCGCCAAAGGCAAATTTCCAACAGAAACATCACTGCAAAGAACCCGAACTTGCTAGGACAAGTTTTCATGAACGATTCACGTCTTTCTGATCGACATAAACCTTTAACGTGATCATTTAGAGCCAAGCATGCACCAGGATGATACTGATAAAAAAAATTACTGTCAATACCAATGGTAGAAACGCGATAAAAGGAACAAAAAGCCAAGAATGATAAGTTGCAAAACACAAGATTTTGTGTAAGCTGAGTCGGCCTATTGTCACACCTTGACTTCAGGATTGTCAGGTACTAAAACTTTACTTCATCTCACAAATTGACGTTTACTTTTTATATTTTTAAGTAGAGTATTGTATATAAACAGATTGTCATTTCAAATAGTATTGTTTCTGCAAATGAAATAGTAAAATTTTCCGGCAAAGCAATGTCGCATGACACCTTAGGGTATAAGGTGTTTCCGTTACTGAAAATGCATATTTCCCTACTGATTTGGACAAACATAACAAGGATTTTGATAATGACACCAAAGGGAATCAATGAGGATGCCCGTTTTCTAATATGGATTCAGTAATATAACGGCAAAATCAACAAAACTTACTTTGTTGTCTCCATTAGAACAGAAAGCACAATCTGAGGAAGCCTGTATGCAACTCATACAGTTCCAGGATGATGCGCCTGGAGCATTTAGAACGCGGAGCATGTTGAATTTGATCCAAAGTGATTCGACTCGAAGGCACTAATTGGCGGTGCATGTGAAGAAGCTTGCATGAAGAGAAGAGACAATATGATTAGGCACACTATGATACCAATCATGGAGAAAATCATCAACCTCAGAGAGCTAATGCTGTCTTGTTAGAAGCAAATCCAGCTAGTTGTACAATGGTCAGACTGTAATACATGACTGTGTTGATCCCGACGAATTGTTGTGTGACCTGGACAGTTATACCGGCATAGAGACCCCGACGAACAACGGTGTTACTGAAATCACTCTTGACTTTCAAAAAAATACCACCTCCGAGGAAATCCGCATCGGCCTTCTCTGTTTCGATCAAAGCCTCCAAAGCTCTCATCTCGTCTTCTACTTCATGAGCGGGATATATCTTCTCTAAGATAGCCTTAGCTTCATCTTTCTTGCCCTGCAGAGAAGTCAGCAGACATGACAATTAACGAGAGAATGGCTAAAACTGAGAAGATTAAAGAGGTGATCGGCCTACCGCTCTATATAACCATCGAGGCGACTCGGGAAGGGACAGCATTAGAAAAAATTGAATAAGAGCAGGAATACCAGCTACGCCAAGTTCCTTTCGTCTAAAAGTGATACAGACAAATCAGTTAAAACATTCTAAAAAGGGAACATTTCCAATTGACGAAAAAACTTCAAAAAGAGTTTCAACGTGTATTATTACCCTTGTAAATGCTAAGTTGATAAGATACGAAAGAAACTGTCCTCCCGTAATTAGTAGACCGTTCGTGCTAACTAAAGCTCCTCTAATCCCAGCCGGGGAAGCTTCCGAAATATAAAGTGGTGAAGTCATGGAAGCCATTCCAACTCCTCAACCGACGAGTACTATTCCAATAATTATCACCCAAGGTACCAGGGCAAGTGCCATGACGATCGCACCAACAAAGAACAAAATATCTGCTAAAAGAATCGACTTTCTCCGACCATACTTGTCATTCAACCAGCCACCAAATCCTGCCCCGAAAATCGCCCCTGCAACCGCCATGCTTACTATGGTTTCCTACATTTTTAATGGAAAAAAAAACATGTTATTCTGTTTTCACAAAATAATCAAATTGAACTAACATATAAAGGAGAGTAAGTCACTTACTTGCAACCAAGTATGCTTGTAGACAGATTTGAAGTCATCCCGAATATAAAGCAATGCACCAGATACCACACCTTGTTTGCAAGAAAATCACAGTAAGCCAAAATTAAAAGAAGAGACAAGTAATTTTACTAATACTACAATTAACAATTATTTACATCTTATCACAATGATTTATTGACAAATGTAGTATCTAAAACATAGTGCTAAACACGGGTGGAGATACAGCCCGTGAAGAGTGTTCAGTTGAACACCCATCGCGGGAAAGTTATACAGTGTATCAGTCAAAATATCACTTTTATATACATATACGTTATTTACATCTCGAATATAAAGCAATGCACATACCACACCTTGTTTTCAAGAAAAATCACATTAACCAAAATTAAAAGAAGGCACAAGTAACTTTGCTACACTTCACAATTATTTACATCTTATCACAAGTGAATTTTTTACTAAGATCAGTTCGTACAACATGCTGAACACGGGGGCAGCTACATCAAGTAAAGGCTGTTCAGTAGGCCACCCATCGACGAAAACTATACCGTATATATAGGTCAAATATCATTTTTATCGCCTTTAGCGAAATTCTTGACTTCTAACAACAAGAAAGTACTAAAAGCAGTTGTCATTTACCAGTATCATAACCAAACAGTAGCCCTCCGATGCCAGCAGAAAAGGCGAGACGCATAATGTAAGGCGTTTTCCATGTCGTCCTCCAGCATTCTGTAAACTCCGTTTTATCTGCTTCGTGAGGACCGCCTTCCATAGTATCCCGGTGTCAACCTAGTTTTTTTCTGCTATACTCAAGAGAAATCTTCACAGCAAATTGCCTGTCAATAAGGCAATAACAAACAATTCACCTTTAATAAATACTCATTTTTCTCAAGAGAAAAAATCACATACATTATCCAATACATAAAAGTTCATCCAAGTTGCTGGAGATCAAATTCATTCATTAATACAAATTGCAATAAAAGTAGGCATTATGACCAAAAAAAGAATATTCTTAATCTGAGAATTAATATATTATGGGAAAAAGGGAGAATTTTTAGCACAAAAAATCAACAATTTCTACAATGGATATACTGATTAAGACCATTCATATTCCAACTTATCCAAAACAAAGCAAAAACAGCAATTGGTCATACTAATTCTATAAAAGCAATAATTGACAAAAAATGTTACTTTATTCTTATCTATTGTACAAAAATAACATTTGATTCTCTTCTTATTTAAAATTTTTTACAGAGAATAAACAGGGATGCCTATAAAACAAATCAAAAAATACAATCATGCAGAATCAAGAAAATAGTGGAAAAATACACTATTGAGACCATGCCAAAAAATACAAATAAATTTATAAGAAAAAAAAACAATGACAACTGAGATTGAGACTCGTGGAAACAACCCTTGCAAACATGCAGGGTAAGACTGCGTACAATATAGACTACTATAGACTTTTGTAGTCTGACCCTTTCACCGGATCATAGCAGGAGCTAACTGCACTTGACACTTTTAATTGAGATTGAGACTTAACAAGAAAAATAAGGAGAGTGAGATTATGAACACACACAAAATAAAGAATTATAAGAAGAAGAAAACACAATGACAATTGGGATTGAAAATTAAAACAAGAAAAATAAGCAGAATTTGATTATTAACACATAAAAAAATTAAAAAAAAAGAAGTACCTTTGTCACTCTATTTTTTCAACTTGAGTAGTCTTTTTCTATAAGAGAGTACACAACCAACGACCTTTTTTTCTACTTTGTCGATAAGAATAAGATATAAAGTGAGTGAAGTTATGTGGATATATATTATGTGTAACCGAAGTCAAAAAGGAAAAGAAATCAAAGAAATTCTTAGTCAAATCTGATTAGAATTTTGTAATATGTTTATCATTTCTTGATTTTGAAGTTCAAATGTTTTAATATCAATTATGGTTAACAATAAATTCTAATAAATGTAGAATTAGGAGTAAATTCTAGCGTCCAAGTAATCCGTTTCACTTGAGAAGTTATAAGGTAACTTACGAGTTCGATCAAACCGAGTAAGTTTATCCAAAATCCTTATGAAATTCATTCAATAATTTATAAATTTTATATTTGGCATTCAATTATTAGCACTCAAAGTCGTTTATGAAATTCAGAAGACGTAAAACTCACATGTATTTCATCCGTTTTGTAGTTCTTTCTTAATACTTTCTCCGATTCAAAAATAGTGTCCACTTAGCCCTAAAATATTCTTTCAAGATTTGAAGTTTATATATTTTGACTTTAACTATGGTAATAATAAACTCTAATAAATGTAGAATTAGGAGTAAATTCTAGTGTCCTTATCCTTTAGAAGTAGGAAAGTAATTGTTTCGAGTAAGGCAACTTACGAGTTCGTTAAATCGAGTAAGTTTATCTAAAACCTTTATGGAATTCATTGATTTTTTTTTATATATATTTGAAATTCAATTTTTATCACTTAAAGTCATTTTATAGAATCAAAATCCATAAATCACGTGGATTTGATCCGATTTGTAGCTCTTAATACGATATGAAATATGTCATTTTGAAACATACCAAAATGTTGAACATTCAACCACTATCAACATCGTCTAAAACCGCTTTTTCTGCGTGGAGATTTTAAATAGGAGAGCACAGACATTCATTGGCTACACATTGGAGATTGCAGTTCTATTCAGAGATTGGATTCGTGAGGAGCGTAGAAGGTGCGGTCAATCAGAGACCAATGAAGAAGAAGACTACAACTACAACGAAATTTTGTCCGAGGGAGCAGGAAGCGACGTTGAAGAATTTGACAAACAAATTCCAATTTCAACAGAAGATCCTCAAGACATTGTGAGGAAATTCAAAAAAGTATGGTTGAATATGTAATTTTTTAAATTGCAATTTTACTATGTCATTTGCAACTTTTGAACAACACCACAAAGTTGCAATTTTAAAATTGTATTACAAAAAAAATCATATTTCTATTAAATAGTATAAGAGGCACAAAAATAGCATTGGGATGTTTTTATTACTCTATCTTGTTCAATTATTGAAGTGTTTGTATATTTATTTTTTAAATTAAGTGGGGGGGATCCCGAGTCCCGACCCGCCCCAACCCGACCCCATTCCGGCGGGATGTGGGACGGGACGGGACCTCTTCCGGTCCCTCCTATCCCGGCCCGCCCCATTTATGGGCCATTCTTTGATTAAAACAAAAATTAAATTGATATAGTCAGCTTTTTAATTATTAAAATCAAACTAAATCAAATATAATACCTATCCATCGATTTGGTTGTTATAAGTTTGGTTTAGTTTGGTTCGATTTTTAAGAAATCTAATGATACTTCTCTCTTTCATTTTTTTCCTATGATTAGGAAAAAAAGCATCCATCTCTTTCCAACTTATAATATGTTATTACCCTTTTATCTGTGGGAGTTATAATTTCCTTTGATTATGAAGAAAATGTTTAAGATAAGTTTAAATCAAGTGAATAAAATTTATAAGAAATACAACTTTTTAGGTAAATGTCATATTCGTTTATTTGAATAAATGAGTTTGAAATCCATCGGGACAAGGTTCACATACTGTCCCGGATCAAGTACATGGTCAAATTAACCCCACGACGGGGGGAATTATAGGCCCTAATTACAAGAAACATATAGATATGGAAGCAATAGCAAAATTAGTTGATTTGGAGGGTTTGCCTTTTTCATTTTCTTCATCTCCTTATTTTATTCATTACATTAGAAAAATGTATAATCCTGCTTTTAACGATTTTCCTAGATCAACTGTTAAGAGAGATGTATTTAAATTTGCACATGAATATCAACTATAGTTACGTTATGCATTATATCATTTTAATGGCAAAATGACTATCACTTCTGATATAGGCCGTAATAATAACGATCATGATTATTTAACGGTAACTTGTCATTGGATAGATTATAAATGGTCTATGCAAAAACGTATTTTGTTGGATATGTAAAGCATGTACGAGAATTGTAAATAACTATTACAGTGATCAAAAAGATAAACAACAAAGATTACAACAACAAGTTGTCAATATCTTGATCTTGAATTGGAATTTCAAATATGGATCTTGTATTAAAGAATACAAGAACATGAACAGCTACACTTGTGGATTGTAGATCCGCTGAGAATCTGAACGGTTAGAGCCCTTTGAGATTCTAGTTCACACCTAAAATACTTAACAACCAATTAGATAATCACAACACCACCGGCTGAGGCGAGAGACAGCTCTCTGTCTTTAAGACAAGATTTTCCCCGTATATAGGCTTTATGGAAGCATGGACAATAGTCTCCCAAAATGAAACATCAAACTATCAAATGTGCAAAGCCTACACAAATGATCCTAGCGAAGAACACGAACAATGAAGATTGCTAAGAGAATGATTGCTAATCAGAAAAACTGATCTCTTTGTGGTGTTGTCTACTTGTATGTATTTATGTTTTTATTCATCTATAGAATTGAGCCAAAGGCCTCAATTTATAGGTGTGCAAGATGGCCTTTCAAATGCCCCATAATGCCATTCAATTGCCATGTAATTGATGACATTTAAACCCCAAGTAATGCAGCAACATAATGGTCCAAGTAATGGCCATTATTGGGTGGATTCAATGCCATTGAAACCACCTCAACAACAAAACATTTGGGATTCCGACGAATAGTCACTGTCTGGGAAGCGTCACGGCTCTAATTAGCCAAAAGCCTCACTGCCGACCAAGCGTCGCGGCGCTCCGACGTCGCGGCCCAGTCCGATCGGTGCCGCAACCCTTTTAGGCTCTGCGGTTCGACCCGTACCATCTTACACTTCACACAATCCTTCATTCGTTTACCAACGTGGAACCCATTTATTTATCCAATAATCATCCATCATTCTATGTCTCAAACATTTCACTTACCTATCAATATCTCTTTCATTAACGAAATTTACGATACTTGACACTAAGATTGCACGTGTGTGGAAACAATATTTTCGACGTGCGGGGCCCAATTATTCCAGTCATAAATAATGGGATAAACTTAATTACACATTAGTAAATTTCCAACATATTTTAGCGTATATATATATATAGATGATAGGCACACTTGTATTTTTATTGCATAAAATATTTATCAAGTGTGCGATTATTACGGAATAACTGATAAAATTATGACATTACATTAGATAACGCTTCTTCTAACAATTATGCTATTACAATTTTAAAAAAATAGTTTAACTCCATCTTTTTCAGATCATTTTCATATAAAATGTGTATGTCATATATATAACTTAGTTGTAAATGATAGTCTATCACTTTTTGAAGACATTCTTAGTAAAATACAATTTGCTATAAACTTTATTTTTAAAAATAATAGAATACAACGAAAAAAATAATATAAAAAAACTTGTCACGATTGCCAAGTACCTTATAGAAAAATTTCAGAAGAAGTACCCACTATGTAGAATTCTTTATACGAGCAACTACTTGTTGCTTATGACTATAGAAAACCTATAACTTTATTTTTTTAACTATCATAATCAAAATTCAGCTGATATGGTTGTAGATAGCGATTGGGAAAAAATTTCCGAACTTATTGTATTTCTATAGAAAAATTTTCAAGCAACAAAAGAATTTTCCGGTATATATTATCATACTATTTCAACTATGTTGTTTTATATAGCTCTAATATTTTTACTGCTTAATGAATATATTGATAAACCAGCTTATAATATTGGTGTTGTATTAAATTCGACTATTAAAATAGACGGTACTAAATCACTTATTGAAACTATTTATGATTGTATAGCAGTACTACCACCTCCAAGTCCCAAAAATTCTAATCACCCACCACATATTGAACAAACTAAAGAAGAAGTGTTGTCTAGCGTAGAAGACGAATGCAAAAAAAAAAAAGGTTTTACTAACAAGAAAGTGCTAGCAACCTACCAGCTTTCATACCATATTCTTCTTCTTCAACACAACCTCACAAAAGACATGTTGTTTCTGCGGCTAGTATTGAAAGCCTCAGAAATAGAATGTGTGGTGGTAACACTACTAACTAAATTAACGAGTTTGATATTTTTGTTTTGTAGGGTTCTGTACCGTACCAAGCAGTTCTCAATGAAGAAAGACGTGAAGACTTGCTGAAATACTGGAGGGGGAATGAGAAGACCTTTCGACACTTTCAATGATGGCCCGAGATGTTTTGAACATTCAAGCGTCATCAACAGCGTCTGAAAGCGCTTTTTCTGTTGGCAGATATCAAATAGGAGAGCACAAACACTTATTAGCCGGAGACAGCTTGGAGATTGCAGTATTATTCAAAGATTGGATACGAGCGGAGAGGAGAAGGTGCGGTCAACCGGAGATCAACAAAGAAAAAAACAAAAACTACAACGACATCTTATCCGAAGGTGGTGGAAGCGACGTGGAGCAATTTGACCAACAAATGTTAATTCCAACCGAAGAACCACATGAAATTATCAAGAAACTATAACAGATTTTTTCAAAATGAAATTTTTTTAATTGCAATTTTACTATGTTATTTGCAACTTTTGAACAACATCACAAAGTTGCAATTTTGACAATTGTATTTGTATTATAAAAAAAATTATATGTTTATTAAATAATATAAGAGGCACAAAAACATCATTGAGATGTTTTTATTACACTATCTTGTTCAATTATTGAGTTGTTTATTATGTTATTTTTTATATTATGTGCAAAAAAAAAATCTCGCCCCTGACCCGATCCCATCCCGCCCCGCCCCGCCCCGCCCCGCCCCGCCCCGCCCCGCCCCTTTTCCGACGGGACCGAGATGGGACCTCGGCGAATCCCGCCTGTCCTGCCCCGACCCGATCGCGTCAAACCCGCCCCGACTCGTCCCGACCCGTTGGCCACCCCTAGTTTGGATATATGATTTTTTAAAAATGGGCTTAAGGTATGAAGTTTATTAGCCTAATCGAGATAAAAAATTAATGAAAAAACTAAACAAAAAATATTTAAAATTATTTATAAAAATTAATCTATTGTATATATATAAAATTATAAAAGTTGTGTATATTATTTTATCAGTTTGGCTCGGTTTATTTTTAGTAATCACAAATCAAATCAAATATTATCTAAATTTTAAAAATTTAAAACCAAATCAATCTCATCGATTTATTTAATAGATTTGAGTGAGTTTGCGATCTCGATTGATTTATGTTTAACCAAATCGTGAACACCCCTAGTGCGAGCCAGGGGCGAAGCTACAGTGTAGGGGTTCGGGCGAACCTAGTAACTTTTGTGTAGACCCGGAATTTGCATTATAAATTTCTACAAATATATATATATGTTTATTAGGTGCGAACCCACGCAGCAAAGCAAACAAATGGTTCAACGGTAACGAAGTGTATTGGAAAGTGCTTGTGCACAGGTGGGTCTGTGGGTTCGAAACTTAGCTTAAGTAGTTTCTATATGCGCAGATTCCTTTTTTATTATCAGTTTTTTTCTTCCCTGTACGTTTTTCTCAGCAATATACCCAAACGTTTTTTTTTTAAGAAAATATATTTTTAAAAACAAAACATAAAATTGACAATTAGAAAAAGCAAAAATCATGTTAGTTTATTACTTTTTTAAATATATATTTAATATCAATATCAATTTATTAATTTGACGGTTATTATATATTAGTTTGATATCGTTGTACTATCTTAAAATTTCAAATTCATAAATCTCAAATTATGGCTTCGCCTCTAGTGCTAACTCATGAAGGTATACAAGACACCCTTATAATTTCTTTTGGGTTCTCACTTTCTAATCAGAAGGAAAATAAACAATTGAAGAGGAGGAAATTTTAATTTTCTTTTCATAAAGAAAAAAAAGAAATGATAGTATTTGAGGAAAAGTGGGACCCGAAATTTCACTTGGCAAATTATGAGAAGTTTTGTCTTGTGCCTCATCCATAAGAAATTTTTTCCAACCCATTAGAAGACAAAGACCCAAATTACAAAGCCCATCTCTCTGTCTTTCTTCCCCCTTTTTAGCCCCTTCCCCTCTCTCTTCCCCATTTCATACTTTCCTGCATCTTTCAAACCCAACACAATCTCTCCAAAAAATATTATATTAATCCTTTGATTCTTGTGTTTTTTCAACACTTTTCTTTTAAATCACTCTTTTATAGCCATTTTTTTCAATTGATCTGCATTATCAATAGTTCTTGATTTGATCACATCTTGAGAGATTGATAAAAGGGTATCATCTTTTCATCATATAAAGAAGTGGGTATGTGTCAAATTTGTTTCTTTTTATTGTTTTATAGTTTATTTTGTAGTTTTAAGAATCTAGTTTATGGTGAAAAAAATCATTTTTGTGCTACAACTTGTAAATATCTGTAGTTATTTTGTTATGAAAATGAAAGATTGAAATCTCACGAATGGCGTCTGAAAAGGGTAAAGGGTAGAGGATAGGCAGACCTTAGAATGTGTAAATTAATTGTACTTAGTGTAGCATGTGTCTTTTCTATCTTTAATGGGTAAATGCCAAACAGTAATGTCACTTCTCATTATATATTCCCTCCGTCTCATTTTATATGAAGTTATTTGACTGAAATTTGTGGTCTAAAATAACCCATAAAAATTTGTGTCTAGAATCATTTCATTAATGATATAAAGTTAAATTTAATATTGAATCGTTACTAAATATAAAAATGTGTCATTCTTTTTTGGACCATATAAATTGAGAAGAGGAGTATACATATATATGTTTCACTTAAATAATGTTGGTACTAAAATACTGTTTTGTCATGTCAGAAAAAAAACTGTTTACTTTTGCAATTGTTGTGGTGTCATGTACATACAATGTTGAGTCTTTCCAATGGTCATGATGAGACAGCAATTATGATTAGTTGGATCAGTTAGGATATATTTATCAATGAAGAGACACATACTGAGATGACTTTTTCAAAGTCTTCTTGCTAAAAGTCTTTGTTTATGTGACCTCATTAACTTTGTTGTAAATGTCTATGCAAGTGTGGCTTGTTATTTAAATTATTAACTCTACGGGTCTCGTATAGGAGTTTTGCTTCACATGTTAATATATAGTCTTTGTGACTAGCGATGTAGGGTGTGGTTTAGCTGTCAATAAAATTGGAATGGACCATGTGAGATCAGTGTTTAAATCCTAATTGATGCAGAAAATGTTAGGTGATTTCTTCCCATATGTCAGCTTTGGTAGACAGAATTTACCCGATACTTGTATTGATACGGAGGTAGCGGGTACACGCGGATTAATCCAGTTGGGCGCAAGCTGGCCTCGATTAAAAAAAATCTGGTCTTTGTGACCATCTCACAAGAATGTCCCTCAAATTTATTGCCTTTAATGAGTGAAGTAAACAGGAATGCCGAGGACTGTAGAATGCCTCGTTTCCCCTAGGACAATTTTCTTTTCTTGGACAAAGTAATTCACACGTGGATGGTGAAGGTCTGCTTACACTCTACCCTCCCCAAAACCCACTTATGGGATTACACTGGGTACGTTGTTGCATTTTGAAGATTTTGCAAAAGTAAAAGCTTCAGTTTTTCCATTAGCAGTTAGCTCTAGCAATTTATGCATGACCAAAAATGATCAATTTTCTCCATGGATCGCAAGCTTGCTAGATTGGAAGTCAAACTCTAAATCTTTTCCAGCGTGCGGAAAAGAAGACGAATTACAATATCACTGTCAAATACTTGTCAAAAAATTATAACACAGTTCAATAATGTGCTTTAATGCTTTTAATTATAGCTCAGAGTGACTTCTTGCAAGACTAGCAAGAGAGCACTTTGTGAACCACAAGCTGTTTTTTAGGCACACCTGTCATCACTAAGTCCTTTTATGGCTCAAGTCTGGCCTGACGGATATTTCCACTGGTCACATTTTGTAAACATATCAATTTTAAAGGCGAATATTCTTAATTTTTCGTAGATGATGTTTAGACTATATTTGGGCATTGCATATGTTTTTCTGGTGGCATGAGACACATCCTTTATGCTGTTAAAAATCCTTCCTGCATGATAATTCTATCAATAAGTTGCAGTTTTATCCCTTTCTATTGAGTGCCACACACTTAATGATTAGTTGACCTTTTGCATTACTAGGGAATTGTTTGTTTTGGTATGACTTGGTCACTTAGATTGAATTAATTGACTCTTCGGAGACAACAAAATTGGCTTTCTTATATTATGTCACCAACCAGAAATGAATATTCTGCAAGCACAATTTTGACTGGATTCTTTCAATTTTCTTCTAGGTTTGTGCATAAAAAGTCCGCAACAAGAAGCAAGGGAAGTGGGAGGTGACAAGGACGGAGCATTAATTAAATGAGCAACAGCTAATTGGTCTTGTATAATTTCCTGTTTCCTTACCTTTTGTAATTAGAGTGTATCCTATTGAAGAATCTTCCAGAAGAATAACACATTGTTTTATAAGAAAGCAAAGTTTAGACCGGATTCTTTGCTGAAGTTTTAAGTTTCTTTCTGTTTCTTCTTATGCAGGTATTCAAAAGCTGTCCGTTTAGAGGAAGTTTGCCTTGAAAGTTTCCCTGAGGCCGGGCCTTCTGCCTAATTGTGCTTTAAATTTCTTCTTTTTGGTGTTTAGCTATGAAATAAGCAAATATGATATTCTAGCTGCCATTTTACACAAAGAAGAGATGGCGTTTCGTTCCGAGGAAGCACAAACGGAGGATTACCTTTTCAAGATTGTTTTGATTGGTGATTCAGCTGTTGGGAAATCAAATTTGCTTGCTAGATTTGCTCGTGATGAATTCTATCCCAACTCAAAATCGACAATAGGAGTAGAGTTCCAGACCCAAAAGCTGGACATAAATGGGAAGGAGGTCAAAGCACAGATATGGGACACAGCAGGTCAAGAACGGTTTAGGGCCGTAACTTCTGCATATTACAGAGGCGCAGTCGGAGCTCTTCTGGTTTATGACATTAGTAGACGCCAAACTTTTGATAATATTGGTCGATGGCTTAACGAACTTCAGAGTAAGTTATATAACAAAGTTATTTACTCTTTTGTATATAATTATTTATAATTACCATTAGACATTCTCTATAACAACATTTCACTATAAACTTTGGAACCGATCTTTCATGTTTTGTTATACAGTCATACCTCTCTATAACATCATCGTTTGTTCCGATATTTTTTGGATGCTATAGTGGAATGTTGTTATAGAGAACATATAATATAACGTAACATGAAATCTTAGTTCCACAGTAAACATAACTGTTATAGTGAAATGTTGTTATTGAGGATGATTGTTATAGATAGGTCTGATTGTATTATATGTTCTTTATAACAACATTTTGCTATATCAGCCAAAAGAATATCGGAACAAATGACACTGTTATAGAGAAGTTTGATTGTCGTTTGACTTGCATACTCTAAAAGTTGTATCAAGTTCTGTTTTAATATTGTGCTCATGAATGACTAATCTTAAAATGGTTTAGATTATTGATCCTTCTTTGAGTTTTTTTCCAATGTCTATATGTTGTGCATTTCCTATTTCGCTCATCTTCTAGTGCTTGTATGGACAGCTCATTCTGATATGAACGTTGTTACAATACTCGTTGGCAATAAATCTGATCTGAAAGATACGAGGGAGGTCACAACAGCTGAAGGCAAATCCTTAGCCGAGGCACAAGGTCTATTCTTTATAGAAACATCAGCTTTGGATTCTTCGAATGTAGCTGTAGCTTTTCAAACAGTCGTTAAAGAGATCTATAATATCTTGAGCCGGAAGGTCATTCAATCGCAAGAACTCCAAAAAAAGGATTCCGGGCGACTGGCAAATGGAAAAACCGTGGTTTTGCAGGCAGACGAAAACCAAGAAGCAGAGGCACAAACGAAGCAAGGCGGATGCTCTTGTTAACATCTCTTTTCTGCCCTGTTGTAATTCAATATCTATTGTTGCCTTTTGAAATATTATGGGGGAAAACAAAGAAGTTAGATTTTATAATGTGCTATGGGGAAAACAAACTTCCATTAGAAAAAAAAATGTAAATTATCCAAAGTGGAGAAGAACCTTTTTTTGATGGTTTGTTTTTGAGCTGTCAGTTTTTGTATAATGCACTGGTACAGCTTCTTCTCTTTTATACGTGCTTTCTAATTTATGCTTATTCTCTAATTTGAATGTGTCAAATTTATATAATGAGTATTAGTAAATAATATAAATGAACATTCTATACTATTTTCTTTAAGTTTTTAGGGGAGAATAAACTCATGAATAGTGTAGTAGGCAAAAAAAAATGACTTTTGGTGAAATTGAAACTAATACTAGCTCGCTCGGCAAAAGAGCCAGATTTTTTATTATGTTAGGTAAGTGTAAGCGCTCCCTAGACCTGACTTTGTGGGATTTCACTGAGTCGATGTAAAGCGCTAGCGCCTAGCCTACACAAGGGCTTTGAGAGGGTCATTTTCTTTTTGGAACATGGCTCGTTTTCACTTGCTCATGAACTCGCAGCTTTGCCAGAAGCAAGCGAGGGGGCTGGGAAAGGCCGACGACTACATGAAGGGAATTTTCATATTTAGAATCTTTATACGGTATGCTCTATTTACTATTCTTCATACTTTCTTCTATTTACCACGTGATAGGTCAGCAAAGCCTGAGGTGATGCAAAGAAGGAAAGACCAAACACTTCGGCCTAAAAGGAACAAGCAATGACAAAATGAGAAAATATGGTGCCTCGGGCCCTCCTTAGAAAGAAGGGTTGAAGGGTTTGGGCAGAGTGGTAAAAAATATATTTGCGACCAATTGACTATAACTTCAATCTTGTTTTACGTTCAATTTTGAAATGTAAAAAATAGTATAAAGTATATTTACGATCATTCGACTAGAACTTCAATCTTGTTTTACGTCCACTTTTGGAATGTAAATAATCTAAAGAATTATAGATCATTTACAAATCTCTAAGAATTAGTAGTGTAATATCCAAGGAAACAACTTTTTCTATTATTGCCAAGCAATTCTCTCAGGATTAAACTTTAGACCTCTCCTTAAAAAGGAAAAAAAGAAAGTTCTGGTCCTTGTTCTGATGGTGAAACTTAGCAAGATAGTGTCTATTTTCATTCAAAAAGAAGTGCCAAATGGAGCAATATATGGCAAGCATTTATGAATCTTCCTGTCATTTGTCAACTGATTTGATTTGCCACCCCACCTTATGGTCATATAATATTCTTTAATTTGATTGCATCCGCACCCTTTTTTGGTTTCTCACCCGATGTTTGATATTTGTAGCAAAACTTGATTAATTCAGATCTACGTTGTATAATGTCTATTTAAAAAGAAAATGAATTTTTTTTATACTCATGACTCAAACTTTAATTAAAAATAGCTTATTCATATCATCGCAACTCGGTTGATAGCATGCACTATGATTTTAAGTCCTTAGAGGAACTATATTTAATACCCTATCGTATTCATCCAATTTCTTTTCCCTCAAACCAATTGTTATGTTGTAGTGTTTGAGAGTTAAAAATATTGACGGTTTATTATAATCAAGGAGTAAATTATATAAAACTGCTTAGAAAGTTTCTATTTATTAGTTCGAGATGAATTTAAATGGAGATACATAGTCATTAAGAATTTATATAGTCATTTTTAATTTATTTGAGACTAAGACACTATTATTATTATTATAGTTGATAAGTTTTTGTAAGAAATAACAGTATTTAACTCTTTTTATTTATTATGTCAAGACATTTGGGGTATAAAAGATGTGGGGTTCATAATTCTATTCATAACTTTTGATTATATTCTAAATAATTGATGAAAATATTGTTTAAAATAAATGTAAAAAAGTTGGTCATTTTGATCCTCATAAAACAAATCTTATCATTTCTTACGGTATGGAGTGAGTAGGCACATTTGTTTTCTACTTTTATTTTTCCTTTTTTTTCTGTTAGCACATAAAAAGTAGAGTATATAATTATAACTACGCATTCCATCCTAAAATGATTGTTATTTTCACTTCTCCAAAGTTGGATCAAATTATTCTTTGACTAAAATTTTCAACACATCGTTTCATAACTTTTCAATATGAAAAAAGAAATATAAAAGTTAGTACCTTTTATGCACTTTTTGATTTAAAATTATATTTGAAAAGGAAATAAAGAAAAAAAAGAGCTAGGTGTAAATAGAGCCACGGAATAAAGATAAAAATATATATTTGGCCACACATTTTGCGGAATTCCTTAACTTTATTTTTTCCATTTACAAAATTGACTAAAAAATAAAACATAAAAAAAGAAATAAAAAATATAGCATACACAATTACAAGTTGTCCATTATGTGTCTATTTGCTTATATATAATTCGGTGGTCGTCCAGTCAGTCATGGGCCCATGGACCGCTGACCAAATATCATATTTCTTGTGGCCCACTCTTTATCCAGATATCTTTATGGGTCTCTAACATATTTTTAACTTTTTTTATATAAAAAAATTATAAGCAGAAACAAGTAAGATTTAGAATTTAATTCTTTACGACGACTTCAAATTAATATATATAATAATAATTGAATATTAGTTAAATGTTTATAATTTTTTTTGGAGATTTCTGAACATATAGCAAAAAAAACTGAGTTAACGTAAACTCATAATCACAACCGTGAATTCGCACCTATTTATAAGAGTGAGGTGACTTTTTCATTTTTAAACATATGGTATCCGTAACATATTAACTCAACTATCCAAATTCCAGGAAATTGCAGAAAAAAGACATCATAAGGGGTGGTATCCGTAACATATTAACATTTTAAAAATGATCTCTATTGTCAATCGGGTAGAATATATAATTGTAATATTTAGTTCTGTCTGAGGCAAGAGTTTGAGGCATTTCAAAAAGTCACCGACAGGAAAAATAGTGTAATGTGTTGCTTATCCAACCTGAGTAAAATTGTATTAACTTGTGAATAATTAAGCAGCATATACAATTTTTACCTATGAGGCATAAGTCGTTACGGCCAATTGAGCAAGTGAATATTAATTTTTTTTTAAAAAAATAAATTGTTAAACGAGACCAAAAATTCAAGACTACTCCTTATGAATAGGGATGACAGGTGGGTATAATTTTGCGGATTCCGCACCGTACCCGCCCCAACCCCCAGTTGGGGCGGGTATGGGTATAACTTTGGCGGGTAGTAGGTGGGTATGAGTATTGAAAATGTACCCGCCACGGGTAGGCGGGTAGATGGTGATTTTGCAGTTATCCCGCCTCCCCCGCCTACCCGCCCCATAAGTCCAATAATATTAGACTAGTAGTCCGTATTACGTAAGCCCATCCATAAGCCCAATACCCTTAATTAATATTAGACTACTACTAGGGTTTACTCATATCAGCACTTCAGCAGCAGTGCAACACTCTGTCTCTCTCTCTTAACTCTTAACCCTTACGCCCCAAAACCCATCATCGGCCGACGGCCATCGACCAACAGTCCATCACCATCGACCTTATTTCCCCCAAACCCATCGCCCATCGACCATCAGTCCATCACCATCGACCATCGACCTTATTTCCCCCAAACCCATCGACCATCAACTTTATTTCCCCCAAAACACATCATCGGTCATCGACCATCAACCTTATTTCCCCCAAACCCATCGGCCATCGACCAACCCTTATTTCCCCAAACCCGTCGGTCATTAGTTCACTGCACCCAAACCCATCAGCCATTAGTTCACTGCACCCAAACCCATCGGCCATTAGTTCGCTCCGCCTCAGTTTGCTACACCCAAAAAAAGTCAGTCTATCGAAAAAAATTAAACCTTTTTTCTTATATTTTGTTCACTGTCGAAGCATGATAAACTAGTCAGACCATTAACAAGAAATATGTGTTAGGTCTCATTTGATAAACTAATAATATTTTCCTATTTATTGATGGTAAAAATGCATTAACATTTTGGTCATACTTGATCTTTGAAGTTGTTTGAACGAGAGATAGGACTATGTGTTTTGTATGCTCACTGGGAAAATCCATCCCTTGTGTTTCTCTATTTGAAGTTGGTTGGAGTAGTATGTATTGCACAACCATTACTATTACTGATTACTGATTATTGATTAGTGTTCTGCCTCAAACAAATTTATGGATTGATTAATGATTAGTGTTAGATGAACTATAGGATTGATTACTGATTAGTTTTCTGCCTCAAACAAATTTATGGATTGATTACTGATTACAATTTTATGGATTGATTACTGATTACTGATCCTATGGACTGAATACTGATTATTGTTCTGCCTCAAACAAATTTAACATTTTTCAATGTTGTCCTAATCTGTATATATGTAATTGCATAGGTAAGAATGGCAAGCAAGGGTAATGCCACTACTATGTCTTCTTCAAAACCATCAGATCCTTCTACGGCAAGTTGTACTCCGAATACAGTGAAAAAAGGTAAAGAAATTGAAGAGAGCCAAGAGCAAACTAATTCTGCAGATACTTATGTTTTTCCCCGAACCAGTAGACATACATCAAAAGCTTGGGATACTTTTACAAGGAAACGAGTAGGGGAAGAAATAAAAGCGGAGTGCAACCATTATTTGAAGCAACTTGCTGGAGGACCGAGAGCTGGAACAAGTCACTTGAAAGAGCATGCAAGTAAATGTTCAAAAAAGAAATGCATGGATCTCCGACAAACAAGGATATTTGGTACACTTGCTAGCCCCTGTGATACGAATGAGACGCTGACATTGTCCCTGTATGAGTTTCGCCAAGATAATGCGAGACAAGACTTAGCAGAAATGATTATTCTCCATGAATACCCACTAAGCATGGTTGAGCATTATGGTTTTATAAAGTACTCTAATACTCTTCAACTAGGTTTCAAGGTTCCCTGCCGCAACACAACAAAAAAAGACATTCTCCAACGACACAATGTCGAAAAAGAGAGTATAAGTGATTTGTTAAGGAAAGTCCAATGAAGGTTTGCTTTGACTACCGACATGTGGACTGCAAACTATAAAAAAAAAAAGATACATGACTGTCACCGCACACTTTGTTGATAATTCATGGAAACTCCAAAGTCGAATCATCAGGTACTCTTTCTTGTTTGATTATGCAAGTTGTAATGTGGTAACTGGTTGTGATTATTTGATAGGTGTGGTCTTCTATGATTATATGATTATGCAAGTTTTTATTTCAAAATTCTTAATAGTAGTATTATGTTCATATCAATCTAATAGGTTCTTGTATGTCCCAGCACCACATACAGCTGAGGTGATTGCCGAGTCTTTAAAAGAATGCATTCAATCTTGGAATCTTGATTTTAGATTGTCTTCTATAACGGTTTATAACTGCACTACAAATGATGCGATGATGAATTTATTGCGTTTGGAGTTTCCTTATGGTTCATTGATGTTGCATGTGCGTTTTCTTCATATGCGTTGTTGTGCACACATACTTAATTTGATTGTTCAAGCTGGCTTATGTGACGTTTTCAAATAGGGTATTGAAAGAATTAGGGAAAGTGTTGTCTTTTGAACTTCATCACATAAGAGAGCTCAAAAATTTGAACAAGTAATTAAGCAAGTTGTTCCTGATTGTTCAAAATCACTTATACTTGATTGTAAAACTCGATGGAATTCGACGTATGACATGCTCCTAGTTGCTATGAAGTTTAAGGAGGTGTTTGTTGTTTTAAGTGCGCGAGATAATTTGTACAAAAATTCACCGCTTAATGAAGATTGTGATAAGGTTATGAAAATATGTGAACTATTGAAAGTGTTTAATGATATTACACATCAATTTTCTGCCTCGACGTATCCGACTGCCAATATTTATTTTCCTAGAATTTGTGATATTAGAATCTTATTAACCAACTGATTGTCCTCACCTACCATTTATATAGGAAAAATGGTCGAGGTAATGCTAGATAAATACAATAAGTATTGGTTAGATGTTAATGGTCTTATGGGCGTGGCAACTATACTTGATCCTAGGTTCAAGATGGCTCTCATTCGGTTTTACTTTGCTAAAATTTATGATACGCTTGTTGTTGATGTTGAGGTAAAAATGATTTATGATTTTCTAAAGGAATTGGTGGATGAGTATGGGCACAAAAATGGTAATAATCCAGCTAGTAATAGCCACGTGTCTTCAACTGATGTTACAAGTAGTATGAGAATGGGGTACATGCAAGAGTTTGCACAATTTGTGTCACAAGACAATAGTAAAATTGGACTAAAATCCAATTTGGAGAAGTACTTGGAAGCTGAAACTGTACCACTTGTGGATGATTTCGATATTCTTAATTGGTGGAAAACAAATGGAAATAATTATCCCGTTCTCCAATAAATAGCAAGGGATATATTGAGCATTACAGTTTCTACCGTCCCATCGGAATCCGCATTTAACACTAGTGGACGTGTACTTGATCCTTATCGTAGTCGACTTCTTCCGGAAACAGTGGAGGCATTAATGTGTGCTCAAAACTAACATTAATTTGATTAAATTATTTATGTTATATTAAATTGAAGTTAGACTCTATTTACTTTGTTTATACATTATGCAGGTGGTGGTGATGTCAAGGAGATGGAAATATGTAATCTTGAGGAATATGATACTCAAGGCCTTTGTTGAATTACCTGAAATATCTCAACTGGAGAACATGTCGTGCTAGTGATTAGTTACTTAGATGTTGCTAAAATGCTACTAACTGATGTTGCTGGCTTGCTGAATTACCTGAAATGTTAACTGATGTTGTTGGCTTGCTGCTAACTGATGTTGATGGCTTGCTGCTAACTGATGTTGATGGCTTGCTGCTAACTGGTGTTGTTGGTTTGCTGCTAACTGATATTGATGGCTTGCTGCTAACTGATGTTGTTGTTGGCTTGCTGCTAAATAATTCTGCAGATATGGACATGTTGGTTGCTGCTAAATGATGTTATATTTAAATCCAGTTCTTGCTGATGGTGTTCCAAGAAAGTTGACAATTCTTGGATCAACTTTGTTTTTGTCATTTGTTAACTATACTGGTTTGACTATTGTTGGTTATGTTGGTGTTGCACTTGGGGTTATTTCACTTGGTGTTGCACTTGGGGTTAAGAACCACCAGTTAAAGCAGCTAGCAGCTGGACCATTACTAGCAATTTTTGGTTTTTTAATCTTTCCATTTATTTGGAGTGTACCTGAAAATATTACTGGTTTGAGTTTGACTATTGTTGGTTCTATTTATTTGTCAGATCTTTTATTTCCTAAATCTCTATCTTTATCTGTTTCGTTATGTTATTTACTGAACATAACAGTGATGCCCAAGAGATAAAAAACTGACTACTGCTAAAAGAGTAGAAGAAGATAATAGAGAAATGTTTGTGCAGGCGGGTACAGGCGGGTATTGGCAGGTGACGGATATCCACTTGGGTGGTAGAGCGGGTGTGGATTTAAGAATATACCCGCCTAGGCGGGTATGAATGTTGAAATTGTACTCGCCACGAGTGGCGGGTATAAAATTTTCTGGCGGGTACAGGTGCGGGGGAGGGGTACCCGCACCCCCGGCCAATTGCCATCCCTACTTACCTTCCAAATTCACAACGCGGATAATCCATTGTACCATAGAAAGTCCACTATAGAGATTTTACCAATGATAGCTGAATTTTCGAACTTGAATTCGAGACCTTTTTACTAAGAACAAAGAATATTTTACCAGCCTTTTAATGATCAAGATGTCACCATTTCAAATATTAGTGTGGCGATTTAAATTCATGTGATCAAGGGTATTTAGTATGTTTACTCGTAATTAGTAATTACTATGAATGTTTACTATCATCTACTATTCTTGATTTGAACTTTATTATAGTTGAATAATTTAAGAACTATATTTATTTATGTTTGCACTAGCTAATAAATGTATGTTCCTAACTTAGGAACCAAAAATGCTATTATCCCTAGCTTAAATCCTAAACAAAAATGCTATTATCCCTAGCTTAAATCCTAAACAAAAATGCTATTATCCCTAACTTAAATCAGAGAACTGCCAAATTTGTGAAGAATTGGCTACAACAAATCACCAGAAATAAAGCTCAAACCATAAGAGAGAGTTCTACAAATATCATTTAGGAGCATAGCAAGCATTTGTTACACAAGTTTTCTACACTAAATAAGCTGAAAACTTCATAGAGATAATCAAATTTCAACAACAGCCAGCAAGTTTGCTGGAACATTACAGTATGAAAAAAGAAAAAGAATAAAGAAGAAAAGAATCCGATGAAGGAACGAACAATCTGCTTTTACGTCTCATTGTTTTCATCAGATAATGCAATGGTACAATTATCTCGTAAGTATATTCCGCTATCCAATTTTACATCTCAACCATATGCAAGGGACAAGGAAAAAAAGCGAAGCAAAATGAAAAATTCTATACTAAAGAATCTACGTTCAAACCTTACACGAGAAGTCCCTTTCCTTTGTAAACGTTGATTGGGAGAAGTTCTTTCTATAGCAGGTACTGAATTAGCTCTAAGTGAAATGTACCTCTAGACTTAAGTATTTCTTCAAAGAGAATACACGCATGTAATCCACATCCACGACTTTGGCTCAAGCTGTATTTTCCACCTATATTAAGCATTTTTATATCCAAACTTCCATACGATAATATCTTCCTAGGCAGCAATTCCTGAATCACAAATCAAAGAACATATGTAAGTAACTGTGATGCAAATGAAACAAATCAGTCAATGCATACATATAAGCATAGCAAGAAACGAAATCATGGTTGTGTGTGGTTTGGTTCTAGCTTAGCCCATGGTATCTCATTCACCAGCCACCAAATTGCAGCTTAGATTAAGATTTGCCATAACCAACTTGAGCCCATGAACGGCTAAGAGCTCGTTTGGATTAGCTGATTGTAGATAGTTGATAGCTTTAGGTGTTGAAAAACAGTTTTAAGCTGAAAAATCATAAGTTGGGGATGACCAACTTATGACTTTTGACTGATGGTGTTTATCAAATGCGTAGAGAAGCTAAAAAGTGCTTATAAGCTAGTTTGACCCAGCTTATAAGCTTAGCCAAACACCCAACATAATTTTTTGCCCCCCCCCCCCCCCTCTTCTTTTTAAGCATAGGTGTAAAGATGAAGTCAAACTGAAGGTGACGATGATAACTTAAGAGCACAATAAGCAATAGGAGCAATGACGTGCGATTCGTGGCAGACCAGCTTAGTGCATGCATTGAAAAGACATTACGACAATTAGCTAAAAGTGAAAAGATGAGGAGTTCCTTTACCTTTATTTGATCTATTTGCAACACTATAACCACCAATGTAACCGAGTGAGTCTGCATTCTCGAGTCCATAACCAAAGGAAGCAGAGCCATCTAGTTCTGGAGATGCTGAACGCCATGCTGAGTCCTCATAAAGCGAAGTACCTACATTACCATACAAGTTGCCAAAAGCTCCAGCATGAGGTGATGTATTGACAGCATTTTTTACCGAGTTTCGTCCATACCCGGCCCCACCTGCTTCGCCACTGTTAGCAATGTTGCCACTACCAAAAGAACCATTTCCTCCACCTTGACCCGAAATTGAAGAGGAACCCCAAATTGTTCCGAGACCCCCTAAAGTTCCATATCCCGCAGCCCCGCTTCCAGAGCCAACAAAATCAGTAGATTTGGCGGAATTTGTTCCATAATTAACACTCTCGTTGTCCCACAGGTTCCATCCTACTGAATTCAAGATTGAACCGCTTCCAACCCTTCCCGGGGCAAACCCGACAGGACCGTTGTACCTGTTTGAATTCCCGTTATAAAAGGAACTGAATCCACCACGTGCATAATTAGAACCAAAAGTTCCACTTCCACCATAGTTTGGGTTCAATGTGGAGTCTATGCCTGTTGGGATATTAAAGTCAGCGGGATTAAAGGAAGAATATCCGTTCCGACCAGCAGTAAGTGAACTGTATCTACCTTCCATTCTCATTCCATAATTTCCGATCGAGCTCGGATTAACATAACCTTGAGTATATGCGTTAAGCAAATTGTTAACCCTGTTCAAACCATAATTATGTCCGTTAAACGGGCTTCGGGCTGGACTAGGTGATAGCTCTTTGGGTACTGCACGCTTAACCTCAACCATTTTACCGTTAAGTTCATGAAACGTTTTGTATAGAACTTTATCAACTGCCTCCTCCGAGTCATAAGTGATGAATCCAAAGCCTCTTGGTCTTTGTGTATTGTGATCGTACATCACCACAACATCCGTGATTGTCCCGAATTGATCAAAGTAATTCTTGAAGTCACTCTCGGTGACCGAGGACGCCAAACCTCCAACAAAAATCTTTTTAGTGCGAGTAGGACCCGGAGAGCCTTGCGTACTCCCATTGTTTCTGGTGATGTGTTGATCATCTCTCGGAACGGCCTTCTTCGCCTCTACCTGGAGATCAAAGGGAAATAGTAAAAATGTATACATTAAGGTAAAATGGAAAGGTGTTTGACTGGACATAGAGTTTAAGAAGAAAAGGATGACTTTCAAAACTTGTGGTCTAAAATAAGCCTTAGATATTTATGTGGCTATAAATCAAATGTGTCATTCTTTTTGGGGACCGACTAAAAAGGAAAGAATGTCACATAAATTGGAATGGAGGGAGTAACAAGTTATCGAAAGTCCTTAGCAGAAGTTCATTCTTATAACACGGTTTCATTAAATTGCTACAAACACAAGTTTGCTGGTAATTGATTATGTAAGAAATTCCAGAAGAAATGAAAAAGGGCCAGACCCCAAATCCTACGAACTAATCTGCTTGCTTTCATTAACCGTGCTTCTTGTCTACATCTCCATGTACTATTTCAAAGATCAAACTATTTCCGTCGTTTAGTTCCGTGCAACATTTGTTAGTTAGAACTGTTAATTCAGTACAGCTCATCTCAAGCTAGTCAACTTAGCTTCAATTAATACATATAGCGGCAATCACATTAACTATGGTAATACTAAACATTTGTCAGATCGAAACACTTAATTGATGTTCCTTGTCCTTTTCCGAAATGCTTTGTCTTGCTTTCTATTATATTACTTTCGTTATGTCCTTTTTGACCTGCTTTGATATGCTTTCTCTTGAGCCGAGGGTCTATCGGAAACAACCTCTCTACTTCCCAAGGTAGGGGTAAGGTCTGCGTACACTCTACCCTCCCCAGACACCACTTGTGGGTGTTGTTGTTATCAGATCGAATCATCCAGATACACCCTTCATAAACTTTCGTTCGTGAACTTTTAACAGTTAGCAAATAACAACTACCATTATCATAAATTTGAAATTTTTAGACTAAATTCTAATAATAAGTCCAAATGTTATATTGGGCACATGTTACTTACAGTTCTACCATCAATGATATGTTTTTCTTTGACAACTCTTTCGGCAACAGAAGGGTCTGCAAAAACGACAAAACCAAAACCACGAGCACGCCCAGTGATCCGATCTTTCATGATCACGGCTTCAACCACATCACCAAAAGCTTGGAAATATTCTTTGAGACGATCTTCATTAGTGTCCCAAGAAATTCCCCCAACAAACAATTTACCAAGCTCCATTTCCATTCTACACATCAAAAAGTACCACTCATAATCATCAAAATGAAACTAAACATAATCAAGAATAGATCTTCAAACCGAAATTCGGATCACTAACTTCACCAAATAAAAAGAATAACAAAGGATCTCAACAAACTCATCAAATTGGATAATTCAACTTAATGTTCTGCTACGCTAACAACCTTAACAATCAAGAATCCATTACCCCATCAATGCAACAATTCAATATGAACATCAAAATGCAACAACAACAAACCCAGTGTGATCCCACAAGTGGGGTCGATGTATGCAGACCTTACCCCTACCTTTGTGAGGTAGAGAGACTGTTTCCACGGAACATCAAAATGCAGATTAGTAAAACAAAAACAAAAACAAAAAGGATTTCATTAACACAGTAGATTCCAATAATCAGCTATAACAAGAGATCATCTGATCTTCAACAGATCAAAGATCAACACACCCACAAACCATAATTCTCCACAAAATAGAAACCAATAAAGATCAAAACTTTATAACATAAAACATGAACAATAAACCAAGAAACAACATACCCATAATCCAAAATTCTCTATAAAGCAAAAAAGATCAAAATTTATAACATAAAACATTAAACTAACACAGTATAGACCAAGAATCAACATACCCATAATCCAAAATTCTATACAAAGCAATAAAGATCAAAACTTTATAACATAAAACATTAAACTAATACAGTATAGACCAAAAAGCAACATACCCACAAGCCAAAATCCTTAAAAAGCCAAAAATATTAAAACTTTGAACATAAAACATGAATAAACAGATCAAAGATTGAATTTTTTACCAATAGATAAAGGCCAAGAAGAGAAATGGGTGTTATTCAAGATCGATTAGAGAGGCATATATAGAAAGAGGGGCTTAAAAGGCCCTCTCTTTATCCTCTCTAAACGTTCTAAATTCACCAAAACACACAAAAATGGAGTTGTTATTTTTTGAGAGAGAAGAGAGAGGAAAAAGGTACGAGAGAAAAGAGAGTGTGGTGTAAGAATGATTTACATCTGAAATGGCTAACACTGTAAATATATAAAAATATATATTTGTATATATTTTGTATATTTGTATATTACTTCTATAATTTCTTGATCAGGTTCGCGCTTCAAGCCGTGTAAATAGTCTAATGCAAGATAAGATTGTGTATAATATATTTTTATGGTCCGACTTTTTCTCGAATCCGTGCATAGCGGAAGCTTAGTGCACGGACTGTCATTTTCCCCCCTATAATTTCTTGTACTTTGATTTCTGATACTCCCTTCATCCCAATTTAAGTATCTTAGTTTGACTAAACACGTAGTTTAAAAATTAAAGGGAGATTTTTGAATCTTGTTATCTTAAATTAAAAATATATATAATGTACTAAAATGTTCTTTAATCTTATGATTATAAATTTGTCGTGTAGTGTCTTTGAATTGTCAACTTACTAAATGTGAAAAGAGACACTCTTTTTGGGATATACCAAAAAGAAAAGTAAGACACTTAAAATTGAACGGAGGAAGTAATAGTTAGCGTCTCTCGTTCCTAGCGTAACATATTATTTTGTTGTAGTTATTATTCTTTTTTTCTATTTGACCTGTTTTGTTATTGTTCTACCATTTTATTGTTATTGTTATATTGTTCTATTCTTATCCGGAGGTCTGTCGAAAACAGTTTTTCTACCTATGGGTCTACATACAACATATCCTCCCCGACCCCATAAAAGTGGGGTTAGATTGGGTATCTTGCTATTATTGTCGTTAAATATTTACAACATACTCAGTGTAATCCCACAGAGCAGATCTAAGGAGGGTAGGATGTATGCAAAACTTACATCTATCTTTGTGGAGGCAGACTGGCGAAGCTGTGGGATGTAAAAATATATATGTCAGGGAGGTTCCGCCTTAGAGAGAAGCCTCCGCGCGAGCGGTGATGGACGAAGCCAAAGCGAAAATGTCAGCTTGAGTAACGTAAATATTGGTGAGAATCCAATATCCCGAAAACCTAAAAGTTCCTCCGCAAGGTTCGTGTATATATGTTGTATCCTAATATTGTGAGAGAGAGCGCTCTTTGGCTATCCTACCTAAGAGTTCCTCCGCAAGGTTCGTGTATATATGTTGTATCCTAATATTGAGAGAGAGAGCACTCTTTGGCTATCCTTTCTCCCCCTCTCTCGTGTGTGTGAGAAAATGTAGAAGCGGAGAGGAGACAATGGAAGATGATGACTTTAACATTGTTTTATATAAATAGATTTTTGAATTTTTAAAACGGTTTTTTCCCCATAAATATAACTAACTGGACAGTAAATATTACCTTGACATTTACTTCTTCGTAATTTTTAATTTTTTTTATATTTTGTTCACTGATTGTCAATATTTTCAGACAATTGTCTTACATTTTTCTTTTTCCATTTTTTTTCTAATTTCATTAGTTTTGAAGGAAATAAACTAAAATTCACTCCTCTGGTACATTTGGTTTTCTAGTATAATAATACAACAATATATCCGGCGTATTTCCATAAGTGGGGTCTGGGGAGAGTATAATGTACGCAGACCTTATCTCTACCTTTGTGCGGTAAAGAGAATGTTTCCGATAGACCCTTGGCTCAAAAAAAAACTTTTCTAGTATAGTAATAGTACTAAATAACTTATTTATTCTTAACAATCATTTTGCTATATTCTCACAATTACTTTCCATCCAATCATTCAGTATTCAGATCCTATCAGTCCGACTAAGCTAGATACGTATCGGGTAGATTCATTAAGAACGTGAAACGCTCCTGTTTGAAACGAATTTTCAAATATAGAAAATAAACTGCAACCACAAAATAATTTATTTATCAAGATTGTGAGTACAAATCTATTTATTCCATTGAATCTTCTCTCCTAATTTTCTTCTCCGTAATTCGAGGATTTTTACTGGCGTATTTCTCGAACGTAGGATGATTTGGATGTGGACTTTCTTGGGGTGTATTTGATCTCCAAGAACGTCAAGGCGACACTTCGAGTTGATCTTGATGAAGAGCGTCCCTTGATCATTGCCTCTTTGAGAAAGATGGTATTTGATGTCTATCATGCCTTGATCTCTTTATGAATATCTCATGAATTTATGGGATTTTCGAGATGCCTTTTCAGAAGAATATATGTCCCTTTATATATGCGTGAGTTAGGGTTTAGAATAGAGTAGCTTCCAAGAAACCCTAACAGACTTAGAGTTTGAAGATGGAATAGACTTGTCTTGTAGAGTCCCAAAATTTCGATGTCTACAAATTACCCCTACTTCAAGGCTTGTCGGAATGTAGACTTGTCGAAACTTAGAGATGAGACTTGAAGTATCCATAAAAATGGAGCTTCCATCTTCAATTGCATTTTGATTTGTAAGAGAAGAGATGAAGAGCACACTTGGTCCCACTGGGCGTGCTAATTTGTTTACAACGAATTTTCAAATACAAAAAATAAACTGCAACCAAAAAATAATTTATTTATCAAGATTGTGAGTACAAATCTGTTTATTCCCTTGATTCTTCTCTCCTATTTTTTTTCTCCGTAATTCGAGGGCCGTTAGTGGCGTATTTCTCGAACGTAGGATGATTTGGATGTGGACTTTCTTGGGGTGTATTTGATCTCCAAGAACACCAGGGCAGCACTTCGAGTTGATCTTGATGAAAAGCATCCATTGATCTTTGCAACTTTGAGAAAGACAGTATTTGATGTCTATCATGCCATGATCTTTTTATGAATATCTCATGAATTTGTGGGATTTTCGGGATGCCTTTTCAGGGGAATATGTGTCCCTTTATATATGTGCGAGTTAGGGTTTAGGGTAGAGTAGCCTCCAAGAAATCCTAACAGACTTAGAGTTTGAAGATGGAATGGACTCGTCTTGTAGAGTCCTACAAAATTTCGATGTTTACAAATGTCCCCTACTTCAAGGCTTGTCGGAGTGTAGACTTGCCGAAACTTATAGATGAGACTTGAAATATCCATAAAAATGGAGCTTCCATCTATAACTGCAGATTTGATTTGTGAGAGAATAGATGAAGAGCATACTTGGTTCCACTTGGCGTGCCAATTTATTTGCAATAAATTTTTGTTCCTGAAAATAATAATCAAGACAAGAAAAATATGAAGAAACAAAAATATTTTATTGATAAACATTGTGGGTACAAGATCTGTTTAATCTTTTGATTCTTCTCTCCTAATATTTTTTTCATAATTTGAGGGTCGTTAGTAGCATATTTCTCGAACGTAGGAAGACCTCCTTGTGATGTATTTGATCTCCAAGAACGTTAAACAGTTTGATAAAGATAATATTTGATGTTGTGATCTTTTTGTGAATATCCCAGTAATTTATGAGATTTAATGTATGATTTCTTTATAAATACCAATGAATTTATGAGATATTCGAGATTTTGATCTCTTTGTGATTATTCCGTGAGTTTATGAAACTTCCGAGATGCCTTTTCAATGGAATATGTGCCCTTTTTATAGGTGTGAGCTAGGATTTAGGGTAGAGTAGCCTCCAAGAAACCCTAAAACTAGACTTTAGAATTTGAAGATGAATTGGACTCGTCTAGTAGAGTGCGAAATTTCAATGTCTACAAATGCCTCATACTTCAAGGCTTGTCGGAGTGTAGACTTGTTGAAACTCAAAGTGTTACACCTCGTAGTTTCGCATTCCGTCATGACGTTGATAGGATATCGATATTCTGGGAAGAGGTACGACTTTATGAAAGGGTAATGAAGGTTTACGGCTTGAGTATGGATGTTACGGAGTGTTTGGAAACTAATCAGATAAAAGGAAATATGTTTCGACGAAATCGGAAAACTGTGTGTTTTGACAGCGAAGTTGACGTCAAAGTTCAAGCTACACCGTTAATTTTCCTGGCGGTTGACGGGAAGACTGATGGACCTTCAATCTTTTGACGGTCCGTCAAATAGACCGTCAAACTGCGTCGGTGTAGTTTTGGTTACGGGTTTATATTGGGAATTCCCAATTTGCATATTATTTTTCTTCCATAACAAAATCCTACACACCCTCCCCAAAACATCTCTAGCATACTCTAACATCCCTAAGTTGAAATCGAAGCTTATTACGCAAGAGTAACGTGATAAATCCCGTGATTAACATAATAATTTTCTTCTCCATACAAAGTTGGATTTTGAAAACAAACCCTTGCAAATTAAATTGCTCACTGTTTTGAGGAGATTATGAAGTATTAAGGTAAATTCTATCCTCTCCTTTCTATGGTTAGGGTTGATTGGTGGTTTGGAGAACTGCATAAGGTGAACATTGACAAAGTGCAGTCACCATATAATGATGTAAGAGAACTGCACGACTAATTTAGAGTCGATGATGTACTAGCAGTGAAATGTTAGTATAGCTTGTTCGAATGACGGTTTGAGGTAATTTTGGTTCAAAAAAAGAACTCTATCGGTCACAGAACCTAAGAATCGCTCTACTCGAGTGGCCTAGATTCTAGCTTCATGTTAATATTCATGTGATATAATTCCTTTATTCTATTCGATTTATCAAGTTGGACCAGGTACCATATGTAATGAATATTTCTGAAGTAAACGTAGCAAGTGCAGCTTGGATGTCAACAAAAAGATGTTAAGGTAAGTTATGGCTGAACCCTCTTTAACTTCTACAAGTAAAAGCGGTCGTGTGAGGCTGATTGATGTTATTTTGATAATGTGTTGCCCTGTATGGAATTGGATATATGTTGAGCTGCTTGACAAGTTTGGACAGTCCTATTTACAAAGGAAACTTTGCCGAAATTTCTGGAAAATTTGGAAGTTACAATATTTTCAACATTTGCAAAGATGTTACACCCTGTAGTTTCACATTCAATCATGACGTTGATAGGATACTGATGTTCCGGGAAGAGGTATGGCTTTACGAAAGGGTAATGAAGGTTTATGGCTTGAGTATGGAAGTTTCGGAGTGTTTGGAAACTAATCGGATCAAAGGAAATATGTTTCGACGAAATCGGAAAACTGTGCGTTTTGACGGCAGAGTTGACGGACTGTCAAAGTGCAGGCTGGACCATCAATTTTCTTAGCAATTGACGAGAAGATAGATGGACAGTCAAACTTTTTATGGTCCATCAAATGGACCGTCAAACTGCGTCGGTGCAATTTTGGTAAAAATGGAGATTACATCTCTCGCTGCAAATTTAATTTGTGAGAGAAAGGATGAAGAACAGACTTGGTCCTACTAAGCGTGCCAATTTGTTTGCAATGAATTTTCAAATACAGAAAATAAATTACAACCACAAAATAATTTATTTATCAAGATTGTGAGTACAAATCTATTTATTCCCTTGATTCTTCTCTCATATTTTCCTTCTCCATAATTCGAGGGCCGTTGGTGGCGTATTTCTCGAATGTATGATGATTTGGATGTGGACTTTCTTGGGGTGTATTTGATCTCCAAGAACGCCAGGGTAACACTTCGAGTTGATCTTGATGAAGAACATCCCTTGATTTTTGCGTCTTTGGGAAAGACAATATTTTATGCCTATCATGCCTTGATCTTTTTGTGAATATCCCATGAATTTGTGGGATTTTTGAGATTCTTTTTCAGGAAATATGTGTCCCTTTATATATGCGTGAGTTAGGGTTTATGGTAGAATAGCCTCCAAAAAATCCTAACAAATGATCTCGTCTTGTAGAGTCCTAGAAAATTTCGATGTCTACAACTCCTTATCAAAAAGCTTTTTTTTTTTAAGACTTGAACCTGAAACCTCTGATCAATGATGAATGAGTTTTAACCAACTCACCACATTTCTTAGTGGTGCATTTTCACAAATACGTTTTAACCTTTTTGTCATCTATCACTTCATCCCATATAGGTCGAGACAATAAAATTCTTACCTACTACATTTAGATAATCATCGACAAATTATTAAAATACAAGATTTTGGATGTCTTTCGCCATTCAAGTTCTTGTTGAAAAATTATAGACTTGCCATTTTAAATGAGATAATAATATGTGAGAAATCGCGAATCGAATTTTCTTTAAAGACATTAGAGTAGGATAATGTGTCCTTAATCAAACGAAGTAACACAAAAAAATTTTACATAGTAGTTTACCAAATTAGAATTTACAATAACTAGTGGATTAAAAGTGCTATTATCGTCAAAATGTTTGGCATATGTAGTATCTTGAATATCTTATCCACATTAATACCGATTGCTTAAGAAACGTAGGAACTAGCTTCTAAACTAGGCAGAAATTGCTTCTTTAACAATTAATCGTTTACAAGAGTTACGTAAATCGTAGAAATTAAAGGCCAAATTTTAGATACATAAATAATTAATCTCACCAATTAAAGTAAGAATATATATCATTTTATAAATTGGCAATATTAACTATTTTCGTTTTTTACCAAGTTATGTGCCCCTATAAACAAGACGAATTAATTAATCTTAAATATTAATTATTCAAGAATATTAGAATTATACCAAGCTTCCATCATTCCTTCATGTGGTGGAAAGGCATGAACCACAACCCAAAAACATGGACTAAGTCACATGCTACGCCAAAACTTTTAAAAATACATATATATATTTTGGTTAAAATATGTTAGTAATTGGTATATGTAATACAAAAGGAAAAAAAAGAAAGAAGGAATACACTTATGTTCCTTTAATTATTAGTAAAAATTTAATCTTGATTCTTGTGATATTTGCTTAGCACGTAAAATCTTTAATTAATTAAATAAATACATTTTTTGCTACTTTCATATCGAATTATTAACTGTTACACTATTTAATGATCTATATCTAATGTTAAGTTTATATTATTATCTAATATTTGAGGATAATATAATTCTAAAAATAATCTAAATATAATGTAATTCTTACAAAAAGAGATAAAATATATATAATTTTTGTTCATTGAATGTTAATGTATTAAGTCAGATGTCACTAGGACCAAAATTGGAAGTTAGCAATAATTGAGAGACTAAATTTTTTATTTTCCAAGAAAGATTAAAAAATAAATAGAAGAAGCTGTAAATATATAGGGCAAAAGCGATAATCTTTAAAGATGAAATGGATTTTTCAACTGCGTTTCGAATAAGATAAGAATTTTAATTTTTTAACATCAAGACTCACTTATTTATCCAACTTTTTGAATAAAAAAATGAGAAGAAAGTGGGAAATGTGTGTTGGACAGATTGGATTCCTTGTTTGCCTATTCATCTAACAAAGGAATAAAAACAGGTAGACTTAGATTTAATCAAAATACAAAAAAAGAATATTATAGTTTTATACTAATTTAATATACTGCATATACACATGGATGAGGCAAACAAATCGAAGAGATTAATGAAGTAACGCAATTTTGTTTATATTTTTAAGAAAACTCAAAATGACAACTAATTTACAGTAACTTACCAATCGTCCCTTCAATTCTTAGTGGCAAATTTTAAAAAAATAAATAAATACTGTTAAGACTTTCTAATCTTACAAGTCAACAACTATTTTAGATGATTGCTTGTTATTATCAAATGGTGTGTTAAGGTCGTAAGTATCTTTTAATTTTTAACATGAGGTTTTAGGTTTGATATCTGAAAATATAATAGCTAGTGAAAATAATTTTATGTCCCAAAAAGCAATTATTTCATTAATTTATAGATATATCATATACGAAGTATCGAAATGAATTTAAATGAATAAATATGATCAGTAAAATTTTATAAAATTCGTCAATTCTTACTTTTTTAAAAAAAACTGTGATAGTCATGATTATCATTGTTGCTCTATTGAAACAAGGCAAGTATGGGTTGCTTAGTTAGTTATTGAAAAATATTGTAGAGAAAGAAAATTACTGAAAACAAACATTTGGAGAATTAAAGATGGTTAAATTTAATAAGTTATTTAAATAGTTTTCTCCCTTTTCTTAAATTAAAACATTGACATGTTGTCAAGGGAAAACATTGTGGGATTAGGTGTATTTTCCCTTCTTAGTTATGTCATGTGCAGTGGGACATACTATAAGAAGTCAGTTGACAATTTACTTGGGACATGTAAATTTGCAATACCCTGTAATATCATTAAAATTATAGTCGAGCTGTAAGTATACAGAGATTTTGGGTGCAAAACGAATGCAGTTGAGTAAGTAACGTTTTATTTTCACCGTAAAACTTTTTGGCGTGAATCTGAATTAGCTAGACGCCTAAGTGGAAAATAAGATGAACAGTAATTCCTAGATAATATCTTTGTGACCAAGGAATGTACCGCAATTTACGCACTCTGTTTTTTGTTTTAGAAAATTAATTATTGTTGTGCCCAAGAAAGAAGGATATTGCCTTATATTCTCCTTTTGCTTTTCTTTTTTCTTTTTTTTTTTGAGCTATGTCAAAATTCATGGATATCAGAATTATTTTTTCATTCATTTATTTTTGAGGCGTTCTTTTTGTAGTTGAACTAAGCGTATAAGATAGTAGTAACGATTTAGTAGCTCAGTTGGTTGGTTACCTAAACTTTCACCTTATTGGTGAGAGTTCGAATCTCCACGTTGTAATTCCCTTCTCATTTCCCCTTCCCCTATCCTCTATCTAATTAAAAAAAAAAATTAAAATGTATAAGATAGTATAGCAACTTTGATATTTGTCCTTTATACCTTCGAAAATCACTTGGAAATACTTTCAAAGATATCTTAATGAAAAAAATTATGTATGTTTTTGTATCCTTAGCGGTGGCGGAGCCAAAATTTTCATCTAGGGGACATGGCGGATTTAGTCATGACCCAAGGCAAAAAATTACAGTGTATATTTAGGGTAAATTTTATGTGTTCATGTACATATATCAACTTTTGAACATCCTGAACAAATGCAAAAGGCTAGCTCAAGTGGTCCAGTTGTTTTTCCGAATACACTGAGTGAAAATTATGGATCTGCCACTGCTAGGGGGTTCAAAAATATGAAGAATACACGAAGAAACCAAGCGGGTTCAACATATACTATATATACAATAAAATAATTAATTTTAACCTTGTATATACACTATAGTTTCTCACCGAGAGGGTTTGGATGAATTGTATCCACCAAGGAATTTGTGAAATTTCTGTGAATTGCGTTGGGAAAAATCTACCAATGCTAGGCATATCGATAGATTCCTTTCCCGATGCTAAGGGAGAGCAAGAAAACACATATTATCTAGTCAGTATATATGACCAATCAAGATCAGAGGAGCGGGTAAAATCAGGATTGTGAATGTCCATTTCGGGATAAGGAGTGGGCCTAACGACATATCCATTTTCTTGCTCGTTAGCGCTTGACTCATATAAAAAGAGTCTTTCTTGCTTGAGAACTACCTGGATGCTTTACAATCGATATTCCAAAGGAATAGGTACAATACAACTTATCATCGAAAACCAAACAAAGCTGTAGCCAAGTTTACTGTTAGCCTATCGACTAGAGTCAAGCTTCGACCGCAACTGTTCGTCGCTTCTGCCGTCTTATTCCATCATCTGAGATCCAAATCAGCACCGACAAAAATCTCTTGATTTCTCGTGCCTACCTAGCTCCGCCCCTAATTCTTAGTTAGATAGTTGGTTACAATATCCTTTTCACGTACTCTCCGAATATTTGTTTTGCCAAAAGAGGTAAAAGAAGAAACTTGCCGAAGAACCAAATTCTCATACTAATTATCACTATTTTTCTTGTTATATGCTTGATCATCATTTGCAGAGGCGAATTTAGGATAATTTTTATATTGAATTCATTGCTTTAATTGAACTATATATAGTGTATATATAAAAATACCACATTAATTTAAAATCAACTGATATAAAATATCAAGGATTCATTTGCATATCTGAGTGATTATTATTTTTAGACCATTATAAAATTAAAAATATTGTTATTACCACCAAAATTTATGATAAAGTGGTAAGTACTCATTAATTTTTATTTAGAAATTTTAAATTCGAACACTGAATGAAGTGATCTTTGATAAAAAGCGTTTTACCTCTCAAATTTAAAAAATTGGGCGAATTTAGATTAAACGAGCCTCTAACCAAATAAAAAAATGTTACCGTCTTCAATTGTATATATGATAAACTGGACTTTTTGAGTTCGGTTTTGCCAACTGTTGGTCAATGCATATAATGGATAGGCCTTTTGGACACAATTATATTTATTAAATGAATGATTATATCACATGCAAAAGCTAATTATATATCACTACAAACATTTCATAAAATCATTTGGGTTTCCACAAGCCGCCTTGGGAATTTAAAGTTAAACTCATAGTCTTATTTAGATCTCAGTTCTATTTTTGGTAACTAAATTATTACTATCATCGATAATAATATAAATAAAAATTTATCTGCACTCTATATTCACTTAATTTATCACAATTAAGTAATTTGATGAGGTTCAAATATGTATTAATAATCATAATTAAGTGAAAAATGACTATGCGCAAAGCACATATCATGCACCTATTAATTTGCGGTAAACATCATATCATATGCGATTAAGTCTATAACAATAATATATCTAATTTAAGTGTTATTTATTTATTGCAGAAGAGTTTAGGTGACTAATTTTTTGGCTCCATCTAATTCAAAACTAAAAAGATGTGTTGTTCATCTATCTCTTTCGGTTTTAGGTGATTATATAGTTTTATTGCTATTGTATTAGACAGTTTATTGTTGCTATATCATTTCTGTTTCAAAATTTAAAACATGAGATCAATAGTTTTCTCTCTCTTTGAATGAACTAGATCTATCATAGATTTTCTTTTTGCCTTATTCTATTACTATTTGATATTAACATAGTTTACTCTTTTGATTATAATCTTTTTAAACTTTTCCTTTAGAAATTTGATAACAAAAAAGATTGTGACTTTATGCACTTCTACAGAAAAAAAGTAATACTATATAATTTCTATTGTATTTCCATAGCATTCTTATCATTGAACTACTAATAACATCGAAACTCAATTCACACGAGAAATTTTAAAAATGAAAATTTTTTTTTGTCCTCAAGATCTTTTCTTTTTATTTCTTTGGTGATTGAAACCCACAATCTCTGAATTTAGAGATGGAAGATGCTTACCATATGAACAAACTCAAGTTGTCAAATAATAGAACTAACAATTGAGGTGAATTAGGGTAAAAACGAGAAATTTCAACAAAAATCATTCTTAAGTAGTAATTTAATATTTTGAATTTGAGCTTTCCTCCAAGCCAACTAATTCTAATATTCAAGTGTAGAAGGGTATAAAAGTGGACACTTTATCCCTGAGTTTCGAAGGTTACATATGGCCCCATACGTTAACAACTTGAATATTTTAATAAAAATAGTAATTACATAGTTATCTTAATATTCATATTAAAAATTAGACCATATAGTAATCAAAATCCACCCTTTTACAGTGTACAATTGGTAGGTAATGTTTTTTTTATATATTTCTCTTTCGGTGTTCGATATTCACACTAAAGCTTGATTATATTCGAATTCACCCTAAGTAGAGCTTATTTCTAAAAAAAAAAGCATTTTCTAACAATGATTTTTTTATACCCATAACTCAAAGACAGAGAATTCTAAACTCAAAGACAGAGAATTCTAATTAAGAGATAACGACTCATCCTCTTGTGGTCAATTGGTAGGTAAGTTAGTATTTCCCACCCTTCTTGGTTTCCATCTTCCCAAGTCCCCAATTTTCCCTCTAAGCCAAGAACCTAAAACCCTTGCCCCCTTTTTCTTATCTCATCAATTTCACTCAATTTCCCATGAAATTATGAACAATTTCAACCCAAAAGACTAAAAATTTCATACTACATGTTTACATTATCAAGAATGAAATCACTTCTTTTCCCAGTACTTTCAAGACCCAATACCATTCCTTTATCTTCCTGTTTTCATTTTCAAGAACCCATTTTAGTATACAAGAGATATGGGGTTCTTATTAGTACTTTCAAGAACCCTAGTTATGGTAAAATAATAAACCCCATGAGTAAAGTTTGTTCCTTTAGATGCTGTACTGTGCAAAACCATAGTCAAGTTAGGATCTTGCATAGTTCGGGTTCGGGTTCTGGTGAGGTTCATGTGATTGTTGGTCCTATGTTTGCTGGAAAAACTACTACTCTTTTAAAGAGGATTAAGTCTGAAAGAAGCAATGGCAGGTTAGGATTCTCTTATGTTTCTAATTTGGTTTTTGTGTCTTGGTTTTGTATGTAATGACATGGATTAGGGTATAAAGTTAGTAGGTAGCCTGCTTTTCTTTCCTTACTAGTAGCCTAAGTATTTTCATGCAGTTTCTTATCCTTCGAATTTTGTTACTATCTATTCTCGCTTGTTATTAGCTTAGCATACTATTTTCTTGTAGTTACTGTTCCTTTTCCTTGTTGATCTGCTTTATTTTTTCTTTATCTTGAGCCTAGGGTGTATCGGAAATGTCTTTACCTCTCAAGGCAGGGGTAAGGTCTTCATACACTCTACCTTTTCCAGACCCCACTTGTGGGACTACACTGGATATGTTGTTGTTGTTGTTGATTTTATATGTAACGAAATGCTTTGCATGATTAAAGTTCATATTTTTGCACCTCTTCTGAGGCTTTTTTGTTTTTGGGATAAAATATCTGTTCTTTGGCTTTAATACCTACCTCCGTCCCAATTTATGTGACACCGTTTGACTAGGCACAATTTTAAGAAAGAAAGGATGACTCTTGAAATTTGTGGTCTAAAACAAACTTTAGACATTTGTGTGGCTATAAATCATTTCATTAAGGGTAAATGAGGAATTTTAAAGTTGTTTCTAGTTATAGAAATGTGACATTCTTTTTGGGATAAACTAAAAAAGGAAAGTGTGCCACGTAAATTGGGATGAAGGGAGTATTAATCTGTTGGAGCAGAAAGTGTGCCTCAACTGTTCTTTTGGGCCATCATATATTTATTTGTTTAGGTTTCCTCCTATGAGGATCTGTATATCTACTTAGCTACTTACTTTATAGTGTCTTACAAGCTTTGTAGAATTTATATAAGTAGAACTTTTGGCTAGTATCCTAAGACTTTGATGTACTATATATACCTTAAAATGAAACATGGACGATGATGCATCGAAGCCAATGTTTTCTCTTGCCTCAGAATTGGTTTTGGTTGATAGCTTAACAGTGGCACGGGGAGAATGACACGGTATTCAGTAACATAGAAAAGCATTTTTTCAGCTGCGTGTTGCCATATTGTGCGATATTTCTCCAAGACCAAGTTTTTGTTTATTTTATTGAACAGATAACTGTAAAGATATCTTTCACGAGTTTAAGGACATTGTTGGGCAAGAGTTTAACACCCGAGTTCCGACTTAGTCATTCATATGATCATCTTCAGTGAGGGTGCTCTATGTTGGAACTTACAAGTTACAACCCCACCACCACCAAAACAAAAAAGGAAAGAAAGTTGTTGCAGCACTAAATTTCCGTGCTGCTATGTGGACTCGGTTTCCCTGCAGTTCTTAGATGTTAAAAGTTTGCAAAGTTTTCTTGTTACTCAACCTTTCATCTTTCTCATTGAATGATTGTCTCCTTTTTTTTCTAAATTTTGTTGTTCTTCACTGGGCTTTTTGCTGTTTCCTTTGCATTCTTCCCTGGGGTGTTGAAATCTCCATGCTCTTTGCCTCTCTCATGTTGAGGAAGTAAATTTGAATTGAAATCATGGTTGGTAATATTCCCAGTTTTCAGGCCAACGGCGTAAAGAATTCCCTCTATTTGGATGAGACAATAAAAGGTCTCTGTTTCTCAGGAAGGGTGGCTGAAGCAGTTGGAATATTGTGCCGCTCCGGTGTACAGGTGGAGGCAGAAACTTATTCCCTTGTTTTGCAAGAGTGTATTTTTCGGCAAGCGTATAAGAAAGGGAAAAGAGTCCATTGGCAAATGATTGTTCTCGGCTTTATTCCGAATGAGTATCTGACTATTAAGTTGTTAATTTTGTATGCAAAAGCAGGAGACTTGGATACAGCACACGCCATATTTGATAAGCTGCAATTCAAATGTCTAATTTCGTGGAACGCTATGATCGCCGGATACGTGCAGAAGGGCATGGAGGAAGTAGGCTTGAGTCTCTACCATAATATGAAACAGAGAGATGTACTTCCAGATCAGTATACATATTCGTCAGTCTTTAGAGCCTGTGCCGCTTTAGCTGTCCTGGATCAGGGCAAGCAAGCACACGCATTGTTGATTAAAAGCCAAATTAGTGGAAATATTGTAGTTAATAGTGCGCTTATGGACATGTATTTCAAGTGTAGTTCTCCATCTGATGGCTATCTTGTGTTTAGTAAGTCCTTAGAAAGGAATGTGATAACATGGACTGCTTTGATATCCGGGTACGGACAAAACGGAAGAATAAAAGATGTTCTCGAATCGTTTCATATGATGATCGATGAAGGATTTAGGCCAAACCATGTTACGTTTCTTGCAGTTCTTTCTGCTTGTAGCCATGGAGGTCTAGTAGAAAGAGGTAAGGAGTATTTTTCATCAATGACGAGAGATTACGGGCTTCGACCGAGAGGAAAACACTACGCAGCTATTGTGGATCTTTTGGGCCGTGCTGGAAGATTACAAGAGGCTCACGAGTTTGTCAAAAATTCGTGTTGTGGGGACCACCCGGTATTATGGGGTGCCTTACTTGGGGCTTGTAAGATTCATGGTAATATCGAGATGGTAAAACTCGCTGCCCAAAATTTCTTTGATTTGGAGCCTGAGAATGCAGGCAAATATGTTGTCTTGTCTAATGCTTATGCTTCATTTGGTTTGTGGAACAATGTTGCGGAGATAAGGAGACTGATGAAGGACTCAGGGGTGAAAAAGGAACCTGGTTATAGCATGATTGAGGTTCAAAGACAAGCACATTTCTTCTTTATGGAACATAATGCTCATGAACAGACAGATAAGATATATAAATCGGTCATAGATATGACAGGTGTCTTAAAAGACGTTGGTGATGTTCCAGATTTACTGAGTTAAAAGGAAAGGACCAACATCAATATAGATTGTTTGGTTGAATACTCAGCCACTTAGCTGCAAAGAGTCTTATTAAAGGGGTGATTTAGTCAGAAATCTTCTGTGGAGATGCCATTTGCCTTTGAATGCGAAAATTGGATTGTGTTTTCCCAACAGTTTCAATTGATACAAGATGGTGCGATTTGGCAAGCAAGGGCTTGCTATTTGCTTCTATGAGGAACATGTATGTGAATAAACAGATAGATTGCCTACCAAGTAATGTGATGGATCTCGGTTCATGCGATGCGGTTCGTAAAACAAGTTTACCAAAGAAAACATGTCCTCTTAGGGTCAATTTAGACTATTTTGCTATAACAATAGAGTTGGCTAGTTTATAATAAAATGCTTAAACAGCCACGCCTCATCATAATTTAAACTTATAGCAAATGAGTTTATTTCTTCTACGATACATATTCTAACCAATGCTGCCCATAGATTATGAATTTAGGCCATTCTAGGAAACATTTCATGTAAAGTTTGTCTTTCAATTTGTATTTATTTTGCTATATGCTATGTCCAGTGGTTAAGCAGGTCACTCTATGTTGTCACTAAGCTACATTTAGGCTATGCATGAAATGTTTCGATTGTTGGCAGTGTTTGAAAGATTTTAGAATCTTAACCAATCTATGACTTTTACTCTGAACAAGAGATAGATCAATACATTTGTTGTGTGAATAACCATTTAATACGTTTTGTTCTGAGATGGGTTCTAGTAATTTTGTTCAAATTCTTTCTCTTCCTGTTCGGGGTAGGCCCCAAGGGGGTTAAGGTTATAGGCTCATGGTCATTTAAACCAGTTCCTCTGGAGCATTCACTGTTCTTTTAGAGTTATTAGTTTATTATGGTAGACAACTGCACATAATTCTTTGTTATAGAATTACCTTCAAGATATCAAAAGTTCAATATTAGAATTAAGGACATATAATTTGGATCCACGAAGCATGCAAACCTCTGAGTTTTGTAGTGCTGCTAGAAATTTGATGATCTTGATAGAAATTTTAAGGCTTCCTGATGTTCTCATGTCATTGTTTGATTTAATTGCCATGCTATTTCCCCCTCTCTGCAGAAGTGTAGCAATTATAAAGTCGGACAAGGATACAAGATATGGGTCGGATTCCATTGTGTCACATGATGGGGACAGATTGCCATGCTGGCCTTTAGCTAATCTATCGTCATTCAAACAAAGATGTGGTTCTGAAGCATATAGTAAGGTAACACTACAACGGGAAAATATTGGGATGCGAATATATTAGATGATTAGTGTAGGACCTTCTCAATACAAAAAGTCTTCTTTTGAGTGCGTTCTTCCAAAAAAATTACATTTGAAGGGTAATATTCAATTCTTGAAAAGTTAGGGGCTCCAACCCTCTAAATAACCCCCAGTTGTAAGAAGAAATGGTATAATCATGAAGCACTAGCTTCTAAAGTTGGTCAGTGAACTTTCTTTGCTAGTATGTCACAATACTGTATTTTGACTTTTATCATTACTCATTTTTCTTTGTATACATGACTGTACTTTTTTGTGACTGTTACATGGTTTCAGTTAGAGGTCATTGGCATTGATGAAGCTCAGTTTTTTGAGGATCTATATGATTTCTGTACGGAAGTTGCCGACCATGATGGCAAAATTGTGATAGTTGCTGGACTAGATGGTGACTATCTAAGGTACTACTTCCGTTTAGTCTCTGTGCACTTTAATGTAATCACCTTGAAATACTTCATATGTACTGAATGCGATTCTAAGTTGCAAGCGTACTGATCTGTATTGGATCATATTTGGGTTTTGCAGAAGGAGCTTCGGTTCAGTTCTTGATGTAATACCAATTGCTGATACTGTGACCAAACTTACTGCACAGTGTGAACTTTGTGGTAATCGTGCTTCTTTCACCTTGAGGAAGACAGAGGAGACGAGAACAGAGTTGATTGCAGGAGCAGAAGTATATATGCCTGTGTGCCGCAAGCACTACGTGAGTGGACAAGTGGTCAAAGAGGCTACTAGAAGTGTTCTAGAGTCTCAGAAGGTTGAATGCAACTCTATTTTGTAATATATCAGCAGCACTTGTCTTTGCAATATAATAGGATATTGATGATGCCACTTTTCTTCTAAGGAGCTTTGCACTTCCAATATCTATGTAGTTGTTTATAGGCCATTTGCTTAGAAATGTTAACCAACTATTGTACTTCAAAGTCTCTCATTTGCCAAAGCCTTTGAGGACAGAGTTACTCGATATTTGTGCTGGTAAGAGGTCTCTAGTATTCGGTAGGATTGCGAGCAAGTTGGCTCGAACATCATAGTTATAAAAAAAAATCACGACTGTACTTCCATGTCATATTTTGGGGAGGGGTGCTCCTCCAAGTGGAAAAAATGAAATGGTTTGTCTATGGTTATTCTTTTTATTGTTTCAGTTCTGTAGAATTTTATATTCGAGGTTGTATTTTTATAATGTGTATACGGAGAGGAGGTCGTATACTCTACTCTCCTCAGATCCCATCCGGTGGGATTAAACTGATATGCCGTTGTATATTAAACTGATATGCCGTTGTTGTTGTATACGGAGAGGAATTATGTGGTTGTGAATCATGATTTCCTTTTAAATTAGAACTATAAAGCTAACTAAAGAGTAAGGATCCTTCCCCTTAAGTCCTTCAGTTCATTATTGAATATAAAGAGCAAATTAGGTATCTAGATGCATTTGATGCTTGTTTATAGTGTGTTGTAAATTCAGCAGCTTATGAAATAAATTCCAGCATATTTTACCATTATTAATGACATCAACTACAACAACAACAATATACCGAGTGTAATCCGGCAAGTGGGGTTTGGAAAGGGTAGTGTGTAGGCAGACCTTACTCCTGTAGAGATTTGTTGGGTTCGTAAGCACAACGGAAGTTTGAAAATTTTACTTACCCAACAATGATCCTGACATGACTTACACGATAATCATATAAAGTGTTCAAAACACGATAAGGAAAACTTACAGGTTTTCGAGCGCTGGATTCACCACTAAGGTATCCACGCGATTAGTCTCCTCGAGTGCAAAGTCTAACTCTAGTGTATTTTCTTTGCAAGAAAGCTAGGAAATCTTGCTTCAGGAACTGAGAAGTAATTTTCTGACAACTAATAATTATGGGGTATGTGTTGTATATATAGGAGTCTAGGACAAAACAAGAAAACCTGACTCATGTTAATGTCACACGTCCTAATGGACGGCCAGTGTCCCAATTTTGGGCCAGTAATTTCTGGCCCAATTGTTTTTATGTATTTGTCCGAGTACCCATATAATATATCCAACACATTTAATTAAATCCGAAATCTAATTCGACTTAATTAAATGATTTCTATCAAATAGAAATATTTCATAATTATTATAAATTAAATATCTCGATTCTCAATCGAGTATTTAATACTTTCTCAATACACTCTTAGATCGAAGAAACAATCGCATATAGTGTGACCATATAAGCCTTCACATATCGACATTAATCTAATTAAGGTCCATACGAAACTCCTAGACTGCGTCGTATGACGAACTCAATATGTGAAATACGTTTACATGAATCCAACAAACTTAACCTTTATGTGGAACTATAAATTCCTTTCATTCGCGACACACTCGATTAAGCTTAGGATTTGCCAAGTGTCTATCCAAATGACTTAATCACTTTATCTCACATTTATTAGTTGACAACTAGACCATATTCTAAATATGTCTCTTGCACTGGCCAGTGACTTTAGTTAACCTAATAACATTGAGAAGCTGAGTGCTCTCTCGAATTTCTAATTGAGGAATGAATCTTATTCTTGGCTCAACTACTACCTTGATTTACATCCTGATGCACCCAACACAAGCCGTATTTTATCCAGAAGGAGTTTAAGCTTAGAACTTGATCAAAGTACATCATTCTGTAAACAAGTTGTGTATTGACCTCAAGTCAAAGGACCTTTATATTCCACACGCTGATAACACTATAGACATGTATAACAAATAGTTTATTGGCAGGGTATACCAATACTTCTCCAAAGTATCCATGTGTCCATCACGAGTAACCATTACTCGTAGCTGTGAGACATACTACATTCTCCAAGAATGTGATACATACCACATGTCTACTTATAGCATATCATCGATATCTCATTCTCGATGATCATTAGTCAAGGCTATTTAAGAGTTACGTTCTATCATTAATATCTCACTTTATTAATGACAACGTAAGCTCAAGGGATGCACGTATATGAATAATTGCAAACAATAATTGCAAATGACATAAATATTAATCTCATTAATAATACGAATGTGTTCAAGTACGTTTTGTCCCTAATATAGATTGTGTCTAGGACATACATACTTTCAACCCCTACCTTGGAAAGTAGAGAGATTATTTCCGATAGACCCTCGGCTCAAGGAAAAACATATCAAAGCAATACATGCAAGAAATAACGTAAGTGAAGAAGCCACGACAAAAATAGATATCATGACAAAGCATTCTGGAAAAAAAAGAACAGTAACTACTACAAAATAATACTATAATCAAAGTACGAGAAATAAAAGATAGTAATAGAAATCGAAGAACAAGAAACTACAAGCATAATACGACGACTACTAGTACGGAAGGATAAGCGAGACAATGCTCAATTACCTACTAGCCTTCTACTCTAATTCGTATCCTCCATAGTCTCCTATCTAAGGTCATGAGTTGTGCCTATCACCTGTAACAGCCTGAGAAACGAAACTTGACCGCTTCTTGATTGTCCCTGAAGATTGCTGATTATTTTGCATTTAAGTCTCCTGTGTTTATGCATAATATTATCTTTGTGTGAGTGTATTGGATTATGTCCTGAACGAGATGTGTTTAAATCTTTTGAACGGTCGTTGAACTGGAACAAGTATTCCTAGGACAAATAAGATCATAACCTCATTACAACCCTTGAGAGACGAGCCTAATGTACAAAATAATCACCAAATATACGACTATGCTATAACGGAAAATCTCAAATCAGAACGATGTGAAAAACAAAGCATATGTTTATCAACAACACCCCCCCTTGAAATACATAATTTCTTAGTATTGCCAAATTATAGAAGTTCTTTTGAATGTTATGGTCTGTTTTCATAAAGGAGACCTTTCATTGAAACTAAGGCGTTTGGTTACCTTTCTCTCAAAAAAGTGAGTTTATTAAATCAGCTGAAATTGAATTGGGTTTTGCTTAAAGCTTGTGTGGTGTGGTTAACGTTGTTTGATGAATGTGGTGTGTTGGTGAGTTTGATGGGGTTAAACTGACTCAATTTCTAGATGTTAATAATTGAATGCATAGGAGAGAAACTTACTGTTAATATGATTGTCCTTGTGTTGGACAACATTTACAATTCGATATTACTCTAATGGTTGTAGACATATCTAGAATACTTACATACAGATTTCGGATATTTGTTGGTCATTTTTCTCTGCTGAATTAACCGATTTTGGCTGTTGACGTCATTTTCTAACTTGGCACTGATTTTATTTTTGTTGCAATTTTCTGAAACAGGAAGTCGTGGAAACGAAGCCTGCAGAATTCAATGTTTAGTTAGACACATTGAGGTGGCTGTAAAATGTTTAGAAAGAGCAATAGTGTGTAGTGAGAATTGACAAAACTTACGACTAACTACTGAGTTTACTTCAGTAATATGATGTTACTTTTTGCCGCATGAATGATGGGAAATACTCTCTCTGTCCCAAAAGGATTGACCTACTTTCCTTATTAGTTAATTCTAAAAAGATTGACAATTTTCTATATTTAAAAATAATTTAATTTTATAAAATCACTGATAGCCACACAAATATCTAAGATTTGTTTTGGACCACAGATTTTAAAAGTCTTCATTTATTTCTTAAACTCCGTGTCAAATCAAGCTAGGTGAATCTTTTGAGATGGAGGGAGTATTATGTTTAGGACGTTGCAAACTTTTTTGTCTCTTTGCTGATAGTCAATGCAATTTATGTGAAATGACAGTGTTATTTTGCACTCTTATGTATATAAACTTTAATGATTACAATCTCCATAGAACAAGAAGACTGAAAGGGTATAAACATTCTCACCAACAACTAACAAGTTGTCTATTATCGAAGTATTTTATATGTCGGCCTTACTCAAGTATCGGAAGGATCAAGCATTTTCTTGGTTTTAGATCAAGCCTTACTAGTTGCCATTTTTATATTGTTATTTGCATATATTGAAACATTAATCACCATTAGATGGCGGTACCTACGAATTTACTCGAGATGCATGCAAGTTAATTCAAGAACATATGCACAAGTTAATTTACGACTATGAAGATGTGCTAATTCACGAATCAACCAATTTAATCAAGTTAAAGTCTTTACATTATTTGACACATTTGGAAAGCTAGAAATATGCCGTGACTACATGAATTTCCTACTTGATTTCAATTTGTATATCTCCCAATGCTAATGATAGTGATCTTGTTTTGCAACAAGATGGTATTGTTATGTACTTATGTTCCAAGATGCAGGTCTGCAAACAGATTAGGAAGGCAAGCACCGGTGTGGTAAACGTGGATAAATGTCGATGTTTGCTTCAAGCCCTTGACCCCGATTCAATTTGTAGGGAAGGCCACTATCATTCAAGCACTAGCAATTCGGGAAGTTTTACATCGAGCACTCTAAAATGGTTGGACAAAGATTCATATATTATCAGATGCAAAAAAAATGTGGTACAAAAGGTGGAAGTCTCATGGGAGATAGATGCATCCCTTTAATGATATAAATATTGTATATATTTCTTTGACCTGGAATATAGTAGCTCATAGTTTAGCAAAGTTTTATTTGATAAACCAGATCAGTTCAAGCTTAAATGAGTCCATTTGATAGTTAATAACAATTTTTTCTCAGTACAAAGAGAGTAAAAGAGAAATAATTGTGTAATATGAAAGATCAAAGTTCACAAAGGAGGTATATAAATTTCATCTCCTCAATGACATTCTTGCCATTTGATTCTAATGTAACCAAGAAAAGATGAACAACTACAAAAAAGCCCTGCAGCTTAATCCTTAACGTTATTACCAACAACAACAATGCAGCTAATATGAAACACTAGTCTGAACTTTTTAACCTTAAAATGGTACCTTAAGTTCTTGCAAAATCCATAAGTAAAAAAATGAGAAAACAATCTTCAATTTGCATTAAGTGCTCGAGCCAGACGCTTAACATCAATTAACCTTATGCCTCGTCGCGATCTACCTGAATATTATTTAAACTTCAGCACGATAGAAAGCCAAGAAAAAGAAAAAGACATCACAAGTATGTATTGAAACCTATGTTGCTCGGACTCTTAAGAAATGCAGTCGGGTGCGTGTCGGATCCTCCAGAAACGTGTATTTTGGTTCCTCCAACAAAACAATTTTGGAGAGTATGAGCAACATAGATTGGAACTTACTCTCTGTAGTGACATTGTCCTTTGACATCAACCTGGTCCCAATTTCTTGATTATCACTTGAAAGAGAATTCAATATTCTTGCAAGATGTCTTATTTGATATAAAGGCAGAATATTTGGACTCCTCTGTACTTTATATCTCCTTTCTTCAACTCCTATTCAATCACACAGAAAAAAGATGAACCTTTTCAATGGAAGGAGTAATAAAATAGTATTACCAATGTCTAACAAGGGGCGGAGCTAGAGCTTTGTCGTCGGAACCTAGTAGGTTCGGCTCAAACCTTGTATTTGCGATTAAAATCCACTTAATATGTATAAGTTGTTTATATAAGAACCTAATTCAGAACCCATAAACTCAAAAATTCTAGTTTTGCCTATATGACCAACTCTTATTTAACCCCTTAACGTAGCTTATAAACTTATAAGTTCAGAAAACCTTTCACATAACTTGGTACATGAACCATAATCAACTTGTTATCTGATTTGAACCACTAGTCAGAGATGGTTGCCTTACGCTGTAGGTCATTAGCCTTAAAACAACTAAGCAAAAAAGGCTTCAAAAGGTCTGGTCTGGCGGTCGATGAAGTGGATGAAAACCACGGAAATTAAAGATTGAAATTTCAGTAGAGACGAAAAATGTTAAGTGGTTTCAAAATGTTACTTGGTGATTTCTTCTTGGTAAACAGAGTTACTGGTATCAATATTGGCGGGCGATAGCAGGTACCCCGTGGAATAGACGAGGTGCACACAAGCTGGCCGGGACAATATCGTTATTAAAGAAATTTAACAAAAAATGTACAATTCAGAACATACGCAATGTACTTGATGCATCCGGTTCTTCTTGTGATTTATACAATTCAGGATGAAATGTAGCATCAGATAATTGAACCTCGAGTCCTGAAACAGGGGCAATTGCTTGATTTTCTTCTTCATTAGAGTATCCTGCATAGAGACAGAATCTAAGATTTAAACTTATAGGTTCTGAATTCTGCAATAACGTATTCAAATTCTATAAGTGGGTTCTAAACTTGAAATATATATATATATATATATATATATATATATATATATATATATATATATATATATATATATATATAAATTTCATAACACAAATACATGGTTAGCTCCACCTCTACCTGCACTAGTAGTACTATCATAATTTTGAGAAGTTGAAAATGAATTGTTCAACACTTTTTGTCTTCTCAATTGGTAGTTTCTTCGACGTCTAGCTAAATGTTTTTCCCTCTCCTCATTGCTCATTATTTGCCTTCTCAATCTATCACGAATTCGACGACGTTCTCTCTCTTCTTCTTTCTGTGCATTCCGCCAATTCTTTACGACGTGCCATTCTTTAGTTTCAGCTAACTCTTCAGTATCCATCGAACCATGTATTGTTGAAGTTTTTCTCCAATATTTGATTGAACTGCAACACAAGATTTCATGCTTCAATCAGTGCAAAAGAGGTAGAAGTGTTTAATATTGGAATAAAATGGATCTAAATAGAGCGGAATGGATATAACAAATATCAATATTTATCGTATATTTGGTAAAGATGTGAAGCCCCTAGAGATTTGATCGGGTGATAAGAGCATATGATGTGTGTAATACTGTGTATTAGGCGCGCGTCATCAGTGGCGGAGGTAGAGGGGGCGGAAAGTGGTTCACATAAACCCCTTCATCCAAGAATCATAGTATATATACAAGATCAATTGATGTTAAACCCCTCGATGAAAATTTTGCCTCCGTCACTACATGTTAGGGTTCGAACTATGCCACAGATAGAAGTCCGGCATATATATAAAGTGTAAGTGGAGAATAGTAGAGAATCAAACCCATTATTTATCGAACTTCAAAGCGTGAGCCACTCATCTTCGAGAATTTCTCGATTATGATAAAGAAAATGTGAATTTATGTGACACATCTGCTAGTAGCTTTTTGCTGATAAAGAGAGATATATAAGCAAAATGTGTAACACTATCGACATAACTTAGAAGACAATGTACAAAAGATTTTAGGTCATAAATATGGTTCTAAGATTTCAAGAAATCTTATTAGGGTTCTTTGACACTCCCATAATACCATCCTTACCTATGAAAACACATTTTTGTATTGCCGCTTCTTAGTGCCATATTTATGTTAATTTACTTTCCAATGCTACATAAACAAGGTAAAGACGAAATCATTAGTAATCGCTGGTAAACCATACGAAGATAAATTCGTTCCTGATCAAAACTTATTTTACTAATATCTTCAATAAGCTCCAAATTATAAATAAAATCAATATACAAAAAAATTGCAAATGCCAATACCTTAGCATGACAAGAGATTTTCGTCAACAGTTCTATGAAATGAACGATTAAACCTATATTTCTCAATTTTAAAAGAGAAAAAAAAAAGAGAACCTTTTTCTAGGGAATTGGTAGAAGATAAAAACAAAACAAAAAAAGAATTACCTTTACTTTATGGCCAATAGTACTATATATCCCACGTCCTTAATCATCCATAACACACAAATCTGCATCCATAGAAAAACACAGAAAAAAATTAATTTAATTTCACCATAATCACGAAAGAATTAAAAAAACAAGATACTCTTTTATTTAAAATATCCCACAAAAATGAAAAATAAATAATTAATTCTTGATAGGGACTGAAAAACCTACCTGTGTTGATGGTGACTGAGGAGAGGATTTGTTAATTCAGATTCAAATAAGAGATAGAAGGGAATACTGAGCTTATGTTTTTTTAATAGAAAAATAATACACTCATAATTTTTTTTAAGGCCTATTTTGGTTATTGGTTAAAGGTTTTTAATTTTAACAAATTAGATTTTGCCACCTTTACACAAAAGGGTGAAAAAAGATCTGCTTATATTACGAAATTTGGGGTTGTTGATCCATTTGGCGTAATTACGTAGTCCTCATCCAAAATTTGGATTTAATAAAATTACATAAATTGCTAATATTTCCTTCCAAGTATTTCCTTTTTTTATTTATTTCCAAGATTGAATTTATTTTCTTCCCCTTTTTGCTATTTTCTGGGGAAGAAAGTAAATAGTATTATTTGTGAAAATATAAGTGGGATGCCTCCTTCAATTTATCTTCTTAAATATTTGTACCATTAAAATTTGGGGTCCTGAATGATTCTTATATAAACTTTACTGTAAAATTGTATTGCTTAACATGAAACATAGGCTATTACAAATGAGTCTCTTATTTTGTGCTACATTGAGTCATGCAAAAAAAAAAAAAAACTGTTACGCTCCGGCAACTACTGCAAGAACTATTACTGCGCCTCAATTCCAAAAAAGTTAGAATTTATCTGAGTGAAATATTATACAAAACAAAAATAAAAAGTACAAAAAGTTGTTCATATTTTCTCGACATATAGCAGTGTAGGTTGTGAATTGGATATGTTTGTCCTTTTAACCAAATTAGCACATCTTCTAGTGGAGCTCCGTGAAACAATGATTAAATCCGGAGAGTTTGATCCATATACTCTATTCGGTACACTACATATTTGACTACTTGCAAACCTCTAATCAAGGCTTGCTTCCGAGATGAATTACAAACATTTAATCCTATCGTGATAGAACTTGATTGTGGACTGAAGATTTAATGTGAAGGACACAAAGTATCGTATTATTCATTCCACAAGACCTTGGTAAACAGAAGCTCTAAAATTGATATAGAGGTAGAGGATAATTCCTGCCAAGATGACAGCTCCTGCGGTAGGCGTTTCTACGTGAGCTTCGGTTAACAAAATATGAACTGGTAACAAGTATGTATAACTAAAGAAGAGGATCCAAATATAAAAGGGAAACAAAGAAACAAGAAACCTTGTGCTCAATTAGAAGGCTGAAACTGGATTTCATATACATTAGCAGAGTACTCAAGAACTAGTTGAGAAAAGCCTATAAACTTGGAGAAGATTGACAATAACCAGATGTGGAGGTATGGAGTTTTATTTCAAACTCACCATATTCCTCCATATGCTGGCATTACAAACCTAATATTTCATACTCCGAGCTCCGTATATGAAACGAAAAGGGTTTAAAATACACTCTTCTAGTCTTCAACGAAAGATAAACGCCGAGATCATATGGCAAAATTTACAGATTTTTGACAACAGTAGTCATCTCCAGGCAGAAGAAGTTGCTAAAGCTCTATTTTTCCATCCAAGATAAAGTGCCCCTTCGCTTTCTGCAAATCGATAATTTGGGCTGTACTCCAACAACATGTCCTTGATGGTCTCACCAACCGATGGACTCAACGGGCATGGAGTAAATCCAGCCATCATAAGTCTCAACCTCCACTTTCCGAGAAGTTCGTGTCTTTCCACTCTGTCAGCCCCCTCACATGCTATTATGTTGACAACGTCCCGTGCCACACAATGCTCCTCTGCACTGATCCGCTGCTTGTCATCTCTTGGATGAGCTGCATCAATTGACTCGAACATTGCTGTATAGTAATCAAGAGTTTCACGGAACCTTGGAAGGAAAGGGGTGGTGTTGGTGTTCGATTCTTGTTCAACTAAGGTCACAATTTTGGGAGACAAACTCTTAACTAGTCTTAATAAGCGGTCTCGGTGGTTGATAGTGCTTACACTCTCATCCGGCATATGGTGCAGCATGAAAGGGAAATTTACTGCCAGCGCCTCTCCTTTTCTAACCCGAAGATTCTCTAGTTGGACCTCACAGCCTGATAGTGCAGCACCATGGAATTCAAAAGGCACTCCACATGACTCGGCAACTTCCGCTAGCATCTCGCCCACTAGCTGAAGTCCTCCACCTCGTGCATAAGCTGATTGGGAATCATCAACACCTGTGATTCGAACAAATGGGGGCCCACCAAGTCGACGAGCAAGATCGTGGAAAAGGAACATCCACTGACTTCCCTGTGCAATCTGAAAATCAATGATATGGATTCTGTTCTCATTCATCATGGCTTCCCTAATGACGACATTGGCAGACATAGAAGCGAATTTGTAGTATGGGCACATGTTAGAGATGACTTGCATGTAAGACATTAATTCCGAGCTAGTTGGTTCTTTGCACTTCAATTTTTTGTATATGATGCTTCCTGATGATAGTACTCGTGCTCTAAGCCCTTCCAATACGTATGCACCCAACCGTTCCATAGGTTCACCAGAGACTGACACCCGTTGCTCTAAAACATTCATAAGAACTTCAGCAGTTGAGATATCAGCATCCGACACTGCTTCAGCACAGGCATCGAGTAACTCTTTTAAGTTCAAGGTGGGGGCCACGTTCAACACTCGGTTCCACCTTGTCAAGGAAGACGGGTTTGAGACCACGTCATTGAAGGAGCAATTACTGCTGTCGTCAGTATCAGATTCGGGCCCCAGTAATTTATTCTCAAGCTCCCGCAGCACGTGTCTCAGGTCACCATCATCAACTACTGAACACCCACTGAAAGGCGAATCACACGGGTTACCAGTCATGTACGACTGTGAACATTGCGGAGAGAAGGGAATCTTATTGGAGGAGACGCTCAAGGCAGGAGGTGAATCGTAGGCAACATAGTCAGTAGCCGGGGACGAGTCCAGAGTGAAGAATTGTTCGTTCTGTGCCTGAAAAGTAAACTGCGTCCCTGAGCTGCGACTATTATTGCTACTGTTCTTGAAAACGTGGTAAGGGGCGTAATATTGCTCGACTTGCTGCATTGGCTGATTGTACAATCCATGGACACTGCCAGACATTTGGGGTCTCTGTGATGTTTGCATATGGGATATTCAAAATTAATAAGTAGAGTGATTTCAAGCAACCGTTTCAGACGAAAGTTATCTTAGATTTCTAAACCACGTACTTAGTGAAGGAAGCACAGTGAGATCAGCAAATCTCTTTTGACTAAAAGTAGTCACATCATCTCAAGGAGCACCAATTCTTTCAGCACCGTGTATCAACAAAACCTATATAACAAACAGAACCTGTCAAGAACGAAAATCGCGATCAGTATGCTGGAGGAATTAGAATTTGGTAAAATGATAGTTATGATCACTAGAGATTGTTACAAAAGAATAAAGAAGCTTATCTACAACACAAAAAAATGAAGATTTGATCAGTCAAAGCACACGATGATTAATAATGATGCTCCTAAACTAAACATAGAACAATTAGAAAGGGATATGCTCAATGCCAAAGCTAGAAATTTCATTAAGGATGTTCAAGATTAATACATATTGTTGGAAATTAGCCTTTGGCGGGGAGATGCGTCCATCCATCTTTGATGAATTAAACACTAGTGTTCCGTATGTTGGAGACCTCGTCTCTTTACACATGCATGATCTACGAAGTGAGTAGATGACCGTAGGGCCAAGAATCGTCTAATTTCGTTGAGAAATGAAAGAGATATTGGTCCACGAAGTAAGGTGTTTGAGACATGAAAATGTGGTGTGGGACAAATCTACCACATCGGTGGGAATAGGAAGAATTGCTCTCTATATAAGTCTCAAATTGGTAAAGGGTTTGGGACCCCAAGGGGTATCCCATGTGTTTAAAGGAGGGAAGACCTAGATGTGCTTGGGTTCAAGGCTAAGCCCACACGCGCGCCGCCGCCCGTCCGGGTCTCGGGTCTCGGGTCCCGGGTCTCGGGTCTCGGGTCTCGGGTCTCGGGTCTCGGGTCTCGGGTCTCGGGTCTCGGGTCTCGGGTCTCGGGTCTCGGGTCTCGGGTCCGGGGGCCGTGGGCCGTGGGCCGTGGGCCGTCTAATATTATCTTTTTGGACCAGAGAACTCTGCCAGATGTACAGTTTGATCCCTGAAGTATCAATATTTACAGTTTGGTCCCTGAATTCGGAGACTTTTTCATCTCTTGTTGAATTTGCGTTTTGGAGCATTAACCAGCCATTATTTGGCTGATTAATTCCTCCATTAACAGCCCATTACTTGGGCAGTTGGGCAGCCTTTCAATGGCCATTACTTGCCTGTTTTAATGCCTTCCTAATGGCCATTAACAGCCATGTTTTGGCAGTTGGACAGCCCCTTCTCCTTGCTATAAATTGAGCCTTCTTTGGCTCAAATCAGTAGCAGAAAGGAGACGAAAAACTGGCAGCACAACAGGCAGAAAAACACACGAAAACAGGCAGCAAACGCACTGCAAACACCACTGAAAACTGTCACGAAAATAGCTCAAAACAGTGAGCAAATTGTCACGAAAATCAGTGAGCAAACCCACACATATACACAAGATATACACTACAGAGACGCTCTATATACACAGAGACAAAAGAGAAGAGTATTGAGAAACTCTTCCTTCCTATTCCATATCTTCAGCAAGACGAGTCATATTTGTTTTCTTCGCCAGGCTCAACCTATTGGCTTTGTAGTGTTGAGATTAAAGTGTTGTTTTATCTTGGGAGACTATTGCCCGCTAACGTAAAAGCATATATACGGGGCAATCTTGTCTTAAGGATAGAGGGCTATCCTCGACTCAACACACAACGTTGTAACCATCCAGATTTAGTTGTTTCTTGATTTCAGGTTATCAAGATTCAAGGCACAACAAACTTCTTGGCGATTCTCAACATTGGCTTTGCAAGGTGATCAAGATTCAAGACACAACACACATGCTGGCAGCTTTGAAGATTGACCATTTATTTATCCTTTCGAACATTTGTAATAGTTATTACTTCGCATCGCTTTATAAAGTACCATAGAATCTCCAACAATTTAAGACAAGATTGTATTGTAATACTATTAGTGTTCGAAAGATGTCGGTCAAAAGGTGTGTGACCAAATCTGGATATGGCAATGGTGTTCTGGTAGAAGAGAGGGGTGATGATGTACATGTTCATGGTGTCACCGCTACCAAGATCGGTGGGAACAAAGCGCTCTCGAGAGCCTGAGGATGTCAAGCTGGGACAAGAGGAGAAGATCAAGATGTACTTCTATCTTGGCAGAAGGCACTGATATCATCCCCTGCATAAAAGATCCAAATAATGGTAAGAAGGAACTGGACACTCGGTTTGATGAAGTGATCAAGTGAGCCGTAATCCGAAGTTGGGATAAGTAGTTTTTCTTACTTGTCAAGAATAAAGATTAAATGAGGTCTGATTAAAAATTGATTAAAGTAAGGAGGAATATGAAAATAATTTATATTCCTTACGCTTTAAAAATCAGAAGTTTAATCTCATCTTCTTTTCCGTCTAAAGATTGGATTGTAAAGCAACTTAAAAAGATCCGTTCTTTTAAGTGTAATTATTAAAAGTGAGTAAAGTATGTTCGCACATACGAGGGTGTAAGATCCTTGTTGTGCGAAAACTGTTACAACTCTTAAGTAAGCGCCAAGAATTATCTGGGCACCAATCATAACGGAAGAAGTCTAAAAGTTAAAGACGTTGAGCATGTCATACTATTTGGCAGAAGATCCTTCATAGGATGATATTGGACACTCAGTCATATAAAGCCTCCGGGCGACTGGAGTAGGCCAAAAATCCTTTGATATGATGATATTGGACACTCAGTCATATAAAGCCTCCAAGGCGATCGGAGTGGGGCGAATTCATTTCATAGGAAAAGTAATGGACACCTAGCAAGGTGGGCGAGTTTCAGTGTCTTAATGATCTGAAGGCCTAAAGAAAGCGATAAAGAAATTGGACACTCGCCCGCTAAAGCAACTAGAGTGGGCCAGAGTATCGAGATCATATATGATCCGGTTGCGCCCTAACCACGGGCAAGAGGTTGTTCATGTGAAGCAACGCCACCTCTAAAATCGAAGGGGCTGGAGATGTTGTCCTCAATAGGACTTCAGGGAATGAGATCACTCTAAAAGAGGTGATACATGTTCCTAACTTGGTTTAAGGGACGTTTTTGGTCAAGTTGGTTTGAGACTAGTCCAACAGGTCTGTAATAACTAAGAATGGTACAATACGTCTATAGCCAAATGAATGATATATTTGTAATCCGTGCATCTATGCCATCATAGATTAAGACACGTTAAATAGCAAGTCATTCAAAAGCTAACGATGTTGAGATTGTTGCCTTCTGTCGACATAAACCCTCAAAATGAATGTGAGGTAGACGAATAGGCAAAATCACCTTTCCAAATTCCGTCAAAGGGAATAGCGAAAGAAGCACCGCTCCTCTAGAACTTAGTCACACCTACTTGGGTGATTTAAAGTTTATACAAAATAGAGGGGGGGAGAAAAGTACGTTGTGACCTTCATTGATGATGGTACAACGTATGGAATCCTTTGTTTGTTAAAAAGCAAAGATGAAGTTGTTGAAGCGGATAAGCGCTACAAAGCGTAAGTTGAAAATCAACTAAGCCTCACGGATTGAGAAATTCGTAGTGATAGAGGGGAGAAAGTGAAGCATCGTTCATTAAGCATTTGTTCATTTCTCACCTCAGTCCAACGGTGTTAGCCAAGCACAAAGCTCGTACGCCCAAATTCTGTGGGGTGGCTTGGTAAAAGTTGGAATACTGAAACAGGTCAAGTTGTACCTAAGACTGTAGATTGCACATTTGTCAGGATCTGCAAATAACAGTAGTGTTGATCGCCTCTTGGCGTCAAAGAATGTTGAATTCTTTGAAGATAGCTTTCCTTGAAAAAGGAAAAAGGAGTAATTGTTCAAGGTTAACAAGAACCCGCGAGGGCCTGACTGTCCGGAACTAGACGTTCCGTATCTACAGGATCATATAGAACCATACTTGCGTAATGGTTGATCTTTCTCCGGGAAAAGAACCTTTGGGTTGTAAGATGTGCTCCCTGTGAGTAGCTTCACATCCAGGGCCATTGCAGTCTTGCGTGGCATGAATGTTGAATTAGCCTTCCCAATCGAAGAGTTGGAAGAAGAGAATCAGAGTTGGTTTTCTGGACTGTTGGGCTTCTTCCTGAACTTTCATCTTGGTCCCTGAAATGTTTACATTTTGGTCTGAAAGTTTCAGATAAAGCGAAACAATGAATCGACCACGTAAACATTGACTCACGAAATTAGAAAGCCAACGGTTGGAGAATCAACGATCACGAAAGTAAAAGTCATATTGAAACAAAGTCTCGATATGAAAAATATGGGTATCACAGATGGCATCTTAGGAATTGGATTTCTAAGACATCTAACTGATCGTCGAGAGTTGACAGCCTCGTTGAAGCCACCAATGGATATGAATCATAGAATCGATTGGAATCATGGTGCACCCATAGACAAGGAGCGATATGCACAGTCATGTAGTTCAATGTATTGTACACACTACAACCGACCTGGTATCGCCCTATTTAACGTATCGATTGAACTAAGGTTCACCGATGATTTTAATACATGATCGGTAGAAGGCGTTAAATCGATATGACGATATCCGAATTAATGAATATCTACAGATTATAGTATTCGATGTCCAGTTACGGGAGAACACATGTGATGCAACCGGACATCGATCTCAAGAACACCAAAGCCACAAGTAAATGTGTATGGTGGGTCTTGAAAAATCCTCTAAGCAAACTTGCATCGGCCGATTCATGATGGAATCGGAGTTTATCGCTTTATACAAAGCATGAAAGAAGTTGAGTAACTTCACGGCTCCTTAGAGGCGTCCCTTATCGGGAGATACCCGTGTCTTGGCAGATTATACATCGTGGCTAGCCGGTCGGCCGGGAAGGACACGGATGACGGCGTCTGGACATATCTTTAGGATTTGTCGGAGACATAAGATCGTATGGCGATTGATCATCACGGGTGTCACATCCTTGTTTACTAACTAAGGACTACCCGAGATCAAGTGTTCACTGTCTAGGGAATTGGCTTAAACCCAAACAATACGAACCTTTGCGGTGGAAACCCAACCATACCGATTGGAGATCCCAAGAATGTGGTTCAATGGGAAAATTAAGCGGCAAAGGTTCGGTTAGCGCCGGTTGGAAGCAAGAAGCACCGGATGATGATTTGCATGCGAAACATGAATCCAAAGCTGTTCCCGCGATAGACATTAAAGTGCTGCCTGCGTGGTGGGTAAAGGTTAAGCTTCCAAACCTTTTAAAGGATCCTCAAACGGTTGAGGTTAAGGTTGTGAAACTTTTAATGATTCCTAACACTTGTGAAGTGGGGTATAGCAGGATACCTTGTAGGAGATCACCTATTTAAGTGCGAGGATGGCCGCCTCAAATGAACGCACTTAAGAATCCAAGTGTGTCCATGGCCACAACTGACGTAAACGTAAGAAGGAAAATGAATAAGAAGAGTTATTGTGTTGATATCGTTGTCTTGGCTTACACTAAACACCGACGGTTCAAGACATCACGCCATCGCTGATAAGTAAGTCCGATGGTATTCAACTAGGGAAGGTTCAAAGCGTAAGCTACCTATCCCGATGCAATATATTTTCATTGAAAGATTGCTTTGAAATGTAGGCACCTTGTGTGTGCGCCACAATCTCTCTTTCATAGAGGATTGTTGGAAATTAGCCTTTGGCGGGAGATGCGTCCCACCCATCTTTGATGAATTAAACACTAGTGTTCGTATGTTGGAGACCTCGTCTCTTTACATGCATGATCTACGAAGTGAGTAGATGACCGTAGGGCCAAGAATCGCCTAATTTCGTTGAGAAATGAAAGAGATATTGGTCCACGAAGTAAGGTGTTTGAGACATGGAAATGTGGTGTGGGACAAATCTACCACATCGGTGGGAATAGGAAGAATTGCTCTCTATATAAGTCTCAAATTGGTAAAGGGTTTGGGACCCCAGGGTATCCCATGTGTGTTTAAAGGAGGGAAGACCTAGATGTGCTTGGGTTCAAGGCTAAGCCCACACGCTGCCGCCGCCGCTTCGCCGTCCGTCAGGTTCCGGTTCAGGGTTCTCGGGTCCACGGTGTTTGTGGTGTGGGGTCTAATATTATCTTTTGGACCAGAGAACTCGCGGATATGCAGTTTGATCCTGAAGTTTCATATGTACAGTTTGGACCGTAATTCTTTCATATGTACAGCTTTGGTCCTCAAGTTTCAATTTCAATATGCTGATTTGGTCCCTGCAATTTGGAGACTTTTTCTCTCTTGTTGATTTGCGTTTTGGAGCATTAACGGCCATTATTTGGTGATTAATTCCTCCATTAATGACCATTACTTGGCGATTAGGCGACCTTTCAATGGCCATTAACAACCATTACTTGGCTGTTTTAATGCCTTCCTAATGGCCATTAACAACCATGTTTTGGCAGTTGGACAGCCCCTTCTCCTTGCTATAAATTGAGCCTTCTTTGGCTCAAATCGAAGCGAAAGGAGACGAAAAACTGGCAAAGACAACAGGCAGAAAAACACACGAAACAAAAAGAAACGCACCGCAAACACCACTGAAAGCATCACGAAAATAGCTCAAAACAGTGAGCAAATTGTCACGAAAATCAGTGAGCAAACCCACACATATACACAAGATATACACTACAGAGACAAAAGAGAAGAGTATTGAGAAACTCTTCCTTCCTATTCCATATCTTCAGCAAGACGAGTCATATTTGTTTTCTTCGCCAGGCTCAACCTATTGGCTTTGTAGTGTTGAGATTAAAGTGTTGTTTTATCTTGGGAGACTATTGCCCGCTAACGTAAAAGCATATATACGGGGCAATCTTGTCTTAAGGATAGAGGGCTATCCTCGACTCAACACACAACGTTGTATCCATCCAGATTTAGTTGTTTCTTGATTTCAGGTTATCAAGATTCAAGGCACAACAAACTTGCGGCAGTTCTCAACATTGGCTTTGCAAGGTGATCAAGATTCAAGACACAACACACATGCGGCAGTTTTGAAGATTGACCATTTATTTATCCTTTCGAACATTTGTAATAGTTATTACTTCCCGTACTGCTTTATAAAGTACCATAGAATCTCCAACACATATATATATATAAAGATGATTTTTGCCTAAATACACAATATAATTTTTTTATATACACAGTATAAGTTTACGATAACGGGTGTTCAACTGACCAACCCTCACTCTATGTGGCTACACTACTGGATATGCTAAAAAACAAAAAAAGCAAAAACAAAATACGAAGATGCTGATGCTGATGAAAAATGAGTAAGACACAAAACTATTAGGAGTATCATTCATCGAGGAAACCATTCTTCGGATAATAATACCTGAAGGTTTCTAAACTTGATCCAGGAGTTTCTACAATCCCGGAACTCCAGAGGATTTATCACCAATAACGTAGCTTTCTTTTTCATGAAGACATAATTATAATATATAGCAGTACACTAAATTAACTTGAAAAAAAAAATTTGACTCATTGCTCTTGAACTATGCAAGTTTAATTAAATAGTCAGCCATATAGAGAAACAAGACATAATAGGCAGAAAAAGAGAAAACAGTAAAAGAGGCACTACATCAGAGAAGTTGGGTTTGCAGCTTCTAATTAAGGGAAGAAAAGAGTGAAAATAAAATATGACTAACTCACGTCTAGAAAAAGAAAGACGGATAGCAAATGCACTAGAAATAACACTGAGTCTTTAACTTCCAGACGAGTAATAAAAATTATTAATTGCAGTAGCAACTAGGAAGTTTACCATTGAGTCGGAAGGCTATCAACAATAGCAAACACCTCTCAAGAGGTAGGGGTAAGGTCTGCGTACACTCTACCCTCCCCAGACCCCATTTTGTGGGATTTTACTGGTTATGTTGTTGTTAATCAACCATTATGAACTTATTTCAAAGAAAAAAGTAATCCTAATAGAAAAAGAAAGCCTCTTTTTTTACTTTTGTGTACAAATCTAACATTAGGTGATTTCTACCCATCTACCGTTGGAGGCCATAGTTACGTAGTACCTGTGCTGGTGGAGGTAGCAGATTTCGGATGGAATTAGTTGAGGTGCATGCAGGCTGGCCCGAGCACCAACCGTCATAAAAAAGGCCCTTTTGGTGTACAAACTAATGCATAATATCAAATTTCGGTTTATATAATACATTAGATACTTCAAATCAAGAGATAAGTCATGAAACTCATGATCAAACTGTAATCATGGAAAGCTAGATGAACATCAAAACAAATTAAATTTGTATTCCACCACCACCCACCCACCAAATAAAAAATTCAAACAAAAAGATGAAAAATGGACATCAAAAACTAACCAATTTGTTACCAAAGAGGAACTCAGATCACAAACTAGTAAGGAATTGACTCACCAGAGTGATAACATATCATCAATCTTCTGATAACTTTAGGAAACTAAAAAACAATAACAACAACAACATACACAGTGTAATCCCACAAAGTGCGGTATGGGGAGGGTACTTACCCCTACCTTTGTGGGGCAGGGAGGCTATTTCCGATAGACCCTCGGCTAAAAAAACATAGTCAATGCAAGATTGCAAGAAACTAAGAAAATGAAAAAAAAAATGAAAAAGGTAGGACAAACAGAAACTTTTAATCTTGAAAATGGAAACAGAACAAAAGAAGGAATAAAAAAGCACAGAAACCTAAAACAACCAAAAGTCTGACAAACTAGAAAAAAACAATAGAACTCCTAAAGAAAAAGCAAAAGAATAGACCTTAAATACTTCAAAGACTAAACCTTTTCTCACACCATGAATAAATTGGTCATAAAATAATAATCTCCATAACAAATCCTCTTACCCAACATAAAAATCACTACTTATACCCTCCCAATCGAAAAAAGAAAAGGAAAGGCAAATAATCCCTTACCCAACAACATAAAAATGAAAACTTTATACAAAATCTCATACAAAAATGATTACTTATACCCCCACCCCCCAACACTCACCCCCACCCCACCAAAAATAATAATAATAATAAGGAATTGCTAATAATCTCTTACCCAACAACATAAAAATCAAAACTTTATCCAAAACACATTAAAAATCACTACTTATACCCCCAACAACATAAAAATCAAAACTTTATCCAAAACAGACAAAAAAATCACTAATTATACCCCCAACAAGATAAAAATCAAAACTTTATGCAAAACACAAAAAATCACTAATTATAGCCCCAACAACATAAAAATCAAAACTTTATCCAAAAACACATAGAAAAATCACTACTTATGCCCCCAACAACATAAAAATCAAAACCTTATACAAAACACATACAAAAAATCAAAACTTTATACAAAACACATACAAAAAAAATCACTAATTATGCCCCCACCAACATAAAAATCAAAACTTTATCCAAAAACGCATAGAAAAATCACTACTTATACTCACAACAACATAAAAATCAAAACTTTATGCAAAACACATTAAGATATCACTACTTATACCCCCATCACCTCAAAAAATCACTACATATAAGCTGCTAGCATATAAACAGAAGAATTCATGTTAAGATGCTTTCAAGATCAACCCAAAACCTTTAACCATACTACAACAACAACATAACCAGAGTAATCACACGAGTGGGGGTTTAGGGATCAATTAATGAACCTATTAGTACTAATTACCAAAAAAAAACTTGGTATTCAATAAAAAAAATCAAGAAGAACAAACCTTGAAAATTCAGAGGGTATTTTTGTCTGAATTCAGATTTTTCCTCAAAGAGCCTAATGAGTTATGCTGATTGTTGAAACAAAGAATTGAGTGTTAGGTACTCTTTAATACCTTTATATAGTCAAAATACTTGAAAATTAGACATATAAAATGCCCTCATTTATTGGGAATAACTACTTCAAATGCCACTCCCCCCCACATATATATATATATATATATATATAATACCAAAAAACAATTTTATTAGGACCACATGCTCAATGATCTATCTTCTACGTATTAAATTGTAACTTTTTCTTGTTTTGTTTTAAAGAAGAATATTCTCCCCGCGGTGAATTACGCGAACTCAAAGTGAGTGAAGTTGACTTAATTTAATTTTATTGGGCTAGTTCATTTAATTGAGCTACAAATGATGAATAGATTTCGCCAAGGCCAATGTGTCATTTTATCCCAAAGGCCCAGTTTTGTGTCACGTGTCAAATGACGTAGCACGCCAAATTAAAGGAAGGAGCCAATAGAATTAATACACATGTCAAGATGACACAACATGCCTAGTCAAATTAAAGGCTGATGAAAAATTCGGCACGTGTACAAGTGACATGTTCCAACCAATCGAGTATTACCATGTCAACTTCAATCTGATTAGCCGAAAGGAGTTTGTCCTTATCACAATTCTTCTCTCCTACAATTATAAATACGGATCTCATAATTCAAGAAAGAGACTAGAATTCAGAGCAAGAAGTAGAGGAGAGCTCGTAGATCAAAGCCATCAAATTTCTCTACAAGCTGCAGACGTTCAAGCATTTCTCTACAAGTTTCTGTTGGGAGTTTTTGCTCTATGGTACTTTATAAAGCAGTACGGAAAGTATATAACTATTACAAGTATTCGAAAGGATAAACAAAGATTCAATAATTCAACTAGTAATATGAAAATTACAATATAATCACAAAACTGAAATTACAATTTTGTTGAAGACGGAAAAATGGAAACTGGTTTTGCTGAGTCGAGTGTGGCACTCTGTCCTTAAGACAATATTGCCCCGTATGTATCCTTTATACGTCCTGGACAATTTGTCTCCCAAGATAAAACAGCAATGGAACACTTGAGCAAAGGAAACTCAAGAGCTACCGTGAAGAATATTGAGTAGCGAAATGATGCCTTGGAAGTTGTAGGAAGAAGAAAAGTTTCTGCTTGTGTAAGCTTCTGAATTTCGTGTATATTATATGTGTGTTCTTGGTCATTCTTTTTGTTCTCAACAATGGTGTAAAGGGGTGTTTAAATAGGTGAGGAGGGGTCGATATCGCCTCCATAATGACCAAATAATGGCCATTATGGAGGTAGTAAAGCCACCAACATTAATGGGAGAAAGACCAATGGATTTGGCCATTATAGGAGGAGTAATTCACCAAAATAAATGGTGAATTGAGAGCTTGACGTTTACATTACGACCGTCGAAATTCCAACTTTACAAAACTTGAGGATCAAATCGTACATCTGGGATCAAACTGCACTTACGGCAAAGTTTTCTCGCCCAAAAGATAATATCGAAGGCGCGAACCGGAGCAGGACCGGACGGGCGGGCGGCGGCGGCGCGCGTGTGGTCTTTCCTTGAACCGAAGCACATCTAGGTCCTCCCTACTTTAAACACATGGGATACCCCTTGGGGTCCCAAACCCCAAACCAATTTCGAGTCTTATATACACAACAATTCTTTCTTCCTCTACCGATGAGGGAGAATTGAACACAATACCACACTTTCCATGCTTCAAACACCTTACTTCGTGGACCAATATCTCTTTCATTTCTCAATGAAATTTGACGATTCTTGGCCCTACGGTTATCTACGTACTTAGTAGATCATGCATGTGTGAAGAACCGGATTCTCCAACATACGTAACACTAGTGTTTAAGCCGTTAAAGTTGGTCGGTCGCAACTCCCGCCAAAGGCAAATTTCCAACAGTTTCAAATACTCAAAGATCAAGAACGAAGGCAATTAAATACCAAGATCAAAGTTACTTGTTCGTGGGATAATTACTATTCGTGGCGGCCATCAATGTGTTCGTGACGAATAAATCAAATTCATAATCAAGTTCAAGATCAAGCATCAAACTCTTGAATTCAAGTAAAACTTAAGATCAAATCCATCAAGTTCAAAATCAAACTCAAAAGTCTTTGAATATGTTATCAAAAGGAAGAATCATAGGATTTATAAAGATTATAACACTCATATTTGAAAACAAATACTACGATTGTAGCGATATTTTTCTGTCTTGATTATTATTTTCTCGACGTGAATTTTATTGTCTACAACAATGTTTGAACATATATTTTACTTTAAAAAAATCAAAATTTTTAATGTTTTGAAAAAAAGTCAAAATTTACAACTAAAAATCATTTTTTTATTCAAAAAATTATGTTGAAAAGGGACCTTATAAGTTCCTCCAATGTTTTGGTACTTGTGCTTACAAAGATTCAATAATACTAAACAAGTTTTCGAGTGCTAATTGCAAGTAATGTCGTGGGAGTTTTAGCATTCACTCTTAAGCCATAGTTGACATTCAACTCGATCTCATTGCAGTTCACTTAATCTTGATACTAAGAAAGCACTCATAATGGAAACCTTTTCGGTGCCCATTCGGTTATAATCAATTCATAGATTGTGTCTTTCTTTGTACTATTTTTATTAGGCAGATTCCTTCATGTTAACATGTACTCTCTTCATTTAAAAATAATTGAATTTTGGGAGTGTGACACACTCATTAAGAAATCTAATGATATTAAATTATTAATAAGAAGGATATCTTTAAAAACATTTAACTAATTTTGAGAAATTAACTTATTTTGGACAAAAGGAAAAATCTCAAAAAAAATTCTCTTTTCCTCTACCTAATTTGATTTTATTCATTTTACAAAATACACATGATGCATAATAATGATTCTTTGAATGTGATCGTCACGATTATATATTTCTAGCAGTTATAATTATTCAAACCAAGTTACCAGTTCTATTACATGTAATTTATACAAAGAAGTTACAAATTCACTTACGAGTAAAATTATCAATTTTACTCCATTGCAAGATTTCATGTGTATGAGTAACACAAAGTCAAAAGAGGACACCTAACGAAGGCAAGACTTAGACTTTTCTTTCATATCTGATAGTGATTCTTATATTTTTGCCGAACAAAATCACATTATAATTACCAATTCTATTACAATTACTCAAACTTCTTTTCATTCTTCAAAAATTAAAGAACTAATTGATTAAGATATACACATCGACTTTCCATATGTTAATTAGCTCATTTACAGATGTTGGGATCATTACATTTACAAGCATGAAAAATCCACCATGAAATTTGGAAGTTATTTAAAATACTTATATTTGTGTTTTGATCAACTAATAAATTAATTTTGTAAGTAGATATCTGAAATATTTTTATCTCTATTAAATTTATAACGTATCATTTCCTAAATTTATTAATGTGTTTAAGACTGCGTAAAGCACGGATAAATTCACTAATTGATGTCACAAACCAAGTTGAGTACAAAGAAAACTTGTTCATATAGGGAGAGAAATCCAAATTACGTTATATATTTGTTAATAGAAGTCAAACGGTTCAGTTTAGAAGTCGTTAAAGATCAACATTTTCCTATCATTCTAGCTTAAATTAAAGAACTAGTGATAACGTTAATTAGTTTAAGTGAAAGCATTATTATTGAATATTGATCATCTTAGGAGGGGTGAAGTCGGGTAAAAAAGCTGCTCCTAAATCAGGGCGGACCTATGTCCAATTTAGTGGTGCTCCAACACCCATTAAATCCGAGGCAAACTAAGTATAGTTATATAAAAAATATAAGAAAAATTGGTATAAGAACTCAAAAAGCACCCTAAAAACCAAAAACATAGCTAGGTGCTTGGTTCTCAAGCGAAACTTTAAAGGTTTGGGTGTTACGAACCTGAGTTTGAACCTATACTTAGAATTTTTTTTCATTAATATTAATGAGGCATCTATGACCCTTAAATTCGGGGTCCGCCATTGTCCTAAAAGATTTTTGGATTTCTTGAACTTTACTATAAACAAGAAAAATATATTATCATTTAATTTTACGCTAAAAATGGATCAAATTTTCACTTATATGTTGTTTTCTTAAGAATAATATATAAATATGAAATACTGTGCAATTTAAGGTTAAAGGATATAAGATCACCTTTACCAAATGATATGCAGCAACTGAGATGACATTTTAGTAAATAAGAGATGTAATGAGGGGCAATATATTGTGGGCCCAGAAGACCGCGTTTGGTTGACACTCGTTGGTTCCGGGAAGGTGTCTTTACACTACATATTTCCCATATGCTTTTTAAGTTTGAATTAATTCTACAAAAAATATACTCTTATTCAGTTATTCATTAAATAAATAGTTTTTTTTGAACAAGCAGTAGAGCTATTACTATATTTATAGATCAATTAATGCAAATTAAAACCTCTAACACAGTGATAAAATATATCAGCAGTAAATTGGACATAACTGTCAATTAAGTGGAAGTTCAAATAGAAACAATTTTCATTTAGACATAGCACACACTTATTAGTTATCATGAGATTAAGAGATATTTATCTTAATTATGCTTCTACATTGAATCGAGAATTTCTGATGAATAAAATAAATTTTCAATTTTAAAATTTGCTTTGCTTTCTCTTCATAAAGGACATCCCCACTAAAGGCTATTTTTGTTCAAGTTATAATTTTCCAACTAAATAACTGCTAGTGGATCATTCTAAGTTTTTTATTTATTTTTATATTTCTCACATGATATTTAATATCTGTTTTGAGATTCGATTAATTCAAATTCGTACTGAAAAATTTCACTATAAAAGTAAAGCGTTCCCTACTAAAAATGATTTCATTACTTGAAATCGAAATCTTTGATTATTGACATCAACTTCATATTCGTATGTGAAAGAGTCAAAATATATGATTCTTCATTAATATCTCTGGATTTAAAATATATATAACAAAATGGAAGTTTCTAAAACTCCCCACTTCTTTTTTTTCGTTCAATATTCTTTTTCTCTATCTCATTCTGAATAACGAGAGTTACATAAGGTTGACAATATATATTCGGTACAAATTCAAAACTAGGTTGGAGAAGAATGTTTCTAAAAAGGACGACAATAAATAATTGAAAGTGATAAACTATTTCTAGAAGAGTGGTTTTCAAAATTGGAATAAATTAAAGTTTGATTTCATGATAACTTTTGTCTTATTCTTTCCATGCATGTCATTGTTGAAAAAATCTATAACCTATCCTTATTCTTATCTCGTAAAATTATTTGGTATTTGAAAAGCTGCTTGATTAATTATATTCATGTCATATAAACTATTAAAGAAAAAAATGTTACTTATCCAAAACTTTTTTCTTTCACAAAACTTGAATTCGAGATAACTTATTAAAGATCTCATGTCTATCTCATTTCATCACAATCTTTGGGTGATTTAAGGATGCTAACTTTAGCCTAGCTAGTTATCCGACAAGTAATGTTTGTACCATCATCATTAGTTGACACAAAATGACTAAGGCTGAAAAGTTACTTCATGTGTTATAGTTTATGTGAAAGAGTTTAGAGTACGAGGTTCTAAATATTTAATTTTAATTATAAATTTGGGTATAGATTTATATAATATTTTAAAATAAAATTTATATATTTTAAAATAATATAAAAATAAGCAAGTCAATATATATAGCCAATGATTCAAAACATCTAAAAGAGATTGAGTAGTCAATGAAAATTATTTGGCTGTTCAAACATTAGCACTATCACATAAAATGAGACGGAGAGAGTATATAATACTAACATTTTAAATACTGTATATTTCTTGCCAATTTTAAGAATATCTTTGCTTAATTTTGTTAAAATAAAGTTAAATTTTAGTTGAATAAAAAACATTAGTAAAAATGAGACTCTCTTTTGGTTGTAGGGTAAAAAGACATGGTTGAAGATAAAGAATTCTTATCTTATCGTAAATGTTTAGCCGGTTCACAAAGTTGTTATTAGTTAGTTGATAATGATCATGATAAATAAGGTAAGTTTAAGAAAGAATAAAACAAAAAGGAGAATTTTGCTTTTGCTTTTTCTTTTTAGTTTAGTACCTATATTAATATAAATTGATTAGGCTGTGATAAAGGGAGCTATGAGTGGCTCACATCTCATTTTGGAGATTTCCGAAAATGAGGTTAAGGTATCTATATCATAAATATATATATATATATAAATTTATTATTGCATCAGATAACTTATTTTATTTTTAGATTATAAATCTCTTATTTTAAGAACACTAATTATATATAAATATATGTAGTAATGGTGTATATAACTTCAATGGCGGAACCGATGACCACGCGGGTTAGTTAGATGCGTGGGACAGAGGGCTCGTAGTACTTGCTAGCGCGGCTACGCAATGGAAGCGAAGGAGCTTAAATCGACCCCTTCTCTTGGTGTGATATTGAGCTTATTATATTTTCTTTTGAGCCATAAAGACAATTTTAATTCTTGGGGATCAAAAAAAAATTAAGTTGCTGGCCTATTTAAAAAAATTGGGTCTTTCATAAGTTTTGATCACTATATTAAAAAATTATATCATTCTTAAAGTATTGTATTGCTTTTCCAATTTGAAATAGGAGTAAATTACAATTTTTGTAATTTGATTTATATGTTATGCAATAGATGTAGTTTGGACCTCATCTGTGCATATACAGTCCTGCATATTAGTTTTAAGTTTATGCAATTTTAAAGTATTATTTTGGTTTAAGTTATTAATCTTTATTGGATAATTAATTGCTCAACAAAAAGAAGCACAACTTGGTGTGATATGTTTAGTTTTCAACATCAATGGATAGAATTTACCAAATATTTATTAATTGAATTAGGAAACAAGATTGTGATGGGATAAATAAGATACCTTCATCCTTAAATAGAGATTTTGAGTTAGAGTCTTGAGTATGAATAAAATAGGAAGTGCTTCCCCTTTAAATGAATCTTACGCGGTGCATATCAAGATTAGTCGGGGCCTAATGTAGATATTAGACACTAAATGAGGAACCAGAAAAAAAAAGTAGGAAAAGTAATTCAAAATTGTTTACATTCAAAAATAAAACATGATATGATGAGATGGTCATGTGCTAATGAACAACCCACTCTTATAAGATATTTTAGTTCCATATTAGTGTGACATCTAATAAAAAGTTTGTTTTACTATTTAAACGTGTAGAAGGTCATTTACTTCTGAGTGGGGAGACCTTTAAGTTGTAATATTCTCAAACTATACTTTACGAGAAATTATTTTGAATTGTGTTTAGATATAATATTGTTAATTGTTGATTGAGTCATAACTAAATTTCATCTGATACTCACTGGCGTGACTAATCGGAATTTGCGTTGTGTAAGGGTCATTAATTAAAGGGAGAAGCGTGTTTATAAAGAATTAATTTTTTCCCGGTGTGACCATACTAATTGGGAATCACATTTTGTAGGTGTCATTAATTATAGGGGCAAACACACTCACAAAGAATTTATCTTCTTTTTCGGTGTGTTCACACTGCATAACTGTCATTAATTATAGAGGTAAATTTATCTCTTTTTTTTCTTGGTGTGACTCGACTAATAGAGCTTCATGGTGAGGAAAAATTCGAAATACTATTTATATATAGATTGGTTAATTGCTTTACAAGCCATAACGTAACTAAACGCAATTTGCTCGAATTTATTTATGCATACACCTATAGTTGAAAAGCTTATGGGATTACCTAATAGTTTAAAAGAGAAAAATGTTTGAGCGACATAGTTGTTCTTATAGTTTCATATTAATCATAGCTACTTTATGTAACATATAATATACAAAATTTCAGGTTTGTCATGTTTCAACAGAGATTTAATCGAATTTACTCAAATATAATCAGTGGAGTGAAATATTGTACTGTATATAGAAAACATGAAGTACCTAAACCTTAAAGGTGTGAACATTGAGGTTTTAAGCATTCATTTTCCTGGTAATACGTTCAAATTTTGTTGGGCCAAACAAGGATCAAATTTTGGGCTAACCTGTTCTGGGCCAGTTAAACAACAAAATGTAAATCGAACAGATCAATGCACATTTCATATTTTGTTTTTCTTTATATTCTGAAGCATTGATGATATGCATATAGTATAAACTATAAAGTATAAACATAACATAGAAAGACCAAAAAAAAAAAAGAAGCTCTTATGGTTGGTTAAACAAAAGAAATCTTTAAAAACATTCTTATGGTAGAACGCTCGGTTTTAAAGTATACAGAGTTTGGACCATATTTAAGTTGCAGTTGAAAAAAAATTGTATTTTTTTGGCAACCACTAAGTATACTTAGTGGGTTACTCTTGATTATGGTTTGCATTTATATCCATCCTCCGTCTCTACTCTCGTGTCTTATACATATGCTGATTGGGGTGAATGTCCAGATACCAGACGTTCGACATCTGGTTATTGTATGTTTCTTGGTGATAACTTGGTCTCTTTGTCGGCAAAATGCCAAGCTACTTTATCACGATCCAGTGCGGAGGCCGAGTATCAAGGGGTAGCCAATGTGGTGTCTGAGTCATGTTGACTACGTAATCTTCTATTAGAGCTTCACTTTCCTATTCACCTTGGTCTACTGTGATAATGTTAGTGCAGTCTATCTCTCTAGAATCCAGTCCAACATCAGCGCACTAAACATGTCGAGATGGATATTCACTTTGTTCAGGAAAACCGCCTGCTATGACTGCGGGGTGTGAAAGACAATGATTACCATAGTTGTAGAATTCATATTGGCCGATTTTGTATATTAATTACCATAGTTGTAGAATTTTTGTACAAGTGTAATTATGATATTAGTATTGTAGTAGGAAAAACTATTAGACTTGTATTAAGAAAAGATAGATTTAATTTCCTTAATTAGTTTTGTATATCATGTATATATACCTTTTCATTAATGAAAAGAAGGGAGGGATTATTCTCTTTCAATCGATCTGATTTATCTGAGTAAAACCCCTTTCAATCTTAACTTTCTTCAGATCTGGGCTTAATCTCTATGCGTGTAAGTGTAGTAGTTGTAGCAAAAGTTGTTGTTGCTCATTTTTGACTTCCTGTTATAGACACTGATCCTCACAACTTCACTTGTGGATTGCTGATTTGAGACCATCTGAATTGGATCAACAGATCTGAGCGTAGCTCTTCAAATTTACCACGTATGATAGTTGTCTCAATGTGTTTAGGACCATCTGCAATGGCTGTAATTTGATTATCCGCTTAATTAGTGAATGTAAATTTAACTATGCTTCTCATTTACTATCAATTCCTCAATAGAATGAGCCAAGGCTAATACCACCATTAAAGGTCTTGTTAGCATTTGAGTTGCAAAGTCAATTTACATCATCAATTCTTGAATTTTTAGCGTTCTTGATTCTTAGATTTGGAACCTGCGCCTTGTCCAGATTAAGAATTTTCCTTCCTGCACTAGGCAGTTCAGAAAAGCTTGAAAATCTAGATGTACCTGCAAAAACAAAAGCTTGGTTAGATAAATAATTTGCTAGTGTTCCCTTCCCTGAACACATGTTGAATGATCACATTGAATTGCTCCTTCAAAGCTTTGAATCTCTCAATTTCTTAGATAATACACCAGGGAGGTTCCCAAATGCCTTCAACAACCTTCTTCAATAAGAGGGAATCTGTTTTCAAAATAAGAGGATGCAACTCATGCTCTACACAATAAGATAATCCCATCAGCATAGCCTTTACTTCAGCAATCACATTAGTGTTAATACCCAACTCCTTACATTCTGCATATATTACATCCCCTTTTCAATCACTTACACAAAATCCATATGAACTAGGCTCAGGATTACCCCTAGAAGCTCTATCTGTATTACATTTAAACCACCTCTCATTCGGGAATTTCCAGCAAACAACTTTAGTGATAATTATACCTAGATCCAAGTTGTGTGATTTTACTGGGTATGTTATTGTTGTTATTGTAACCTTAGTGACAATTATAGGCATATAGTCTTCCAGAAATTTTACTAGATCAGGCCACAAAAAAGAAATATTCTTAAGCCAAGGATACTTCAATTTAGTAAGATAGTAAAGATTGTTATTAATCTCATGTACTATCCTCTTAAAACTTACCTTTCCTCCATGCTTAACCGTATTCCTCCTTTTACATATTCCCAAGTTATCATACCTGAAACAACATATAGAATTGACTTGAAATTTTTAGCATAATCAATCTTCCACCATGTTCTTATAACTTGATGAATTTGCACCAGATTGATCTGAATTCCAACTGCATCCCTGAATACTTTTCATACTGCATATGCAAAACTACCTGTTAAGAAAAGATGTTGCATAGTTTCCTGTTCTGGTACATTACAATAATAACAACCAGAAGTCACAAAAAATCCTCATGCTCATAAGTCTATCTGCAATAGGTAGTTTAAATTTCCATAGCCTCCACAAGAAAAATGAGATCATAAAATAAACTCCTTTAATCCACAACTTCTTAAAATCCTCTCACTCCTACTTCCTATGTCTCAGTATATTCTAAGCACTATTAACCGTGAACTTTACTGTACTTGTTGGCATCTACCAGGGTCTATCCCAATTATCATGCAACTGTTCAATATGAATTTCTGATATAATGTGCTCAACAATCTCTGCAGGGAAAGATTGTTGTAGTAACTCTTCCTTCCATTGACCATCTTCAATCAAATTAGCCACATCTTCTAGTTTCTGATTGAGAGGATAATCAATAGGAACCACATAGTGTATTCTCCCAACTTTGTCAAATTATCATACCACACATTTGATGTGCCTCTTTTTATCTCACACCAAATTTCATGTTCTATCTCCTCCCTCACTTGTAGCATTTTCTTCCACACTTGAGTCCTTCCCTTTCATTGGATTAAGGTAGGAATAACCTTTTTGCAATATTTATTCCACATATAGTTTGCCCATAAGGTTGATGTTATTCTGAATCTCCATCATAATTTAGCAAATAGTGCATTGGATACATTAAATAGAGATGTAAAGCCAAGTCCACCTTCCTGAGTTGGTAAGCATACATCCTGCCAGGTTGCCCAATGTTTACTTCTCCCATGCTCCTTATTACTTCAAAAGTATCTAGCAAAGATTCTATGAATTTCATTAATTACACACTTTGGAGAGGCCAACACTGAGAGTAAGTGAATAGGCATGCACTGAAGAACACTTTTGATCAAAACAACCTTTCCACCAAATGATAAAAGTTTTCCTTTCCAGGAATGTAATCTTCCTTGCACTTTCTTAATGAGATCAGAATAATAAATCTTCTTCTTCCTGCAATTAAATATGGGACACCCTAGATAAGTGAAAGAAAATTTCCCCTTAACAAACCCTGTACTTTCCCCAACAGATTGAATCAACCTATTACCCACACTTGAATGCATGAAGAAAGAACTTTTCCTTTTGTTGATTAATTGGCCACAAGTCTGTTCATACTTTCTCAACACTTTGCATAATACAATTAAGGAAGTATGCATCAGCAGAAGTAAAGATGATTGTGTCATCTGCATATGCTAAGTGGTTCAAAGAATTAGACCACTTAGGCATCCCATACCCAACAAATCTACTATCCTCCAATAAAGAGTTTAGAGCTCTTGATAGCACTTCTGCTGAAAGTAGAAATAATGCAGAAGATAGATAGAGGATCTCTGAAGCTTGACCATTCACTAGAACAGAGTACCAATTGTTTGCAACTAAATTCCTGATCAAACGAATTAGATGCTCAGCAAAACCTATTTTCCTAAGTACATGCAACAAATACTTTCATAAACTCTATCATATGCCTTGGCCATATCAAATTTAATCACTACATTAAATGGTTTCCCTCTAATTCTGATATCTAAAATTATCTTATGAGTAAGCAGAATATTCTCAAAAATGCTTCTCCCCTTCACAAATTCAGATTGGTTAGAAGAAATCAAAATAGATATTATACTTTTCATTTTGTCATAGAAATCACATTGTTTATAAAATTTAACAAACTATTTAGTCTCATGTTAGAAAAGGTCTGCATTATGGTATGAGAACTAAATTAGTATGAGTGATGGATTTTGGTAATTCTACCCCGTCAAAAAATGCTAATACTAGAGCAAATACATCATTACTAACTATATCCCAGCATTATTGATAGAAGGTGTCTGTAAATCATCTGGACCACTTGCACTATCCCCATTCAAGGTAAATACTACACTCTTAACTTCATCTATTGAGGGTTATGAACATAAATTCAAATTCTGATCACGAGTCACCATGCTTGGTACATGTTGAGGAATTTCAAAATCATCAACTTCCCCTTCCTAAGTGAGTTGCTTCTGAAAAAAATTAACTGCTTCTTCTGAAATAAGCTCCATGGATTCCAGCCACACATCATTACTGTCTTGGATTCTGTTCAGCTGCAGTTTCTTCTTATTTCCAGTAACATAATTATGAAAAAAGTTGGTATTTCTATCACCTTCTGAAAACTAAGAGAAATCGGCTTTCTGATTCCAATATTGCTCTTTCAGATTCAAGTACCTCTTCAGTTCAGCTTGTACTCTTTGTAGTACAATTCTGTTGATAATACTTGAGTCTTCTTCAAACAATTATTCCTTCACCTTTACAACCTTCTCTCTGATTGTTAGCTCTTTGAATATATCTCCACAAGTCTCTCTACTCCAAATTGATAGATACCCTTTTAGCCTTTTTAATTTATGCTTGAAGGCCAAGAAAGAAGATCTCACAAAATCTGTGTTCTAGTTTTCAGCAACTAGATTTTTGAATGACTCATGTTGAGTCCAGAAATTCAAGAATCTAAATGTTTTTTTAATTGGAACCGCCTCTTCACCACAAGAAACAAGAAGAAGAGCATGATCTGAACCAGTTCTTGAGAGATGTTCTACTTCTATTTGTAGAAAGTATCTTAAAAAGCAGTATTAGCCACAATTCTATCCAAAATTTTGAAAATACAATCATCAGCTGCTCTTCCATTTCACAAAGTAAATAGATTTCCTTTGAAACCCATATCAAACAGTCCACATGAGTTAACACAGAAAGCAAAGTCTTCACATTCAGATAAAGTAACTGGCAAACCTCCCAGTTTCTCTTCTTCAGATAACATCACATTGAAGTCCCCTCCCACAATCCATGGTAAGTTTGTAGAAGCTGTTAGTTGATATAAATCATCCCACAGTTGTAATCTTTCCACTTCATTATATTTTGCATAAACAAATATTACAATCATTTCTTTGTCTACATCCTGATGAATAGTTCTAAGAGTAATATGCTGCTCTGAATTCATCAAAATATCCCATTAAACTGAAGCATCAATAAACATCCATATTTTTCCATTCACATTAGAAATGGATGATTTCATCCCTAAGCTTTTCCTGTACTTCTGAATATGTCTACAATTCTGAAAAGGTTCCATGAGAGCCACAATAACGCACTTCTGCTGATTTTGAATGTTGATGAGTCTCTAAAAGGCCTGTTTTGTATTAACAGACCGAATGTTCCATATAAGAGCTTTAATCATCATTTAATTTTAGCTGATGCAGTTCTCTTGGGAAGCACTCTTTTAGCTTGTAATGCTTCTTGATTTTTGTTCCTTTTTCCACTGATATCTAGTGCCCTTGGTGACAAATCTGCTTCTCTGGATACTTTGTGAAAGTTATTTGACCTGTTGTTCACCTCATTCTCCTCCTCTAATTGCTGCATCTCTTTTTTGATTTTTTTAATCTCAACCTTAGTAATTTTGTGAGCCATTATGTCTTGTAAAATGTCTTTTGTGTGTTTGTTTATTGTCTTTAATTTCCCCTAACTTTGTTTCATTGTTTGCTTTCCAGTGTTGTTTTGATTCACTTGTTGTGATGCTTCATGTGATCTATCCAGCAAGGGAGATGCTGATCTACTTTCTAGCTGAAATGGAAAATCTGCATAAGGTTGATCTGCTTTTTCTACCAGTTTTTGTGCTGAATTTGTTATTTCATTTATATTATTGAGCTCTCCAGGTACAACAAGCATTGCCTGACTATTCTCATGTTGCAGGACATTATTCTTAACTGCTTCCTCTACTGGTAATTCTGTGTTGATATTTTCTTCCTTTGGTTTCTGCTAATTAGTATCATCTGGAGGATCAGACTCCAGTGTGATCATTTCAATACTCTCCCCAGTACTATGCTCCTCCCTTTTAGTAGCTGATGCACACAATGAGATTTTCTGCACTTCTTTGCTCCTAATCTCCTGCTGCTTCTCGTGTTATATTGTTACCAGCTTCTTGTACCTACCTGCTTTCAATCTCCAGTTGTTCATATTGATTTTCCATCTCCTGCACCGTAACATCAACAAAATTGCCCATTACATGTACTTTCATTTTCTTCTCCGCACTGTCACCTTGATTTTCTGTTGAATTGATTTGCTCATCCTCATTCCCCTTTTACTCCTCTCTCCTATCTCCCAAATTCTTTCTATCTTCTTTTTTTTCGAATACCTCCTTTGTGTGGCAGTCCCCTTGTTGATTGAGAACTTTGTCAAAGTTTGCTTCCACCCAAAGTTTTGAGCCCTTGTCTTCAATGCTTTTATAAGTTGCATCTTTTTCCTTTGCATTGGACTGTTTCTTAGCACTACTAGTACCAATGGTTGGATTTTTGTTTTCATTCTCCTCATTGTTCGCTTTTTCATCTTCTTTGTATAAAACATCAAACTGGTTGTGTTTGTATCTGTGACTGTGCATTGGCCTGTACCACCTTATTATCATTTCTATGATTTCCTTTCTTGACTTCTCTATTGATCTTCTGTTCTTACTTAGCATTCCACCTTTGTACATTGCCCACCACCTTTCCGTTTGTCAAGATCTTTAATGGATACTTATGTATGTTATACTGATGAAAATTCTCCTATCTACTTGTAGATTTTGTTGTGTCTGTGCTTGAACCTATTTGTTCTTCTATGCTGCTACTATATCCTTGTTTCCTTCACTTGTGTTTGTGTTTTCCTCCCCTGCAGGTCTCAATTCTGGATTTAACACTCTATTACCAGTCTCATCATGCCATTGCAACTTGCATTCAAAGCAATATTTGGGTATATAATCATATCTGAATATCTGATGCTAACAGTTTCAGTTCGTTCCACCCCTGTATCTTCATTTAGAATCCCCATTTGAACTGATTTTGTTAAATCCGATTTCAAATCCACCAAAACTTTTACTCTTGCACAACTTGGACGGGTCTTATTAATTGTTGTTGAATCCAAATGTATTGGCTTACCTACAACATTGGCCAAAGAGAATAAACATTTTTTGACAAAATATGTTGAAATGATATCCATGCCATAACTTTTGTCGTCTCCTCTTCCACCTTGAATTTTGGATCATAAATTAAAGGCCTCATTTGATAGTAATACCCGTCCTTTGAATCAAGATAATACGATCCTTTAGACGTGAGATTAACAAAATCCTCCATTGAAGATAACCATATTAAAACATGACGGTGCCTAAACACTCCTATTCTGCACTCTTCTTTCATTCCGCATTGAGCTGTTATAATCGTACGTAATTCTTCAATCTCCGGCCAACCATATAAAAATTTACCAATAACTGCATATTATAATTTTTCGATCACGTTCATCCGATCTACCTCTGTTTCAATCCATTGAACTTTAGAAACTCCATTAATATAAGTAACATGCTTTATTTCAATGGGATCAACTTTGGTGGGTGTTTGTACAATATTCTTCATTAAGACTGGGGTCTTGTCATTATGAGTAATCGAGTTAATGGTAGTTGTAGGATTATTATTTAATAAAGGAAAATCTGATGTAGATGTAAGGTTTAGAGACAAGCCAGCCCCTGGCGGATGCTGGCCGTCGGCCACTATGGCCATGACCGGTAGCATTGATCAGGGTTTAGGGTTTCCGGTACATGTGTCTAGGGAGCGTAATATTTATGAGGAGATATGAGTATTTCACTTTCAACTTTAAAGCACATATAATTGTTTTCATATATAGTATCACTTCCCCCCCCCCCCCCCCTTTTTTTTTTTTGATAATCCAGGTGTCCAGGCTTGCGCCTGACTACGTCCTGGAGGTAATAACACCAGTCCTTCAACACTATTACCAGGTAAATCGCGGGATGTGCTCCGGTGGTCAGTTTTCTGGGAGCGTACAACTGATCAATGAGACAAGGTCAAATTCCCCAACATGCAGAGTTTCTTCGTGCTTGCGGAGAATCGAACCCACACTGTCACATGCCAGAGCGCCTTATAGCGCCCAGACTTTGCCACTGGACTATGCCCCGGAGGACCACTTTTCCCCCTTTTTCATATTAAAATCTCCTTTTTTTTTCTTTCTATTATAACTAGTTTATATGATGAATATTTTTACTAATTGAATACTAGCAACAAATTGTTAGAAATTATTTATACCACTTTCTAGTTTCAAGCATTATTAATTTCAACGTGCAAAAGGTGATATATTATTCAAGGGAATTGAGAGATTGATGACGATGTCACATATCATATTGAGGTAGGGTGGATGAAATTGAGGCTTGCATCTGGAGTCTTGTACGATAAAAAGGTGTCACCAAAACTAAAAGACAAGCTTTATAGGGTGGTGGTTAGACCGACTATGTTGTATGAGGCAGAGTGTTGGCCAGTCAAGACGTCGCACACCCAAAGGATGAGAGTGGCGGAGATGAGGATGCTGAGATGGATGTGTGGGCATACAAGGAGGGATATGATTAGAAATGATGATATCCGGGGCAGAGTGGGAGTGGCCTCGGTGGAGGATAATATGCGGGAAGCGAGGTTGAGATGGTTTGGACATGTGCAGAGGAGAGACACAAATGCCCCAGTGCGGAGGTGTGAGAGGTTGGCTATGGAAGGGTTCATTAGGGGTAGAGGTAGGCCGAAGAAATATTGGGAAGAGGTGATTAGACGGGATATGGAGTAGGCGCAACTTACTGAGGACATGACCTTAGATAGAAGGTTGTGGAAGACATATATTAGGGTAAATGGGTAATAGGTAGTCGAACGTAATCCTACTTACACTTACAAACTGGTAGTTGTAGTGTTATTACTGTAGGCCCGCTTAGCATATCATATGAATAGGCGTAGTATTTCTTTATAGTCTTCTGTAGTTATATTTCTTATGCTATGCGTTCTTTAATGTACTTGGTTTATCTCATTTATCTGCATTAGTTACTGCTTCTTCCTTCTTTTTCAGGATGCGATATTATGGCATATTCGCGTTTGCTATCAGCATTTGCATACTACTTTAGATTTTTAAATTTTTTAATTTTGACCGGGTCTGACTTATTTTTTTCCTGCTTTGCTTGTCCTGAGCCGAGGTTCTCTCGGAAACAACCGCTCTACCTACCAAGGTAGAGGTAAGGTCTGCGTACACTCTACCCTCTCCAGACCCACATTATGAAATTTCACTGGGTATGTTGTTATTGTGCAAAAGGTAATATAATTAAGATAGCATGAGACATGTCTTTTACGGACCCGATTCCTCTCCATTTTCTCAAATTCCTATCTAAATGGGTAACCTTTGTCCAATTTTATTATTAATGGTCTAGATTTACCAAGTCAAAGTCTTAAACATCATTAATACGATACGTAAAAAAAAAAAAAGTCCGGTGCCCTAAACTCTCGCTATGCGCGGGGTTCGGGTAAGGGTCGGACCACAAGGGTCTATTGTACGCATTTTTACCTTGCATTTCTGTAAGAGGTTGTTTCCACGGTTTGAACTCGTAATCTCATAATCACATAACAATAATTTTACCAATTACTCCAAGACTCCCCTTACTCATTAATATAATAAATATTTCCATATATTTACTCCTAAAAGGGGGACAATTCCACAAATCTAGCAACATATTTCCTGTTGGGGTGCTTATCAATTAAGGGTGGCCAGTGGGCCGGGCTCGGGTCTGGCGGGGTCGGGGTCGGGGCGGGACGGGAGAAGGGGCGGGGTCGGGTATGGCGGGCTCTGGCGGGGTCGGGTTTGGCGGGACTGGAGCAAGTCCCGTCCCGATCCCGATCCTGTCGGGCTCGGGTCGGGGCGGGCTAGGGTCGGGCTCGGGTCGGGGCGGGCTAGGGTCGGGCTCGGGGCGGGATACGGCGGGTTTTCATTTTTTTTTTAAATAACATATGTATAAAAAAAACTCAATAAACAAAATAAGATAGTGTAATAAAAACATCTCAATGCTGTTTTTGTGCCTCTTATATTATTTAATAGACATATGATTTTTTTGTAATACAAATACAATTGTCTAAAATCTAAATTGCAACTTTGTGGTGTTGTCCAAAAGTTACAAATTACATAATAAAATTACAATTAAAAATTACATTCTCAAAAACCTGTTCTAATTGCTTGATGATTTCATGTGGTTCTTCGGTTGGAATTGGTATTTGTTGGTCAAATTGATCCACGCCGCTTCCACTACCTTCGTTAAGATTTCGTTGTAGTTTTCATCATCTTCTTCGTTGATCTCAGGTTGACCGCACCTTCTCCGCTCCGCTCGTATCCAATCTCTGAATAATCGCAATTTCAAGTGTCTCCGGCTAATGAGTGTCTGTGGTCTCCTATTTGATATCTCACTGCAGAAAAAGCACTTTCAGACGCAGCTTGACGACGCTTGAATGTTCAAAACATCTCGAGCCATCAATGAAAGTGTCGGAAAGGTCTTCTCATTCCCTCCAAAGATTTCAAAGAAGTCTTCATGTCCATCTTCATTGATAACTTCTTGATACGATGCAGAACCCTCGCAAAACAAAAATATCCAACTCGCTAATTTGGTTAGTAGTAGAGTGCGACCGCACATTCTATTTACGAGGCTTTCAATACTAGCCGCGAAGCGACATGTCTTTGTGAGGTTGTATTGAAGATGAAGAAGATGGTATGGAAGCTGGTAAGTTACTAGCATTTTCTTGTTGATAAAATCTATATATATTTTTGCATTGGTGTTCTACGCTAGACAATACTTCTTCTTTAGTTTGTTCAATAGGTGGTGGGTGATTTAGATTTTTGGGACTTGGAGGTGGTAGTACTTCTATACAATCGTAAATAGTTTCAATTAGTGATTTAGTACCGTCTATTTTAATAGTAGGATTTATCTGAGAACCAATAATATAAATAGAGGGAATAGGAATAAAATATTTTTTATTTTGAGAAACATTTTTAATAAAATGCCTTATAATTTGGGTTTTCCATATATTCACTAAGTAATAAAAATATTAGAGTTATATAAAATAACATAGTTGAAATAGTAGGATAATGTATACCGGAAAATTCTTTTGTTGCTTGAAAAATTTCTCTAAAAATACAATAAGTTCGGAAATTTTTTCCCAATCACTATCTAAAATCATATCAGCTGGCTTTTTATTATGAGAGTTAAAAAATAAAGTTATAGGTAATTTATAGTCATAAGCAACAAGTAGTTGCTCGTATAAAGAATTCCACCTAGTGGAATTTTTCTAAAAGGTAGTCCACAATCATGACAATTTTTTTTATATTCTTTTCTACGTTGTACTTTATTACTTTTAAAAATAAAGTTTATAGCAAATTGTATTTTACTAAGAATGTCTTCAAAAAGTGATAGACCATCCTTTACAATTAAGTTATATATATGACACGCACATTTTATATGAAAATGGTCTGGAAAAGACGGAGTTAAACTATTTTTTAAAATTGTAATTGCGTAATTGTTATTAGAAGCGTTATCTAATGTAATAGTCATAATTTTATCGGTAATTCCGTAATAATCGCACACTTGATAAATATTTTCTCGCAATAAAAGTACTGTGCCTATCATCTATATATCTATACGCTAAAATACGTTTTTGCATAGACCATTTATAATCTATCCAATGACAAGTTACGCTTAAATAATCATGGCCGTTAGTACTACGACCTATATCGACGTGATGGATACTTTGCCATTAAAATGATATAATGAAAACGTAAATATTGTTGATATTCGTGCGCGAATTTAAATACATCTCTCTTAACAGTTGATCTAGGAAAACCGTTAAAAGCAGGATTATATATATCTCTAATGTAATGAATAAAACCAGGAGATGAAGAAAATGAAAAGGCAAACCCTCCACAGCAACTAATTGATATTGCTTCCCTATCTCTATGTTTATTGTATTTAGAGCCTACAATTCCCCCCCCCCCCCACGTCATAGGGTTAATTTGACTCTGTACTTGGTCCGGGACAGTATCAGTATGTGAACCTTGTCCCGATGGAGGCGGGCGTTTGCGCACCGGTTTTGAAGCCTGGTATTGGGCATACCTAGCTGGATGAGCACTTACTACGTGTCTAATTAAACCCCTGTCCCACCGTGACCTTTTTCGCTTTAAATTTTAAAACATTTTTACAAATTTTACATATGGCTACTTGATTCTCTACGTCCCTATCAAAAATGTCCATGCATCCGATTTTAATGGTCGTTTCTTTGGACCTCGTCTCATACTAGGGGAATAAGAGGTATTTCAGTTGAAGGTGCACTAGTGGGTGCGTTGTCATCAACATTAGGGGGTATATCATCTAGAGCATCGTCTAAATTAAAGGCTTGTTGAGGTTCAGAACATAGCGTCTGGTCTAAATCTAATGGTATTGTAGGAAAATGTTGAGTATCAACAAAATCATCCTGTGTAGGAATAAGATGACTAGAAGAAGTACCTTTGCCCTGGTTGCCCTACTAGAAGAAGCACCCTTACCCTTACCCTTAAACATACCTTTTAATCCTTCCATTTTAATTATGATAATAAATAAATAAATAAATAATTAAAGACAATAAAATTAAGTGATATAAACTAAATAAACAGACAATAATAATTTAATGAAGGAACGAATGTACCAAACGTCGACGTAACGTCGACGTGTAATCGAGAGGTTGAAAATTGAAACTTTGCTCGATGGAAGATCCTCAAGCTAGTTGCCAACTTCACTACCAATTCCCAAATGAATAAATAAAATTGAATATTTAGCAAACAATGTAGACTTGTAGAGAGATATATTGAGAAATTAGAGAGATTGTAGGAAGATTTGTGAGAAAGATGAAGAGAAAATGAGTTATTTATAGTTGAAAAATTGGGTTAAAGTGTAAATATAATAACTTATGGGTTAAAAATAAATATTAAGGGGTAGGGGGTTGGGGGAGGGGGGGCTAAAATGGCCGGGGGCCAACGGCCAGTTTAGATTATGGCCTTTGGTGCAATCTGGTCATTTTTGCAAAGGCGGGTGGGGTCGGGTCTGGTCTGGCGGGCTCGGGTCTCGCGGGACGAGACATCGTCCCGTCCCGAGTTCGAGTCCCGCCCCCGTATTTTTTTTTTTTTTTGGCGGGGTCGGGGCGGGACCGGGGCGGGCTCGGGTCGGGGTCGGGCTGTCCCGGCCCAATGGCCAGCCCTATTATCAATAATGTTTTTTTTAAAAAAGAAGAACATCATCAATCCTACAAAAATAAGCCCTCCAAATCTGTTACGTATTTTTCACTACACGTGATTAAAAATACTGACAAATTTGGAGGGCTTAATTGTAGGGTTGTTGTTGTTCTTTTCTTTTCTTTTCTTAAAATAAAATATTGATTAATGAGCACCCCAACTGAAAATATATTGCTAGATTTGTGGATTTTTCCTCCTTTTACGGGAGTAAATATATGTAAGTGAAGATCTTGATTTACTTAATAAAATCTAAATCACTAATAATAAAATTGGACAAATGTGTAGATTACAACAGTTGCAGAAAACGGAAAATAAGTAACTGCTAACTACTACAACAAAATGAAATTACAACAAACTGAAATTTCAATAAACTGAAACAACAAACTGAGATTACAAGCATTTTGATTTGCTGGGTCGAGTGATGACACTCTGTCTTTAAGACAAAATTGCCCCGTATATATCCTTTTACGTTCTGGACAATAGTCTTCCAAGATAAAACAACAACTCAATAAATGAGCAAAGAAAACTCAAGTGTTACTTTGAAGAATATAGTGTGATGAAATGATGCTGGAAAGTAGTAGGAAGATTTTCTTTTTCTGTTTCTGTTTTTCATTTTTGTCTAGTCTCAACAATTGAGCCAAATGCTTCAATATATAGTGCATGGAAGGGACTTCTCAACTGCCCAACTAGTTGATGTTAATGGCCAGGTAATGGCAATTAGTGAGGAGTAATTCATCCAAGTAAATGACTGAATTAATGTGCAACGTATAGATTTTCTGTTTCTGTTTTTTGTTTTTGTCTAGTCTCAACAATTGAGTCAAATGCTTTAATAGATAGTGTATGGAGGGGACTTCTCAACTGCCCAATTAATTGTTGTTAATGATCAGGTAATGGCAATTAGTGATGAGTAGTTCATCCAAGTGACTGAATTAATGTGCAACATATTGGAGCTTTAGGAATTATTCAGCCAAGTAAGGCTGGCCAGTGGGCCGGGTCTGCCCGGTCCCGCCCCGACACTGCCCAGAACCCGATATTTTTTTTTAAAAAGTTCGGTATCGGGACTCGAACCGGGACGGGACATGGTCTCGTCCCGACCCATCCCGGCCCGCCCCAGGCTCGCCATTCCAGACCCAATCCCGGTCCCGCCCCAATCCCGCCCAAAACTTCTCCTTTTGCAAAAATAGTCATTGCACCAACGACCATTTTACATTTTGGCCGTTGTGCAACAACCATTTTTGGCCTCCCCCTCCCCCCAACCCCCTACCCCCTTAATATTTATTTTTAATCCATAGGTTATTATATTTACACTTTAACCCAATTTCTCAACTATAAATACCTCATTTTCTCGTCATCTTTCTCACAAATCTTCCTACAATCTCTCTAATCTCTCAATCTATCTCTCTACAAGTCTACATTGTCTACTAAATATTCAATTTATTTATTCATATGGGAGTGAAGTTGGCAACTAGCTTGAGGATCTTTCATCGAGCAAAGTTTTAATTTTCAACCTCTCGATTACACGTCGGCGTTTTGTACATTCGTTCCTTCATTAAATTATTATTGTCTGTTTATTTTATTTAGCGCACTTAATTTCATTTACTTTAATTATTTATTAGTATAATTATAAATTTATAATGGAAGGATTTAAACGTATGCTTACGTGTAGGGGTCATGCTTCTTCTAGTAGGGGCAACAAAGGCAAGGGTCCTATTTCTAGACATAATCCTATTCCTACACATGATGATTTTGTTGATACTGAACATTTTTCTACAATACCATTAGATTTAGACGATGAGCTATTTTCTGGTACTCAAGAAGACTTTAATTTAGACGATGATCTAGATGATACACCCACTAATGTAGATGACAACACACCCATTAGTGCACCTTCAACTGAAATGCCTCCTATTGCCCTTAGTATGAGACGAGGTCCAGCAAAACGAACATTAAAATCAGATGCATGAACATTTTTTGATAGGGACGTAGAGAATCAAGTAGCTAGATGTAAAATTTGTAAAGATGTTTTAAAATTTAAAACTGGAAAATGTCAAGGTGGGACGGGGGGGGGGGGGGGGGGGGGTTTAATGAGACATGTAACAAGGGATCATCCAACTAGGTATGCCCAATACAAGGCTTCAAAACCGGGTGCGCAAACGTCCGTTCCATCGGGACAAGGTTTACATACTGTCCCGGATCAAGTACAGGGTCAAATTAACCCTATAACAGGGGGAATTGTAGGCCCTAAATACGATAAACATAGATATAGGGAAGCAATAGCAAAATTAGTTGTTGTGGAGAGTTTGACTTTTTCATTTCCTTTATCTCCCGATTTTATTCATTACATTAGAGATATGTATAATCCTGCTTTTAACGGTTTTCCTAGATCAACTGTTAAGAGAGATGTATTTAAATTAGCACATGAATATCAACAATATTTACGTTATTCATTATATCATTTTAATGGCAAAGTGACTATCACTTCTGATATAGGCCGTAGTACTAACGACCATGATTATTTAACGGTAATCTATCATTGGATAGCTTATAAATGGTCTATGCAAAAATGTATTTTAGCGTATAGATATATAGATGATAGGCACAATTATACTTTTATTGCAGAAAATATTTATCAAGTGTGCGATTATTACAGAATAACTGATAAAATTATGACTATTACATTAGATAACGCTTCTTCTAACAATTACGATATTACAATTTTTAAAAATAGTTTAACTCCATCTTTTTCAGATCATTTTCATATAAAATGTGCGTGCCATATATATAACTTAATTGTAAAGGATGATCTATCACCTTTTGAAGACATTCTTAGTAAAATACAATTTGCTATAAACTTTATTTTTAAAAATAATAGAATACAACGAAGAAAAGAATATAAAAAAACTTGTCACGATTGCCAACTACCTTATAGAAAAATTCCAGGAGAAGTATCCACTAGGTGAAATTCTTTATACGAGCAACTACTTGTTGCTTATGACTATAGAAAACCCATAACTTTGTTTTTTTAACTCTCATAGTCAAAATCCAACTGATATGGTTGTAGATAGCGATTGGGGAAAAAATTATGAACTTATTGTATTTTTAGAGAAATTTTTTCAAGCAACAAAAGAATTTTCCGGTATATATTATCCTACTATTTCAATTATGTTGTTTTATATAGCTCTAATATTTTTATTACTTATTGAATATATGAAAAAATCAGCTTATAAAGCAGCTATTAAAAAATGTTTATCAAAATAAAAAAATATTTTATTCATATTCCCACTATTTATATTATTGGTGCTGTATTAAATCCGACTATTAAAATAGACGGTTCTAAATCACTTATTGAAACTATTTACAATTGTATAGAAGTACTACCACCTCCAAGTCCCAAAAATCCAAATCACCCACCACATATTGAATAAACTAAAGAAGAAGTATTGTCTAGCGTAGAAGACGAATGCAAAAAAGTATATAGGTTTTACCAACAAGAAAGTGCTAGTAACTTACCGACTTCCATACCGTCTTCTTCTTCTTCAACACAACCTCACAAAAGATATGTTGTTTCTGCGGCTAGTATTGAAAGTCTCAGAAATAGAATGTGCGGCCGTACCGCTACTAACCAAATTAGCGAGTTTGATATTTTTATTTTGCAGGGTTCTGTGCCGTACCAAACATTTCTCAATGAAGAAGGACGTGAAGACTTGCTGAAATACTGGAGGGGGGATGAGAAAACCTTTCCGACACTTTCAATGATGGCCCGGGATGTTTTGAACATTCAAGCGTCATCAACGGCGTCTTAAAGCATTTTTTCTGCCGGCAGATATCAAATAGGAGAGCACAGACACTCATTAGCAGGAGACAGCTTGGAGATTGTAGTATTATTCAGAGATTGGATACGAGCGGAGCGGAGAAGGTGAGATCAACGAAGAAGAAGACGAAAACTACAACGAAATCTTATCCGAAGGTGGTGGAAGCGACGTGGAGCAATTTGACCAACAAATACCAATTTCAACTGAAGAACCACATGAAATTATCAAGAAACTATAACAAGTTTTTTTCAGAATGCAATTTTTTTAATTGCAATTTTACTATGTAATTTGCAACTTTTGAACAACACCACAAAGTTGCAATTTTGACAATTGTATTTGTATTACAAAAAAAGTCATATGTCTATTAAATAATATAAGAGGCACAAAAACAACATTGGATGTTTTTATTACACTATCTTATCTTGTTTAATTATTGAGTTTTTTTTATATATATGTTATTTTTTAAATTAAGTAAAAAAAAATAAAAAACCGCCTCGACCCATACAACCAAGTAATTGACTGAATTAAATGGAGTTTTAATATGAAGCAATTTGGGTCCAAAAAGATGATATTAGAAGAAGCCCAAAGTCCGTGACCCGAGCTTGGACAGGATGGGATGGGCGGGTGGTGCGCGTGTGGACTTAGCCTCGAACCAAAGCACAACTAGGTCCTCCCTCCTTCAAACACATGGGTTACCCCTTGGGGTCCCAAATCCTTAGCCAGTTTTGAGACTTATAAACTAAACAAATCTCCCTTCCCCCATCGATAAGGGAGAATTGGTTCATACCACATTTTCATGCTTCAAACACCTCACTTCATGGACCAATATCTCTTTCATTTCTCAACGAAATTTGACGATCCTTGGCCCTACAATCATCTACTCACTTCGTAGATTATGCACGTGTGAAGAATCAAAGTCTCCAACATGCGGAACCCTAGTGTTTAAGTCATTAAAGATGGGTGAACGCAACTCCCACCAAAGACAAATTTCCAACAAAATGTTGGGTATTGATATTGGTGAATGGGAAATGATGGGATGAAAAGTGAAGGGAATGTAAAAGGTCCATTTTGCCTTGGGTAAACCAGTTGTCCCACATCGGAAAAAGAAAGGAAAAGAGAGGTGTATATATTACATTACACCTTTTCTAGTCACTAAAAGGGTTGAGGGGGCAAGGACCCCTTGCGTCGTCGTCGTCGCTCGGCTCGGCTCGGCTTCGGCTTCGGATTTGGACTTGGACTTGGTCAAATGATTTGATTGATAATCTTTTTGGACCAAATTTTCTTTAATTTTAATTATTTAATTAATTATTATTTAATTAAATTAATTAACTTATCCAATCCTACCCGTTATTGATCCGGATCCGCGTGTCTGACTCGCGACCCGGTTTCTTTCCCATATTTAAATTTTCCACCAGTTTTTAGTGGTTGTTCAGAAGGGTTGCAAACCTTCAGAAACAGTACTTCCATGAGAATTTGATTCCTCAGAATTTTAATTACTAATTTTCTGAACAACAAAAACTTCTTCTTCTTCTGCACAAATAAAATCTGTGTGATATACTGCCGTTGAGTGGTTCGCCGCTACCTGAATTTGGAGTACTACTATTCTGGTAAGATAATCGTTCTATCCTGGGAGGGGATATTCCATCAACCTCGAGTATTGTGAGGGGAATAATTTCCTTAAGGACACACTTTGAACTAAGTGAGCTCGATTATATTCTGAAAAAATTATTCTTATTTTTCCAACACTGATTCTGTTTATTTTCATAAATTAATTTTACTGCTTCATCGATTTTGCAATACAGATTAATAACACAAAATGTCACCCATCTAGATATAAACTTGGGGAAATTGTGATGCAGGATGAACTCGGTTATGGTAGAAATCAGAGAGCAAGAAGAAAACAGCTACAACTAAATTATACTACGGCTACAAAATTATATTTTGATAGATAGAATTCCCAAATTGGGATCACTAGAATATGTACCCTCATTCTAACCCTAGATGACTCTGCCTAAGGATTGAAATAGGATAAGATTCATACTAATTCTGACACTGCTGACAGAACTAAAAGATAATCTAATTACAAATTCTAGGACCAAATGCGTAAATACTAGAACTTGTACTTAAGACTAGAGATCTAATTGTAACTCTGTATAAACTTGTAACTAAATGTCTATTAACGATATAGTACCACTCAGTGGCGGAGCCAGAAATTTGGTGAAGGGTGTGCAAATATTTTTCTCACTTGTGTTAAGAGTTTGCAAAATGTAATATATATTCATAATAACTAACATTTAATCTATATACACCGCATAATTTTCCGATGAAGGGTGTGCACTGGACCACCCTTGGCCTAAGGTGGCTCCGCCCATGGTACCACTAATGTTGCCATGCGTACAACTTCCTTAGCCACTTGATTCTGCTTCATTCTCATTCTGCATCAAATTGAGACACGTGAAATGGAGAGGATCCGGATCCGTCTTCAGCCTACTATTTTATCATCTAATTATGATTATTTTCACCTCATTTAGTATTTAACCATGTTAAATTATATTAATTTAATATTTAACCATGTTAAATTATATTAATTTAATATTTAACCATGTTAAATTATATTAATTTAATATTTAACCATGTTAAATTATATTAATTTAATATTTAACCATGTTAAATTATATTAATTTAATATTTAACCATGTTAAAATTACATTAAAATTGACGTAAATACTGATTGTTAATAAGTTTTTATCCTAGGAACGATAAATCACTAGATTTTCTCCTGGTTAGCAAAATCGACTTCTCACTTATGTTAATATAAGCACCATATAGCAGGACTTATTATTTGCTACATTTCCCCACTCTAAAATAGCAAAGTTTGATGCTCGTAATATGTTACATCCATCAAATACCTATATATTTCATTTTTTTTCTATGTTCATGTCCCACCTTTTAAGTACTTTTTTTCGTCTATCTTTTTGTATTTAAAAATAATTTAATTTTAATTTTTCTTATATTAGCCTTAAGGAGATGATCTATCGTCAGTTGGAAATTAGCCTTTGGCGGGAGTTGCGACCGACCAACTTTAACGGCTTAAACACTAGTGTTACGTATGTTGGAGAATCCGGTTCTTCACACATGCATGATCTACTAAGTACGTAGATAACCGTAGGGCCAAGAATCGTCAAATTTCATTGAGAAATGAAAGAGATATTGGTTCACGAAGTAAGGTGTTTGAAGCATGGAAAAGTGTGGTGTGTGATCAATTCTCCCTCATCGGTAGAGGAAGAAAGAATTTTTGTGTATATAAGACTCGAAATTGGTTTGGGGTTTGGGACCCCAAGGGGTATCCCATGTGTTTAAAGGAGGGAGGACCTAGATGTGCTTCGGTTCGAGGAAAGACCACACGCGCGCCGCCGCCGTGCGCCCGTCCGGTCCGATTTCGGTTCCGAGTTCCGGGTTCCCGGGTTCACGGATTCACGAGCCACGGGCCACGGGCTGTGGACCAGAATTCTTTCAGATGTACAGTTTGGTCCCTGAAGTTTCAAGATGTACAGTTTGGTCCCTGAAGTTTCCAGAAAGACAGAATTTGGACGGTCAAAGCAGAAACGCCACAGCACTCAATTCAGCCATTTATTTTGGCTGAATTACTCCTCCTATAATGGCCAATCCGTTGGTGTTCTTCACCATTTATTTTGGTGACATTACTACCTTCATAATGGCCATTACTTGGCCAGTAATGGCACTTATGGAGGCAGTTTTGCTGCTCCTCCCTCACCTATATAAACACCCCTTACACCATTGTTGAGGCACACTTACAATATACACGAAAATACACAAGCAAAACAGTTTCTTCCTACATCTTCCAAGCATCATTTCGTTACTCAATATTCTTCACGGTAGCATTTGAGTTTCCTTTGCTCAATTGTTCCATTGCTGTTTTATCTTGGGAGAAAAATTGTTCAGGACGTATAAAGGATACATACGGGGCAATATTGTCTTAAGGACAGAGTGCCACACTCGACTCAGCAAAAACAATTTTTCAGTTTTTCTTGTTCATCTTTGTAATTTTCAGTTTTCTAGTTGAATTGTAATTTCAATTCTTACATAAGCAGTTACTTGTAATTTTCGTTCCTGCAATCCTTTGTAAAACCAACAACTTAAGACAATATTTGCTTACGATAACTGCAATAACATGGCTGGAAATACGACCGATGTTGCTGCTACTGCTGCTGCCTCTCGAGGCAACGTTGCTGCCTTCCCCGCCATCGCATCGCCAAGGCGATAACTCCGCCGCTTTCACTGCCGCCGCTACTACATCGCTCAAGGCGTGAACACTGCTGCCTTCCCGACTATTGGAGCTCCACCCTCTTCTTCACACCACCATGATCGCCCTGAAAAGTTCATGGGATCAGAATTTAAGAGATGACAACAAAAGATGATGTTCTACTTAACAGTTATGTGCATGGCCCGGTTCCTTACGGAAGATCCTCCACAAGCTGGAGATGAAATAGACTCTTCGCCTGCTGAAACGGGTTAAGGGGGCCTTGGTATCCATTTCGTTAACGGCATGAAGATGGTTCGTGATGCGTGGAATCATAGCGATTTCATGTGCAAGAACTATATCTCGAATCGCTTGGCGCACTTCTCTACACGGTCTATTGTACCGTTGGCACTGCCAAAGAACTGTGGGAAAAATTGCAAAAGAAGTACAACGCACAAGATGCGGGTACTAAGAAGTTCATCGTTGGGAAATTTCTAAAATTCCAAATGGTGGACAGCAAGACAGTGATATCCCAAGTCCAGGAATTCCAAATGATTTTACATCACCTGGATTTGGAAGGACTGAAGCCAAACGAGCAGTGTTTGATTGCATCGCTGATTGAAAAGTTACCTCCTTCATGGAATGAGTTTATGAGTTACTTGAAACTCAAGACAAAGGAGATGACCTTTGAAGAGCTTGTTATCAAACTGCAAATCCAGGAAGATAATAAGAAGACCTTGCCAAAGGGTAGACAACATGCTGAGGCAAAGGCGAATCTGGCTGAGGCCAAAGGGAACTCAAGCAAGAAGCGGAAGTTCCGGAAAGACGGCAAAGCCCCTGCAGCAGAGATGTTAAGAGGTAATTGTCATCACTGTGGGAAACCTGGTCATAGGATCAAGGAATGCCGCAAGCTCAAGACTGAGCAACAACAGAAAGCCAAGTCGAAAGGCAAGGCTCAAGCTAACGTCGTCAAGGACACGCTCCTGGATGACATGATTGAGGATCTCTCGGCCGTGGTGCTAGAAGCCAACTTGGTTGAGAATCCGATGCAGTGGTGGGTGGACACAGGTGCAACAAGACACATCTGTTCCAACAAAGATGCCTTCTCCACGTACACTCCGATCACCGACAAGAAGCTGTTCATGGGCAACAATGCTTCCTCGGACGTGCTAGGGGTTGGAAAGGTGGTCTAGAAAATGAATTCCAGCAAGGAACTCACTCTAAAGGAAGTGATGCACGTCCCGGAAATTAGAAGAAATTTAGTTTCTGGACCTTTATTGGTTAATGCTGGTTTTAGGCTAGTGTTTGAATTCAATAAGTTTGTACTCACTAAAAATGACACATTTGTAGGGAGAGGCTTCGTCTGTGAAGGCCTCTTCAAAGTGAATGTCATGTCTGTATTGCGTCAAGGAAATAAAGTTGAACCTTCTTCTTATTTGCTCGAGTCTTCTAATTTATGGCATCATAGATTAGGACACGTTAACTACAAGTCTATTCAAAGGCTGGTAAAGATGGAGTTGTTGTCGTCTATCGACGTAAACCCTCAACATAAGTGTGAGGTGTGCGTAGAGGCAAAACTCACGAAGCTTCCTTTTCGATTCGTCGAAAGGAATACCGCTCCTCTAGAACTTGTTCACACAGATATATGTGATTTGAAGTTTGCACGAACTAGAGGGGGGAACAAGTACTTTGTGACTTTCATTGACGATAGCACAAGGTATTGTTACCTTTACTTGTTAAGAAGTAAGGATGAAGCCTTTGAAGCGTTCCGACGTTACAAAGCAGAAGTTGAGAACCAACTTAGCCTACGGATTAAATCCATTTGTAGCGATAGAGGGAGAGAATATGTAGCGCCTTTTGAGGAATACTGTGCCCAAGAAGGCATTATTCATCAAACGACGGCTCCATACTCACCTCAATCAAATGGTGTGGCGGAATGTAAGAACTGCACATTAAATGAAATGATGAATGCCTTGCTTATCAATTCCGGACTTTCCCAAAACATGTGGGGAGAAGCCGTCCTTACCGCTAATACGATTCTTAAATGAGTCCCACATAAGGGTAAGGACAAAACTCCATATGAATCATGGAAAGAAAAGAAACCCACCTACAAATATTTTAAGGTGTGGGGTTGTTTGGCAAAGGTTGAAGTACCCAAGCCAAAGCAGGTCAAGATTGGGCCTAAGACTGTAGATTGCATATTCATCGGATATACAAATAATAGTAGTGCTTATCGCTTCTTAGTACATAAGTCATATATTTCAGATATCCACCAGGGTACAATTATGGAATCAAAGAATGCTTTATTCTTTGAAGATACCTTTCCTTGAAAGGAAAAAGACATAACCTCTCGCAAACGAAGTTATGCACAAAGCTCTCAAGAACCGGGAGTCCTTGACTGCCCGGATCTAGATGGTTCAGATCTAGCGAATCTCGAGGTGGCTGAACATCCGAAATCTAGTATTCCAGATTCTCAGAACTTGGAGACTCCAGAGATGGATCTAAGGCGAAGTAAAAGGGCCAGGAAGGATAAATCCTTCGGTCCTGACTTTGTAGCTTATATGGTTAATGATGAACCAAGGACAATTGCTAAGGCGTTGTCAACTCCAGAAGCACCGCTCTGGAAAGAAGCTATTGAGAGTGAAATAAGCTCCATTCTGCATAACCATACTTGGGAGTTGGTTGATCTTCCTCCGGAAAATAAACCGTTGGGGTGTAAATGGATACTCAAACGGAAATACAAGGCAGATGGGTCTATAGACAAGTACAAGACCAGGTTGGTAGTCAAGGGCTATCGACAGACAGAAGGCTTTGACTACTTTGACACATACTCTCCGGTATCCCGGATGACATCCATACGGGTATTCATTGCGATCGCAGCTTTGCGTGACCTTGAGATACACCAGATGGATGTTAAGACAGCCTTCCTAAATGGTGATTTAGAAGAAGAAATTTATATGGACCAACCCGAGGGGTACGTGGTTGAAGGGCAAGAGAAGAAAGTCTGTCGACTTATCAAATCTCTGTACGGGCTGAAACAAGCCCTGGAGCAATGGCACGAAAAATTTGATAGTACTTTACTATCGAAGGGGTTCGCCATTAATGAGTGTGATAAATGTGTTTACACGAAAGGTAACTCTAACTCATTTGTTATGATATGCATGTATGTAGATGACATGTTGATCACAGGAAGCAGTCCTAGGGTAATCCTAGAGACTAAGAACATGTTGAAACAATGCTTCGACATGAAAGATATGGGTATCGCAGATGTCATCCTAGGGATTAAAATCTCTAAGACGTCTGACGGACTGGTCTTATCTCAGTCTCACTACATCGAGGATGTTTTGAGAAAGTTCAAGATGTTAGACAGTTCACCGATAGCGTCACCAATGGATACAAATCAAAAGCTTGATAAAAATCTTGGTGCACCTGTATACCAGGAGCGATATGCACAGGTGATCGGTAGTTTGATGTATATAACAAACTGCACCCGACCAGATATTGCTTACGCATTCAATAAGTTGGCCAGGTTCACCCATAATCCGAGTGATAATCACTGGAAGGCGTTGAATCGGGTATTACAATACCTGAAATACACGTTAAATTTTGAGTTACATTATTCGAGATATCCAGCTGTACTAGCGGGGTACAGTGATGCAAACTGGATATCTGATATAGAGAACACCAAGTCCACCAGTGGGTATATATTTACAATTGGTGGTGGGGCTGTGTCTTGGAAATCCTCTAAGCAAACTTGCATCGCCCGATCCACGATGGAATCGGAGTTTATCGCTTTAGACAAAGCAGGAGAAGAAGCTGAGTGGCTTCATGACTTTTTAGAGGATGTTCCGTGTTGGAACAAAGTCGTACCTTCGGTAATAATCCACTGCGACAGTCAGTCGGCTCTAGAAAGGGCACGGAATGCTATGTACAACGACAAGTCTCGTCATATTCGACGAAGGCATAAGACCGTTAGGCAACTGATCACCACGGGTATAATATCCATTGATTACATTAAGTCAAAAGATAATATAGCAGACCTATTGACAAATGGCTTACCCAAAGATCAGATAGCTTGCCTATCTAGGGGAATGGGCTTAAAACCCAAAATATAAGGACTAATACAGCGGTAACCCAACCTTACTAACTGGAGATCCCAGTAATTTGGTTCAATGAGAAAACTAAGTTGTAAAGGTTCAGTTGATCGCTTCGGTGGAAGCATGAGCACTTCAGATAGTGATTTTTGAACAGAAACACCAAATCCAAAGCCGTTCCCGCGATAGACGTTAAGTGTTATATGCAGTATGGGTAAAGGTTAAGTTTTCAAAACCTGTAATGATCCTCAGCAGTTGAGGTTAGGTTTTTGGAAAATTTTTAATGGTTCCTAACACTTGTGAATTGGGGTATAGCAGGATACCTTGTAGGAGACCACCTATTTAAGTGCGAGGACGGGCCGCCTCAAATGAACGCACTTAAGAATCCAAGACGTTGTCCATGGCCAAAACGGACAAAACATTACGAAGAAGAGAGTAAGGGAATTTGTTGTGTTGGTACCATTGACTTGGCTTACACTAAACACTGACGGTTCAAGACATCACGTTCACCGCGCAGTAAGTAAGTCCGATGGTATTCAACTATGGAAGGTTCAAAGCTGAAGCTACCTCTCCTTATGCAACATCGGTCCGCTGAAATATTGTTGGAAATGAAAAGACACCATGTGAGTGCGCCAAAATCTCTTTCAAGATGGGATTGTTGGAAATTAGCCTTTGGCGGGAGTTGCGACCGACCAACTTTAACGGCTTAAACACTAGTATTACGTATGTTGGAGAATCCGGTTCTTCACACATGCATGATCTACTAAGTACGTAGATAACCGTAGGGCCAAGAATCGTCAAATTTCATTGAGAAATGAAAGAGATATTGGTTCACGAAGTAAGGTGTTTGAAGCATGGAAAAGTGTGGTGTGTGATCAATTCTCCCTCATCGGTAGAGGAAGAAAGAATTGTTGTGTATATAAGACTCGAAATTAGTTTGGGGTTTGGGACCCCAAGGGGTATCCCATGTGTTTAAAGGAGGGAGGACCTAGATGTGCTTCGGTTCGAGGAAAGACCACACGCGCGCCGCCCGCCCGTCCGGTCCGGTTCCGTGTTCAGGGTTCCGGGTTCACGGGCTGTGGGCCTTCTGATATTATCTTTTTGGGCCAGAGAACTTTGCCAGAAGTACAGTTTGATCCCAGAAGTTTCAGATGTACAGTTTGGACTAGAATTCTTTCAGATGTACAGTTTGGTCCCTGAAGTTTCAAGATGTCTGATTTGGTCCTGAAGTTTCGAAAGACAGAATTTGAGCGGTCAAAGCGAAACGCATTAAAGACTCAATTCAGCCATTTATTTTGGCTGAATTACTCCTCATATAATGGCCAATCCGTTGGTGTTCTTCACCATTTATTTTGGTGACATTACTACCTTCATAATGGCCATTACTTGGCCAGTAATGACACTTATGGAGGCAGTTTTGCTACTCCTCCCTCACCTATATAAACACCCCTTACACCATTGTTGAGGCACACTTACAATATACACGAAAATACACAAGCAAAACAGTTTCTTCCTACATCTTCCAAGCATCATTTCGTTACTCAATATTCTTCACGGTAGCATTTGAGTTTCCTTTGCTCAAGTGTTCCATTCTTTGTTTTATCTTGGGAGACAAATTGTCCAGACGTATAAAGGATACATACGGGGCAATATTGTCTTAAGGACAGAGTGCCACACTCGACTCAAAGAAGCAGTTTTCGCTTTTTCTTGTTCATCTTTGTAATTTTCAGTTTTCTAGTTGAATTGTAATTTCAATTCTTACATAAGCAGTTACTTGTAATTTCCGTTCCTGCAATCCTTTGTAAAACCAACATCGTCAATGTTCAAGACTTATTTTAGATCACAAATTTCAATTTTTTTCTTTCCCCCTTTAGATTTCGTTCCCAATAACGTAACATTGCCACATAAATTGAGATTGAGGGAGTAAAAAAAAAAATCAAATAGCGGGGAAAGATTTTTCCAAGGTGATGCATGAAACCTTATTTAACTCATTATTAGGTTATAAATTTGCTATTATCAAAAGACTTGATGCCACACATGTATGATTTCAGAACCCATTCATATTATATATATAAATATACACTTCCTAAGAGAAATATATAGCAGTTGACAACTTTTCCAAGATACACAAGAGAAGCATACTATTCCCCCTTTTTTATTAATTTGGAAGACTCGTGGAGGAGCTAGATGAGCGTGTTGAAGATATAAAGAAAATAAATAAAAATCCATCTTCTCTAACCATTTAAAAGCTTTCAGTTAAGATGACACATTAATAGATCGCACACTTCATCAGTTGTCATATACAAAACACACTCTCTCTCTTTCTCTCCCCATTTTTGTTCAAAGATGAAGAGAAGTATCAACATCTAAATGCAAACCATCAAACTCGATCTTCGTCAAGCTAGTAGTATTACTGACCCGCGACTTGTCCAAAGTTCGCGAATGAAGTTGTGGCCAGAGGCAAAGAGAAAGTTGGGAAGATAACTCGGGATTTTGAGGGGAAAATAACTTGTAGTTATTATTGAGTACTGATTGGTGATGATGATCGTTATCAATATTATGCATTTGCATAGTAATAGAAGGATGATATTGATCATAACTATGTGATAGCAGTTTCAAAAGTTCTTTCTTTTGCCTCATCTCTTTCACTCTTTCCAATTGTTTAAACCTTTCTTGCAACAAAACAATAGAGGAACAAATGACCATTGTTGATAAATTTGTGCTAGAGACTAATATGGTAAGATGGATATATTTTGTACGTGGGATGAAGTTTTAAGCTTGCATGGGTATTTTATTTGGAAAGCGGGTAGGGATATTTTGGTCTTTTTACTAGTTGTTTTAGAGCATAGTATATGATTTAAATGGAGAAATTAAAAGAAGAATCAACAAAGAAAGCACAAAGTCCAAAAGGAAAAAGATGTGAATCCAATCTAAGGAGTAATAGTTTTTTTTTATGAGAGGCCAAAATGGGAGCTAAAGAGGAAAAGAGTAAAAACAAAACTCCAAAAAACAGATAGAAAGTAGCACATGGAATTGTGTGTTGGAGGAATATTAATAGGTGGTGTTGATGCTATGTCTACATTGTCCCCCCAAAAGGTCCCTCTTTTAGCTTTAGGAGAAGATGGTGCCCTCTTTTAGTAGCCTTTTATTTGGGTGCTCATCAAACCTTTATTCCCCCCCACCCCCACCCACCAAAACTTTAACTAAATATATCATGCATGTTTTCAGATGGGAGCGTCTCGACGATGATGTAGTTATTGTAGTCCTCTGATGAGAAATTTGTTAAGATCAATTCGTGATTCATGGGGTAGTTTCTTAGACTTCGTGCTAGTGCTATTATTTAGGGGCATTAAGATTCATGCTATTACTATTGTTTAGGGGGCTTTAGGATCGGTTTTCGACATTTTCTTTTAGAGAACGAAGCGGTTACAGGTTACATTTTATATATGAAACTATTTTCTTTTTAATCTGTTTCGAAAATAAAATTTCATTTCTTATAGATGAAAACAATTTACTTTTAAACTTTTTTATTTTATATTTAAAAATGGCAGTCTGATGCACGAAGTATATTCGGTATTCATACATACAGAGTACGTATACGGGGAAGGTCCATATCCCAAGGGGGTATGATGTAAGTGGTGTACCATGACGCAAGCATTAATAGTTGATTTTACTGTTCGAACTTGTAATCTATAGTTCACACAGAGACGATTTCATCGTTGCTCCAAGACTCTCCTTCACAAGTTATATAAAAAAAACTTTCTTTTGTAGTTCCGTGTCTAGTCAAACACTCTGCTCCATATGAAAAAGGAAATGTAGAAGTAGACATGTCCAAAGCTCGGGTCGGGCCTGGTCAGGGCCGGGTCAGGTGGCTTCTTTTTTTTCTGCTTGCTCAACCCTGGCCCGACCCTGACCCTGTTTTTTAAAAAAGTTTTCGACCCTGGCCCTACCCTTCAGGGACCCTACGGGTCACGGGTCGGCCCTGACCCGTCGAAAGGGGGACGGGATTTGCTGGGCTGGGTCGAGGATTTTTTTTCTTAATTTTAAAAATTGAATTTCCAAAACTGAAATTGACATTCACACCTACACTACCATGAAATTTTGACGTTTAAATCTATTGTGTATCGTGAGATGTTTACTAAAGAAAAAGGAAAATTAGAAATCAATTTAGGGGAAAACACAAATTGATGGGGAAAACGGACGTTTTCGTAAAAATTGGCTGCGCCAAATAGCATAGCCGGCCGCGTCTCGAAAAAATACGCAAAATTAAAAAAAATAGGGTAAAACGGACATCCGAGCGTAGAGTTATGATCATTTAAACTTTCACCAATTTACAACTACTTTCTCTCCCTACATTATGCTTCCGTGATATTAACAGAACGACTAATAATATAATTATAAACATATAATAATAATCAGCTACCGTTTTTATCTTATTTTATGTCGAGCTCAATGTAGATTAGAGCAATACATATATTATAAAAACATGCATTATATCACTTAAATATTAATGAAGGAAAAATAATATAAATTATATTAAAAAATACGCGGATCGGGGTCGGGTCGGTGGTCGGGCCGGGTTGGGCCGGGTCAGACGGGTAAAATATTCTGACCCTGGCCCGACCCTACATAAGACCGGGTCCCCGCTTTTTCGGGTCGGATGGCTCGCGGGTCAGCTATAAGCCGACCCTGGCCCTGGTTTTTTCGGGTCGGGTCGGGCGGGTCCCTGACCCGTTGGACATGTCTGTGTAGAAGTATCATTTTTTCTCTTTCTAAAACTTTTTTTAGTTGTGGTTAAGTTGGAGGGTAGTGTTTGGATAGGAGGAGGAGAGGAAAAGAAACCAAAAGAGGACAATTATATAGAAGTGGGAATAATCTTAGGAGGTCATGATTCTTTGATTGAACTATGGTACAATCTTTTTATAAAAAATAAATATCTACCCCAAACATTCTCCTATATCTAGCTCCTTGATTTTATACAAAACCAAACCAACATTCTTTGAATGTTTACTAATTTGTCTTCAAGTTATTGGATGAGAGTGGCATGCATAGATGAAAGATGCAGATGCTAGTCATGTTGATGGTAGAATGTTAAAAAAAAAAAAATCTTGTTCAATTATCATGTTAGAAATGGCTTCATTGTTTTTTTTTTATATTCATCTTTCCGGCGTACGCCAGACTATTTCTGGAGATAGTAGTCTCGGTCCCTCAGCACTACTATCAGTAAATCACGGGATGTGCCTGAATGATCAGGGTTTGAGAACAGAGCAACTGATATCACCTATAAGGTCCTACCCCAGAAGAGAGCAAATTGCTCCCATCAATGTTCAAATTCACACGGTAGACCTTCGGCTGAATTTTAAGTTCTCCTCCTTTACCATTCAGCTATGCCCGGAGGACAGAAATGGCTTCATTATTAACATTATTTCTTGGGGCCTTGAAGAAAGTGTTTTAAAAAGTGTGTTGAGATACACAACTATATGTGCATTATCTAATGTTTTTTTCTCTCCCTCTTTTCTCTTTTGTAAGTACAAACATACGCATAGTTTTTCATTTAAGGAAGCGCAATATGTGGGGGTTTTGTCACCAATAAAGTCACTTTATATATATATATATATATATATATATATATATATATATATATATATATATATATATATATATATATATATATAGGAGTCAGAAATTTATATAAAGAGATTCGAAAACTAATAGAATATCACGTGTGAAATTTGAACCTCTTAGAAAAAACATTTTAACCCCCTTTGGCACTTCAATCGACTTTTCCTTATATCAAGGAATTTCAATAACTTAATTATATACATAATTAAAAATTATTTTTATCGCGCAATAAATTTTTCAATAAAGGGGATTCAGTATCCCTTCTATCCACTTAGCTCTACCATTGATATATGTGATAAAAGAATTGTTAAACTATCAAATCATTTATATTACAGGTAATTAATCGTCTATAAAAAGCAGGTTAATAGCATAAAAATGATAAATTACTAGGTACTACACTAAGTAAAAATGAAGTTCTTAACCACTCTCTGTATATAAATATAAAAAAACGCTATAAAAATCTCATTCTCTCCTAATTGGCATGCAATGTTATATTAAAACACCATTTTCAATTGATATTAGTAAAGCACAAATTAGACTACTACTTAATCAAATAGTTAATTTCAAAGTAAGAAATAATTTATAATTTTAATACAACAACAATAGCATATTCAGTATAACCCCAATAAATTTAAATTTTGAAGATTGTTAAATTTATACTCACGTGAATATGGAGAGTTACCTTGGTCTTACTTTATACAATTCTTTTCTTGAAATACATTATAGGAATTGAATGGTGCATGGTATTAATTAGCGTCCGTTTGGATAGACTTATAATTGTTATTTTGGTTTTCAAATAATTGTTTACAATTATTTTTTTTACTCAAACACTATAAAAGTACTCTGGCCATAGATTTTGGAAGTTTTTTTTCCAAAAAAAAATTGAAAACATTATTTGTCCATGATATTTGATCGGTTTTTGAAAAAAATTTAAAGAAAAATTTCAAGTTCCAAAAACTAATTTGGACCAGTTTTTGTGTGAAACTTTTTTCCACTCACAAAACTTTAAATTATTTTCAAGTAAATTGCATTTTCAAACACAACTTGAAAAACTCTTTTTTTTTTCAAATTTCACAAATGCTAGCTTATACTTTGCCCTTACCATCTCCACCCCACTCCACCCCACCCCAAAACCATTTTGAAATGTACATAAGTACATTAAAATGTTAAACTCGCACATGTGTTGAATAGTGAAGTGTACGCGGCTAACACATGTACATTTGATAAGAAATTAACTTTTTCACTTTTTTTTATGACTTTTCTTATTCTATTCTTATTTATAATTATATTTCAATGTCGATTTGTTAGTTCTCTCTTTTGTATCTCTTTTTAGCGATTAATAACCTATTTAGTCAAACTTCTAAAATTAATTTATTTTAAAAAGTACTTTTAAAAAAAGTGTTTTCTAAAAAGTATTTTTTATGAGAAACAACTTTTGTTTGACTAATTAATTTAAAAAGCACTTTTGATCAATAATTTGTGTTTGCCCAAGCTTTTAAAAAAGTGCTTCTAAGTGTTTTTTTTTTACCTCAAAAGTGCTTTTCAAATAATGTTTTTGGGGAAAAATTATTTTTTTAGCTTCTGAAAAACTGTTTCTGCTACTCTTCAAAAGTACTTATTTTCTCTCAAAAGTTTGACCAAACACCACACTTTTTTTTATATAATAAGCATTTTTTGAAAAAAAAAAAAATTGGTCAAATAGGCTATAAGCTATGTTTACTTTATGGGAGGGGATCATTCCCCACGCCCACTACTATGTATCTTCTATAGTGAATATTTTAAAATCTTTTTATGACTTATTTCTTATCTATTTTATTATTCATTTAATTTACGTACTTATTTCCTGTTGTTGGCGCAAAGAAGTTTATGCTTAATTATGCCTCGTGTCTTATACCCGAGGAAAATAGCTAGTTGAATATTTATATTGTCTTAAAAGAAAACAAAAATGATTTTAGTAGGTAATTTAAAAAATTTAAATGACCACTCATGGAATTAATTTCGTGATGCCATGGAGGGTATTAATGTTTTAATTGATTTGCCTAATCTGGTAATAGGAACAATGACAATGGAGATTAATTTAATTTGTCTAAAATTTGACAAAGCCGCTAGCCTATTAATGTTGGACAGTTGGTAAACAAATCAAAATAATATTAGCTTCATGATAATTATTTCGTGTATGATGGAATATGTAGAATGTTTTAATGTTTAGCATATGTGTGACTTTTTTTTAAAGCTTTTTTCTTTTTGTTAAAGTCACCCACCTAGATTTTCATCTCTCCGCACGGGTGGTGGGGGTTTGGCACTAAGCCCTAATTTGATATTACAATCAAACCTCTTTATAATTGTATTCACTATAACAACATTTCACTATAACAACTTGATTTTCTCTGGAACCAATTTTTCATGTTAGATATTACTTCTCTATAACATCATTCTATCTGTAACATTAATGACATTCATTATATCGGTACACTTTTTATAAAATTATCTCTCTATAACAGTCATACTCAAATATTGTGTAATAATATTTGTAAGAAGTATATTATGTATAAAATAAATAAAATATCAAAATATTTATGATAATCATCATTAATGTCATGCAAATAGTAAATTTCAAGTATGAATATCTAAAAGGAAAAAATATTTTCATAGTGAGATAGAAGAGTCAAGTTATTGAATTCCCTTTTGCTGAAAGTTTGGACAAAATTCTTTGTCAATTCAAGCGTTATATTATCGCTAAGAGACTGAAATTTACGAAACAACCTACAATTGTAGAATTATTACGTCAAACTTGAAATTGTATTTAAATTCTCAATTAATTTTAAATGCATATGTTCTTTAGATATCAATTCTTTATCAGTATGGTACAACTAGTCATGAATTTATTTATAATTTATTAGTCTTTTTAATTAATAAGATATGAAAATTAGTTGAGATTTTAAAATTAACAAGTATATTATTTTCGTTTATAGCATACAAAGTACATAAAAATAATTATTTACGTACTTTCGTTTATAACAGCTAAATGAAATCTAAACATCAAATGATAGTATACATATATAATAACACCTTACTATAGCGGTCATACAATTCTCGAAAAAATGTTGTCATTATAGAGAGGTTTGAGTATAATAATTATAAAATTAGTACAAAGGAGGAAACATAGATGATAGAACTAATTAAACCTCCATAAGAAATGCAACTACAACATAAAGCTTTTATTTATTGGCCTATTACCTCAAGACGAAATGTGCCTGCAGGCACATTCAAAAAAGAAAAAGAGTTACTTTTAGAAATAAAAACAATTAATACAGCAGTAGCTCTTTAAATGTTTATATGAGTATACTGTACATACAGAAAAGTTTAATTTTGGAGGATTTTGACGGATTTAGTAGCAACTGGCGTGTTGGTTAGACTTGATACACCTTGTATTTCTGGATTACTGTTATATAATTCGTTCTTGAAAACCTCCCAACATATGAATTTGGTTTTGACAGTATTTTTCGGAGCTTATACTAATGATTTTTGTAATGGGCTAAGAAGACGTCATACATTACCAAACTGGTATCTGAATATTGTTTACATGATACATTTATGATAAGATTTACGCTGAAGTGATTAAAAGATCTCTAAACTTGATGCGGATTATAACTTTAGTCCTCGAACTATGCTCAGTATTAAAAACACCCCTAAGCTTGGCTAAATAAACTTAAAAACACCCTGAGCTGCCACGTGGCATAGCTGAGAGCGTAAAAAACATGCCACTTAAGCAGCCAAAACGACAAAAAAAACCTCATTTTTTTTACATTTCTCTTTATTTTTAATCCCAACCCAAAAGCTAAAAAGACTCTTTCTTCTTTATTTAAATGTTGGGAAAATGCTTAAAATGCACCCAATTCTTTGCCCGAATTTGTTGTAACACACATAACATTTACGGTGGTGCAATTACCCCTTAATTATATTTTTAAAGAATTTCTTTGGAATTATCTGAAAAAATTGAACTAAAATTCAACGCGACACAAGTATAGGAGAGAATTCTAATTTTTTGTTTTGTTCGAAGAGTGAAATGACCGGACTCCTTTATTTTTTGGCCTTTTGTTCCGCACGTGTTTAAATTGTTATTCATCTTACTCGATAAATGCAAAAAAAAATCCTTAAAAATATATTCAGAGGGTAATAGGACACCCGTAAAAGTTAGGTGTGTTACAGCAAATTCGAGCAAAGGTTAGGGTGTATTTTAGATGTTTTTCCTTTAAATGCTCATCCATTAAAACACACACCAAGTTCAACTCAAATTTTTTCTTGACCTCGTCTAATTGTTAAAGTTCTGAGTTATATTTGGAGGTTTCTCTCTCAATTATCTTCATACGTACTAAAGTTTAAGATAAAAGGAAAAAATAGGTGGGTATTGAAGTTACTATCCAAAAAAGACGACCCAAATAAAAAGGGTAGGTAAATGCGTCGAAGAACTGATTAAAACTCCAAATTTTTGCAAGTAATACAATTGAGAAGAAAAATAATTGAGTTGGGTATTTGAAGAAGACAAATATAATGGCTAATTAATACACGAACTTGAACCCATCCACACTTAATAAACCCAAGAATCAATAAAATACGACCCTTACAACAAATATTTATCAAGATTTCTTGGCTAAAACACCAAGATTTCTATGAAAATCAAAGGAGACGGTTTCGCGATATGAGAAAGTTTTGTGAGGAAGATTTCTAGAGGGTTTTAACTGGTTGGGTGATTTATTTAATCAGGTGGGTTATTGGGTCAGATGTATTAATAGGTTAGTCTTTTTCCTTTATTATTTGAATTTAAATTATCCACGCAGAGGACACATCAGCTGAAAATTCCAGCTGTACCGCGAGTGACTACACTACGCTCACTAAGGTGTATCAGCTTGGGGTGTATTAAAATTTGCTTAGCCAAGCTTAGGGGTGTTTTTAAGACTAGTCATAGTTTGAGGACTAAAGTAAGAATCTGCGCCAAGTTTAGGGGTGTTTTAATCACTTCAGCCTAAGATTTATTATTATTTATCGTTATTGACAAAGGATATTCGCATGATGTTTACTGAAAATTATGTACTCCGTCCATTACAATTTATATGAGGGTGTTTGACTGGACACGCAGTTTAAAAAAGAAATGAAGACTTTTGAATTTTGTTGCATTGTCTGACTAAATGGGGATTCAACTAAGGCAATTGCCTTAGGCCCCCAAAATTGAGGGGCCCCAAAATTTATAATTTTATATATTATTTATATAGTAGAAAAATATTATTACTAGGAAATTTTTTAGTTTTTTTCAACGAGTATGTGAATTATAAAATATATATATAAGATCAACGATTGTTTTTTCAAAATATATTGCACAAAGCTTTTGTGAATAAAGTAATTAGATATCCCCAATAGTGGAAGCTAGTAGATAACCGAGTGAATAACCAAGATATGGACAAGATGATTCGTATAACATTGTTAACGATTTTTTTAAAAATAAATTTTATTAATAAATATAAGGCCTCTTATTATGATTTGGCTTTAGCTTTAGGCCGTGAATATAAGGCCTCAGATAAGCATCTTTACTCACTGAGCTAGCAATTCACTCCTAGTCACAGTAAATATAAGGCCTCTTATTTTGATTACATTATGAATCTGTGACTAGTATTGCACTTTCTAACTGTATTTTGAGATGAACATAGTGTTCTTGGTTATAAAAGGTTGAGGGATACTGGTGGTGCTGATTTGTCTTGGTTGGATATTGTTTATTGTGTGATTTAGTTGAGAATCGACGAGGGTAAAGATCTCAATCTCTTCCTCCAATCCAGCAAGGAACGGTTTCACTGAACTACAAGTGAAGAATATAAAGTGCATTATTCACAACAATTATAGTATATCAGACTAGACAAGCAATAATAGTTAAAGCGGAGAGGGGGTTAACCACTTCTTTCTTATCAAAGAAATCGCTCCTGTTGTTTATCAGAGAACAAAGAAATAATCAAGCTGACATCTTTGGTAAATACATTTAATTGAAACTTAAAAACTGGCCAATAGATAAACTAAATAAAAATAAGAGGTTGCAACATGGTAACTGAAAAAAAGATAAAAAGTGCCTCGATCATACATAAAAACAACAACATACCCAGTATAATCCCACAAATGGGGTATGAGGAGGATAGAGTGTACACAGACCTTACCCCTATCTTGGGAGGTAGAGAGACCATTTACTATGGACCCTCCGCTCGATTATACATAAGCAAACACTAAATTAGTGATTTTGGAGAGATCGAGCTTCCTGTGAAAGCGATTCCAGTATGAACGGTATCACATCGAGGCCATAATGCAAATGGTTCTCTGGATGTCTTAAAAGAATGCCCAGTATAATCAACATTTATGCGTCAAAATAGCACTTCACCATCGTCAAACCTATAAATTGGTATGGTGCTAAAAAGACAGGGATCTTCTATAATAAACAATGCATTCCAAGATCCCATGACATCATAGTCTTTCAATACCCATAATTTAAAAGAGACGTTCCTTCGATGATTAGAAGAAGAATGAACACAAAGCATACCTTCCAATACTGAAACACCAATATAGATGTTGGATATGTAAAGTACGTACGGGAATAGTATATAACTATTACAGTGATCGAAAGGATAAACAGCAATGAGGACAACAACAAGTTGTCAATATCTTGATCTTGAATTGAAACTTCAAATACGGAACTTGTATTCGGAAATACAAGAACATGAACTGCTACACTTGTGGCTTGTAGATCCGCTGAGAATACGAACGATTAGAGTCCTTCGTCTGTTAAGTTGACACCTGAAACACTTAGCAACCAATTAGATAAACACAACACCACCGGCTGAGTTGAGAGATGACTCTCTATATTTAATACAAGATTGCCTCCGTATATAGGCTTTACGGAAGTATGGACAATAGTCTCCCAAGATGAAACAACAAACTATCAAGTTTGCAAAGCCTACACAAATGATCTCAGCGAAGAACACGAATAATGAAGATTGCTAAGAGAATGACTGATATCAGGAAAATCTGATCTCTTTGTGGTGTTGTTAACTTGTTTTTCTGTTCATGTTTCATATATGTTAATCTATAGAATTGAGCCAAATGCCTCAATTTATAGGTGTGCAAGATGACCTTTCAAATGCCCCATAATGGCAATCAATTGTCATGGAATGGATGACATTTAACCCCAAGTAATGCAGCAACATAATGGTCCAAGTAATGACCATTATTGAGTGAATTCAATGCCATTGAAATCACTTTAACAACCAAACCTTTGGGATTCCGTCTAGCAAATACTTCATGGGAAGCGTCGCGGCGCTGCAACATTTAGTGTCGCGGCTCCAGAAGCCAAACTTGAAATTAGCGTTGTGGCGCTGCGGCCCAGTCCGGGAGGCGTCGCGGCCCTTCTCGGCTCCGCGGCCCTTTCCGACCCATTCCATCTTACACCTCGCACAATCCTTCCTTCGTTTACCAATGTAGAACACCTGTTATTTATCCAATAACCTTCCATCATTCTATGTCTCAAATATTTCACTTACGTACCAATATCTCTTTCATTAACGAAATTTACGATACTTGGCACTAAGATTGCACGTGTGTGGAAATGATAATTCCGACGTGCGGGGCCCAATTGTTCGAGTCATAAATAATGGGATAAACTTAATTCCACATTAGTAAATTTCCAACAATAGATATTGCCCCTCAAGCATAATATTTGCTCTGGCAAAGGTATTTCTCCGTACACCTCATTTGAAATACTAAATGAAACCACAAAATAATTTCCAGAAACACCGATCCAATGAAATGCCTCGTTTACAAATGGCAAAAAATGCATACCAGATATTACATTGCAAATGCCACGAGGATGTTTATCAATATTTCTCCATGAACCACTTTTCAACGCGAGAATTTTACCAGGACTATCTATGTTAGAGTGAATTTTAAGGATCTTATAGTCACCAGAAATTGAGTCATAACCCAATCACAAACAAGATTCTCCATTCGTTTTCGGAATCTCTGGACGAGGAAGTACTATTGATTCTCCAGTGGAGTGATTCCATAGCAAATGTATGGTGCGTCGAACATCAATATTATCATTAACATGGATAATAACCAAGCCATCACAACAACAATGGATTGCGCATCTGAAAGAAATAATCCCTTTTTGCCGCCACCATGGTTAAGGTTTAGGCCCGAATTTTAGGAGAATGAGTGAGGGTCGTCTGACGTGGTCATCATTACGATGGAATGTGCTCTGGTAGCTGCCTTTTTAGCCAAACTAACCTCTTCTAACGTGAGCATGGAACAGGCCTAATAAAATGGTGGCAGAAGATTACTTTGACGAAGTAGTGTTCCAACGCCATTATAGGCCTCAGAAAGGCTTGCAACCATTTGAAGAACAAAACGATTGTTGGTAACGGGCGCACCAATGTTGCGGAATTGGTACGCCAATTCTTTCAGCCTTTTACAATAGGCCGAGACGTTAGAAAAATCTTCCATGCTGATATGGAAAAATTCCTGCTCAAGAGTGACATCACGAGAATTATTTTTTATCTTGGAATATATCACGCACCCTATTCCAAGTAGCCATCGCCGTAGCGTCCGGTTCAATAATCGTGTGCAAGAAGTCTGTAGAGATTGTGGAATAAATCCACTAGAGAACAGTAGCATAAAGGGTTTCCATGACGTAGGATCATCCTCGGGGTAGGCACCTTCTTCTCGCCAGTTACCGAGGGGATTATGTGATGGAGGACTTGATGCGAGCGTGCGTGAACTTTGAATAATTCCGCCCACGTCGCGTATTGGACGTTTTTTCCATCTCAAGAACAATAGGGATGTGGTTTTTTATGTTGGAAATTGTAAGGGCAGGATGAAATATGTTCTTTGACGTAGACATAACGAAAGAACAATAGGTGCATTAGGGACTTGGAAGAAAATTTGGGAATAGAGGAGGAAAAGTGCACGGAAACCGAGCAGAAATCGAAAGGAGCGAAAGTATTTTTGGGAGAAGGTATTTTAGACCTAGAGCTCTCATACCATGAAAGAAATAATCCATGTTTGGTTACGATTTTGGCCCGAATTTTCGAAGAATGAGTGAGGGTCGTCTGACGTGGTCTTCATTACGATGGAATGTGCTCCGGTAACATCTGTATGGTCTAGAGATTAAAGGGAAATCAAGTTTTTATACATTCTCAACTGGTTGAACCGATGATAAAGGAAGACAATACATGGAATATATTTTATTTTCAGGGCAACGTTGGGAAATAAGAAGTTTTTTTGGGAATTATGGTCATTCTTCGCATGATTGAGATGCGTCATCTTAAAGCAAGGGTCGGAGATCAATGTTTCACAAGATTTTAAAACACATTTGAATCGGAGAATAGACCGCACAGGTAACCTATTGAGGATATCCATAAGTATTTCCTCTTGGAAGTGAGTTGCCACGTGCTAGATAAGTAGATAGAAAAGAAAATGTGATCAGACAATTTTTGGGATTCAAATATTAAACAATATCGACCAAGAGTTTAGAAAAAAAACAAACCTGGAAAATTTCATAAGTTCCTCAAATAATTACTCCCTCCGTCTCAAAATACTTGTCATTTTTAATTTCACTAAATTTCAAAGCTAAATTAGATTAAATTAATTTAATATTTTAAAATTAAAATTGAGATATTCGAAAACTATACGAAAAGTACTATAAATTGCAATTTTTCTCATATGAATATGATGAAAAAACATAGCTTAAATTGTTGGTCAGTGTTCATATAACTTGATTCTTAAAAAGCGTAATGCGACAAGTATTTTGGGACAAATGGAGTATTTACTAACATATAACAAATTAGAAAATTTCAAGTGGATGAAAATGAAATTACTTGTCAATTGGCAGTCACACCATCAGTGGCGCGGATCTAGAAAAAACAACAAAAGCTAAATATAAAAATAATGTTGTCCTTGAGAATCAAACTTGAGATGCTAGGAACAGACGCGGATCCATGATTTGAAAGTTAGGAGTACCACGTGACACTGCTATTCACAAGGTCCAAATAAAGTAAATATTTGGCGATTTGATCAACTTTGGGCTTGGGTTCGGGTTATTCATTTTTTTTATTTATGTAGACAAATCGATCGGAAAAAAAATTATGACAACTTAGCGCAAAGATATTCTTTTAATATTACCAAATATATATCGTCCATTTATAATATTACTCGACAAGTTTTCATATTTTAAAAACACTCATTGATGATTTAATTATTTATATTATATAAATATTTCACGCTTCATGTAACAAAACTAAATATAAAGAGGCCGAAGATCTTTCACATATATAATTTCAGTAACTGAGACGAAGTCATATTTAAAAGTATCGACCGACAATAATAAAAAATCTAAAGAGGCTGAAGAAATCAAATGAAATCCAATCTAGTTTTCATGCCGTCCTTTGTTGCCGTATTTTTTAGAATTTAAATTTTTCACCAAGATTTAAACTATCATAATTAAACTAATTATTTAATTAGTATGTATCCAAATAATCTAAATAATAGAACACATAGTAAGAAAAATTTAGTGCATGGATTTCTGAAATTTTGACGAAAATAGAGGAGAAACTTTGTATTGAAAGAAGGATTATTCATATTTCACGCTTAAAATAAAAAAGAAGAAAAATAAGTCAGCAAAAGTTAATAAACGAAAAAAAGAAGTGTAAATACAACTAAGGTAGTTGATTGCCTTAAGTGTTAAATAAGTACTTGTTTAAAAATCATCCGTTTCGTGGTCTAATGGATAAGGTGCTTGGCTCTTAATCAAGCGATTGTGGGTTCGAGTAGCGTGTTATAGCAGATTTCGAACTCGCGTCCATTGGCACCATGCGCTCAATTGTAAAGAGAAATATATATATAATTTTGAACACCATAGATCATTTGAGCTAAGTTTTTGCCGAGGGTTACCCGTGCATCTATTGCTCATTTATACAAATGACCCAAAAAATGCCTTTGTATGATATCTAGCGTGAATGTCTTTATTAGAGGTGATAAATATAAGCACCACCCAACCAACTCAACCCGTTTAAATTTAAAAGAGTTGGGTTATTAATTATTGAGCTGGTGAGTCAAATTGAATTAACTCAAAATGATTCATGAAAATATTAGGCCACACTGGGTTATAATATCCAACCCAACGGGTTAATTTAAAAAATACAAAGAATTTAGTTGCTTCTTGCTCAGAACTTCATGAAAAGAACAATGGCTAAAACAAAATATCCAATATTAGCTCATTTCCTTGTTACTTTGAATTTTAATATCATCCTACCCTACTACCTAATAGGGAAAGCTTTTCACATTCTGTTAATTAATCACATGCACTGATATCTGGTAAACTCTGAATAAAATTCCATAAGTTTTCAAGATTCAACAACCTGGGGCTCCATATAATTAATTTACATATAGCAATAACATTAAAAGAGAATTAACCGTTGGGTTGTTTGTTTTACTACTGAAAATCAGTGAATTTTATTATATGCTTTGCTCTAAGCCTATTAATTTGGTTTGCTTTTGTTAGCTTGTTTCGGGTCTTAGATCAGTGTTTGTTCACGAGTACAAGTTAGAGAATGTTTGGGTTAAGTTGAGTAGTTTGAATTATAACTTACCTTTTAACCCAACTTCACCCAATCCATTTTGACCCAAGTTAATCTGGGTTGGGTTTGGTTTTAACCCATTTATTGAATTAACACATTTTCACCTTGCATAATTTATCCCAAATCCGTTTATTTGTCACCTCTATTATTTATTCACACTACTTTATGCAACCTAAGCTTGGATAACACATCTAGTTAATTAATAATATGGAAACTCACCATTTCCATTTTGATGAATTTGACCGCCTGTGGTGGGAAGTGGGTCAAGTCTTGTTTGTTTGAGTTACAGTTAATTACACGTCTTGACTTGTAAGCATCAAGTGTGTCTCGATGAAGCGGAGGCCATGATATCACGAGTTCGATCACTCGCATAAACCTTGGTTGGCGCCACACATGGCTTGCTAAGTGTGGTTAATCGGTGGCGTGGTTTGCGGTATTGCGTCGGCCGGGAGTTTACTGTCTTGTATTTCGAGAGTAGCGGCTGCGGATTCCTTCGTCAAAAAAAAAAAAAAAAAAACAAGTGTGTCTCACACGCTTGGTGTTATGGCCACTTAGGTTCACAAGACACATTTTTATCGAGTTAAAGGTGTCTTTCTAGTAACTAACTTAAGAATCGTGCAAGGTTTAATAATTAAATATAACTTTTTCATTCAATTAAATATTGAGATTTTGATCTTTTAACTTTTTTTTTTAACTAGTGAATTTTATCTTATCAAAAGTTAACTGAAACCAACACAACTATAATGTGATTTTATAGTTGTAATGCGAAAAGTAAATTACCATTGCAAAAATAGAGTCGGAGTTAAAATAATGAAAGAAAAGAACCAGCGCAAAGGAGTGAAGTTAGGTGTTGACAATGAGTTCTAAGGAATTCAATATCTTTAGTTCAAATTCGTATTTGTCTTAGAAATTTATTTTTTAATTAAATTACCATTGCAAAAGAGAAATAAAAAATTACGTCCGTATCATACATTCAAAAGTTTAAAAATAAAAGAACCAGAGCCAAGGAGAGAAGTTATCGTATTGACCATGTACGAGTTCGACTTAACTTAATAACTTTAGTTCAAACTCTGTATTTGTTTAGAAATTTATTGAAAATGTACACATTGTTAATTTAAAACTCAATAAATATTAGAATGATATTATCTTGAGGAGATAGGTGATCCGATAACCCGAACCGGCCCATCTCTCATTCAGAACCGCACAATTCCTCTGCAATACATAAAGCCCTAACATTCAAATAGGAATAGAAACCCTACCATTGCAATTACAGAAAAATGACAATAGAGAAGAAGTCCAATGGCCATGAGAAAATATTAACAAATAGAGAACAGCTGGATATTGATCGGGTAGTGTTATTTACTTACAATTGAGTTTTTTTTATAATAGTTGTTGGTTGGGACTTACATGCTTGGTGTGATACACACTTTCCCAGGTTATGATTAACAACATTAAATATAACATTTTTCAGTGAAGTTATTACTTATGGCCAATTCGATGCATAGTCTATTCTCATCCTCGTTATTATCGTAAGACCGAACCTCTCCCCGAGATATCGGTATTTATCAACAATACGACGGAACGCAAACTATAGGGTGTAACACTTACAGTCACCAGTAGTTGAGTCAGAACCTGATCAACAACATCCATCAGTTTTGTATTATTTGATGGCTTCACAACTCTTTCCCCTGCAATTAATTACAACAGTACAACCATCTAATGTTTGCGGTGATTTCAGTCAAAAATTAACTATCTTCTTGGCCACAATTGATCATTCCTAGAAAAATATTTTCCAGCATTTTCATGGTATTCATACATATATCTTGAAAAAGAACAATGAGACTAGCTAGAGATATAGTTTACTTACCCAGTATATTCTCACGAGTGATCTGCTATCAATTTTAGGGGTACGACTTATTTATGGAAGTTCCGGGGTGTTGAGAAGTCAAACGGATCGAAGAAAGTATGTTCTGACGAAATTGGAAAACTGGGCTTTTTGACGGGAAGGTTGACATACCATCAATTTTCCCACTCTGAGTCATAAAATACCCTGGCAGTTTGATGGGAATATTGATGGACCGTCGAGTATTCGACGGTACCGTGAATTCCACCGTTGAATTACGGCGGTGATGAATTTTTTCGGGTTTAAATACGGGTTGGTCGACTTAATCCTCATTTTCACCCTAAATCCGGTTCTAAATCCTCTCCAAATCCTCTCCAAATCCTCTCTATCATAACATATCATTCCTAGATCAAATCAAAGCCGAAATACGCGTGATTAACGTGATAATCCCCGCGAATATCATAAAAATTCTCTTCCCTGTAAGGAATCAATTTCGGAAACCCTTGGAGATGAAATAGACCACTGTTTTACGAGGATTTTGAGGCGTAAAGGTAAATTTTAACCTTCTTTATCTATAATTATGATTAATCGATGATTCGGGGTACATTATGAAAGGATTTTTGTAATCGAACCTCATAGATATGGGAAATCATGGGAATATAAATTGTGGGTTGTTTTGCTTGGATTATGAATTAATATTGATAAATAAATCAATTATTGGTATTATGAAACCATGAAGGGTTATTTCAGAGAATCGGGGGATAAAACTACAAAAGTATCTTTGTTAAGAAACTTAAGAACCCTTTGTATTAGGATTGTTGATACGATACATAAATGAAGTTTCATTATGGAATATGGATCCGATATTGATATTGACCCCATTGTTTGCTATAGATAACTACCGTAAGGAGTACGAGGACTTGTAAAGCGATTGTAACTTCAATGATAAGGTATATAAGGCGAACCTTTTTTCTTGACATGACTTGTTACGCCATTTTTTTTATGTGAAATCTTATTGGCGAAATGAAGTAGCGAAATGTCTTCTTTGACAATTAATCATAATTATTGAATATTTTCTTATTCATAGCATCTTTCGGGTTAAACTAGTTCTAAGTGTTCATATAAAAGTTGTTGAACGTAGCGTCAATAACAATAGTCGGAAGATAACAACGCTAGATCACTCAGGCTCTACTTGTGGTATTTGATAGGGTTTGTCTTGCATTGAACTTATATATATGTATTTATTTTCTTACCGAGTCACGTTATAATCGGCCGGTTACGACACATAGATGTGCACCCAACTGCAGTTGGTTTGATATCAGACACTACCGAGTCCCACATTTGGGCCAGGTACGACCGAGTCCTTATCGAGGCCGGGTACGATATATATACAATATGATATGATTTTCCCTATAGAGTGGCATGATTTTTACAGACTGCATACATATATTTCTGATTATAACATAGTAGGCCCCCAGAGGTTGTTATGAGTTTCAGGTTTATTCTTATATCTACATCTCTCATGTTATATTTCATGTTCATGCCCGCAAGTATAGATAGACAGAGTTGTGATTGTCGCACTCCTTTCTCTCGGAGTTGCATTTTGCAGGAGTCTTAGGTACTGATGCATGTGCTACTTGTGTTTTGGGTATGGCGGGGCCCTATCATGACCTGTTGTTGTGTATATGTCACTCTTAGAGTCTTGCAGACCTATGTACAGTAGGTGTTGGTATGTCATGACCTTGTTGGTCCTTTTGTTAGTAGTATACTCATATTGTGGCCTTGTCGGCCTTGGCTATCTGTTCATATGTATATATCCTGCTGGAACTCTTCTATGTGCAAGTATCTTTCAGTCTCGTCATATATGGTTAGCTGGAGGCCTTGTCGGTCCAAGTTTTAGGTTTCAGGGTTCGGATACTATAGTGGTAAGCTCAGTCCTTCAGGCACTGGTGCTGGCCACCCCTCACCCTCCTAAGGTTGGGGTGTGACAAACTTGATATCAGAGCAGGTCTGTCCTATGGAGTCTGCAAGCCATGTCTAGTAGAGTCTTGTTTATGGGTGTGTTGTGCACCACACTTATAGACAAGAGACTACAGGGCATTTAGGGATGATTTTTGTTCTTTCATCTCATAGATCGTGTAATAGAGTTGAGTTGTAAGAATTCAAGTCTAATTCGTGCTTTATGCATTACCAGTACTATCGGTTACCAGAAAGACTCTGTCTAGTCCGTATTCGTGGCAAGTAAATGAAAGCCCCCTAAAGTGGGCTATTAATCTGCCAGTAGGTGCGAGTGTTATATTATCGTCTCGGAGTATGGAAATTTGAGATACAGAGGAGTTAATGAATACTTGGAAAGGTAAGGTATTGGTTTTAGGATGTAAGAGAAGTAAGGTAAATGAGGTGCAGAGTACTCACATACATGAGGTTCTAAGGAAATTAACATTCTGATAGGATAATGTAAGTATTGTTACCCCGCTTTCCGTAAGGGCAGAATCGCAATGAGAAGGACCTATAGAGACCAGGACTTAGTAGAGGTTAGAATAGTCCTTAGGATGGACAATACATGGAAGATAGTATAGTTATGTCAAAACCACTCATTTGGATCATGTATACCTGACGTATCCAGAAAACCTTAGAAAGGTTTTTGTCTGAAGTAAGCAGAAATAGTAATCGCCCAGTAGATAAGGCCAATTAAAGAAGAGAAAGTTATAAGCAATAGAATGTTTATTTGAACTGAGATAAGAAATGACATAGATAGCAAATGAATAATATCAATGTAAGTGGGACACCTTAGCAAATATGAAGAGCGATTGAGAGTCATACAATAAAAGTATGGTAATATGACATAGTTCGTAGTCGAGTAAAATAAAATACAAGGACAAGTAAATGCTAAGTTGTGAAGATGAGTGCATTATGAGACTAAGTGCCTACGATGAGATTCGAATAGGCAGATGTTAACCGAATATACCTATCAGCCGATCTAGACCCCGTGAATTAGGAAATATCGACATAAAAAATGTTCCCTTTGGTTAGTCACCCTTCCAAATGATTATGCTAGGTGGATTCTGAATTTACGATATTACGTTACTCCGATAATGTTATGAAAGCCCAAGTTTTGCAGGAAAGATGGTAAGCTGAAAATAAGCTATGAAGATGGAATGTAGAAAGTATTGTTGAAAGGATTAAGAAGGTTATAAGAACCCCTCCGTTTTATGGTAAATTTTGCCGATGGAAAAGAGAAAGTACCTCATGAAGACGCAACCCAAATGGTTACACCTTACTTAAAGAGGTGGGAAATGACCCCAGGATATTGTTAATAAGGATGGATTGCCTTAAGGGAGTTGTATTAAGAATGGTTAGGGATATATTTAAGAGGGATGAGCAGAATGACCACTCACAAGAGTAACCTAAAGTCACACATAAGGGCTAGTTTTCCCGTGGTAATAGAATGTGGTATAAACCCCTCGTATGGGCATAAAGAAGTCATATCTCTTATCGTTAGGAGTTATAGATCGTGGTGCTAGTAAGCCAAGGCATGCTATGGGAAATGAATTGACAAGACTTTCGAACCTATTGAACAACATGTCATAGTTCCTATATATCATTGAGTAAGAGTAGCTTGCTGGAGATAAGTGATGATGAAAATTTTAGGATAATCGAAAAATAGTTGGGAGAACCCTGCAAATGGATAGTAAGCAGGGAAGAGGTGACATAATGAGGTGTTGACATAGAAACAAGTAAGCGCATGACCGACAGTCAGACCGTGATGAGAAGAATAGAAGTAAATGAGGCTAAGGTTATACATGTTTCATAAAAGTGTGGTTACACCGAAATAATGAAAGAACCACAACGAGAAAAGGGTAATGAGGAATTTTTTACTAGAGGTGTTAGACCTTTGATGTTTGAAAAGTAAGTATGAGAAGTACAAAAAAACAAGAACCCCCCCCCCAGATAACCTGAAAGGGAAAAGTAAGAGTATGACGATTGAGTCGGTCGGTGAAAGATCTGGGTTTGGCAAGACAAGGAAATTTGGAGAAGTCACTGGATCATATAACGTTGCCAATAGGATTGAAACGTGCGACAATTTCCAGAAAGTATGTAAACGGAAGCAACAATAGGTAAAAACTTGAGATACGCATATATAAAAGAAGCATACCCAATAGACATTGGAAAAGTACGCCAAGGGACAATGAACGGATAAAAAAGATAAAATGCCGAGCCAATAAAGATATATGCGAGCATCCTTGAATCGACTAAAGGTTCTACAAGATAAATGAAGTAATGGATTTATAGTTCAACGTGATTGAGGAAATTATTTTTCCAAGTGCCATTGATGGAAAATTTTAGCCATAAGGTAGGTGAAGGAGTTCGGATCTAAGTATGATGACCAAATTTGGATATAACCGAACAACACTATGTAGCATTAAATCCTCAAGAATTTAGTTTGGACCCCGTAAGAGAATAAGTTAACGACCAGTTCTATACCAGATAAGTACCATCAAAGATAAGAATTCATAGTAATGTTTGAGACTACACATAGGCACCAGGACGTTCCAGAATGAATGAAGGCGAATGTGTGAGCAACTGTTAAAAGAAGTAAGGAGAGAAAGTCGCTTATAGCCATGAGTAATGTGAAAGTAAGAAAATGTTTTCTTTAAATCCTGAATGAGAGTTCGATGAAATTATCTATGGAATATATACGGCTGAGGCACCGCAACTATAAGGGTTCTAATACATAAACTGAGAAACGAGGCTAAATTTATGAAAGAGGTTATGACTTAAGCAATCTAAAAGATCTCATGTATCGATAATCCTATATATTTGGGATTAAGTAGTATCGTAACCCGTACAACTAGTTGTGTACCCACAAGTGGGTTGACTAGTGTGGAGCGTATCAACTGATCAAGTGGAGGCCTAACTAATGAACTTAGAAAATGGTACTCTTAAGCTTCGGAACTCAATAGTCATCCCTCGTATGGAAAGATAAGGAATGTCAAGATAAATATCCCACTCTTTGGGAAATTGGAGAATGTATTTAACAAAGGAGAACCACCTTTGAGCTTAATGAAAGGGGGACCTTCAGGTACCATGGCTAATTGTGTATTCCCGATGTAGCAGAACTGTGAAAAAGATTACAATGGAGGTCCCCTGAGCGCAACACAAGTATCCAAGGAGGATATATTAAGATGTATCAAGGTTATTAAAAGAGGTATTAATTGAACAAAATGAAAATGAACCTTATAGAGGTTGTGGCCAGCGTATTAATTGTCAATATGTAAAAATTCAGCACCAGAAGCCAGTGGGGTAGACATAGGACATTAAGGATCCGATGAAATTGAGAGATAATTAGTATGGGTTTTACTAAAGATTTATATCACCGTTGTTATGAATTGACTTGTCAAAGTAATTTCCAATAGGTCGACTAGCCAACTTATTTCTTGTCGATCAAAACTAACTATATGGCTAAGGATGATGCGAGATTGTATGATTAAAAAGATGGTGCACCTTTATGATGTCTTTGGTTGTATGATATTTGAAAAATGGTACTCAGCTCATAACCAAGTTCAGAAGATCGTTCGGAAATATGTCTCAAACACTCCAGTTAGCCCTACCCTCAGATTGATATGCAAATCAAACATATGATTCGGATGTCCGAGAGCATGAGTAGTGGATCCTAAAGGAATCTGGGATGACCACTTATTCCCTAGAAGGTTGCATGCCACGGCGGCTATCGTGTTGCGCATCAGAACGATACCCTATGAAGCTCAGAAGAAGCGAAGAGGTAGAACACTTATATCAGACGGTTGAAAGTAAGTAAGCCAGAGTTAATAAGAACTAATTTACAGTATTAAGTCATAAAGCAGATAAAGTCTCGCGGCAGAAAGTGTTCACTGCATGAATTCATCTGTAAGTTATGTTCAGATGGATAACGACAGGACTTAGAATTCTAAGTCGATGGGTTATGAAAGTATCACCTATGAAAGGCAGGATGATAATTGGAAAGAGAGGTAAGTTTAGCCCTAGATACGTCAGATCATATGATTTTATTCAAAGATTTGACTAGGCAACCTACGAGCCAGTATTAACCCCCAGAACATGGATCAAATTATTTGGTGTTTGATATGTCAATGCTCGGAAGTGCATAAGACATTCCTCCCATGTTACCCATGTAGATAATGTTCAGATTACAGAGAAATCGTTGCACGAAGTAGTCTCAGTTGCTAACTTATATGGTTAGATCCAAGAGTTTTAAGCCAAAGAAATAGCCTATATTGTAATATTATGGAAAAGTAACAAGGTGGAAAAAATAAAAGAGAACATAACATAGGAGCTTGAGGAAGACATGAAGTTCAGATATCCTTGTTGGATTCAGATTATAAGTTTAAGATAACATTTGTGCGATATAATTTCCCATATTCCTATCTTATTCAATGAACCTTATCTTGTATGCCTTGAATAGGCGATCTTGTTTATACATATGTGATAAATGCAGCTCAGACTACAGGACTTGACAGTTGAGATGAGTTATGGCTAACCCTTTTGATTTCTGGTTAGATATATGATCGTGTGGGAATAATATTTTTATATTATGCTATTTGGTAGCCCAGTGTGGCATTGGATATGTATTCTGGCTGCTTAACAGATTTTGGATAGTCCTTTTTATAGGGAAAACTCAGTTGAAATTTTGTTCAAACCCGAAAGTTAAAGACCCTCAGTTACGTCCCTCAACTTTCGAGGATGAATATTCTTAAGGGGGAAAGATGTTACACCCCATAGTTCGCACTATGTTGTGTCATTGATAAATACTGATGTTTCGGGGAGAGGTACGACCTTACAAAAGGGTAATGAAGGGGTATGACTTGTCTATGGAAGTTTTGGGGTGTTGAGAAGTCAAATGGATCAAAAAAAGTACGTTCCAACGAAATCGAAAAACTGGGCTTTTTGACGGAAAGGTCGACGGACCGTCAAATGATTTACGGATCATCAATTTTCCCACTCTGAGCCGTAAAATACTCTAGCAGTTTGACAGGAAGATTGATGAACCGTCGAGTATTTGACGGTACCGTCAATCCCACCGTCGAATTACGACAGTGGAGAATTTTTCCAGGTTTAAATACGGGTTGGTCGACTTAATCCTCATTTTCACCCTAAATTAGGTTCTAAATCCTGTCCAAACCCTCTCTATCATAACTTATCATTCCTAGATCAAATCAAAGTTGAAATATGCGTGATTAACATGATAATCCCCGCAGATATCGTAGAAATCCTCTTCCCCGTAAGGAATCGATTTCGGAAACCCTTGGAGATGAAATAAGCCATTTTTATGAGGATTTTGAGGCGTAATAATTTTAACCTCCTTTATCTATAATTATGATTAATCGATGATTTGGGATACGTTATGAAGATATTTTTGTAATCAAACCTCATAGATATGGGAAATCATGAAAATATAAACTGTGGGCTATTTTGCTTGAATTATGAATTGATATTGATAAATAAATAGATTATTGGTATTGTGAAACCAAGAAGGTTCATTTCAGAGAATCGGGGGATCAAACTACATAAGTATCTTTGTTAAGAAATTTAAGAACCCTTTGTATTAGGATTGTAGATATGATACATAAATGAAGTTTTATTATGGAATATGGATTCGATATTGATATTGACCCCGTTGTTTGCTATATATAACTACCATAAGAAGTTCGAGGACTTATAAAGCGATTGTAACTTCAAGGATAAGGTATGTAAGGCAAACCCTCTTTCTTGGCATGAATTCTTACGTCATTTTTTTTTATAGAAATCTCATTGGCGAAATGAAGTAGTGAATATTTTTTGAATATTTTCTTGAATATTTGGAATATTTTTCTTGGCATGGAGAATGTCTTCTTTGACAATCAATCATAATTCTTGAATATTTTCTTGTTCATAGCATCTTTCGGATTAAACCAGTTCCAAGTATTCATATCAAAGTTCTTGAACATAGCATCAGTAACAATAGTCGACAGATAACGATGCTAGGTCACTCCGGCTCTGCTTTTGGTATCTGATAGAGTATATCTTGTATTGCACTTATATATGTATTTATTTTCTTACCGAGTCGTGCTATAGTTGGTCGGGTACGACACGTAAATGTGCACCCAGCTGTAGTTGGTTTGATATCAGACACTACCGAGTCCCACATTTGGGCTGGGTATGACCGAGTCCTCATCGAGGTCGGGTACAATATATACAATATGATATGATTTGCCCTATAGAGTGGCATGATTTTTACATGTATGCATACATATGTTTCTGATTATAACAAAGTAGGCCCCCCGAGGCTGTTACGAGTTTTAGGTTGATTTTTATGTATGCATCTCTCATGTTATATCTCATATTTACATATGTTACCCGCCTTACATGTTCATTACATCTTTCGTACTGATGCCCTTCTTCGGGGCAGTGTTCATGCCCGCAAGTACAGATAGATAGAGCAGTGCTCCTCCTCAGTAGGAGATCTGCTCAGCTATGATTATCGCAGTCCTTTCTCTCGGAGTTGCATTGTGCAGGAGTTTTAGGTACTGATGCATGTGCTACTTGTGTTTTGGGTATGGCGGGGTCCTGTCCCGACATGTTGTTGTGTATATGTCACTCTTAGAGGCTTGTAGACCTGTGTACAGTATGTGTTGGTATGTCATGACCTTATTGCTCCTTTTTTTAGTAGTATACTCATATTGTGGCTTTTGCTATCTATTCATATGTATATATCCTACTGGGACTCTTCTGTGTGCAAGTATCTTTCAGTATCGTCATATATGGTTAGCTGGAGGCCTTGTCGGTCCAGGTTTTATATTTCAGGGTTCGAATACTATAATGGTACGCTCAAGCCTTCGGGTACTAGGTGACGCCCCCCACCCCACCCATCAAGGCTAGGGTGTGATAGTAAGATCCTTCAAGTTTGCACTGACATAGATGGTCGCGAAGTACCTAGTGAAATTCTCTTGTTGAAATATTGATAAACATTCTCATGGAAAATCCAATGTGTTGTTTGGTATGGATTCTTTGGCATTTGTACATGAGGCATTTCATTGGATCGGTATTTTTGCAAATTATTCTATGGTTTCATTTAGCATCTCAAATGAAGCGTACGGAGAGATACCGTTGCCAGAACAAATATTATGCTTGAGGGGTAACATCTCTATTGGTGTTTCAATATTGGATTTTTAAGTTGTGGGTATTGAAAGACTATGATGACAAAGAATCTTGGAATGCATTGTTTATTCTAGAAGATCCCTAGATTTATAATGTCCAACCTAAGCATAGGTGAAGTGCTATTCCAGTGCATTCATTTTCAATGTCGTGAAAATGCATTTAGGACATTTTTTTGTATTATGGCCTCGAGGTGACATTCATAATGGAATCGCTTTTACATAAAGCTTGATCTCTCCAAAATCACTTAGTTATATGATCTAAACACGTCTTGTTTTGTTTTTCAGTTTTCATGTAACAACCTCATACTCTTATTAGTTTAATTTATCTATTGCACTCGAGTTCTTAAGTTTCAAACTTTATTTGCCAAAGCTGTCAGCTTGCTTATTTCATGTTCACAAAGAAACAATATGAGCCATTTCATTGCTAAGAAAAAAAGTGGTTAACCTTTACCTATTATAGCTTATCGTAATTGCTATGTTTATTCTTCATGAATGTGGGAAATTGAAAAGAGTGCATTGTTTCTCATATCGTCATGGATCAAATTTGTTCCCTACCATAATATAACCACACTCAAAATAATAATAGATAAATATATATTTTTTATATATTAATATAGAATATACCTATTTTATATATAATCAGTATATATTTGACCAATGAGTGTAATATTTTTTACCGCGGGTCAAATATGTTAAAACCCCTATATACTTTGGGTTTTGGCCACGGGTTTTGTCTAGCCATCCTTTTTTTGTAGTCAAAGTGTAATCCCCTTTCCTGTTTTTTTTTTCTTTTTAAGGACTTTGATCCAAATCGTCACAATTTATGCTACACGATTACTATTTAAAAGACATATTCATCTTTCTTTTGCTATGATTTCCAAAATTTTATTTAACTAAATATAGTATTAAGTGTTGAGTTTTGATTTTTTCCATGTATTTGAGCACACAATTTTTTTTTCAAAAGTTAAGAAACTAAAATCAACGCAAACATTAGATGGTTGTATTGTCCTAATGGGAAAAGTAAATTACCATGGCAAAACGAAAAAAATAAAAAAAATTATTTATCATAGCAAAAGTAAAAACTGACTAAGGAGGATTCAATCTGGAACATAAGAATCCTAGTATTTAAATAGATGCTCCAAAGACGAAACAAAAAAACCAAAGATGACACAAAGGCAAATTGCCAACAACAGAAGAAGAAGGAGAAATCAGTACCTCCTAATCATATTTGCAACGGTATCTGTTTATTTTTTATTGTGTTAGTATTGTATCGTACTGTATTATTTTGATGGATATAACATTCAGATAGATTGTATCGTAACGATGAATTTAACGATATAATACAGTAAAATTTAAGTAACAGTATAATACAATACAATACAATACAATACAATACAATACAATACAATACAATACAATACAATACAATACAATACAATACAATACAATACAATACAATACAATACAATACAATACAATACAATACAATACAATACAACACAATACAATACAACACAACACAATACAATACAACACAACACAATACAATACAATACAATACAATACAATACAATAGAATACAATACAATACAATACAATACAATACAATACAATACAATACAAAACAATACAAAACAATACAATACAATACAATACAATACAATATAATACAATACAATACAATACAATACAATACAATACAATACAATACAATACAATACAATACAATACAATACAATACAATAGGTAACAACCATCCAAACAGAGTGTAACTCTATTAAGTAAATTGGAAAGATTTGTTTGCCTCCGCTGTACTCTTGCGTTGCTATTGTCTATATGAATGGAGCTAACCGCAAAATTTTAATTGAAGGGAAAAAAGTTGTGAAGCCGTCAAATAATAATACAAAGTTTATGGATGTTGTTTGATAGAAACTAAGAGTCCACCAAACACGATAGAGAACCAGGTTCTCTATATGTTCCCTCAAGCAAAGCAGAAAGTAAATAACACACGATATTTACGTGAAAAACTCATTGCTCAAGGGATTAAAAATCATGACCTACCAAGTAGGATTTTCAACTTCAATAACTGAGCAACTTCAGATTACAACCTATTGCAACCTATGAATTAAAATTATTAATCCCTCACCCCTTACAATACATCTATTGTAAGTCCTTTGCAATAACTCTACTGCAAAGCTACAAACCTTGACCAACTCTAGGCAAGAACATAAAACAACAAAGGTTGAGATCTATCCTACTATGACACTTCATAAAAGCAGTGTAGGATTTACAATAAAGAACAAAAGACAAAGACTCAAAACAAACTAAAGGACATAGACATATTCAGTTGTCTGGATCTGGTCTTTGAGCTTGTAGACATCTTTGTTCTTGAGAGCACTTGGAGACTTGTATTCAGTTGTAGGTTTTTCAAATGTGTACAAAACCTTGTAACATGTTATTTATATATTAGGGAGCATGTGGGGTGAGATAGGGACTATTCATCCCTTGGTACTTTTGATAGTGCACAATACAACTTTACAGTTGTAACTGATGATTGTACGATAACCAAGGAAATGGATAGTAGACCAGGTCCCTATTTGGTTCTTCGAAAGTTTGACAAATCATCAAAACACGAGATGACATAACTTATCAATTTCTCTTTTTTTGATGATGACAAACTCATAATTGATATCCCCCCCTGAGGACTAGGTTACACACTTGTTCCCCCTACGAATCAGACCTATCTTTCAAGCATAACAACATGTTAAGCATAGCAACAAAAAATTTAGCCCCTTAACTTTCCCCTTAATCACAACATGCATATCATCTTATATCTAGTTCCCCCTTATTTTCCCCATTTTAGCATCATTGAAAAGAGCAATTAGTGCAGCACAAACAAAAAAAAAGTTCAGTAACATTAACTTGAAGCCACTGGGGCAATACAACACGAGCAGAAACATGAACAAACAAGCTAGTATTAATGCATAAAACAAAGTAATTGCCCAAAAATAGTTTAGCAGGGAAAAATATAGTAGCCAAATCAGTATAAAATATGACACTTAAACTGCTATCCATGCCAAAGTCATTAGGGGAACAAATCTCAGGAAACAACGAATTAGAACTTAAAGAAGAAAAATGACAAGGTGTTAGAAACAGGGATTGAGGAGACTGAACAGAAGACTAAGAACGGGTCAGTGCTTTGAGAAGCCTATCCATTCTCTCACTGTTAGTGCACTGATATTGGAGCATCTGATCTCGAAGCTTATCCACTTTCAGCCACAACTTTTCATTTTCAACCCGCAACTTCTCATTTTCAGCAGTTGTAGCCTTTAAATCACCGCGAGAACCAGGTTCCTGTGTCTTTTCAGCCAGTTGAACTGAGGAGGGCATTCTCAGTCTTGAGCTTTTGAATCTCAGAAGTTGCCGCTTCTTAAGCCTCGATCAGAGTCAAAATGATAGAAGTGCTGCCAATACCATCTTTCTTTGGCACGCACTCACATTCTTCCAAATTTGCCATGGTGAACATATGCTTCTTAGTGCCCATGGTAGCTTTTCTAGTTTTAACTTTGAAATGTACCAGAACCTTTGTCAGAAGAAACCCATAAGGAAGACCATGTATTCCTTCCCTAGCATTTACCACTTTGATTATATGTTCAATCATGATGGCTCGCAGGCTGATGAGTTTAAAAGTTGATAGAGCCTCGAGGAGGACCAGGTCTGCCACTAAGGCAATAGAACAACTTCCATCCCTTAGCAATAACACGTTGTTGATAAGGGCAAACAAAAGCTGGTATTCATGTTTGAGCTCCTTCTTGAAGAGCATTGCCCTAGTAGTAGACTCTTCCCTATTTGCAATCATATTTTTAAAGGCATTGGAGGCATCTATAGACACAATCTTCATTCCATCAGTCGGAACCACCAAAATTTCCCCAAGTGTCAACTCATTTAACACAAACTTCGTCCCATTCACAGACAAAACCATAGTACAGTCATCAGTATAACATAGGTTTGCATAGATTTCATCCACCTATGCTTCATACACCCAGGGTGCCGGCGGAATAAAGAGATGAGTCCAATTTTAAAACTCAACTATCTCAATCAGTTCCTTCATCCCAAAATTTTTAGCAAGATTAAAATCAAACACTTTTCCTAGGAGAACCTTTTGATTTCACAAGTTTTCCTTATTTTCCTTCTCATCTAGAATAACGTTTGTCTCTTTGAGGAACATGGTTCCTCACTAGTACTATTATTTCTCTTTCTTTAAGATAAAGGTCTAGTTTCACACTCCTATTTTTGTGACTCGTCGCTCTCATAAATTGATTTGTCACCTTGCTCATCATCAGACATTAAAACTTGAGTCTTTCCTCCTTTGCTATCGTTCCCTTTTCTTTAATTTCTCTTCACAAACGAATTTTCTTCTTCATCCTCAACGTATTCATCAATCAGCCTACTCTTTACAGGTTGACTATGCATCCCTTTTGATCTTTTCTCCCTTTTTGCCAGTGACTCAATTGTCGTCTTCTTAGCTTGTCTAGTTCTAGGGGGTTTTAGGCAATGTTCTTTCTGACATGTACCCACCCTTTTTCTTCTCCCCCTTTTTCTTATGTTTCTTACTACCAGTGGCCTGTTTACGCATGGAGCTAAGTATAATATCACCATCGTAGTCAATAAACTGAGCAAGACTAGAAGAGGCATGTTCCTTCGCAAGAGAAGAATCTCCAGTGGCACAACAATGGTATATACTACTTGAGAATCAACATCAACTCCCAGATTTACCTGTGAGGAACCTGGTGTCTCAACCCAAATAGGAGCTTTCTTAAGTGCATGTGACTCAAAATCTCCTTGGAGTAAAGGAATATGTCCCTCATTTAGTTCCTCTTTTTCTCCCTCATTTTCCCCTGAACTCCCTCAACTCTCTCACCATATCTCATGACATGCAGGGTATCAGCAACACCATCAATAATTTCAGCCTCACTTTCTAAGATATTAGACCTACCCTGACTAGTTGCAGATATAGACCCCACAAACTTTATTGATGACTCATTTCCCCCTATAACATAATCAGATGGAGTAGGGTTACCTGATTTTGCAATGGTGTACTCAACAATGTCCTTGTCGACAACTTTGACCTATTTCTTTGTAATACTAGCAATTCCACTCTCTTGCATATCGCTAGAGATCATGTTTTCATTCACTTGAACTTGTATCCCTGTTTCCTCAACCGCTTGGCTTGTCACCTCAATTTCATCATAATTTTCTTTTAATTCCTCTGTATTGTGAAGGAATTTTGACACAAAGACAATTTGTCCACTTCCCACTGAGTTGGCCTTTTTAATCTGACCGAAAATCAAGGACAATGATATAAATTTCTTTGGGGTTTGGCGCTTACGAGTTCTAAGAGGACCATAAATAAGGGATTTTAGGGATGTGACAGTAGTGTTTTGGTCGGCAGAGATTAGACATTTTCAAGGTGAAGCACGGGGCATCGGTTTAGTAAATGATGGAGCATTGGAAGATAATGGTATGGGGTTCGTTTCAGCCAAGTTTGGAATAGAAGATTCTTGATGAGACATAATTAACTTTTGGTTAGAGAGGAAAAAGATAAGAAATGTAGAAGGATTGAGATAACTGTTATGCTTGGGAGAGACGGGGAGTAGAATGAAGATTTTAAGAGATTAAGTGAGGAGATAGGTGAGAACGATTGTATTTAAGAGAAAGAAGGTGACGGTTTTGATTGGGTGTAAGAAGAAGGATCGAGTCGGTTCAAAGACGATTTAATGATTTGAAAAAAGAGTTATTTTAAATTTTGAAAGAGGGAACACATAACTGAATCAACACTTTAAGCAGTTCAAAAATATATAAGTACTGAAGAGACTACTAACTTGAATCACAGGAACCAGGTCCCTTGATAATTTTCTTGAAAATTTCAGGCAAAAACTCTAAAGTGTGCAATGTCACTTATGCTTGGGTTGTCCTGAAACTGCCATGCGTGTATACTTGTAACAGTATATGAGTGAGTTAGATTCTACCAAAAAAATACTTTGTAGCATTCTACCTTTCCTCTTAACATAGCCAGCCATTGAGGGAACTTGTGAGGGACTAACTAGTTGAGCTTGATTAAGCCCAACTCTAAGCGATTTCTTTCAAAATGATCCCTGCTCAGTGCCTTGGTGAAAATGTCAGCAACCAGGTCTTTTATTTTGTAGAACTCCATGCAAATCAAACCCTTCTCAACATTATTCCTTAGTAAATAATGCCTAACATCAATGTGTTTGGTCATTTTGTGTTGCACTGGATTTTTTGCCATGTTAGTGCACTTGTATTATCACATATCAAGGGCACACAATCAGTAAGCATACCAAAATTCTCAATCTATTGTTTTATCCATAATAATTGAGTACAATAGGAGGCAACAGCCACACACTCAGCTTCAACAGTAGAAAGAGCCATAAAATTTTGTTTCTTAGTACCCCATGAGATCAAGCATGACCCCAAAAAATGTGACATTCCAGAAGTGCTCTTTCTATCCACCAAATATCTAGCATAATCAGCATTAATATATCTACCAAGTTAAAATTATCTCCTAAGAGATAGAAGAGGACCAGGTCTGGAGTCCATGTGAGATACCTCAAGATTATTTTTGCAGCCTTCAAATGAGATCCTTTTGGGCTTGATAGGAATCTAGCCCACAGTCTACACTAAATACAATGATAGGTCTGCTAGCAGTTGAAAACAATAGATACCCAATGATACTCTTATACATGATTTCATTGATAGGACAACCAGGTTCGTCTATGTCTAACTGAGTGGCAGTGACTATAGGTGTATCAATAGTTTTAGCATTCTCCCTTTCAAACCTTTTCAACAGCTCCTTGGTGTAGTTTTGTTGATTGGTCATATTGTCTTTTGGAATTCGCTTAACCTGGTTTCCATGATTGTTCTGTCACAAGGTCTGGGTACCAGGTGCCATACTTGGTTCATCTTAAACTGATGAAGCTCCACTTGCATTGCTCAGGTTGACCAGTGCTTTGAGGGTATGATGGACCAGGTCCCACAGAGTGAACCACATTATTTTCTTCACCATGAGTCGGATCTCATGATTGGTTTGTTTAGACCCTGGGGAACCTGATACTACTTCAGTAACCTGATGTTTAGTTTCATGTGAAATAATAGAAGCAACATGTTCCTGCGTTCTTCTTGGACACTCTGCATCATCATCTTGCTTGACTTGGCTCATCAGATCAATTATTCCATTTGAAATCTCAATGACTTCATCGCAAACCTTTGGAAATTCCCAATCTTCAGTTTTAGCTTCATCATTCGGCACGTATTTGTCCCCCAAATCATTCGATTCATCCAAGATCACATGCACACATCAAATATCACACGCATATTGAGTTCTTTTGTTGAAGACTTTGTACGCCTTTTTGTGTGAAGAGTATCCAAGAAGAATACCCTCATCATTTTTAGCATCAAAACTTTCCTAAGGTCTCCTTACCAGAGTTAAGAACAGAGCATCTGCATCCAAAAGCTCTTAGGTAAGTTAACTTGAGTTTTCTTCCATTGAGTAGTTCATAAGGGGTTTTCTCAAGCAAGGACCTGATCATACACCACCTTCTTCGACTTGAAGGAATATCTGACATGCTTTCCTTCAACACAAGGATCACATACACAGTTAACTGAGAACTTGGTCTGTGACATCCCGAGAACCAGGTCCTTCATCACCATTTTGTTCGGAAGCAAAAAGTTTGCAAGCTTGAGCTATCTATGTCATAACTTAATGTCATCATCCACGACATTCATTTGTGACAGTACATAAAATGGTTGTGAACTTTACTTCATTTCTTTTACTTTATTTCCTCAATCTTACTTATGTCAAGAATGTGTCCCTTCTTCCCATTACCAAAAGACACACTCCCTCTTTAAAAGGCTTTGAGTGAGAGAAGATTCTCTATTTTTCTAGTCACATTCTCAGAGCATCCATTATACATATATCATCTTTGACTACTTCCTCTCACCCCAGCCTGCAAGCAAGATCACTGATTAGATTTAGGAACTCAAACCAGTTTGTGTCCCTTATAATTGTAAAATGGGTGAATCATACTTCTTCTGGTCCATGCAGGCAAGACATTTTTTTCTTTTTAGAGGACCAGGTCCTTCCATTCTGACTCCCTTCTTAACCAAAATTCTCATTTTTCTGAAATGACTAAATTCTGACTTTGCAGGCATTCTTGTAAGGTTAGTCTAACCGCAATGAGTGCACAACCAGTTCTCAGTTGTAGAGACATATTTGTTATGTGGATTGTAAGAAGTCTTTTCTTTTCAAAACCAAGTCCTTGCCTACCTCCTCATTTGCTCTTGCACATTGAGGTAATTACATCAGAGGACCAGGTCCAGTGAAGTGCCTTATCAAGATCAAATTTTACCCTTTTTAAATCTTTCTTTAGCTGTCTGTTTTTTTCCAACTCAGTAGTGAGACTTAGTTTCATTTTCTTAAGCTCATTTTCAAGCTCCAGATGAGTCTCACTAGCTGCACCTTTTCCTTTAGAGGGAGTTTCTATACTCTTTTTTATTTGATTTTCTAACAGAATGTTTTTTTGAGTTACCTCATCAACCTATTCTTTCGGATCTATAATGAAAACTACCAAATCATCCATCTCCTTGTTCTAAATCACTAATTTCATCATCTAGAGCATTATTTTCATTAACAAGAACATGATAAGTATCGATTAACATATTTGCTAATGATATGAGTTTTTTTAGAGTAAACTTTCAAGTTTTTCTGAACATCAAGAAAATTTACCTCTTCTTGATCGTCATCGTCATCATCATCATCATCCACATCAGATTTCGCCATGAGTGCAAAGGTTGACTCATATTCAGAAGGTTCATTGTCGATATCCATAATTGATGTGTCACCCTGGTCATCTTCATCTTCAGATTCACTTGAGGAGTTTTTTATTTTCAAAGGAATGTTGTTATGTTGTTTTGAAGGGTGGACTAATCCCTTGAATCCAGTACCATCGGGTATCACCCCCCCTAAAACAACGTTCTCTTTCAGGCCTTTCAACCAATCGATACGAGCCCGGAGAGCCGCTTTTGCTAAAATTCGAGCAGTTTCTTGAAAATTTCCCCAGGCAGCAAGAGCTTGCTTCACCAGGTCATCAGCCGCATCTTTCCTCATGAACTTCTTATCAGGGACCTGGTTCCTCTTAGTAGTCCTGTCATTCTGATTGTCCTACTTATGAAGAGGACACTCTTTAATGAAGTGACCAGTTTTCCCACACTTATGGCAGCAATTGTCATTTTTTTTGAAGTTTCTGCTATAGCTTCCTATTCTTGGGACTCCACAATTTTTTCAAACCATCTTTTGAAACCTGCGAGTGAGGTATTCCATATCAGCTATATTACTGCTTGAGTCACCTTTGGCAGCTTTGAGAACTAGGTTTTCCTCTTTCTTTGCCTCACTCTTTTCTAGTTTCTTCCTGGCTTTCTTCATCTCATAAGTCTTGAGATTTCCAATCAGCTCATCAATGGTCAGTATCTTCACGTTCTTGTTTTCATAAATGGCATTCACCTTGCTATCCCAAGAGTTAGGCAAGACACCAAGTAATTTTCTGACCAGTTTGTTAGTTGTAATGACTCCTCCCAGACAGTTAAACTCATTGATTATATAGATAAACCTGGTATGCATCTCTTGGATATACTCATCATCTCTCATCTTAAACATCTCATACTCAGTGGTGAGCATATCGATCTTGGATTCCTTAACTTGAGTAGTTCCTTCATGAGCTATTTGGAGAGCTTCCCATAACTCCTTAGCAGATACACAAGATGAGACTCGATTGTACTCATCCGGTCCAATACCACAAACAAGGATCTTCTTAGCCTTAAAGTTTTTCTCCACGGCCTTCTTAACCACATCATTATACTCCTTCCTAGCTTTTGGAGTAGTTGTAAGACCAGCTAGATCTGTGTTCAGGGGAACATGAGGATCATCACAGATGATTTTCCATAACTCAAAATCTTCGGCCATGATGAAATCGTGAATCCTTGTCTTCCAGCACCCATAGTACTTTCCGTTGAACCTTAGCGATCTGGTAGTCGATTGTTCTTCCTCTAAATTTGGTGGAGCAGCCATTAGAGAGATTTTTTCTAGGTGTTAACCTTTTAAAAAGCACCTACTCTAATACCAATTGATAGAAACTAAGAATCTACCAAACAGTATAGAAAACCATGTTCTATAAATGTTCTATCAAGTAAAGCAGAAAGTAAATAACACATCATGTTTACATGGAAAACTCCCTGCTCAAGGGATTAAAAATCATGACTTACCAAGTAGGATTTCCAACTTTAATAATTGAGCAACTTCATATTACAACCTATTGCAACCTAGGAATTAAAACTATTAATCTCTCACCACTTACAATACCTCTATTGTCTTTGCAATAACTATATTGCAAAGCTAAAAACCTTGACTAACTCTATCCAAGAACATAAACCAACAAAGGTTGAGATCTATCCTACTATGACACTTCATAAAAGCAATGTAGGATTTACAATAAAGAACAAAAGACAAAGACTCAAAACAAACTAAAGGACAAAGACATATTCAATTATCTGGATCTAGTCCTTAAGCTTATAGACAACTTTGTTCTTGAGAGCACTTGGAGAGTTGTGGCGGCTGTACTTTCAAAGTGATTTTAGTTTTTTCAAATGTGTACAAAACTTTGTAACATGTTGTTTATATATTATGGAGCGTTTGGGGTGAGATAGGGACTATTCATCCCTTGGTTTGACTACAAGCATGTTGCAGCAGTGTTGTTGTATTTCTGTCATTGCATAGTACAACTTTACAATTGTAACTGCTGACTGTACGATAACTAAGGGAACGGATAGCAGAACAGGTCCCTATCTGATTCTTCGAAAGTTTGATAAATCATCAAAACACAAGATGACATAACTTATTATTGTTGATAAGGAAATTCACTTCCAAGAGGAAATACTTATGGAGATCCTCATTAGGTTACTTGTGCGGTCTCTTCTTCAATTTAGATGTGTTTCAAAACATTGGAAGGCATTAATCCTTGATCCTTACTTTACAAAGAAGCATCGCAATGCCAAGAATGATCGAGATTCACTAAAACTTATTATTTGCCAACATGGCTTTAAGGATGGTACATATGCACATTCCATGTGTTGTTGTTCTTTATCGTCGGTTCAACTGGTTGATAATGTACAAAAAGTTGATTGCCGTTCAAATTCTAAACCATCGTGATGCGTAATCTAGTGTTGTTGCGATGGATTGGTTGTTGTCCATGGTATTGATGATACTAATGATAAACGCTCCATAATTATGTTGTGGAACCCCTCCACAAGAGAATCAATAGTACTTCCTAATCCAGAAATTCCACCATGGGGTTATCATCGTATGGGATTGGGTTATGACTCAACTAGTGGTGACCGTAAGATCCTAAAGATTCGCAATGACAAAGATGGTAGCAAAGTACCTGATGAAATACTGACGTTGAAAAGTGGTCCCTGGAGAAATATTGATAAACATCCTCGTGGAATTTGCAGTCAAGTGTCTGGTATGGATTCCGCTTTGACATTTGTAAATGACGAATTTCATTGGATCGGTATGTTTGGAAATCATGTTGAGGTATCAAGAACTTATTATGTGGTTTCATTTAATATTTCAAATGAAGTGTACAGAGAGATACTGTTGCCAAAGCAAATATTACGCTTGAAGGGCAACAATATTATTGGCGTCTCCGAATTGGACTGAATACTTTGTGTTTATTCTACTTATGATCATCAGTGGAAACGCGCTTTTAAGTTATGGGTATTGAAAGACTATGGTGTCAAGGAATTTTGGACCGCATTGTTAACTATAGATGATCAACAAATGTATACAACTGTATCAAAATATAGGTTTGCGGACGGTGAAGTGCTATTATGTTGCCGATATTTGCAGAGTTATGCGGGGCATTCATTATTTAGGACGTCCAAAGGACCATTTGGTTTATGTGATGCCATTCGGGATGGATTTGCTTTTACAGAAAACTTGATCTCTCCAAAATCACTTATTTAGTGTCTGCTTATGTATGATCGAGGAAGGGGAGCCTTGGAGTAACTGGTAAAGTTGTCATGTGATCAGGAGGTCACGGTGTCAAGCCATGGAAACAGCCTCTTGCAGAAATGCAGGATAAGACTGCGTAGAATAGACTCTTGTGGTCCGGCCCTTCCAAGACTCCGCGAATAGCTGGAGCTTAGTGCACTAGGCTGCCCTTTTATTTATGTATAATCGAGAAACTCTTTTCTTTTTCAGTTAGCATGTTACAACCTTTTACTCTTATTAGTTTATATGTTGCTCACCAGCTTTTAAGTTTCAAATTATTTCAGTTTCTCACAGAATCCACTTCATTGCTAAGAAAGAAGTGGTTAAGCCCATCTTCTCTTTCACTTATTAGTGCTTGTCTAGTCTTACATACGAATTGCTACTAAGTGTAGTTTTCTATTATAATGACATACAAGAAGCTAGTCATTCTTCCATTAAACTTACTTGTTCAGGCACCCACCATTTATAGAGGAGGAGGCAATTTCACCTTTAAGAGTTTAGAATACAATAGGTCATAAAGGTAGATACACCACTGCTAGATATGCATTTGTATCATTATTGCCATGTGATTGTCATTCCTAAATTACAACAATTTGAGGGGGGGGGGGGTGGACTACAAGAAATCAGTAATCTTTCGCTCTTTATTTTTATTGGAATTGTCCTGCTCAATATCGCCAGGAGGACCAGTGACCTCACAGGCTAATGACAGATTTGTACATTATCTACTTATATAGATGTCAGTGACTACATAAACTGAAACCAATGTAAACTTTGGGATATTTATACACACTGAATTAACTTTGCAGAAAGAAACTCATGTATCAAGATACAAGAGTAATCAGTATAACTCACCAATAGACTACAAATCAATGACCCATTTTTGACTTATTAACAGAAATTTATGACCCATGTGTGGTGTTGGGTATTCAAAGTAAGCAAGGACGGTAATATGTTATGGAGCTTAAAAAGGAAGTGCAAATTTCATCAGCAGCAGCCGAAATGCCCAGCTTCCTGCTGATGGCCACACTCGGGATCTCGAAAGCTTTACCCTCTCAATGTCGCTAGGTGACTGCCACTATAAAAGCTTCCATCCACCAGTTACATCATCTACCATCTCAGCTGGAGCCATATCGTTGTCCTTGATTTAGGTGTAAGTTTTGTTCATTAGTAAAGTAGTAAGTTTAATGGTTCGTTCTGCCCTTTCTTGAATCATCTTCACAATCAGTTTATACCACCACCTTCCGTTCCACACATCTCCCACCTGTTTAATGCTTTTGAGGCCCCAATTCAAAGTTGGACGTGACTGCATTATGCAGCTATCTTCAAGTCATTCCTTATTCCAAAATCCATTTTGAAATCAGAAATCCTAAAGGTGTGTGTTCTGCCAGTCAAGATGTTGTTTGACCCTTCGTTTTCTTTCTCCCATCAACTACTGTTTCAGTGTCAAGCATAACCATTAACATACCTACCACAAGGGATCCTGGCGCAAGAGCTGCTCCCTGCAATCTGCTTGAACCAAAACTGCACCAGCAGACTGATCGATTCATTGAGAACTCTAGACTATCGTTTGGACATAGCTGCTTAAAAGCCCAACTACTCCCCTATTTAGTGGGAGGAAAAAAAATATGTCTACTTAGTATTATACCCAAACACGCCAATTCTTGTTTCTTATGCGGGTGCAGAACTCAATCATTTCCATCTTCCGTACCTGCATGTTGTAATAAAACACACCTGCATCATTTGTTTGATAAAAAATCTTTATCTAAGTAAAATACGGTAACAAGGAAGTTCAAGATCAGGAATTGCACATCCACTAATAGTCCAAAGTCAAGATTTGAGATCATAAAGCACATTTTTTAGTTGAGTATTGTTATTTAGAAGCATTTTGTAGTTCAATATTGTTATAACAGGAAAACATTATCAACAGATGAAATAGGGAATTGGGGTTTTCCAGTGAAGTACCTTGAGCTCCACATGCCTGGCGCAGTTTAAAATATTTATAACAGAAAAACATCATCAACAGATAAAAAAGGGAGTTGGAGTTTACCAGTAAATCATACCATGAGCACCACATATCTCTACTTTGAGTCATTCTTGTACAAGGGCACAGCACTAGACATTAATTGTGTATGAAGGTCCCCTGAGAAGAAAAGAATAATAAGCAGGATCCCGAGATCTCAAAGGTATACAATTTTATTTTTTGATCGTTTCAAAGGAATTTATTACATGTCAAATAAGTACAAATACTTTGACACATGCATATAGGTACTTATCCATCATAACTGTTAGTCCTTACCATGATGTTTAGCTTTTCTAAAGCTGCAAGGACAGTTAGCCATAAATTCATCAAAAGCTTCCAGTGAAGCTGCTGCATCTCACGCATTTTAAGGTTCTTCATTGTTAGCGCCCAAAGTATCAAAGAAGCTGGATAAAAAACAAAGAAGATAACAGTAAGATATCTAGTTATACTCATAGAATTTGAATTCTAAGATAGGGAATACCCATTTAAAGTTTGGCACAGAATTTCCAAGATTGATTGTAGGGTGAATTAACTAAGAGAAATAGTCGAGCATTAATCTTTTACAGGATTTGTGTGATTAAAAAAGGAGGCAAGACTAAAAAGGGGGCTGTATAACCTCTTCGTCGATGTTCCATTCAACACAAAGCTAGCTTGTCAAATTCCTTAAGCTAAAATGGTTAAAAGCCTGCTTATACCTAGCTCTGTTCGATTACCTCCAGTTTATATATGACTCTAAGAGAAAGGTAACTTTGATGATATCAGACTACATGTAATATGGAAGTCCTTGTCCCAAGTCTACTCAAACTCAAAATTGACAAAAGAGTAGGTGTTACACGTTAAATTAACCACAAAACACAGTATAATTGCTCTTACTTGAGTACAGCAAGTTAAACTGCTATTAAGTTGCCCTTCACTTACTTGTCCTTCAACCAATTTCTTCTTTTTTATTGAGCATAGAGAAGAAGATTTCTCTAATCAATTGAGTAAAAGATAAATTCAAATCAATCTTTTACCACTCACAGCTATAACAACTTAATAGCATGGAAATTTCACATCATATATGAAGCCACTTACATATGTGCATATTCATAGAAACACTAGCGACTTTGGAATATGTACCACAAAGAAAAAGGTTTTGAATACCTGTGCAATAAAGACACCCATTAACCACTAATATCTACATACTGAACCTAAATAAACTATAATGACTTAAATATACAACAACAACATACCCAGTGTAATCCCACAAGTGGGGTCTGGGGAGGGTAGAGAGTAACCTTACCCCTACCTCATTGAGGTAGAGAGGCTGTTTCCGAAAGATAAACAATAATGTGTTAAATGAAGAATTAAAAATTAGTTTACCAACAAAAAAAAAAAAAAAAAAGTAACTCAGACAAGTTAAACAATGAAAGGAATATGCTTTATGAACATACATCATATGAGAATATATAGGGTCATGCATCTAATTAGGGTTTTTCTTAAAAGCAAAGGCTATTCCACAGGTAAATAGAAGACACCATCTAACAAAAAGATACCTGCAATTTATGTCGCTGACATGTTGTGAACAATTTCCTTCAAGTCTTTTAAACCGCAACCTGGTGTTCTTTCTATTCCTCTCTTCTTCATCCTCTCCTTTGTCTGAGTTACTTCATCCCATCGACCAGCTGCAGCATAGATGTTGACCAGCAATAAATAATGCCAAAAATTCTTGGGATCTTGATCAATCAACTTATTTGCTATTTGTTCTCCTAAAATTACATCCCCTCTAAAGCGGGCTGAGCCAAGTAATTCAGACCACAATGAGGATTCCAGTGGCAAATTGCTCTCCACTGGTATGTTCTTCAGTGTTTCTATTGCCTCTTGCATTAGGCCAAATTTTGCCAAAAGATTAGCCATGCACCAATAATGTGCAAAACTGGGCTTTATACCAAACACATCACTCATTTCGCCAAAGTGTTTTCTTGCTTCTGTTAATAGGCCTTCACGGGCACAAGCGCATAAAATGCCAACAAATGTGATTTCATCTGGACCTTCTGATCTACTACTCAGCAAGTCTGAATACAGATTAAGCCCATCTTTTGGGTTTCCATGAATGCAATACCCCAAAATCATTGCATTCCAGCAGACAATGTTCTTGACTGATATCCGATCAAAAACTAAACGAGCAATTTCTTCTCTTCCACATCTACTATACATATGGATTAAAGTCGTACTAGTAATCAAATTCAAATCTTTAGATGCCTTAATAACACACCCGTGAACAGATTTTCCTTCTTTCATCCGAGCTGACCGAGCACAAGCAGTAAGCGCAATGACTATAGTTGCATCGTTCCCATTCACTCCACTCTGTGCCATTTCTCGAAACAACTTTAAACACTTCCCGGGATTATTCGAATTCAAATGCCCATTCATCATGACATTCCACCCAACTAAATTCCTATACGGCATTGCATCAAACAACTCCCGCGCAACGACTAACTCACCCATTTTTACATATCCATTCACAATGCTATTCCAGGACACAACATCTCTCTGAGGCATTTCATCAAACACCTTCCTAGCAAGACCAATAAAACCACAACAACTATAAAAATGCATTAAAGAATTCCCTACATGTAAAACTCCATCAACCCCATTTTTCACAACTTGTCCATGACATTTCTGACCCGAACCCACCCGACCCATTTTAGCACAAGCACTAATAAGTGGCGTAAACGTAAAACTATTAGGAAAGAAGCCATTTTTAAGCGTTTGGTAATAAAAAACAATAGCATAATCTCGCATAGAACTAGAAGCATAAGCATTAATAACAGTATTAACTGTAAAAGTATCAGGAAAATGAATGCATCTAAATACCAATGCAGTATATTGAATATCACAATGTTGAGTACATAGTTTCAAGAATCTTGAAGAAAATGAAGGGTTTTGTACTTGTAAAAGACCTGTTATTATTAAATGTGATTGGATTTGAAAGAGGTGTGATAAGCTTTGACATGAATTGAGAAATTTCAAAGCTTTGGATTGATGGGAAGCTAAATAGGTAGAAATTAAGTGTCTAATGGAGATTCTTGATGCCATTCATATATATATGTTTCTGGGTTTTGAATTGATGTTTCAGATTTGAAGAAAGAAATGATTACATGATGAATATTTTTATACTTTTTTGTTTGTTTGTCTCACTGGTTACTATGGTTTTTGGATAAAAATCAATAGATTTTAATACTTGGAAGATATAAGCAAATACCAAAAACAGGGGAAAGATGAACGAAGAAATTCACCGAAAACAGTTTTCTTTGTTTGGCTTGAAGGTAGGGGTTGGGCCTTGCTATACTCAATTGGCCAATTCGCAGGAGCCTAAAAATTCCAGAAATTTAGGTTCAAATATCATTTCAATCAAAAATAAAAAAGAAAATCATAATGCATAATTTAGATTCCCAAAATAAATTTTATTTGCATAATTTGTCTTGAAATAGCAAATTCTATCCGACAGAATTTGACTTAAATTTAAAATTCTACCTTGGAAATTCAAACTCTGTTTTGTGATTTTTATTTTTTTTGATTGAGTGGGTTCGAAACATAAATATATTTTTAAGTGAAAAAAGCAAAAATTAAAGACAAATAATTTGAGGGCCAAAAATCAAAGACTAGTGCTTTTGAAGGGATGAGTGGGTTCGAAACATAAATATATTTTTAAGTGAAAAAAGCAAAAATTAAAGACAAATAATTTGAGGGCCAAAAATCAAAGACTAGTGCTTTTGAAGGGAAACCGCACAAAAAAATGTACTCAATTTGGACGGCTCGTCTTTATAGGTCCAATGGATCCACAGCTTTATCTGGGGTCATTTGCACTTTGTCCCTATTTTGTGCTGATCTTTATTTTTTGTCCCTTAAGGTAAACAATTTTCTTGCGAGACATAAATTTATAGTTTCGCATAATAACATTCCACAAGTGATGCACCGCGTATTAAAGAATTTATGTCCTGGTAGGCATAAATTTGATTTTGAAGGGAAAAAATAAATATCAGCCCATTTTGAAGGAGAAAAATTAAAGACCAATCCATTTGAAGTGAAGCTGTGCAATTTCTTCATTTGGACGGCCGAGCTTTATGGGCCCAATGGATCCACAGCTTTATCTGGGCTGATTTACGGAACACTTTTGGGGTCATTTGCATTTTTGGTTCCTGTTTGCTCTGATCTTTAATTTCTTCCCTTCAATACAAACAACTTTTTCGCAGGGCATAAGTTTATATTTTCGCATCATAATATCTCATAAGTTATGTCCCGCTAAGTATAAGTTCGATTTTGAAGGAAAAGGATTAAATACCAACCCATTTGAAGGGTGAAAACCGTGCAATTTCTTCGCACTTTGACCCCTAATTTGTGTGGGTCTCTAATTTTTTCCCTCATAACAAACTAACTTTTTCGTGGAGCTAAAGGACAAAATTAAAGACCATCCCATTTAAAGGACAAAAATTAAAGACCATCCCATTTAAAGGACAAAAATTAAAGACCAGTCCATTTGAATAACAATTCGTGCAATTTTAACATATTCTTTTTTAGGCTATCGTTTAGATTTTGTCCCTATTTAATTAAGAGTGCAAATATATTCCCTTAAGACTGACAAAACATTAGATTGTCATCTAACGTTATAAAATCTTAGATCGTGGTCTATTTCTCATAAGAGTTTTTATTTGCTACAAAAGGAATTTTTAGATCATTGTCTTAAAGATGAAGTTGCAAATGAAATAAAAAAGGGATCATTTATTAAATAGCTATCTACAAATGAGACTACCTGTGAAAATTTTTGCACTTGTTCATGGCTTGTGGGGTTTGATATTAAAGTCTGAGGCAATTTCAAGTTTTCTACGTGCTATATTACTATAAATACTTATTATTACTTCTCTGTTATGTTCTATTTCAAGTTTTCCTCATTAATTATCTTGCTTCTATATTTACACGTAACACATGTGTCTGATATGATAGAAAAATGTCAAACGAAAATGCGATGCATAAAAATGATTTAGGTTTTTTGAAAATAAGGTACATCTTAATCTCAAATTAGTTGGATCGATTATAAATCATCTATATTTATTCAATTCAATATAACTAATTACTATACTGAATACATAGAGGTACGACCTAGGCTGGTGGTGTGAGAATAGGTGGACGGCTGATTCAGAATTTAAGGGTTGTGGAGTGTCAATGCAACACTAATAAATAACTGGAATTAATATTATCATTACCGAAAATGGAAATGCTAAGCATAGGTTCGAACACAAGATTAGAAATCAAAGCACCCAACAGTCTTATTGTTTTTCAAGGTGCTTTTGTAATATTTATATCAAATTTTATATATTTCTTATATAACTATATCTAGTCTAGGTCGGGTTTAACAGGTGCTAGAGCACCACTAAATTATGCATAGGTCCGCCCCTGAAATTAAGGAGATGTCATTAGATCCAATTAAGTACATTAGTGCTCGTGATAAAACTGATAGAATATACCGTGTATATCCCACTGATATACACGGTTTCCGCAATTAGTGTACCAAAAATAGAAGTAGTTAATTATGTTGTATAATTATCATAATTGTAGAATTAGGATATTAGAAGTTTAGTAGGAATAGGATTTTCCATATTTAGAGATTGTAACTTATATAAATATACATATTCATTCAATAAGAATAATTAAAGGGATTATTTATTTGAAAAACTATGATTAATTGTAATCTCTGTTAAATGGTTCAAAGAGAATCAATCCATTACAATAGAACACTGGAAGAGAAAGAGGGGAATTTTCCACTTTTTTGCTTTATATTTTCTTCTCTAGTCAGTGATCTTGATTCTGTAAAGATTATATGCTACAATCCTTTTAGTCCATTGACAACTTTGACCCTTTATACTAAATATATAAATCTGGTAACATGTGTTGATATCAGAAATATTTATGGTTCATAATAAGTGTCTACTTAATCTTTTTATTTTAGTTTAAAATAAGTATTTACTTATATAATTAAGGAGAAATTAACTTTACTTTTTCAGATTTTCCCTTATTAAGTACTAAGTGGTCAGATGTCAATGTGTCAAGTTAATACTTAATAGTAATATGCAAATTTTAATTAAGGATAGTTTAGTCAGGATACCTATTTCTTTTAGAAGTTAGTATATTCTTAAAGGTGTGTTAAAGACTAAGTGGACTTCTTTTAGGAGTTGGTATATTTTTAAGGGTGTGTTAAAGACTAAGTGGACAATTATTTTGAACGGGAGAGTATATAATAAACATGAGGGCAAACTAATCAACTTGAAATATGATTACACACAATTTAAGTCACTATAAGACGATTTAAATAATTTGCTTTGCTTGTGGCACCACCCACCATACCCTTTACAAGAAGCTTCAAATTTCCATAAATTGTAATGACCATGTCTAGTTCCAGGTGCAACATAATTTTACATAAGAGATCATTGGTGTGCAGATCAATGCTTTGATCTTCACAATTGTTCCCTTAAAATCTGGCGAGTATTTGGTCTTTTTTTCTTTCCATTTTGAGATATAATTGAATAACTAGGAAATTTTCTATGTATCTTAACTTGTTAATGACTAGGTCTAGCCAAGAATTGAATATACATTGACTGCAATTTTTTAGATCTATTGCCCTGTTTTTAACCTGTCAAGATTTGGCAATGAGATTTAATAGCCTAGGTCCACCAAGAATGAAAAAAGCACACTTTAATATCAACAACCAACTTCATCTTAATTCAGAACTAGTTAGAGTCTATTATATAAATTCTTTATATTTGCTTTATTCGGGCCAGCCCCTCCGGTGTATAGAGGATTCATCACAGTTAGTCTAATTGATTATATGAATCATTTGAATCCGTTTTATTCGGGCCCGTCCCCTCCGGTGTATATATGATTCATCATAGTTAGACTGATTTTCTCATCGTTCAACTATCACAACCATCATCTTTTCTAGGATTCGTTACGTTTTGCAAAAGTCATTTAGAGAAAGACTTTTTTTTGTTTGTTTAATCATCTTATATTCGAAATTTATTGTCTAATTTATCCAAATTTGCTCCTCATAGGGCCTATATAAGGGGGAGTAGTCTCGAATTCAAGACCTTTGGTTTAAGATTGGAGGAATCTCATTTTTAAACTATCACAACCATTGTTTTTTATTACGATCCGTTATGTTTTACAAAAGCTCATTTAGAGAAAAATCTTTTTTCGTTTAATCATTTGGTATCCGAAACATATTAGTCCAATTTATCCAAATCCGCTCTGCATAAGGCTTGTTTAAGGGGAAAGTGCTTTCTATCATGAATTTCTCTATTCTCGAGAATCGAACCCGAGCCACTGATTAATTGTTAAAGTCTTTGATAATGGGATTTTTTCCTTTTGGTCTATATATGTAGAGGGACAGTTTCATGACTGGTGCATAGCTGATGAACAGACACCTGATGATGAGCTGGTGCAGGCCCTCAATTGGGCATGTCAAAACGGAGCAGACTGCACAAAAATACAAGAGAACCAGCCATGCTACCTTCCAAATACTGTGAAAGAACATGCCTTAATAGTTACTGTTGGTTACAAAGGTGCAGGAAACAGAAATTACAAGTAACTGCTAAGTAATAGAAAAACTGAAATTACAATTCAACAACAAACTGAAATTGTTTGTGTGTATGCTGAGTCGAGTGTGACACTCTGTCTTTAAGACAATATTGCCCCGTATGTATCATTTATACGTCCTGGACAATTGTCTCCCAAGATAAAACAGCAATGGAACAATTGAGCAAAGGAAGCTCAAATGCTACCGTGAAGAATTTTGAGTAATGAAATGATGCTTGGAAGTTGTAGGAAGAACTGAAATTCTGTTTCTGTTTATGTATTTTCGTGTACCTCAACAATGGTGACAAGGGGGTCTTTATATAGTAGAAGGAGGGGCTGATGAACTGCCTCCATAAGTGTCATTACTGGCCAAGTAATGGTCATTATGGAAGTAGTAATACCACCAAAATAAATGGTGAAGATGTGCAACGGATTGGCCATTTAGGAAGAGTAATTCAGCCAAAATAAATGTCTGAATTGAGTGTTGTTGACGTTTCTGATATCTCTACCCAATTCTGACTTTCTGAAAACTTCAGGGACCAAACTATACATCTTGAAACTTCAGTGACCAAACTGTACATCTTGAAACTTCAGGAACCAAATACATATAAAAGAATTCTGGTCCAACTGTACATATGAAACTTCAGGGATCAAACTGTACATCTGGCAAAGTTCTCTGGTCCAAAAAGATAATATCAGAAGAAGCACAGCTCACAGCCCACACCCGTGAACCCGTGAACCGGACCGGACGAGCGGGCGGCGGCGGCGCGCGTGTGGGCTTTCCTCAAACCGAAGCACATCTAGGTCCTCCCTCCTTTAAACACATGGGATACCCCTTGGGGTCCCAACCCCCAAGCCAACTTTGAGTCATATAAACAAAACAATTCTTTCTTCCTTCACCGATGAGGGAGAATTGATCCCATACCACATTTTTCCATGCTTCAAAAACCTCACTTCATGAACCAATATCTCTTTCATTTCTCAATTAAATTTGACGATTTTTTGCCCTACAGTTATCTACGTACTTAGTAGATTATGCACGTGTGAAGAACCGAATTCTCCAACATACGTAACACTAGTGTTTAAGCCGTTAAAGTTGGTCGGTTGCAACTCCCGCCAAAGGCTAATTTCCAATAATCCCCTCTTGAAAGAGATTTTGGCGCACTCACATGGTATTTTTTTTATTTCCAGCAATATTTCAGCGGACCGATGTTGCATAAGGAGAGGTAGCTTCAGCTTTGAACCTTCCATAGTTAAGTACCATCGAACTTACTTACTGCGCGGTGAACGTGATGTCTTGAACCGTCAGTGTTTAGTGTAAGTCAAGTCAATAGTACCAACACAACAAATTCCCTTACTCTCTTCTTCGTAATATTTTGTGTGTTTTTTGCCATGGACAACGTCTTGGATTCTTAAGTGCGTTCATTTGAGGCGGCTCGTCCTCGCACTTAAATAGGTGGTCTCCTACAAGGTATCCTGCTATACCCACTTCACAAGTGTTAGGAACCATTAAAAGTTTTCCAAAACTTAACCTCAACTGTTGAGGATCATTAAAGGTTTTGAAGACTTAACATTTACCCATACTGCAGATAGCACTTAACGTCTATCGCGGGAACGACTTTGGATTTGGTGTTTCTTTATAGAAATCGCTATCCGAAGTGCTCATTCTTCCACCGAAGCGATCAACTGAACCTTTACAGCTTAGTTTTCTCATTGAACCAAATTACTGGGATCTCCAGTTAGTAAGGTTGGGTTACCACTGTATTAGTCCTTATATTTTGGGTTAAGCCCATTCCCCTAGACAGGCAAGCCATCTGATCCTTGGGTAAGCCCTTTATCAATGGGTCTGCTATATTATCCTTTGACTTAATGTAATCAATGGATATTATAACCGTGGTGATCAGTTGCCTAATGGTCTTATGCCTCCGTTGAATATGACGAGACTTCCCATTGTACATAGCATTTCGTGCCCTTCCTAGAGCTGACTGACTGTCGCAGTGGATCATTACCGAAGGTACGGGTTTGTTCCAACACAGAACATCCTCTAAGAAGTCATGAAGTCACTCAACTTCTTCTCCTGTTTTGTCTAAAGTGATAAACTCCGATTCCATTGTGTATCGGGCGATGCAAGTTTGCTTAGAGGATTTCCAAGACACAGCCCCACCACCAATTGTAAATACATACCCACTGGTGGACTTGGTGTTTTCTATATCAGATATCCCGTTTGCATCACTGTACCCCTCTAGTACAGTTGGATATCTCGAATAGTGTAACCAGAAAGTTAACGTGTATTTCAGGTATTGTAATACCAGATTCAACACCTTCCAGTGATTATCACTCGGATTACGGGTGAACCTAGACAACTTATTGACTGCATAAGCAATATCAGGTCGGGTGCAGTTTGTTATATACATCAAACTACCGATCACCTGTGCATATCGCTCCTGGTATACAGGTGCACCAAGATTTTTATCAAGCTTTTGATTTGTATCCATTGGCGACTTTATCGGTGAACTGTCTAACATCTCGAACTTTCTCAAAACATCATCGATGTAGTGAGACTGAGATAAGACCAGTCCGTCAGACGTCTTAGAGATTTTAATCCCTAAGATGACATCTGCGATACCTATATCCTTCATGTCGAAGCATTGTTTCAACATGTTCTTAGTCTCTAGGATTACCCTAGGACTGCTTCCTATGATCAACATGTCGTCTACATACAGGCATATCATAACAAATGAGTCAGAGTTACCTTTCGTGTAGACACATTTATCACACTCATTAATGGAGAAACCCTTCGATAGTATAGTACTATCAAATTTTTTGTGTCATTGCTTCGGGGCTTGTTTCAGCCCTTACAGATATTTGACAAGCTGACAGACTTTCTTCTTTTGCCCTTGAACCACATACCCCTCGGGTTGGTCCATATAAATTTCGTCTTCCAAATCACCGCTTAGGAAGGCTGTCTTGATATCCATTTGATGTATCTCTAGGTCACGCGAAGCTGCTATCGCAATGAATACCCGTATGGATGTCATCCAGGATACCGGGGAGTATGTGTCAAAGTAGTCAAAGCCTTCTGTCTGCCGATAGCCCTTGACTACCAACCTGGCCTTGTACTTGTTTATAGACCTATCTGCTTTGTATTTCCGTTTGAGTATCCATTTACAACCCAACGGTTTATTTCCCGGAGGAAGATCAACCAACTCCCAAGTATGGTTATGTAGAATGGAGCCTATTTCACTCTCAATAGCTTCTTTCCAGAGCGGTGCTTCTGGAGTTCACAATGCCTTAGCAATTGTCCTTGGTTCATCATTAACCATATAAGCTACAAAGTCAGGACCGAAGGATTTATCCTTCCTGGCCCTTTTACTTCACCTTAGATCCATCTCTAGAGTCTCCAAGTTCTGAGAATCTGGAACACTAGATTCCGGATGTTCAGCCACCTCGAGATTCGCTAGATCTGAACCATCTAGATCCGGGCAGTCAAGGACTCCCGGTTCTTGAGAGCTTTGTGCATAACTTCATTTGCGAGAGGTTATGTCTTTCTCCTTTCTAGGAAAGGTGTCTTCAAAGAATAGAGCATTCCTTGATTCCATGATTGTACCCTGGTGGATATCTGGAATATCTGACTTATACACTAAGAAGTGATAAGCACTACTGTTATTTGCATATCCGATGAATATGAAATACACAGTCTTAGGCCCAATCTTGACCTACTTTGGCTTGGGTACTTCAACCTTTGCCAAACAACCCCACACCTAAAAATATTTATAGGTGGGTTTCTTTCCCTTCCATGATTCATATGGAGTTTTGTCTTTACCCTTATGTGGGACTCTGTTAAGAATCGTATTAGCGGTAAGGACGGCTTCTCCCCACATGTTTTGGGGAAGACCGGAATTGATAAGCAAAGCATTCATCATTTCCTTCAATGTGCGGTTCTTACATTCCGCCACACCGTTCGACTAAGGTGAGTATGGAGCCGTCGTTTGATGAATAATGCCTTCTTGGGCACAATATTCCTCAAATGGCACTACATATTTTCCCCCTCTATCGCTACGAATGGATTTAATCCGTAGGCTTAGTTGGTTCTGTCACGACCCGACCCGACGGGCCGCGACTAACCGCCCTAATGACGTCATTATCCTGACATGTCACACATAATCCAACTAACACCTAATGAGTCTGAAATCCGGTAGCATAACGATGCAATAACAACATATGCCAGGGTAGGAAAGCCGACAAGGTTGTCTTTACCCCCGAATGTACCTGCCTCCTGAGGAGTCACAACTAGCCAACACAATACAACATGCAAGCCGACAAGGCTGCCACTAGATAGTATCATATATACACGGGGACACCCCAACACAGAGTACAATAGCATGACTGACCAAAACAGAGTTATACCCCTTACATAAGTACAACCCACAACCGCTTCATGTGCCTCTATAAGAAGGACAACGACATATGACGGACAGGGCCCCGTCGTGCCCTAAATATACATAAATCAAAATGATAGGGTTCTCAGACAAAAATGGTAAAGCTACGGATCAAAGGAGCTTTCAAACAAATACAGAGAACCTAAACCGGAGGGTCACCAAACTGAGCACATGTACCTGCGGGCATGAACGCAGCCTCCCGAGGAAAGGGGGTCAGTACAAAATAATATACTGAGTATATAAATATGAAATACTGCAAATGAGATCATAAGTAGCCAATGGATAACAAGAGGTCAGTATAAAAATCAGGATCCAAATCTAACTGTGCCATAAATAATAAAAGTCAGTTGTGCCTTATAAAAATGAGAGTTAAGTCAAGAAAATATGAATGCCTTTCCATATACATATATATACTTGTAATGTAACCCGGCCCACTAATGCGAGACTCGGTGGAATCATATCATAACTCAGCCCATATTGGGACTCGGTGAAGTCATATCATAACCCGGCCCATACTGGGACTCGGTAAAGTCATATCTCATCAATGGATCCATCCTACGTAACCCGGCCCTCTAGTGATGGACTCGGTGAACAATGCAAGGCTGTGCACGAACATAACCCGACCCATATTGGGACTCGGTGAAGTGAAGTAATGACACTTAGCACGAGTAGATTTCATGAGTAACCATATGCAATCAAAATTTTCATTTGACTCCCAATAAAATCATCATAATAATGTCATAATAAACTCTTTACTGAAAAATCATAGGCACTTCTCATAACTAACATATTTAGGAATTAAACTGTATAAGAATCATGTACGTCCGTCGTACCTTCATTAAATAAAAATCATGCCAAAGAAAGAAGGAATAGTTCACATACCTCTTAGATGAACTAATCAACTCAATATTAGAGTACGTCTCATTTTAGAACTTCAACCTATAATAATGGTAATACATTCGTCAATTCTATGATCACTGGCATACTTTATATCGAATAACGACTTCCTATTCTATAAAAATTTGGGCAGCACTCCCCTTGTTTATACATGTTTCCACAACTTCCAAACGAGGCTAATAACATCAATAGCCAAGCACCAATTAAGGGCACAACCAAAACAGCAACAAAAGGGATTTACACACCCACTTCTCATGTAAATTTAGCCTCTTAATCCACATTAAAACAGCCCACAAAAATAGTCCATGTTCCAACAACAACGAGGGTAGAATGTGAAGCATTTCTACACCTTTCTACACCCTTATTCCTTTAGGACTTACATTAGCAATTACCACACTTTAAACATGCATAATGGTAACTAAATTTTCAGCATTATAACACCACAAAAGTCCCTAAAACAGTCCATATCCATCTCAACATGTCCAATGATTTCATGCAAGTTTTTAGCCACAACATGTCATAATTCCATAACTCTTCTCTTAACTCCTAAAATCCAATTCCATATTTCAATACTTCCATATAACTAATTTTAAACTTTCATATCAATGTTTCCTTTCAATTTCATCATGCAATTAGTGATAATAATAACAACAATAACCAACGAATCCAACAATCACCAAAATCTGTCCCAAATTGGCAACTAGCCCAAAATTATCACATGCATTGTTTAAATTCCAAATTTTTCCTTAACACAAATTCATATCCTTAATTCTAGCAACATGCATTCCAATTAGATTATAGAAAGAAGAATTTTATACCTCAATTTCGTCCAAAAAAGTCCGCACGGTTTGCTCACTGCCCGGGGTCCGAAAATCCCCACTGTTTTTGTATTTCTTTCCCTTTTTTGTTCACTTCTTCAACTCCAATTGACATGCAAGTGTTCTACAATGTTAAGTCATCATCCCTACATGTTTTTCTTCCAAAATTTCATCCCAAAAATCTCCAAATTTCTGGGCAATTCTCGGCAAGCAGTGGTTGTTTTTGCCACTGTTTTTGGTGTTGTTTTGGCTTCTAATTTTTGATGAAAAATGTAGTCTAAGAAGAAGAGATAAAAACCTTAAATTTGGTTATGGGTGGGGGGTTTCTCGGCTGGCATGGAAGAGAGAAGATATGAGAGTTTTTGGTTAAGTTAGAATGAAGATGAAGAGGTGAGTGTAGGTTATAAAAAATCTGAATTTTCTTGTTACACTTTGGCCCCCAAGTTCTTCAATTAATAAATCTCAAACCCACTTCTTTTAATTTCTGAGAATTTCATAAGGCTCGTATCCTCCATGTCATAATTTTATAATACATTATTAACCCATATCAGGACTATACAATTTTTATAAGTTTCCAACGTCACCCTCATTGTGAACAACATCTTTCTGGAATCACATCCTCTTGTATACTAATTTTCGGTATTTGAATCCTTTTTCCTTAATCTTACGAGGTGTAATAGGTTCTCAACTTCTGCTTTGTAATGTCGGAACGCTTCAAAGGCTTCATCCTTACTTTTTAACAAGTAAAGGTAACAATACCTTGTGCTATCGTCAATGAAAGTCACAAAGTACTTGTTCCCCCCTCTAGTTTGTGCGAACTTCAAATCACATATATCTGTATGAATAAGTTCTAGAGGAGCGGTATTCCTTTCGACTGATTGAAAATGAAGTTTGGTGAGTTTTGTCTCTACGCACACCTCACACTTACGTTGAGGATTTACGTCGACAGACGGCAACAACTCCATCTTTACTAGCCTTTGAATAGACTTGTAGTTAACGTGTCCTAATCTATGATGCCATAAATTAGAAGACTCAAACAAATAAGAAGAAGGTTCAACTTTATTACTTGGACGCAATACAAACATGGCATTCACTTTGAAGAGGCCTTCACAGATGAAACCTCTCCCCACAAATGTGTCATTCTTAGTGAGTACAAACTTATTGGATTCAAACACTAGCCTAAAACCAACATTAACCAATAAAGGTCCAGAAATTAAATTTCTTCTAATCTCTGGGACGTCCATCACTTCCTTCAGAGTGAGCTCCTTACCGGAAGTCATCTTCAGGACCACCTTTCCTACCCCCAGCACGTCCGAGGAAGCGTTGTTGCCCATGAACAGCTTCTTGTCGGTGATCGGTGTGTACGTGGAGAAGGCATCTTTGTTGGAACAGATGTGTCTTGTAGCACATGTGTCCATCCACCACTGCATCGAATTCTCAACCAAGTTGGCTTCTAGCACCACTGCCGAGAATTCCTCAATCATGTCATCCAGGAGCGTGTCTTTGACGACGTTAGCTTGCGCCTTGCCTTTCGACTTGGCTTTCTGTTGTTGCTCAGTCTTGAGCTTACGGCATTCCTTGATCCTATGACCAGGTTTTCTACAGTGGTGACAGTTACCTCTGAACGTCTCCGCTGCGTGGGCCTTGCCTTCTTTCTGAAACTTCCGCTTCTTGCTTGGGTTCCCTTTGGGCTCAGCCAGATTTGCCTTTGCCTCAGCAGGTTGTTTACCTCTAGGTAAGGCCTTCTTGTTACCTTCCTGGATTTGGAGTTTGATAACAAGCTCTTCAAAGGTCATCTCCTTTGTCTTGAGTTTTAAGTAACTCATTCCACGAAGGAGGTAACTTTTCAATCATCGATGCAACCAAAAACTGCTCGTTTGGTTTTAATTCTTCCAAATCCAGGTGATGTATCATCATTTGGAATTTTAGAAATTTTCCAACGATGAACTTCTTAGTACCCGCATCTTGCGCGTTGTACTTCTTTTGCAGTTTTTCCCACAACTCTTTGGCAGTGCCAGCGGTGTAATAAATCGTGTAGAGAGGGACTGCTAAGCAGTTCAGTATGTAATTCTTGCACATGAAATCGCTATGATTCCATGCATTACGAACCATCTTCATGCCATTAATGACATGGATACCAAGGCCCCCTTCACCCGTTTCATTAGGCGAAGAGTCCATATCATCTCCAGCTTGTGGAGGATCTTCCGTTAGGAACCGGGCCATGCCCATAACGGTTAAGTAGAACATCATCTTTTGCTGCTATCTCTTAAAGTAGGACCCCATGAATTTTTTAGGGCGATCTTGATGGGAGGCAGAAGGTGGAGCACCAATGATCGAGGAAAGCGTGAGTTGCTTCCTTAAGCGATGTGATAGCAGCAGTGAAAAGCGGCAGAGTTGCTTTGCCTTGACCCGAGAGCGGCGATGGCGGGAAAGCGACATTGTTACCTTGAGAGGCAGCAGCAGTAGCAGCAGCATCGGTCATATTTCCAGCCATGTTGCAGTAGTTACAGTAAGCTAATATTATCTTAAACTTATTGGTTACAAAGGTGTAGGAAATGGAAATTACAAATAACTGCTACGTAATACAAGAACTGAAACTATAATTCAACAACAAATTGAAAATTACATAGAAATTGATGAATAAACTGGAACAGTTTTTGTTATGCTAAGTCGAGTGTTTGCACTCTGTCTTTAAAACAATATTGCCCCGTATGTATCATTTCTACGTCCTGGACAATTGTCTCCCAAGATAAAACAGCAAATGAACAATTGAGCAAAGGAAACTCAAGTGCTACCGTGAAGAATTTTGAGTAATGAAATGATGCTTGGAAGATTGTAGGAAGATGAATTCGTTTCTGTTTGTGTTAAGTGTAAAGTGTAGCTCAACAATGGTGACAAAGGGGTTTTTAAATAGTTGAAGGAGAGGCTGATGAACTGCCTCCATAAGTGCCATTACTGGCCAAGTAATGGCAATTATGGAGGTAGTAATTCCTCCAAAATAAATGGTGAAGATGTGCAACGGATTGGCCATTTAGTAAGAGTAATTCAGCCAAAATAAATGGCTGAATTGAGTGATGATGGACGTTTCTGCTCTCTGCCCAATTCTGACTTTCTTGAAACTTTAGGGACCAAACTGTATATGTTGAAACTTTAGGGACCAAACTGTACATATGAAAGAATTCTGATTCAAACTGTATACATGAAACTTCAGAGATCAAACCGTATATATGACAAAGTTCTCTGGTCCAAAAATATAATATCAGAAGAAGCACAGCCCATGAACCCGGACCGGACGGGCGGCGGCGGCGCGCGTATGGGCTTTCCTTGAACCGAAGCACATCTAGGTCCTCCTTCCTTTAAACACATGGGATACCCCTTGGGGTCCCAAACCCCAAGCCAACTTTGAGACTTATAAACAAAACAATTCTTTCTTCCTCCACCGATGAGGGAGAATTGATTTAAATACCACACTTTTCCATGCTTCAAACACCTCACTTCGTGGACCAATATCTCTTTCATTTCTCAATGAAATTTGACGATCCTTGACCCTACGGTTATCTACGTACTTAGTAGATCATGCACGTGTGAAGAACCGGATTCTCCAACATGCGTAACACTAGTGTTTAAGCCGTTAAAGTTGGTCGGACGCAACTCCCGCCAAAGGCAAATTTCCAACAGCTAATTCATCCATAAGCAAAGAAAAAGTGTCACAAGTGTCGTTTATAAGTCATGTGGGAAACTGTCCATCTTAAGAAGCTTCATGTACTACAGTTTTTGAAAAATTAGGTAGAATGTGATTACACCTATTTTTATTTCTAAAACGAACTATACCGAAGTTATCTATGAGGTAATCAATAAATTCATATATATTTTTCACGAATAAGTATTTGAAAATTATTTCAAGCAAATGCACATCCCCTTTTTTTCTCGACAAATTAGTTCCTTTAATATCATTGCCAACTTTCTTGCATTTGATAGTATATGATTTTTTCCATACTTTTTACGAACCACAATCTGCAATACCTCTCTAATTGTCATAATTTCAACAATGAATGATCTCCTAACCAATTTAGTTGGAGAGCCAAAGACATGAAGTACCAAATCACAAATTTACTTATAAAATTGTAATTATAATTTTTTAAAAGTTTTTAGCTAAATATTGAATACTAACTCTAATTCTAGAATAATTGGTTTGTACAATACTTCTTTTGCTAAAAAAAAAAAAGAGAAGATAACACTTATTATCTAGAGACTTAAGTAATTTAATTGACTAATATACAATATGGTAAGTCGTGTCCAATTGAGAGACAGACTTGTAAAATTATCCCACTAGTAATGATGAAAAATGGCATTTATTAATCAAAGCTGCCCAATTGGGCCCTAAACCAACAATATGGTTAACGACTTTTATTCTGTTTCACAAAAGAAAAAGGAAACAAGGAAAAAGCATATACCTATACATTTTTCATCTATGACAATCTGTAAAGAAAAAGACAACCACATTAAGAGGAGCCCAATCAAAAGGTACATTGATGAGCCCAGATAATGACCCCTGCCCAATTGGGCCACCTTACATAATTGAGCATCCTGTGGCATTTTCATCATTGAAGTACTCATCACATCTGCTCATACGACAACCCCTTCCGTAGCCATACGGCCCAGGCCCAGGCCCAGGCCCATAGATATATCCATAGTTATCATAACACGGGGGCGGAGGGACCGGTCTCCCGTACCCGGAATAACATGGGCCCCCGGTATGACCTTCGTAACATTGTCCACAACAATATCCTGGTGGCGGCCGTGGATATTCTTGAATTGGCATTAGCATTAGCATTACGGGCTGTGGTGCTGGCGGCAGTGGTTGAGGTTTAGGAGCTTCTTTGGGCTTGGGCTTCTCAACTTCTTTCGGTTTTTCCGGGGCTTTGGGCTTCTCAACTTCTTTCGGGTTTTCCGGGGCTTTTGGCTTCTCGGGCTCCTTGGGCTTTTCGGGTTGTTTGGGCTTTGGAGGCTCTTTTATTTCAATGCTCTTAATTACTCCACATCCTTTACTACACAATTTGTCACGAAATTTTTCAGGATTGCAGCACACCACAGTGATTATGATTGTATTGGCCTTCTCATCATATAGTTGGTCTCTAATTTCTATTGCCCAAAAAAGGGGAAAAATTAAAACTAATGCTTATCCATATGATCACATCTTCTCCATCATAATATTGAAATTCAAGAAAAAGAGACTTACGAGGGAATTTACAGAGAATTTTTTTGACCTTCTTATAGCAGCTAGAACACTGAAGATCAACCTTGAGTATCATTATGGTGGACTATTAAATTAAACAAAAATTAAAGTAAGATGGGGTTATTAATTAGTACTTTCACACACAATTAATCAAAGCTCTTACAGAAAGATTTTCTGAACCACATTATGCAAGAATGAGCTAGTTTTAATTTTTATGTGCAACTGAAAAGACAATAGGAGAAAAAACAAAGCACGATTATATGATCATATTTCTACCGAAATCTTTTTCAAATATAAAAATTCAGATTATTGAATTAGACAAAAGAGTTATATATGGAAGAATCATAAACATACCTTGTCACCCATGGTTGATCCTTTTGCTGAAAAAATGATTTTTTTGTGGATAGAAGATAGTATATAGTTGTAGTGAAAATAGTATGGAAGGAATAAAGTAGGAACATGTCTTAAATGAAAGTTGAAATTAGTGATATCATCAAAATTGGCAGCCACTAAAATCTGTGGGGGTACTTAGGAATAAAGTAGGAACCCTCCATTTGCATGTACTACTGGCTTTGATAGTCACATCTCACCTTTCCTTTGTTACTATCAAATGTTATTTGATAAGAAAGTGTTTAAGATAATTTTTAATATCGCTCTAAAAAAATATTTTAGAGCGATATTACCTCCACTTTGGGTAGAGTGTACGCAGATCTTACCTCCACCTTGATAGATAGAGCGGCTGTTTTCGGAAGACCCTCGACTCAAGACAAAACATAATCACAAGCAAAGCAAGAAAGACAAAGCAAAGCAACTTACGAGAACTAGGGAGAATAGTTAAAACCAAACCGATAGCGATGATATACTTTCTTTGAGTCGAGAGTCTATAAAAAAAATCTCTCTCCCTATACCAAGATAGAAGTAAAGTCTCCATACATACTATTCTTCTCAGATCTCACTTATAAGACTATATAGGGTATAAATTGTTGTTGTTGTAACTGATAGCGATGATGTAGAAAAATCAAAGGTCAACATCATTAGTACTAAAAAAATGTGTGATTCTTTTAGATAGAAATTTAGTGCCAAAGTTGGTAGGGAAGGGCTGGTAGTGAGGGACCACTCTAAATCGATAAATCCTAGGTTGGCTATATCATCTGATAATTATACAAGTTCTGTTTCATTCTTAAAAATGTTTTAACTCATATAAATTGCCAGTATAAATTTTGCTTATAGTACTATATATCATGTCATACGTCTGAGTGTTTAGGTAAATTGAAAACAACGTAACTTGCAATAAAAAAATTATTTTAGAACATGTAACGATTGTGGTGAAGTTTTTAATGTATGTGAAGATAATTAATCAGACACACATCTCCTTTGTGTGAAGTTGTTGATGTATATGAAGGTAATTAATCCGACGCGCATCTCCTTTAAACACACATATTGCTTTGTGTTACTTGTACTTTCTGGCCCTTACATTGTACAAAAATATGTTCATTTTATATGATGGCGTTGGATTGACCATAAAAATAAAAAATAGAAAACAATTATTAATTTCTTGAAGATTCTGAAAGTTATATATAAAAAAATAGAGTAGTGTCAAACATTTTAAAACCTACTTATTGCTTTAATTTTGTTATATAAACTTAATAATTCTAGTTACTGTCTTTTATTGATTACTTTCTAGTAAATAAGACTCATATAAGGAAAATGCAAGAATCTCACGAAACTGGGTTCGTTTTACATTAACTTCGGCAAGATGGGTCACACTTGCAACACAAGTTAAAGGGTATGTTTTTCGGGACATAAATTCTTTAAGGGATCAAATACAAGTTGTGGTGGATCACGTAAATAACTTATGTTCCAGAAGACATAAATTACATTTGAGGGGCAAAAATTAAAGATCAGTCCATTTGAAGGGAAAACCCTGCAATTTCTTGCAAGTTAAATAGGAAAATAGAATCCATATGGGCTTCGATGCTTCTGGGCTTTAACTAACTTTAAAAGTTCGGCCCCCAACAAAATGATTTGATACTTTATAAGAAATTATATGACTTGAGGTTGTAACATGATCTAAAAAATAAATGAAAAAATTGTCTCGATCATACCTAAGTAATAATAAAATAAGTGATTTTGGAGAGATCAAATAAAAATAAAACCCGTCTCACACGGTAGTACCACGTTGAGGCAATAATCCAAATGATTTCACTCTGGATGTCCTAAAGAAATAACCAACACAATCAGAAACTTGTAGCAAAGTAGCACTTCATAGTCCACAAACTTATATTTTGGTATGATTGAATAAAGACCGATACATACTATAGTAATTAGTTTTTCCCGTCGTGATTGCGGTTTTGACCCTTTTTGCCATCATCGTTGTTACGGTTTTGACTATAATTTTCAGAGAATGATTGAGGGTCATCGGTTTCTTGGGACGTGGCTGCCACCATGGCGGAATGTGCTTCGATTGCGGCCTTTTTCGCCAACCCTGTCTCTTCTAGAGTGAGCATGGAACGTGCTTGGTAGAAGGGTGAGATAGGGTTGCTTTGGCGAAGGAGAGTTCCAACCCCATTATATGCTTCGGTGAGGCCCGCAACCATTTGAAGAACGAGATGATCATTCGTGATTGGTTCTCCGACGTTCTTGAGTTGATCCAATAATTCCTTGAGCGTTTGACAATATACGGAGGCATTCGGGAAATCCTCCATAGTGGTGTGAGAGAATTCTTGCTCAAGTGTTACGACACGAGAATTTTTGTTATCTTGGAATATATCACGCAACCTATTCCAAACTTCCATCGTTGTTGCGTCGGGTTCGATAATTGTATGCAAGAGGTCCGTAGAGATGGTGGAATAAATCCACTAGAGAACCGTAGCATCAAGGGTTACCCATAACTCCATGTCATCATCGGTGGACGACACTTTTTCCTTGCCTTTCTTCGGTTTAACGATGTGATGGAGGACTCTATGAGACCTTGTGTGAATTTTAAAAAGTTCCGCACATGTTGCATATTGGACGTTCTCAATTTCAAGGACGATAGAGATGTTGTTCTTGATGTTGGAGACTGCAAGAGCAGGATGAAAGGTATTTTTTGAGTCAGACATGGTTGACGGGAGAGGAGGTAAGACATTAAAGGTGGGGCACGGCGGAAGTTAGAGTAGGAGGTAGGAGAGGATGATTTGCCATAGACTACTGATACCATGAAAGAGAATAATTAATCGATTATTTTCATTAGTTAATTAGCTTATGTACAAGACATACAATAGTGATTCTAGGCTACAATTATGGAAACTAATTATAGAGCTAACTAATACAAATCACTAACAATCTTTACCACATCACTAAATATATTTACATATATCTATCAATATTCTATCACTTATTTTATTAACTTTACCATATTTCAAATTCACTGCAATTAATTAAATAAAAATTGACACACATAATTGGTTTGGTTTTATTAAAACAAAATTGAAGGAAAAACTGAACTAAACCGACAAATTCTATATGTAAATTTTTATAATTATTTATATAGTTGGCAGCAAGGAATGCCGTAGGATTGGTCATTTAGGAAGAGTAATTCAGCCAAAATAAATGGATGAATTGAGTGTTGTTGACGTTTCTGATCTCTCTGCCCAATTCTGACTTTCTGGAAACTTCAGGGACTAAACTGTACATATGAAAGAATTCTGGTCCAAACTGTACATCTGGCAAAGTTCTCTGATCCAAAAAGATAATATCAGAAGAAGCACAGCCCGTGACCCTGGACCGGACGGGCGGCGCGCGTGTGGCCTTTTCTCGAACCGAAGCACATCTAGGTCCTCCCTCCTTTAAACACATGGGATACCCCTTGGGGTCCCAAACCCCAAGCCAACTTTGAGTCTTATAAACAAAACAATTCTTTCTTCCTCCACCGATGAGGGAGAATTGATCTCATACCACACTTTTCCATGCTTCAAACACCTCACTTCGTGAACCAATATCTCTTTCATTTCTCAATGAAATTTGACGATTCTTGGCCCTACGGTTATCTACGTACTTAGTAGATTATGCACGTGTGAAGAACCGGATTCTCCAACATACGTAACACTAGTGTTAAGCCGTTAAAGTTGGTCGGTCGCAACTCCCGTCAAAGGCTAATTTCCAACAGTTACTACCAAAACTTAAAACAAAAAGGGGCTAGTTGTTACTTCAACTCTGCTGCAGTTTAACTGTCCATGCATGATCCAAGTAAGTTTTCAAGAAATCTAAATGCTATTTTTTGGGGTAAAAATTAATCTACATCGGGTACAATCATACATCTTTATAACAATCATTCTCTGTAATAATTATTTCACTATAATAACTAAGTTTTGTTTTTGAAATTGATGTTCATGTTATGTTCTTTATAACAACACTTTGCTATAGCAGTCAAAACATTTCAAGACAAACATCGTCATTATAAAAAAGTTTGATTGTATTTACATCAAATTCGTGAATGCAAAACAAGTGTCTTTCATCCATGTATTTTGTCACTTAACCATGACTAGGTGTTATGTACTCCCATTTTAATAAGATTAAATTATTTAATTTGATGTAAACGTCTCGGGTGAATAAGTCTTTTACCATATTTTGAACAATATACACTAAACGCTCCTAGATGCCTCGAAGTTATACTATAAAATGGTAAAGGGTTGATTTTCCGCTGTAGTATCCGAAATTGAGTTATTGTTTCATCAGTTAAATTTTTAGTTTAATCTTACAACATCGTAGGGAAAAGTTGTGTTTGGTTCGTTGACCCTTAAGGAAACTCCAACCTAAGGGTAATTAGTTGAGGGGGTAAATATGAACATATTTTTTTCAGAAAAAATATATTGGACACGCAGTCCATCCATTTCATGCTGGAGCCCATTAATAGTAAGGGCGAATACGAGATACATTTGCTAACTACAAGTGTATAAATAAACCAAAAAATCCAACGGAGGACAAAATTGAGCAATATCAAATAATACATGACCAAATTTGAACCTTTTTCCTTATAAGATGTTGAGAATAATTTGATTATTGATTATCATTTTCTATATTGACAGGCCATGATGCATGCAAGTTTGAGGTTATTCCTTCATTATTTTCATTAATGAAAGAGTATATATATAATTTATAATTTTTTATAATTAAAAAATTATATTCCTATTCTAATCCCAAAACTTTATTCTAGTTATACAAGAATTCTATAATTATGGTAAGTGTAGAAGACTAATTAATACAATATTTACACCAAGTAAATCTCTCCAAAAACCATGATATACACGGGTTTGTATACCGTGTATACCACGGTATACAAACCCATGTATATCACGGGTATAACTAATACACCCCGACAGTCATAGCGGGCGGTCGTCGTACGCTGAGACTATCCTAAAATCTTCAAAGAGTACTGACGGAAGACCTTTGGTAAAGATGTCCGCAATTTGATACCTGGAAGGGACATGTAAGATGCGTACTTGCCCACGAGCTACCTTTTCGCGAACAAAATATATGTTCATCTCAATATGTTTAGTATGTTGATGTTGAACTGGATTGCCAAAAAGATATACTACACTAACATTATCACAATAAATTAAGGTAGCTTTTTGAATGGGAAAGTGAAGCTCTAAGAGAAGATTACGTAATTAACATGATTCAGATACCACATTGGCCACCCTATGATACTCGACGCCGTTTGGCAGACCATGAGACCAAGTTATCACCAAGAAACATACAGTAACCAGACGTAGATCGTCTAGTGTCCGGACAACCAGCCCAATCAGTATATGTATAAGAGACAAGTGTAGAGACCAATTGTCGCGCCCGTTTTTTACCTGCTCGGGTCAAAGCGGAGCACAACGTATCCGGTGATTCCTGGGTATCGAAATTGAGGAGTCACCACCTAATTATTTTTTTACGGTGAATTAGGACACCTAAATATTAAACTAAATGCTGCAATATAAACTCCGATTTTAATGGTCTGTGAAACTAGTGAGATTCTAGGTAAGGGTTCTTTATTATCCTAAAGGGAAGGGGTTAGACATCCTTTAAGATCCGCTAACTTGCGGTTATCCGGTCAAATTCAGATTTAATATGCTAAAAATGCATGTTTGAAAGATATGAAGTTTAAGGAAAGGATATTGCAAATAATTTGATTTAAAAGGATGCATTTTTTACCAAATTGCAAGGCTATATTAAGCGTTAGTTTTTAAAAAAAAGTGTATTTGCATGACATAACTTATAAAGTGTATGTAGGAAAACATACATTTGTAAAGCATTATTTATTTAGAAAAATACATATTTGGCAAGTGAATAATAAAAGCAGCAGATTTTTTTTTGAAAGACCTTTCAAGATTGCAAATCGGATAAAATGCAAACCTTAACTTTTTTTTTTTTGAAAGAGGTAAAAGTATGCCTAACGAGCCCTAAAATGAAGTAACTAGCGGCTAAATTTGAACATACAAGACGACCCTAAGCGAACAAAGCTAGCGGTTGGTTTCCAATTCAAACGAGCCTAAGAAATAAACTAACGGCAATTAGACTATCCTATTCATTCATCTATTCGCGGCCTAATTATTCTAAACATTCTAATGACAGTACATAATTAAATAATTATTACAATCCAAATAATAATGAAAGACAAAATTAGACAATAAATAGAAGTAGTGGCTAGGACGGATGACGATATCATCGGCACCCTATTTGTTTTGAAGTTCCGAGAGCGGGGAATGCAATGAACATAGATGTAGTTCTTCATTTTGGACGAAGTCATGATGAGTCTCATAACGAGACTCTTCGTTACTCCCGATGCATTTCATGTAAATAAAAGAAAAGAAAAGGATTAGTAGACGGAACGAAAATATAAACACATGTATATTCCTAATATATATATATACACGAAATATACAACATTAAATATACATAGGAATGAATACTCATGGCCATATAATTTACATATCCTTAAGACATTATTTTTTTTCCAGATTTTGGCACATTAAAGTAGCCGAAGAAAGAATATACACTAACACAACCGGCTCTAAATTTAAACAAGAATAAAAGAGGCAAGGAAGACCAATGTATAAATTATGTAAACATACATGATAAATTCCATTGAACTCATCTTAATCTTAAAGAAACACGACATTCATAAACTTAAACCAAACGCACATACTATTGTATTAAACATGGATAATATACTCCCTTTAAAATTGCACATATTAATCTAGAATATAACATGTATTTATCGTCATTTTAATTAAAGTATGCTCATTTTTTTTGATTAATTAGGCAGCCCCCAAACTAACAACTTACACAATGTACAATAATTTGAATATCAACAATCCGCTAAGTGTCCTAAGAGTATCTAATCAAGCCATAGCCCTTCCAAACACGTATTAATCTTACATTATCCGTATTGCATTTAATAATGAACCCAAGATACCTTACTAAAGCTAATGATAATAATTAGTTAACCAAAATATCGAGGCAATATCATCTATCACATATCTACTCCAAATCAGAAATATCCCAACGACATATATACAATTATAAGCAAAACGTCGCATTACCATATTGATTAATCAAAACTATATTACTTATCCAAATATCATACTAAATCAAGCATAGACACACAATCAAATACGCTTAAAGGAATATAGAAGAATTGGAGCGAGTCTAACCTTTTCCGGGTAGCAAACCGAGGCGTTGTTTTGAATCGTCGAATCCACTCGGAAATGTTAGAATTCTGATTTGTTGTAGATTTTTTTGAATTCTGATTTTTTTTCTCTGAAATAGGATTCTGTTTTCTGATGTTCGACCCGACCCGGAATGTCCCGACCCGACCGGCAGTGACCCGACCCGGAACCGAAAAAAACAGTGAAAAAATAGCTAAAAATCCAGATTCTTCAACACCAAAAAACCAATAATTTCGACCTATATTTTTCGAAATCTTTAAGTTGAAGAACACATGCAAGAACAAAGAAGTGTTCTTAAGAAGATTTCGGATATTTTTTAGTGAAGAACAATACAAACAAATACAATACAACCAAAACTTAAACCTAAATTTCAAACTAAAAATATCGACCTAAAGCTCCAAAAAAAAACCTTTGGAATCCGAAATCCAACCCCAAAACAGTGCAAAAATGGGGTTTTTATAGGTCTCAAACTCAACGTTCAACACCCCCCCCCTCATACCCCCCTAAAAATGAATTCGAATTTCAAAATAAAGGGGACAAAAATCTAATTTTTTTGGGGCGATTTCTTGGGGCATGTGTTGCGGATTTTGGGGGGTGTGTTGGTGAGGGGATGGGTTCGGCGGTGTCAGGGTAGGGTGGTGGCAGTGGTGAGGTGATGGGGGGTAGGGGTGCGGCGACGTAGGGTGCGTAGGGGTGCGGCGATGAGGGGTTAGGGTTGTTAGGGTTTATATCTTGTTTTTTTTTTTGGGGCTTTGGGGGTTGGGTTTAAAGGGTAAAGGGTAATGGGTTTGGGCAGGCCAGATTGGGTTGGGCTGAGGGTTGGGTTTAAAGGGTAAGGGGAATGGGTTTGGGAGATTTTGGCTGAGGGGTTGAAGGGAAAAAGGGAAAGGGAATTGGGCCGCGGGTTTGGCCGATTGGGCTTGGGGAAATAAAAATGGGTGATGGGTATAAAGGGGAAATGGGTATTTAATTGGGGAGTTTGGTTTTGGGCTTGTTTTGGTGTGGGCCGAAAATTGGGGGGTTTGTTTTATTTTGTGGGTTTTGATTTATTTTGGGTGGTGGGAGATTAAATGGGTTAGAAATTGTTTTAGGTTTTAAAAAAATATAAAAGGGGTTTTAACATTAAAAATATTATTTTTGTAAAAGATGTGAATTATTTAAAATAACGTAACGATGTGATAATGCGTTTGAGCGCATTCATGTGCTCAACTCGAGGATCATACATATCTTATGCGCATTCATGTGCTCAACTCGAGGATCATGCATAAACAAACACACATACTGGATGGCATAGGTAATATCAGGTCTCGTGAAGGTAAGTTACTGAAGTGCCCATGCAATACTGCGGTAGTGGATCGAATCCTCATACGGTGAGCCAGCCGCAGCATCCAGCTTGGGTTTAGTATCAACTGGAGTGGAAGTAGACTTGCATGAGGACATGTCAGCTCGCTCAATAATCTTAAATGCATACTTTCGTTGTGATAAGAATAACTCACCTACATGACGAGTGACAGCAATCCCAAAAAAATAACTCAAGGGCCCCAAGTCTTTCATAGCAAACTCAGAACTGAGCATGGTCATGATAGACTTGCGCAATGCATCCGTAGAGGCAGTCAAGATAATATCATCTACATATAATAGAATATAAGCCAGGGAAGAACCACGATGATATATGAACAATGAATTATCAGATCTGCTGTGCGAAAAAACAATAGACAAAACAAAGTCTGCAAATCTCTTATACCAAGCCCGTGGGGCTTGCTTAAGCCCATATAAGGACTTCTTCAATAAACAGACATGATGAGTGTTGACACCCAATTTTGTCCCATCTTTTATGATTTTATTCGTAATTTTTAATATTTTGACACTTTTAAAAATAATTTTAAAATATAGGCATATATGTGTATATCCTCTTATTATTATTATTATTCACATTTTTTATCATTTGCATTTTTATAATAATCATAAGTTTTATCCGAAATTCTATGTTATTTTATTCTCGCAAAATTGCATCGCATTTCCTTTTTTATTAAGCATTAAATATTTCACAAATATTATATTTTATTATTTATCAAGTCGTTACGTTATTTTAAATAATTTACATCTTTTACAAAACAAAAAAATAATATTTTAATATTAAACCCCTCTTTTATATTTTTTAAATCCATAAACCCATTCATTTTCCAACCCAAAACAAAACAAACCCCCCATTTTCAACCAAAGCCCAAAACCGAAGCCCAACAACCATCTTTTTATTTTCCCTAACCAAAACCCATTCCCCTTATTCCCTTTCCCTTTATTTCCCCTTTATACCCATCACCCATTTTTATTTTTCCAAGCCCAATCGGCCTAACCCGCAGCCCAATTCCCTTTCCTTTTTTTTTCCTTTCAACCCCTCAGCCCAAATCTCCCAAACGCATTCCCCTTACACTTTAAACTCAACACCCAGGCCCAACCGGCGACCCGTCGGCCCAAACCCAAGACCCACATCGCTTTTAATTCCCCTAAAAACGCCCCCTACCCAAAAAAAACAAAACCCAAAACAAAAAAAAAAAATCCTAACACCCCTACCCCCTAAACCATCGCCGCACCCCTACGCCCCCGACCCCACTCGCCGGTCACCTCGCCCCTGCCACCACCGACCCCTGACACCACCAACCCCCCTCTGTTACGCCGACACCCGAAAATCCGCGACCCATGCCCCTCAAATCCGCGATTTTGGCTCCTTTATTTTGAATTTCAAACTCGTTCTTGGGGGGAAATCCACCTATAAATACCCCATGTTGTTCTTCATTTTTAGGGAGGATTTTTCAGAGATTTTTCGGGATTGAAACAGATTTTTTGAAGGATTTTTCGGAAGATTATTCCATATATACATAAAATATTTGCTGTGTTCTTGATTTTAAAACATTCGCTTTCTTTGTTGTTCAAGATACAAGTCCGAAATAGGCCCAAGATTCGAAAGAAAGGAGGTGAGTTTCGTTCTTGAACTTGGGTTTTAAATGCCTCTATTCGGTTTCTGAAAAACCGAGTCCGAAAATCTGTTTTGCATTTCTTGTTGTTCTTCACTGTTTTCGGGTCGGGTCGACCCGACCCGGGGCGACCCGGTTTGGGTATTATTTTCAGAATTCTTGCATTTTCATATTTATGTATGTTGGTTATCTGAATTTGGTGTTAAAATCTGATTCGGGTCGGGTCGACCCGGTTTGGGTAATATTTTTAGAATTCTTGCATTTCATTTTCTTGTTATTGGTTATCTGAATTTGGTGTTAAAATCTGATTCGGGTTTGGACCACTGATTCGGTCCAACATCGACCGCCTGGTCGACGGTTTGAGCAATATTTTCGTAATTCTTGCATTTCATATTTTTGTATGTTGGTTATCCGGAATTGATGGAATTATTTGATGTCGGGTTGAATCTCCAATTCGGTCAGATTCTTGACCGGTCGGGTCGACGGTTTGAATTCCCAAATTTCTTGCATTTCATGTCTTGTATATTGGTTATCTGAAAAAATGAAAAAATCTGATTCGGGTTGGCATCCGATTCGGTCGGTCATCGACCGGATCGGTCGAATCTTGCTTTGGCGTATTTCCAGATTATGGCATTTTTTCATATCATTCTTTGGGTATCTAAAAGTCCGAATTTCGATTTCATTCGGTCATCGTTCATGATCCGGTCGGATTTTTCCATAATTACTTCTTAATCTGCTTTGGTTCCCAACATTTCGTAATTTGGCCTGATACTTTAATTGCTCACCGCTCGCTTTTTATCGCTTTTATTGTTTTATTAATATTGCATTAAGGCCGATGAAATTAACTTCGGCCGCGCTTTTCTTTCGCTTCGCTTCGCTGTTTTTAGCACTGCTTTTAAGTATCCGGCAACGGATATCTCACTGCTTTTATCGCTTTTATCGCTTTGAATAAATATCGCGTCTTTTCGCATCGCTTTCTATTTCAGCCACCGCTCGGTTCCAAATTATTGTTCTATTGTTTCACTATTTTAAACTAAACACCGCGTCATTTTGGAAACTTTTTTCTCTCTCGCTCGCTTTTCCTCGCTTGTCGCCATCAAGCATTTCTTGTTTCATTTTAATTTTACTGATTTGAACACGATACTACACCGCCGATGAAAAATATCCGTCGATTTTGAGGCCTCCACGCTTGCAAAGACGGAAATATAACTTCACGGGCAATGATGAGGCTTAACCCTTTTTCCAAGATCAACATGTTTAGTAGGCGAGGTGACTAAAATAACCAACAAGTTATATATTCGCAGCCACGACGTGATTATAGTGATCTTTTCTATTTCACCCGAGAGACCAACACGTTTAGTAGGCGAGGCAATCAAAAATAAACCACGGTAGTCATATGTTTGCGACCACGACGTGATTGGAATGTTCTTTTCAAAATTTAAGTTCTGAGTTCTCCGTGATCAAAACATTCACTGCTTTGAATACGGATATGAAGTTATTTGTATTTAACTGCTTTCTAACCGCTTTGTTCTTGGCGACTGAGGATTAAAGTAAATAACGATGAATTATTCCTCGGAGTTTATTTATTTTATTTCTTTCTTTAATTCAGCTTTTATCCCGCTTTGTATTGTAATATTATTTATCGCACTTATCTAACTATTGAAATGCTTAGAATAGGCAAACTTAGGATTAATTCATAGGGTAGTTTAAGATTTGAAACCCGTCGCTAGCTTATTTATTTGTAGGCTCGGTTAAATTCAAACTTAGAAATCCTTCGCTAGTTTATTTATTTTAGGCTCGTCACGCGTATTCAAGATTTTCAAAACAACTTTTGTCATCTTTTATTTGCTTTATTAATCATACCGAATAAGTTTATCTTTTGTCAATTTACAATTCATTGATTCCCAAAATTTTACTTATTTGGCATTATAAATAAATTATTTTACTATCAATTGTCAAATACATATTTTTCCAACTCTACATGTATTTCTCTTTAAATATCATACAAATGCATATTTTGAAAAAATCTCTACATTTATCTATCTTTTAAAATGCATCTCTTTTCATTAATTATTTGCAAACATCTTTTAACTTCATGCTTCAAACATGCATTTTTTCTAGTAATAATTAACCTGAGTTTGACCGGATAACCGCAAGTTAGCGGATCTTAAAGGATGCCTAACCCCTTCCCTTTAGGATAATAAAGAACCCTTACCTAGAATCTCGCTAGTTTCGCAGACCTTAAAATTGAAGTTTACATTGCAACACTTAGTTTAATATTTAGGTGTCCTAATTCACCGTAAAAGATAATTAGGTGGCGACTCCTCAACCCTTTTTACCCAGGAATCACCGGACACGTCCGCGCTCCGCTTTGACCGGAGCAAGGTCGAAAAACGGGCGCGACAATGAGGATATTTGGGGTCACAAAATCCCAAGGGATGATGCATGTAAACAGTCTCCTTAAGATCACCATCGAGGAAAGCATTCTTCATATCTAACTAATGAATGAGCCAAGCCTTCGAAAGAGCCAGACTGAGAACAGTGCGAATGGTAACCAGTTTGACCACCGGACTAAACGTCTCACCATAATCCACGCCAACCTGCTGAGTTTACCATCACCTACAAGTCGAGCCTTATGTTTTGCAAAAGTGCCGTCAGAATTATCTTTATGAGTAAAAATTCACATAGACCGAATAATATTAACACCAGAAGGACGGGGGACTAACTCCCACGTCTTATTCACAATAAGAGCATCATATTTGTCGGTCATAGCTAATTTCCAATTCTGGTCATTTAAGGCAAACACAGGGGTTACGTGGTAGAGGGAATTTTGAGACATTAGAATTGAGATTAAAATATCTTTTTGGTGTAAAAATGTCCCTTTGACTACGAGTAACTGGACCTTGACTCGAGGAGGAAGCGGGTGGATTTTGGGCTGGTGATGGACTGGGGAAGGATTGGCCAGTATGTAGTAGGCCTGCTGACCCAATAACAGAAACTAGAACAGTGACTGGGGCAGTGGGCTGGACCACTGGAACAGTACCGAGATCGGTACTGGGCCGGTAGTCTGGCCCACTGGATTGGATCGACGAAACTGGTGGACCAGTGGGAAGTTGGCCCGTTGGCAAATTTTGGGTGCGGGACATGTCCGATAAATGGTGGATCATATATGGGGAGACATCGTCATCTAAAAAATTATACGAACTAGGCCCAGGACTACTCACTTTAGCAAACGAAAATTGGATTTCATCAAAAAGAACATGACGTCTAACGATGATTTTATTAGACGATAAATCAAAATATTTGTAACCACGATGATTAGAGGGATATCCCAAAAACACACAAGGGGTAGAACGGGCTTGAAGTTTGTTAATTATAGTTAACGAAAAGAGCGGATAACATAAGCACCCAAAGACCCTAAGATATGAATACGAAAGAGTCTTATTATATAAGATTTGAAGAGATGAGGAATATGCCAAACCTTTGGTAGGAAGTATGTTAAGAAGATAAGTAGCCATTTTGAGAGCATGATGCCAAAAGGAATGTGGTACTGAAGCATGGACCAATAACGTTCGGACAATGTTATTAATGGTACGAATTTTTCGTTCGGCTTTCCCATTTTGTGAAGACGTATGAGGACAAGAAAAATAAAAAATAATGCCATTATTTGCACAAAATTCCCGAAACAACCCATTATCATATTCTTTGCCATTGTCACATTGAATGTTCTTTATTTCTCGTTCGAATTGGGGACGGATGAATGCTCTAAATTTTAAGGTGGAAAAATGTGAGATATTTTGTTAATGAAAAACTCCATAGAATATTAGAACAATCATCCAAAAATAGAGCATAATAACGATGGCCCACAGAACTTGAAACGGGAGATGTCCATAAATCGCTATGAATAATATCAAATGACATTAAAGTACGAAAAGTGGAGGCTACAAATGGTAATCTAACATGTTTTTCTAAAGGACAGGATTGACAAAAGGGAGTACTAGGCGTACCCTTACAAGAAATAAAATTGTTTTTATGTAATGAAGAAACAATAGACGACCTAGGGTAACCCAAACGTGCATGCCATAAGGAAGGAGCGAGAGCTGCAAAAGTAGATGGCAAGGCTTGACTCGAGAGACCGGATGTGGGCGTGATAGGATAATGATCTCCCCTACTATCACATCTCATGAGAGGAATCCCCATCTTGAAATCCTTCACAGAAAACCCAAAAGGATCAAGATCAACAAAAACCCAACTGTCATTGGTGAATTTACGGACAGACACCAAATTTTTAATTAAGTTAGGGGCATGAAGGACATTTTTTAAAACAAGACGTGGATGGGGGGGGAGGCAAAGTTTTATGACTGTAACCACGAATTGGAATTGAATTGCCATTTTCAACAATTATGCCACGATTAGTGCTCAAATTGGAATAAGACGAGAGAGTACCTTGGTCGAACGTCATGTGAGTAGTGGCTCCGGTGTCCATGTACCAATTTGCATCCGGATAATTTAATCCAAGCGTGTGCATCGCGACTTAAATGTCGGTAGGGGTGGGGCTCGCTGCATGGTGGGCCTGCGGAGGCCGAGACCCAAGCACACCCGCTTGCTGCCCCGGCCCACTGCTGCTCCTCGGGTACCACTGCTGACCCGAAAAATTAGGCCTATTGTTGGGGGGAATTTGGGCCCAATTTCTCGGGTATTACTTTGATGGAAAATAGGGATTGTTTGTCCTAGGCCCACAGCCATGGGCCCCAAGGTTGTGGCCAGTTGGCTTGCGGCCCACTTCCTCGAGGCCCATTGCCACCCTCGTTATTGCCACCTCAGTTTCCACCACAATTTTGTCATTATTTTTGCGATTCTGACCCTTTTTTGCCAACGTTGTTGCGGTTTTGGCCGGAATTGTTGGAGACGGAGGGAGAAAAATCGGACTCGATCACCATGAAGACTGAAGGGGCCTATTGGCCGCTTTCTTAGCCAAGCATGCTTCTTCGAGAGTGAGCATGGAACGGGCCTGATAAAACTGCGGAAGAGGACTGCTCTGACGAAGTAGCGTACCGATGCCACTATAGGCCTCAGAGAGACCTGCAACCATTTGAAGGACAAGACGGTCATTGGTGATGGGCGCACCAACGTTGCGGAGTTGGTCCGTCAATTCTTTCAACCTTTTGCAGTATGCTGAAACGTTAGGGAAATCTTCCATATTAACGTGGGAGAATTCATGCTCAAGGGTAACAACATGAGAATTTTGATTATCTTGGAATATATCACGTACTCTATTCCAAGCATCCATCGACGTAGCGTCTGATTCAATAATCGTTTGCAACAGCTCGGTAGAGATAATAGAGTAAATCCACTGAAGAACGGTAGCATCAAGGGTCATCCACAACGTACGATCATCCTCGGGTTTAGGCACCTCTGTATCCGTAGGAGCCGCAGGGATAATGTGATGGAGGACTTGATGCGAGCGTGCGTGAACTTTGAACAGTTCGGCCCACATCGCATATTGAACGTTTTCTATTTCAAGAATGATAGGGATGTGATTCTTGATGTTAGAAACAGTAAGGGCAGGGTGAAACATGTTCTTAGCTATAACAACAACGCAAAACGTGATGTAGGGATTGGGAAGAAGAATTTGGGAAGAGGAAAGGTACCACGGGGGCACGAAAACCGAGAAGAGAGGCTCGAAAATTGATGCAAAAGTGGACGGAATTTTGAGAGGATTTTATACCTAGACTACTGATACCATGAAAGAAATAATCCCTTCATTATTTTCATTAATGAAAGAGTATATATACAATTTATAATTTCCATAATAGGAAAATTTTATTCATATTCTAATCTCAAAACCCTATTCTAGTTGTACAAGAATTCTATAATTATGGTAAGTGTACAAGACTAATTAATATAATATTTACACTAAGTAAATCTCTCCAAAAACTGTGATATACACGGTTTTGTGTACCGTGTATACCACGGTTTCACATATGGTAATGTTGCCTTGTGAAACCGTGATATGCATGATATACAAACCCATGTATATCACGGGTATAACTAATACCTTGATCGAATCTTCTTTCCCAGATTGGAAGAGTTAAATTAAACTTTTGTTTTTCTTGTTATTCCTTCTTTTGTCTATTTATGTGTTTTGATTATTACTTACGTAAACGTAACAAATAATATACTGCATGGAATGAGTTGAGAATTTCGCTTTGAGTATCCAATGCCATTCTTTATTTATTTTTTCCCGCTTTTCCTTCTATTTTTACTCTCCTTTTCCCTGCCATGGGAATTTGTAAGATAGAGAGAGTTAAAAAGATTAACGGGGGAGAAATAAAATAAAGTAAAATAAATTAAAAGAGTGCATTATAGTAAAAATCTCGCATCTTATGACCTTGAGCGGGACTAGCATGGAGAGTAGTTCGATATATATGATTCAGTAATTTCGATCCAAAACCTATATATTTATTAAAAACTATACGGAGTAGTAAACTTCAAATCTCATAAACTTTAGATTTTGGATATGATTTACGATAGCTTGCATCTTTGGCACCTTTTACTTTATTAAGATCCTGCACGTTGCTATTTCACTCGATCATCCCAATTCCATGACCCATCCTAAGAAAAAAATAATTGCTAATTAATGAAAATATTATCCCATTAAATATTCTCAATCTCCAGAATTCATTCTACTTTATATTTTCTGGAACGGCTAACGCACGTCATGAATATGTAAATATTTTAAATATAAAACGAGGAAATTAAATGCATGAAAGTTGAAAGAAATTGAATGAAATAACAAAGGAGGGTTATTAGTACGAGACTAACGCTAGCTATAATTTTTTTTTATAGCATAAATGGAAAATTTACAAGGTTTAATATTGATTAGCTGATTTAGTCTTACTAAGTTTGTTTGCCATTGGGGTCGATTAGAGTTTACTAACAAAGTATAAATACATACGAGTTCAAGTTACATGTGTTGGAAATTTGCCTTTGGCGGGAGTTGCGACCGACCAACTTTAACGGCTTAAACACTAGTGTAACGTATGTTGGAGAATCCGGTTCTTCACACATGCATGATCTACTAAGTACGTAGATAACCGTAGGGCCAAGAATCGTCAAATTTCATTGAGAAATGAAAGAGATATTGGTCCACGAAGTAAGGTGTTTGAAGCATGGAAAGTGTGGTATTGTGTTCAATTCTCCCTCATCGGTAGAGGAAGAAAGAATTGTTGTGTATATAAGACTCGAAATTGGTTTGGGGTTTGGGACCCCAAGGGGTATCCCATGTGTTTAAAGGAGGGAGGACCTAGATGTGCTTCGGTTCAAGGAAAGACCACACGCGCGCCGCCGCTCGCCCGCCCTGCTCCTGCCCGGTTCACGGCCGTGGGTCTTCTGATATTATCTTTTTGGGCCAGAAAACTTTGCCAGAAGTACAGTTTGATCCCAGAAGTTTCAGATGTGCAGTTTGGGCCAGAAGGCTTACAGTTGTGCAGGTTGATCCCTGAGGTTTCAATTTGTACGCTTGGTCCCTGAAGTTTCAAGATGTACAGTTTGGTCCCTGAAGTTTTCAGAAAGTTGGAATTTCGACGGTCAGAACAGAAACGTCCAAGCTCTCAATTCAGCCATTTATTTTGGCTGAATTACACCTCCAATAATGGCCAATCCGTTGGCAATCTTTCACCATTTATGTTGGTACTTTACTACCTCCATAATGGCCATTATTTGGCTATTATGGAGGCAGTTTTCAGGCAGCAAAACAGTCCATCCCTCACCTATTTAAACACCCCCTTTTCCATTGTTGAGCACACCAAGAATGACCAAGAGTTAGCAGTTTTCATGCAAAAACAAAGGTACCTAAAATACACAACCAAAATAGCTTTCTTCCTACAACTTCCAAGGCATCATTTCGTTACTCAATATTCTTCACGGTAGCTCTTGAGTTTCCTTTGCTCAAGGGTTCCATTGCTGTTTTATCTTGGGAGACAAATTGTCCAGGACGTATAAAGGATACATACGGGGCAATATTGTCTTAAGGACAGAGTGCCAGACTCGACTCAAAGAAAAACATTCTACATTTTTCCGTTTTCTACAAATCGAATTTCCGCTTTTACTTGTGTAACAATTGTAATTTCAGATTCCATGTTGAATTATTGAAATCTTTATTTATCCTTTCGAATACTTGTAATAGTTAAATACTTCCCGTACTGCTTTATAAAGTACCATAGAGCAAAAATACCCAACAACTTAAGACAATATTTGTATAGTATTACTATTAGTGTTCGAAAGATGTCGGTCAAAAGTTGTGTGACCAAATCAGGATATGGAAATGGTTTTCTGGTAGAAGAGAGTGATGATGATGAACGTATTCATACTGTCACCGCTACCAAGACTGGTGGGAACAAGCGCTCACGAGAGCCTGAGGATGTCAACTGGGACAAGAGGAGAAGACTGAAGATGTACTTCTATCTTGCAGCAGAAGGCCTGTATCTATCCCAGACAAAAGATCCGAATAATGGTAAGAAGGAACTGGACACTCAGTCTGATGAAGTGACTGAAGTGAGCCAGAATCCGAAATTGGGATAACTATTTTTCTTACTTGTCAAGAATAAAGATTAGATGATGAGTATTTTTCTTACTTGTCAAGAATAAAGATTAAATGATGTCTGATTAAAAATGGATTAAAGTAAGGAGGAATATGAAAATAATTTATATTCCTTACGCTTTAACAAATCGTAAGTTTAATCTCATCTTCTTTTCCGCTTAAAGATTGGAGTTTGTAAACGACTTAAAAAGATCCGTTCTTTTAAGTGTAAATTATTTAAAGCGTAGAAGTATGTTCGCACATACGATGGAGAAAGATCCACTAATCGTAAAAATCGTTACAACTCTTAAGTAAGCGCCAAGAATTATCTGGGCACCAATCATAACGGAAGAAGTCTAAAAGTTAAAGACGTAGAACCTGTCATACTATTTGGCGTAAGATCCTTCATAGGATGATATTGGACACTCAGGCCATATAAAGCCTCCGCGATCGGAGTGGGCCAAAATTCCTTTGATATGATGATATTGGACACTCACCATACAAAGCCTCCGGTGACCGAGTGGGGCCGTAATTCATTTCATAGGAAAAGTAATGGACACCTAGTGTGGTGGGCCGAGTTTCTGTGTCTTAATGATCTCAAGGCCCAAAGAAAGGCAAGAAAGAAATTGGACACTCTACCGCCAAAGCAACCGAAGTGGGCTGCAGTATCGAGATCACATATGATCCGGTTACGCCTAACCACGGCAAAGAGGTTGTTCATGTGAAGCAACGCCACCTCTAAAATCAAAGGGGCTGGAGAAGTTGTCCTCAATAGGACTTCAGGGAATGAGATCACTCTAAAAGAGGTGATACATGTTCCTAACTTGGTTTAAGGGACGCTGTTGGTCAAGCTGGGTTGATACTACTCCAACAGGTCTGTAATAACTAAGAATGGTACAAGACGCCTCAGAGTCGAATGAATGATATATTTGTAATCCGTGCATCTATGCCATCATAGATTAAGACACGTTAAATAGCAAGTCATTCAAAAGCTAACGATGTTAAGATTGTTGCATCCTTTCGACATAAACCCTCAAAATGAATGTGAGGTAGGCGAAGAGGCAAAATCACCTTTTCAAATTCCGTCAAGGGAATAGCGAAAGAAGCACCGCCTCCTCTAGAACTTAGTCACACCTACTTGGGTGATTTGAAGTATATGCAAAATAGAGGGGGGACACAAGTATGTTGTGATCTTCATTGATGATGGTACAACGTATGGAATCCTTTGTTTGATAAAAAGCAAAGATGAAGTTGTTGAAGCGGATAAAGCGCTACAAAGCGTAAGTTGAAAATCAACTAAGCCTATGGATTGCGAAATTCATAGCGATAGAGGGAGAATGTGAAGCGGCGTTCATTAAACGACTGCTCATTACTCACCTCGCCTAACGGTGTTAGCCAAGCGCAAACCCGCACGCCTAAATTATGTGGGGCAAGGCGATCTCTACGCTAATGCGATTCTCAACGTAACTCCGCATAAGGATAAGGATAACTCTCCGTGTGAGACATGAAAAGGATCTCACATACAAAAGTTGTGATGTGGGGTGGCCTGGTAGAAGTTGAACTACCAAACAGTCAAGTTCGACCTAAGACTGTAGATTGCATATCCTCTGGATCTGTAAATAACAGTAGTACTTATCGCCTCTTGGCGTCAAAGAATGTTGAATTCTTATAAGATAACTTTCCTTGAAAAGGAAAAAGGAGTAATTGCTCAAGGTTAACAAGAACCCGCGAGAGCCTGACTGTCCGGAACTAGACGTTCCGTATCTACAGGACTCGAAAGTTGCTGGCTATCCGGAACTTAATATTCCAGATCTGCAGAACTCAGGAATTCTAGATGTTGAACCAAGACGGAGCAAAGAGGGGACAAGGACTTGTTCCAGTCCTTCTAGCTTGTATGGTTAAGAACGAACCATGGACAATTAACTATTAATTGTTATCTCCAAAAGCGTTGCTTTGGAAAGAAGCTAAAGAGAGAAATATATTCCATATATAGAACCATACATGTGTAATGGTTAATCTTCCTCCGGGAAAAGAACCTTTGGGTTGTAAAATGTGCTCCCCTGTGAGCAGCCTAACATCCAGGGCCATTGTAGTCTTACGTGGCATGGATGTTGAACTAGCCTTCCCAACCGGAGAGTTGGAAGAAGAGGATCAGAATTGGTTTGTCAATCGTTGGGCTTCTTTCTGAACTTTCATTTTGGTCCCTGAAATGTTAACATTTTGGTCCTGAAAGTCTCAGATAAAACAGAAACAATGAATCTGACCACAGAAACATTAACTCTGAAGTTAGAAAGCCAACAGTTGGAAAACCAACGGTCTGAGAGTGAAACTCATATTGAAACAAAGTCTCGATATGAAAGATATGAGTATTACAGATGACATCTTAGGAATTGGATTTCTAAGACATCTAACGGACTGGTCGATAGTTGATAGTCTCGTTGAAGCCACCAATGGATATGAATCATAGAACTGATTGGAATCATGGTGCACCCATAGACAAGGAGCGATATGCACAGGTCATGTGTAGTTCAATGTATTGTACACACTACAACCGACTGGTATCGCCCTATTTAATGCATCGGTTGAACTAAGGTTCACTGATAATCTTAATACATGATCAATAGAAGGCGTTAAGTCGGATATGACGATATCTGAATTATTCGCTTATCTTCGGATTATAGTATTCTGGATGTCCAGCGGTTACGGGAGAACACAGTGATGCAACCGGACATCGATTCAAGAACACCAAAGCCACAAGTAAATGTGTATGGTGGATCTTGGAAAATCCTCTAAGCAAACTTGCATCGTCCGATTCAAGATGGTATCGGAGTTTATCGCTTTATACAAAGCATGAAAGAAGTTGAGTAACTTCACGACTCATTAGAGGACGCCCTTATTGGGAGAAACTTCGTGCCTTCGCAGCTTATACATCGTGGCTAGCCGCTCGGCTTTAGGAAGGACACGGATGACGCGCCTGGACATATCTCGTAATTTGTCCGGGAGACATAAGATCAGATGGCGCTTGATCATCACGGTGTCACTTCCTTATTTACTAACTAAGGGACTACCCGGAGATCAAGTGTTCTCACTGTCTAGGGAATGGGCTTAAAACCCAAAATATACGGACCAATACAGTGGAAACCCAACCTTACGAACTGGAGATCCCAGTAATTTGGTTCAATGGGAAAACTAAGTTGTAAAGGTTCACTTGATCGCTTCAGTACGACCATGAGCACTTCGCATAGTGATTTCTGAAAAGAAACATCAAATCCAAAGCCGCTCCCGCGATAGACTTTAAGTGCTATCTGCGGTGTGGTAAAGGTTAAGTTTTCAAAACCTGTAATGCTCCTCAACAGTTGAGGTTAGGTTTTTGGGAAACTTTTAATGGTTCCTAACACTTGTGAAGTGGGGTATAGCAGGATACCTTGTAGGAGACCACCTATTTAAGTGCGAGGACGGGCCGCCTCAAAATGAACGCACTTAAGAATCCAAGACGTTGTCCATGGCCAAAACGGACAAAACATTACGAAGAAGAGAGTAAGGGAATTTGTTGTGTTGGTATCATTGTCTTGGCTTACACTAAACACTGACGGTTCAAGACATCACGTTCACCGCGCAGTAAGTAAGTCCGATGGTATTCAACTATGGAAGGTTCAAAGCTGAGGCTACCTCTCCTTATGCAACATCGGTCCGCTGAAATATTGCTGGAAATGAAAAGACACCATGTGAGTGCGCCAAAATCTCTTTCAAGAGGGGATTGTTGGAAATTTGCCTTTGGCGGGAGTTGCGACCGACCAACTTTAACGGCTTAAACACTAGTGTAACGTATGTTGGAGAATCCGGTTCTTCACACATGCATGATCTACTACACGTAGAATAACCGTAGGGCCAAGAATCGTCAAATTTCATTGAGAAATGAAAGAGATATTGGTCCACGAAGTAAGGTGTTTGAAGCATGGAAAGTGTGGTATTGTGTTCAATTCTCCCTCATCGGTAGAGGAAGAAAGAATTGTTGTGTATATAAGACTCGAAATTGGTTTGGGGTTTGGGACCCCAAGGGGTATCCCATGTGTTTAAAGGAGGGAGGACCTAGATGTGCTTCGGTTCAAGGAAAGACCACACGCCTTGCCGCCGCCGCCCGTCTTGCTCCGGCCCAGGTTCCGAGTTCCGAGTTCCGGGTTCCGGGTTCCGGGTTCTCGGGTTCTCGGGTTCACGGGTTCACGGGTCACGGGTCACGGGTCACGGGTCACGGGTCACGGGTCACGGGTCGTGGGGCTGTGGGCTGTGGGCTGTGGGTCTTCTGATATTATCTTTTTGGGCCAGAAAACTTTGCCAGAAGTACAGTTTGATCCCAGAAGTTTCAGATGTGCAGTTTGGACCAGAAGTCTTTCAGTTGTGCAGTTTGATCCCTGAAGTTTCAATATGTACAGTTTGGTCCCTGAAGTTTCAAGATGTACAGTTTGGTCCCTAAAGTTTTCAGAAAGTTGGAATTTCGACGGTCAGAACAGAAACGTCCAAGCTCTCAATTCAGCCATTTATTTTGGCTGAATTACACCTCCAATAATGGCCAATCCGTTGGCAATCTTTCACCATTTATGTTGGTACTTTACTACCTCCATAATGGCCATTATTTGGCTATTATGGAGGCAGTTTTCAGGCAGCCAAACAGTCCATCCCTCACCTATTTAAACACCCCCTTTTCCATTGTTGAGCACACCAAGAATGACCAAGAGTTAGCAGTTTTCATGCAGCAAAACAGTGCACGAAAATACACAACCAAAATAGCTTTCTTCCTACAACTTCCAAGGCATCATTTCGTTACTCAATATTCTTCACGGTAGCTCTTGAGTTTCCTTTGCTCAAGGGTTCCATTCTTTGTTTATCTTGGGAGACAAATTGTCCAGGACGTATAAAGGATACATACGGGGCAATATTGTCTTAAGGACAGAGTGCTACACTCGACTCAGCAAAAACATTCTACATTTTTCCGTCTTCTACAAAACTGGAATTTCCAGTTTTTACTTGTGTAACAATTGTAATTTCAGATTCCATGTTGAATTATTGAAATCTTTATTTATCCTTTCGAATACTTGTAATAGTTAAATACTTCCCGTACTGCTTTATAAAGTACCATAGAGCAAAAATACCCAACAACATGTCGGTAGGTACTGGAAAGATCTTTTACATAATCAAGTCATTTTTAGATGTTATAATAGATAACTTGTTTCTGTCTATCAAGTGAACACGGTTCCCAATTCCATTGTCAACGTTCAACTATACAATCATAAAATTAAAGAGGTCAATAATTTACATAGGTTAGCCAAAAATTTCACAAATTTCAATCACATTTTCACTTATAAAGTTCAAGTGCATAATATTTACAGAGAGACAAATATGATGGCATATTCGCTAATTAATTATGAAAAAAACTACACTCCGTTACATGTTTTATTTGAATTTTGCAAATTAAGATTATTATTTCCAAGATTAATTCGAACCTTCTTAATTTTCTTGTTTTTAATTTAAGTCGCATACCATTACTCATTAGCAACAACCAAAAAAAAAAAGGAAGGGGGGGGGGGGGTTGTGTACTTTAATTGCACGTTGATTTGACAAAATTATGCAAAAAATTGTTAAGATAATTGATAGATTTGAGGAAAATGTGCGGAAGGGAAGAAAGAATACTTAAATCTAGTAAAATTATATAATTAATAATTTGTTTGTGTACTACATTAAAGAGCTTCTAGACAAATAGATGCAATATACAAAATAATATACTATATGTATGTAACACCAAATGTTACTCCATTTTTTTATATTCTAATAAATTTTACTGTTCTCTTATATTAAAAATTTGTCTTTCGGTCAAGATAATAGATACCTAACCTTAACTTATGATAGGAGTATAAAAGTAATTCTCGAAAATTTAGGAGAGCTTCATGAATAATTGCATTTAATTAAATATAGTACAAACAAATGATGACGGTGACTATCAGTCAAATCATAGCTTGAATGCAAGATCTTAGCAGCCTGTCGTTTGTTGCCTTCTGCAAATTTAATGTTAACTTTAATTATTTTCAAAAAATAGAAAAATAATCAAATAGATATATATTTTATTCAACTTGGTGAGTGAAGGAAATTATTTCCATGTCTTATTTCATTTCAAGAATACAATATATATACAATTACACAAAATCAATCTAGACTACTATTAAGAAAAACTATTCTAAGAATATGCTAATCATCTTTACAATCCTAATTATATAATATTTGATGTAATTACATCATGTATGATTTGATACGATGGAGATAATTATAGATTATTTCCATAATTATCTTAACAGTAATAACTAAAAAGTTCAAGAGTTCAATGTTAAGATTGGAGTTGTTAGTTCAAAATTGTCACTTGATATATAAATGGACATGAAATTGTACTACATAGCTGTCATAACATTTTACCACTTAAATGAATAGATCAACAACAAATAAATATGACCAACTAAGGAGAAAATTAGGTCCAATTTAATTGGATTGAAGGATCAATTACAGTAAAATCACTCTATAATGGCAGTGTTTGTCCTAAAATTTCATGATCACTATAGTATAGTGTTATTATATATGTATAATTGTATTTGATTTTTAGATCTCATTTTGTTGTTATAAATAAAAGTACGCAAATAATTATTTTCCTGTGCTTTTTATGCTATAAACAAAAATAATATACTCCATCCGTCTCATTTTAAGTGTCTTACCTTTCTTTTTGGTCAGTCCCAAAAATAGTGTCTCTTTCCACATTTAGTAAGTTGACAATTCAAAGATCTTACATGTCAAGTTTATAAACAAGATTAAAGGACATTTTAGTACATCTATATACATCTTTAATTTAATATCACAAGATTCAAAGGTTTTCATTTATTTCATAAACTACATGCCTAGTCAAACTAAGACACTTAAATTGGGACGGATGGAGTACTTGTTAATATTAAAAAATCTCAATTAATTTTTATATCTCATTAATTCAAAATTAAAAAGACTAATAAATTACAAATAAATTCATAACTAGTTGCATCATACCGATAAAGAATTAAAATCTTAGAAACATATGCATTTAAAATTAATTGATAATTTAAATACAATTACAAGTTTGACGTAAGAATTCTACAATTGTAGGTTGTTTCATAAATTTTAATCTCTTAGCGATAATATAACGCTTAAATTGACGAATAATTTTGTCCAAGCTTTCAACAAATGGGAATTCAATAGTTTTCCTTTGAAGGATGTCTAAGAGCTTAACAATTAACTCTTGTATCTCACCCCAAGTAGCAATAGGTTGAGTCTCTTCATCAACACTTTCGTTACCAAAATCAAGTAAATAAATATGAAATTTATAGACAATCGGTAGTAGAAAACATATTATTTTGAAAATTTTCAAGACTAAATCAGATCACTATGAGAAATATTTTTTTTCCTTTTAGATATTCATACTTGATATTTCTATGTGCATGACATTAATGATGATTAACATAAATGTTTTAATATTTTATTTTTTATATATAATATACTTCTTACACAATATTTGAGTATAACTGTTATAGAGAGGTAATTTTATAAAAATTGTACCGGTATAATGAATGGCATTGTTGTTATAGGTAGAATGTTGTTATAGAGAAGTAAAATATAACATGAAAAATTGATTCCGGAGAAAACCATACCATTATAGTAAAATTTTATTATAGTGAATGACAATTATAGATAGGTTTAAATGTATATGTTTAGCGAGAGATATCAAACCATACAGTAAACCATAATGGAAATATAAGTTACACAATGATCAAAAGTTTATTTTTTTTAAGGAAACCAACGATGAATACTACTACAGAACGAGTACTTTTCTATGATATTTGGTTGTGTTCAATCGGTAAGGAAATAATACAGAAAGGTTGAGAATGACTATTGCCTCGATAAAGAATATGTTACTTAATTATATTTATTAATAATGTACAATATATATATAGTAATATAAAAATATCTAAACTAGGTAACTAATCAACTTAATTATAATAAGAAATATAATTCTACCTAAAATAGGAGACCTAATTACAATAGAAATACAATTCTACCTAAATAAAGAGATATACAATTAATGAAAGAATATTCGAAAAATATTCTATTACACCCCGCAGTCGAAGCGGGAGGTTCACGAACACTGAGACTGGCTCGAAAATCATCAAATAGTATGCGCGGAAGTCCTTTGGTGAAGATGTCGGCAGTATGATATCTGGAAGGAACATGAAGGACACGAACTTGACCACGAGTCACTTTTTCGCGAACGAAATGAATGTCCATCTCAATGTGTTTAGTGCGCTGATGTTGGACGGGATTGCCGGAATGATATATAGCACTAATATTATCGCAGTAGACCAGTGTTACCTTTTGAATCGGGCAGTAAAGTTCAAGTAGAAGGTTACGAATCCAACAAGACTCAGAGATGACGTTGGCGACACCTCTGCACTCTGCTTCGGCACTGGATCGGGATACTATTGGTTGCCTTTTGGAAGACTAGGACAATAGGTTATCTCCGAGGAAAACGCAGTAACCATACATAGAGTGTCGGGTGTCAGGACATCTACCCCAGTCAGCATCAGAATAAGTAGTGAGACCAGTGAGCGAGGACTTGTATAGATGTAATCCGAAGTGAAGTGTACATTGGACGTATCGTAAAATACGTTTGAGGGCATGTATGTGTGCTTCAGTCGGATTGTGCATGTGTAGGCATTGCATGGCATAGGATATGTCAGGTCTCGTGAATGTGAGGTATTGCAGGGCCCCAGCCAAGCTATGATAATGAGTCGGGTCTGAATACGGGGGGCCGTAATTAGCGCTGAGCTTGGAATTGGTGTCTACTGGCGTGTGGGATGGTTTAAAAGATGCCATGCCTGCACGGTCAAGGATCTCTTTGGCGTACTTCTTTTGACATATAAATAGGCCGCCAGAATGTCGAGTGGCAGAGATGTTGCCCAATAAATAAGTCAGGGCCCCCAGATCCTTCGTAGCAAACTCAGAGAAAATGAGAGACATAATGGACCGACGGAGAGCATCAGATGATGTGGTGAGGATGATGTTATCAACATCTAATATTAGGTAAGCCATGTTTGTACCATTTGTTGTAGATGAACATGGAAAGATCGGATCTGTTGTGTGAAAAAATGATAGAAGAGACATAATCGGCGAACCGCTGGTACCATGCTCGAGGAGCATGTTTCAGTCCATAGAGAGATTTTCGCAACAGGCACACATAATCCGGATGAATAGGATCACTGAAACTCATAGGCTGATGCATATATACCGTTTCATGAAGATCCACATGTAAGAATGCATTCTTGACATCAAACTGATGAATGGGCCAAGACTTGGATAGAGCAATGCTGAGGACGGTCCGGATGGTTGCGGGCTTTACGACTGTGCTGAACATTTCATCACAGTCCACTCCCACCTATTGAGACTTGTCATAATCTACAAGACTAGCCTTGTACCTCTCAAAAGAACCATCAGATTTCTTTTTATGTCTAAAAATCCACATAGAACGAATAATGTTAGCATCAGGTGGACGGGGTACCAGGTCTCATGTATTATTATCAATAAGCGCATTATATCATCAATCATTGCGACTTTCCAATTAGGGTCGGACAAGGCATCATTCATATTTTGAGGGACAGGGAAAGAGACAACTAAAATGGATAGGTTAAACAGCCGTTTAAGTTCATGAATTATATGCATGGCACGGGTTTCCATGGTCCGAGAGCATGTCTTGAGATGCGAAATGGGAGAGGGGTGTACTGCGGGACTGCCAGGAAGTGGAAGAAGGGCAGGGGTGGCAGGACCGGTTGGTCGATGCTCGATTTGCCGAGAGGTTGCTGCAGAATCACCTTGAGACGAGTTGTTCCGGGCCACCTTCGGCAGAATCGGGTAGGCAGTGTGTCCTGGACTGTCTGAGGTGGGGGCAGGTGCTAGGGTTTGGGATGGCAGACTATATAAATGATGAATTAGAAGAGGGTTCAGGGCATCATCTAAGAAGTCGTAGGAATACCGAGGTGGCGAGTTCATGGAGGCAAAGAGGAATTGAGACTCATCAAATAGGACGTGACGTGAAATAATAATTTTACGGCTCGACAAGTCATAGCACAAGTAACCACGATGATTGGCGGGGTAACCCAGAAACACATATGGGGAAGACTGGGGCTGGAGTTTGTAAGTGGTCGGATGGAGAGGATAATAGAAACATCCAAAGATACGCAAGTGTTGGTAGGAGTGGTTCCTACGAAACAGAACTTAAGTGGGCGTCCGTTGAGCTAGAGACTTATTTGGGATTATGTTTAGGAGATAGGTGGTCGTGGAGAGTGCGTAATGCCAGAATTAAGGGGGAATTGAGGCGTGAGCAAGTAGGGCACGAATTAGGTTGTTTATGGTCTGGATTTTCTGTTCGGATTTACCATTTTGGGAGGAGGTGTAAGGGTAGGAAAAACGAAAGGTAAGACCGTTTTTGGAGAAAAACTGTTTGAATTGATTATTATTGAATTATCTGTCATTGTCACATTGAAAACATTTAATGCTCTTTTCAAATTGTGTTTTTACGAAAGCATTAAATGAGAAAAAAATGGGGTAGACCTGGATTTATTGTCAATTGGAAAAGTTCATAGAAAGTTGGAATAATCATTCAAAAATAACACATAATATCGATGGCCACATATACTTAAAATAGGAGACGTCTACAATTCACTATGTATGATATCGAAAGGTAGTAAAGTACAATTTATGGATGCAGAAAATGGTAATTTAACATATTTCTCAAAAACGCAGGATTCACATATAGGAGTCATAGAAATACGGTTGCAATTAATACAATTATTTTTCCTAAGAGAGCGTAAAATAGAATCTCCGGATGTCCTAACCTAGAATTCTATAAGGAAGACGAAAGAGCAGCAAAGGTTGATGGAACTGAGGTTGGATTGTTGACGGCTTTTAAAATAGGGTAGAGATCTCCGGTGCTGTCACATCTCATTATTCGTCTCCCTGTCGTAAAATCCTTCAAAAAAAAACCAAAATGATCAAAGTCAATGGAAACATTATTATCAGTTGTTAAACGTCGCACATAGATTAGATTCTTAATGAGTTTAGGGCATGGAGGATATTTTTTAAGATTAGTTGTGGATGTGGTGGGGATAAGGATGAATGACCAAGACCTCGAATGGGAATGCCTTGTCCACTACCAATAATAGTATTCTGATTTAAATTACTCAAATTGAAATAAGACGAGAGAGTACCTTGTGATGCCGTCATGTGAGATATGACGCATATGTCCATATACCAATTTTCGTCTGGAGCGTTGAGTGACATTGTGTTCATAGCTGCCTCAATATCAGTAGGTGCATAGGTTGAGGGCGGGGGGGGGGGAGGGTTGTGCTATGTAGGCTTGTTGTGGACGTGGGCCGAGTATGCCAGAGTGGGATTGTCGGTTCTGAGGTGGAGTCCACGAGGATGTCAGATACAGATAAGAAGAAAAGGCCCATGACGGCGGGGCCCACGCGGCCCACTACGGGTAGGCAGGAGGAGGCTGTTGCCACTTCAACGATCACTGTTGGTTGTTTCCTGCCGGCGGGGACTGCCCTTTCCCGCCACCGTTGTTGTCGGAATTCTGTCCATCACGACCCTTGCCGAACTGCCTACTCCGGCGGTTGCTGCTAGTAGATGCGGGCTGCTGTGGGTCCTCGGGTCGGCGGTTCTAGTTGCCTGGGTCGGAGGCCCTGTCGTCGGCAGAGGGCCCGACGGTGGTGGTGAGGGCACCGTCAGCAATGTTGTCTTGAGTGGTGCTGCACTTGATTTTCATAGTTTCCTTAAGAATAAGCTTCGAATGGGCCTCATAAAACGGAGGTAACGACGTGCATTGCTGAAAGATGATGGCAACACCGTCATAGGATTCGTTCAAGCCTGCAATAAGTTGCATGATCAATCGTTGATTAGTGACTGGTGCACCGACGTTGGAGAGTTGGTCGGCAAACATCTTGAGTTCTTGACAATATGCAGTCACGTTTGGAAAATCGTCTTGATGAACGTCCTTGAACTAATTTTCAAGGTATAACGCTCGTAGAGTTTTGTTGTCGTGGAAAATACTTTCCAAACATTCCCATATTTGGCCGGTAGTAGCATCGGTCTCAATGATGGTGTGCAACAGATCATTAAAGATTGTGCCATATATCCACTGGAGGACGATTGCGTCCAAATGAGACCATAGTGCATCATCATAAGTCGAAGCCGAAGGAAGGTCTGTGGACTTCGATGTAGGAGGGATGATGTGGTCGATAACTTCGTAAACACGATAATAGATCTTAAAAAGCTCCGATCAAGAGGAGTGTTGACCCTTTTCCATCTCAAGGGTGATAGGAATGAAGTTTTTGATGTTGTTTACTGCAAGTGCAGGATGAAATTTGGTTTTTTCAGCCATGAAAGATGAAATTTAGAAGGAGAAGGGAGAGAGAATGACTGGGGGAAAAATACAAGGGTTCCGTAGGTATGGCGGCCGAGAGCTATGGTCGGCGACGGTGGAGGAATTTTTAGGCTACTGATACCATAAAGAATATGTTCCTTGATTGTATTCATCAATAGTGTACAATATATATAGTAGTACAAGAATATCTAAACTAGGTAATTAATCAACCTAATTACAATAGGAAATATAATTCTACCTAAAATATGAGACATAATTACATTAGAAATACAATTCTACATAAATTAAAATATATACAATTAATGAAAGAATATTCGGAAAATATTTTATTACTGGAATTGGTGTGCTAATATTTCTCGACTATTGAAAATTGTTGTTTTTCGTGGATCGAGCTGATGATAACTGTAATTTTCAAGATTTAGTTCTCGGAGATTCAGGGGGGATGAGATAGATAGCATGTCCAACTTGCATGTTCAGTGACTATGATAATGAAAGATTAAAGGCTGTTAGATGATATTAATCTCCCTTGGGGAGTCTTTCATTAATATCAAGGTATATATAGAGTACAATATTCATCCCTTATACAATAGGAATCCTAAGCCTATACAAAAGAGGAATCCTAGTCTTACCATAATTATATTTATACAATATATGGAAATATTCTAATTATGGGTAGGAAATATATTATTTCCTATATTTACACGTTTACACACCCTCACTGAAAGGGAGGAGGCCGGACAATGAGATCGATCTCAAGTCAAGAAATAACTGCCTGGGAAGTCCTTTGGTAAATATGTGCATACCGATAGGATGATGGAACATGTAACACTCGACATGGCCTAACGCAACTTTCTCACGAACGAAGTGTAGGTCTATCTCAATCTGCTTGGTTCGCTGATGTTGAACCGGATTATGAGAAAGATAGATGACAGAGATGTTATCACAATACACAATAGATGCCTGACGCAAAGGACACTGAAGTTCTAACAAGAAATTTCGAGCCAACAAACCTCGGCTACTACATTTGCAACGCCTCTGTACTCGACTTTGGCAATCGGAGCGAGATAGGGTAGCATGTCGCTTGGCGGACCAAGAAATCGATTATCCCTAAGAAAACACAAAAGCCGGAGGTGGAGCGTCGTGATGTCCGGACACCCCGCCTAATCTGCATTCAGATATGAAAGCAACCTGCCTGGTGCGAGGGGTATAGGTGCAAACCATAATCAAGAGTGCCCTTAATGTATCGAATGATACGCTTAAGAGCGATGAAATGAGACTCTGGCAAAGATGCATGAATAAGCACACCTGCTGAACAACATAAGCTATGTCTGGCCTGGTGAATGTGAGATACTGAAGTGCACCTGCAAGGCTCCTATACAGAGTAGGATCAGAGACTGGAGCATCATCCATAGCACTGAGCTTAGATTTGGAATCAACTGGAGTAGGTACCTCTTTGCAGTTCGACATCTTAGCCCTGTACACAATCTCTTCTGCATACTTACGCTGACACAAGAACATATGATTGGCAGACCTGGTCACTGATATCCCCAAAAAGTAATTCAGCTTCCCCAAATCAGTCATTGCAAAATCGGACTTGAGCAAGACAATAATCTCATTTTTCAATCCGTCGGAGGAGGCAGTAAGAACAATATCATCCACGTAAAGTAATAAGCAAGCAATGCTACTACCTCGATGAAAAATGAAAAGTGATGTATCACTCTTGCTGCATACAAACCCAATCTGCAAGATATACCTGGCAAAACGATCATACCACGCACGGGGGGCCTGCTTCAGGCCATATAGTGACTTACAGAGACTGTACACATAGTTAGGAACTGCTGGATGGGTGAACCCTGGTGGCTGATGCATGTAGACTGTCTCTCGCAGATCCCCATGTAAGAATGCATTCTTCACGTCAAGCTGATGGATCGACCAGTGTTTGCCCATGGCTATGCTCAAAGCTGTGTGGATGGTAGCCGGTTTGACAACAGGGCTGAAGGTCTCACCACAATCAATGCCCTCCTGCTGATTTGTGCCATTAGCCACAAGACGGGCCTTATACTTCTCAAGATCCCCATTGTCTATGAACTTGTGACGAAATAGCCACATAAAACGAATGATATTCACCCCCTCAGGTCTAGGTACTAGATCCCACGTGTGTTGTTTAGTTAAAGCATTGAATTCCTCATACATAGCCGCATTTTAATTAGGGTATTGTTTGGCCAATTTTGGGTTCTTTGGAAGTGGAGAGATGGTTTGGGCAGATAAGTTGAAATGGACTTTGGGTTTGAAGATTCCATGCTTTGAACGAGTTTCCATTGGATGGGTAGGGACAGTGAGTGGAGGAGTGGTGTCTGAGACAGGGGGTAAAGTCGGATAAGGAGAAGGAGGGGGCGAAGCCGTCGGAGGCGCCGCGGCTCTTAGATTGAGAGTCGCGGCGCTAGAAGGTTGACAGGCTTTTCTGAAGATTGCTCTCTGGAAATCAGGCGCCGCGGTGCCTCCCCTCGAGGTCGCGGCTCTGATGACGGGAACAGAGGATGTGAGTTGTTCGATTATGAGGGGAGAGATGGCAGACTCGTCAAGAAATGAGTAGTCCTCTTTTTGGAATTTTGGAAGATTCAAAAACGGGAATGTGGTCTCGTCGAAAGTGACGCGACGAGATATATGGATCTGACGAGTCGACAAGTCATAGCATAGATAGCCCCTATGGTTCGGCGGGAATCCTAGAAAGACACATGTAGTAGACCTAGGAGCGAGCTTGTGAGGGGCGGTGGAGCTAAGGTTGGGATAGCACAGACAACCAAAAATCCGTAGATGATCATAAGAGGGGATTCTATGGTAGAGGATTTCGGTATGGGTCATATTGTGAAGAGTGCTAGTAGGGAGAATATTTAGAGTGTATTCTGACATTTTAGCAGCATAGACCCAGAAGGGTGGAGGGAGGGAGACATGAATCAATAGGGTGCAAATCATATTGTTAATGGTGCGGATGATTCTTTCAACTTTACCGTTTTGTGGTGAGGTGTGAGGGCATGAGAAGCGAAAGACCATGCCATTATTGGTACAAAAGCGGTGAAACATAGAGTTATTGAATTCACGACCATTATCGCACTGAAATGATTTTATGCCTTTTCCAAATTGTGTTTGAATGAACTTGCGAAACTCAAGAAATTTGACAAACACTTCCGATTTAAATTTAAGAGGGTATATAACCAAACGTAGTGTGAAAAATCATCAAGCAACACAAGATATTATTTATGACCGAGAGAACTAGAGATAGGAGATGTCCATAAATCGGCATGTATGATATCAAAAGGAGCAAATGTAACACTAGTAGATGATTTAAACGGAAGACGAATATGTTTGCCTAAAGAGCAAGAAACACAATTTTGGGCAAGTTTCCCATTACAAGCAATGAAATTGTTGCCTCTAAGAAAATAAAAAACTGGGGCTCCTGGATAACCAAGCCTATTATGCCAAGTTGAAGAAGAAACAACCGCTAGAGTGACGGGAGAGCAAGATCTGGCAGCGGAGGTGGAAGTGAATGGATAGAGATCCCCCGTGCTATTGCATCTCGTAAGAGGTGTCCACGTATGAAGATCCTTCACAGTAAAACCAAAAAGGTCAAAATCCACGGAGACAGAATTATTACGAGTAAATTGACGGACATATATGAGGTTCTTAATCATGTGTGGGCCATATAGGGTGTTTTTGAGGGAGAAGGGTGGATGAGGAGGTTGTGTGTATGAGGTACCATAACCCTTAACTGGAATGCGTTGTCCACTACCAACTGTAACATATTGAAGATGCTTTAACCGAAACAGTTTAGGAATAGTACCCGCAGACTGGGTGACGTGAGATGTGGCGCCTGAGTCCATGTACCAAGTATTGTCAGGCTGTTGCATAGAGAGGGTGCTGAACGCCTGACCCAACTCAGTGGGTGTCATGCCGGAGGAGGGTTGCGGGACCTGACCTTGCATGAAGTGGGCATGTTGTGGGGCTGGAGCGGGGCCTAACAAACCAGGGTAAGAATACAGATTGTATGGCTGCTGGTACTGGAATGGACTTGGCGCCGCGACTCATCTTGGGGCGCCGCGGCTCATCTTGAGGCGCCGTGGCGGTGTGTAAACAGCTGGCGAGGAGCCGCGGCCTAGTTGTTCTGCGATCTCTGATGCTGTTGCTGCTGTTGGTTCTGTTGACTGTGACCCTTGCCACGACCATGGCCTCCTCTACCGCCGCGGCCTTTTCCACCCTTGCCGCCGCGGCCCTGCCGCTGTTGGGAGTTGTCTAGTGGCGTCTGATCTTGGGGTTGCGTGTCGACAACTAACACCTACTGGGCGTGCTCATCCTGCTTAGCACGACGGGTTTCTTCGAGCAACAATTGTGAGCGAGCTTTGTTAAAACTCGGTAGCGAATCTGCCTGTTGAATAATGGTGGCCAAAGTATAATATTTGCCCTTAGTAAGGCCATAAATCATTTGTAGCACCATTTTATCATCAGTGACAAGCGTGCCGATGTTGGAGAGTTGATCCGCTAGAAGTTTAAGCTGCTTGCAGTACTCAGAGACATTGGAGAAGTTTTCAAGACGTTTTTTGTTGAACTGTTCTTCCAAATACACGGCACGAGTGTGCTTGTTGTCCTGAAAAATTTCCTCCAAACGATTCCACAAGTCAAGGGCTGTGGAGTCAGATTTCATGATAGTAAGGAGCAAATCCTGAGAGATACTACCATATATCCATTGTTTGACGCCGGCGTCGAGACGATGCCAGATAGAATCATTAACCTCCGTAGGGCGCGAAATAGTGTCATTAATATGGTCAAGCACGTTATAGAGACATGCATGATTGCGAAAAAGTTCAACCAGGGAGAATACTGGTTGTTTTCTTGATCAAGAATAATAGGAATATGGTTCTTGATGTTGGAAACAGTAAGGGCGGGATGAAACGGGGGTGATGACTTTGTGGTGGAATTTGTGGAGGTAGAGGCGTCAGAAAGTGTGGAAGAATCAGGGATAGCCATTTAGAGAAGAGAAGAAAGGAAGAACAAAATCCGAAAAACAAGAAGAAAATCCGGGAGGGCCGCGGCGTAGGAGAGGCAGCCGACGGCCGTGGAAGAAAAAGATTTTTAGGATTTTGTTTATTTGGCTCTTGATACCATGTTAGATGATATTAATCTCCCTTGGGGAGTCTTTCATTAATATCAAGGTATATATAGAGTACAATATTCATCCCTAATACAATAGAAATTCTAAGTCTATACAAAAGAGGAATCATAGTCTTACCATAATTATATTTACACAATATATGAAAATATTCTAATTATAAGTAGGAAATATATTGTTTTCTATATTTACACGTTTACAAAGGCAAGTAATTTTGCAAAGTTCAATGACAAATTGAATTCCTTTCCATTTTTCAACGTGCCTCACTCACGTGGCAATTTATAAAGATCAAAATAGATAAAATATGTTAGCTATAGCTTGGTTAGAATTGAAAGGTGTATGTTATATTTATGTGTTATAACGCCAAGGTTATATTTTTCACCCGAACTTATAACCAAGAACATGAATGACTAATTTGGCAAAGTTTAGGAGCACATTTGGACCTTCCCATTAATTTATATAGTCCATAACTTATAATTTCGTTGCAATTATGTTAAATAGTCTTTTTCTCGGATAAAGTCGAAGCTAAACGGAAAAAAAGTAGGTAAAAAGTAGAATTTTTTTTTTCCCCACTTCGATTAGATTGTTAAAGTACTATACGCAATAAGCATCTTAATTGCATATAAGGAATTCTTTCTAATTTTAGTACTTATAATTCTAAGATTGAAACCACGCCTGCTAGTGGGATGAAGTAGTTGTACCTGCTACTGCATTTGCTTTTCGACTTTACACTTTGAATAATATAAATGTGCACAATTTAAATAGTTGAGCAACCTTTTCTGAATATATAAATATTCTTTCATTTTTAATACGTTTCTCGTATTCAAACTCCAAAAATAATGTAATTATTGACAGAAAATGCTTTGCTCTTTAGGTAAAACTTTTCCACAAAAATCTGGATTAATCAAATCCAAAATAAGTATCGAACATCGAGTGAACAAAAAAAACAGTTTACAAATAATGTCCCACCACTTTCACTAAGTAAACAGTCTAGTGTGGTCCTCATGATTCCAGCAACTCTGGGATTTGTGTTTCTCTTTTTCCTTAGATTTTCCAACCTACGCATTCACACGACATTATTATAAAATTAATAATGCAGTGTGAATCTAGGTTGTACCGTAAAAAAATTTGATGGATAAAAGTTGCCTAGTTTCTGTGAACCTACAGCTTCTACACTAGATTCTCAGATAGGATTTTTCATCCTTAATTATAGATTTTAGATTGGATTCTTCAAAGATCTTGTATAAGCCTTATTACGAGACATGAATCTAAATTACTTGTAATTTTAAAGTGAGTATTAAACATCGAATGAGAAACAAAAAATATTGCATTATTTGTTCAATCAAAATTTAAATAAAAATACTAAAAAACAAGGAAAAATGATTTTTTTGGTCGAATGGAAATAAAAAAAAATATAGTTATTTTGGTCGAATGGAAATAAAATATAAAATACCTTGTTGTGTCTATGCATGAAATAATGGGTCATAATAAATACCACCACACTATAATTCAGCAGAAAATTTAAGGCAATTTATCATCGTTATCTTTCTTTGCACCTTGGGACAAGTAACTGTTGCCTCTTCCCAGAAAATTTAGTAGCCTTCATTCAATTGCAAGATCAGGTTCCATTTATTGTTTTTCTTATTATCCCCAATTATTGCATTATTATGCATGAAAGTGGAGGTGTTTTCCCCCCTATTTGTAACACATGGTAAAATGAAAGCTGTGTTATGTGAGAGAGAACACATACTACACTCCTACATTTTACTCCCTCGTGATAAAAGGATTTTCCACTTGAACTTTATTTTTTGAGTAAAAAAGAGTGTTTACTTATCAAATCAAAAAAGAATTAACTTTACTTTAACAGATTTATCTTTATTAAGTGTTACATGACTAAATCACAATACATATTTAATTAGGGGCATTTTAGACTTTTAGTCAAATTACATATTTTTATCTAGAAGTTAGTATTTTCTTAAGGGGTGTGCAAATGGCTAAGTGGACACTCTTTTTTATCCGGAAGGAGTACTGAATTTCTTCGGGGAAAATAACACTCTGTCTATTTGGAAAAAATATTTATCCGAAATGACCTATATTTTTAATATCATCAGAAATGACCCTTTATATAATATTATACACTCTTATTTTATACATTGTCTACAGTAAGTGTATAATGTTGTATATCGTGTGTATAAACACTATTGCAAAAAAAAAATTGGCTATGCGGATGTAAATTTAAAATATGACTACATAGATGTAATATTTTATGGTGGATTGTACATTATTGAAATTATCCCTATCTTTGGATTGAAGATATATACCAATAAGCATAAAGATTTTAACAATATCAATGTTACAGATTCTTTTTGCTATTATCCATGAATTTTATGGTGGATTTCTAATTCATGTACTATTATTGTTGTTTGACTAAATACATAGTTTTAAAAACAAGTAAATATTTTTTCTAAGCTTGTGATTTAATATAACTCATAGATATTTACGTGATTATAAGTGATTTCACTAAAAATAAAATGAAAATTTTGAAATTTAATCGTTCAAATGTACCATATTGAAATCGATCGTTCAATATAGAACAGACAAAAAAAGAAGTACCATAACATAAAGTGGAATGGAAAAAATAATGTTTATCAAATTATAAGTGAATTGAATGTATAAATACTTTTTACATCATCCGTGTATAAAATTTAAACCTAATTTCTTTTGCATGTAATATATATAGACTGATTATGTGCAAAAATTTAAACTGGCAGTGTAATTTAACAATTGTAAAATATTGTCTAACCTTATTTTTCAAATAATTATTTTCACTAATTATGAATAGTTTCTTACAGTTATATGATAGTGCGAATATTTTAATATTGTCGATATATAAAAGTTAGTAAAAAGTTATTTTTTGGCTTCTTAGGTAAGGTGATGATCAAAGCTACTAACTAATGTATACACTTGGCATTCTCATAGTCCGAGAAAGGTGCAACTCAGCTCCATCACCACATATCTGATAATTAAATACTGTATTTGTCTCATATTAGTTGTTCTCTCTCGCTTGTTGAGGGTCAAATTAATCCGTTTTCAAATTAAATTAGATTAGATTTTATTTAATATTTTAAAATTATAATTTAGATATTTAAAAACGACACGAAAGGTAGTATAAGTTGTCATTTTTCTCATATGGTGAAAAATATATTATAAAATATTAATCAAAATTTATATAATTTATTTATTTTTTTAAAAAAGGACGGCGGGAGTAGTGAAATGTTGCATTAAATATGTGAAACAGACTATACTGCGAGTTTCTTCTATATAAGTGATTCAACTTTTCTTGTAAAATCGCAATTGCCTTTTTCTTGTGTTTTCTCTAAAGCTAATAAATTAAAGCTTTTGAGTTTGTGTTGCAATTGCTTAGTGTAAAAAACACAAAAAAAGATGAGTTATTTGGGAGTTGGAGTTAGTCCTGGAAATGTTCCAGTTTATCATGGGAATAATTTGAAGGTGATTGATAGGAGAGTGAGAGTTACAGAACTTGTGTTAAGGTGTGTAATTTGTGGTTTAGCAATTCTTGGTGCTGCTCTCATTGGAACTGATACCCAAGTTAAAGTGATTTTCTCTATTGAGAAAATTGCTAAATTCACAGATATGAAAGCTCTTCTGTAAGTTTAATTTCTTTCTCTTTTCTTGTTTGCATGGTGTTTATTTGTCTTGTTTTTTGTGTTCATCGAATCTGACTAATTTGATTTTGCGTTTGAAAGTTTTACTTCTAATAAAGCTCTCTTTACTAAGGGCGACTATATTGAAGTCTCGAATCCAAGACCTTTGATCTGTATGGGAGTTCCATTTGAAATAAAGCGCCTTTTAGTCCACTTGAAATAAAACGCTTTGTATTTCACTTGAAATAGAGCTCTCTTTACCGGAGGAAACTCCATTCAAGTCTCAAATTCGAGACTTTTGATTTGTCTGGAAGTTTCACTTGAAATAAAGTGCTCTCTATTAAAGGAGGTTATATTCAAGGCTCGAATTCGATTCCTTTGATCCGTCTAGAAGTTCACTTAAAATAAAGTGAATTCTATAAGACAACTTTATTCAAACTCTTGAACTCGAAACCTTTGGTTAACGACAAAGAGTCCACAACCTTTGGGGGTGTTAAATTTTTCCGTTTGTAATAATAAGGTTTTAAGTCCCCCAAAGGTTAAAAATGTGAATGTGTATATTTTTGCAGGTTTTTAGTGATAGCCAATGGGTTAGCTGCTGCCTACTCACTGCTGCAAGTTCTAAGGTGCATTTTGAGTATGATTAGAGGAAGTGTTCTCTTCAATAAACCGTTGGCTTGGGCTATTTTTTCTGGTGATCAGGTACAAAGTTAATCCTACTTAGTTTGTCTTTTGAGATGTTTTTGTGGGTGATTTTCTATAAATGACTTCTTAAAATGCCCTAAAAAAATTCAAAGTTTTGAGAAAAAGGGTGAACTGATTATTTTTTGTTGCAAAAAACTATCAAACAGACATAACTTCAAAAAGTTTTTGTCCTTGTTTCAAATTAAATGCTAGCTATTATGCTCTTCTTTTGGTTGTCCACGGGTGTTTAGTACCTGTATTGGAGTTCGATTAAATCGGATTTGTGCAAAGTCTCACATTGAGGGTGGTGCACTCCCTTACATAGATAACTCCATACCCAAGCTTCGAACCCGAGATCTCTGACCACAACCCTTGTTGGCAGATCTTATTTAATTAAGATGAATTTAAGTCAGTTCTTGGGAACCAGAGTAGTTGTAGCAGCAATCCCTTTGTTGAACAAGGCTGCAATATAAATGTTTTGTTTGTAGTGGAACCATTAAATTCATAGACAGTTCACAACTCATAAAATTTAGAAGTGAGTCACAACCCAAATAAGTGAAGAGAGAATCCAAGCAAAATCTATGACCAGTCTAAAAATAACAGTTCTGGTCCAAATTCGACTAGTCAATACTTCATAGTCTGATCTTCTGGTCCAAATTCAACACTAATTTATGCGAGAAATTATTAAAATTTTTGACAAAAAAAGAAGTAATACTCGAACGGATAGAAAATATGGTCCAACTACATAGTACTGCTTCATGATTTATATGCGAGAAATCACTAAAATTTCTAACAAAAATTTAAGCGAAATTGACAACAAACAGACCATATAGTCCAACTACATAACTTTTTTTGTCATTACTTCCATGGTCGTGCCTCACGGCACATCAACACCCATACTATCGAAATGGTTCATCATTAGAGATGTCCTCACGAGTGCCCTTTTTTTTTTCCAATGGTACTATAATTCTTAGTCCTATCCCGTCATTCTGTCTTTTTGTTTAGCTACATTTTAGGAAATTCATAACGTTCATACAATTTGAATCAATGAAATTTAAATTCTGAATCTGTCACTGACCACCGATATATCCTATTTTCTTAAATTTGCAGTTGATGACCTACTTGACACTTACCGCCGTGGCGGCCGCCGCACAGTCAGCGGCGTTTGCCAAGTTAGGGCAACCAGAATTACAATGGATAAAGATATGCAATATGTATGGAAAATTTTGTAACCAAGTTGGAGAAGGAATTGCAAGTTCTTTAATTGTTAGCCTTAGCATGATAGTTCTCTCTGGCATTTCAGCTTTCAGTCTCTTCCGTTTGTATGGAAATAGTAAAGGAAAGGGCAATGCAATATAATAATGTAATGTAACTGGTGGATTTCCCCTTGGTCTTTTTTATTCTTTTTTATAGGTTGTTATAAAATAAATCAAAGACCAAAGTTGGTGAGGTTATAATGATTTCAGTTTTTGCTTGATCAAATTCAGATTTGTTTACTGCTGGTAGCATTTTTACTCTTTGATCTCAAAAGATTAACTATTGAGTAATCTAAATTGATGGAAATAGAGACCATAGAAGTTTAATTAGGACCTTGTTAAAAGCTGGAATTAGTGATGAAGTTGTACCATTTTTGTTTTTGTCACATTTTTGGCTGCTCTAATTTTTGTCTATAATCGTATCTTTAATTTGGATTTGCGTTATACTATCTACTTATCCAATTAATCTGAATTACCCAACAGTTGATTAATTTAGATTCGTGATATACTACTTACGGGTCTGATTAATCCAAATTCATGTATTTTTTTTAACTAATTTGACTAATCAAGATTCGCGCCACATAAGCGGTTTTAAAGAAATAAAATTTATAAGGTAAGATCTGAATTTTAGAGGGAAATAATAGTGTTAGGAGATGGTGTATAACTTCAATTTTCTCGGATGTTTTCAAATAGATTAGGTAGTGATTCTGTGAAAAAAACTTACTTAATTTATACTTTATATTTTTTAATAAAACATTGTATTTTTTTTGGCAATTAAGAAAGAATGAAACATTGTTACTTGATATTGACCTGTCATATAAGCTAAATTTGGCTAGTTGCATGAAAGCAATTAATGCATAGCCAAATTAAATTAGAGTAAGAAATCATTAAATTAGAGTAAGAAAGCACAATATAACGCATAAAAAAAGTTTTTCTTTCTTTTTCACAGACAAGTCTTAGGTTTTCTCGGATTCTTACAGCTTTTGACAGCCTCCAACTTATACTGCATTGACAAAATTGAAGCAAAACAAGAACACAAAAAAATGGTAAAATAATTCTGCTCTTTTTTTTTTCTTCTTCTAATTTCTTGGGATTTATGTTGGATTTTCTCTCTCATTTGTTGTAATTTCTTTTTATGTTTCAATTTCAAATTAGTTGAATTCAGTTATATGAATCTTCCGTACCATCCAAAGGGGGTTCATCATGATTTGATCCTTGACCGTAAAAGTAAAACTATAGGTGGCCAGTGGGCCGGGCTCGGGTCTGGCGGGGTCGGGGCGGGACGGGAGAAGGGGTCGGGGTCGGCGGGATCGGGTCTGGCGGGACTTGCTCCAGTCCCGTCCCGTCCCGATCCCGATCCCGTCGGTATCGGGTCGGGACGGGGGTCGGGCTCGGGGCGGGGTACGGCGGGTTTTCCTTTTTTTTTTTTAAATAACATATGTATAAAAAAAGCTCAATAAACAAAACAAGATAGTGTAATAAAAACATCCCAAGGCTGTTTTTGTGCCTCTTATATTATTTAATAGACATATGATTTTTTTGTAATACAAATACAATTGTCTAAAATCTAAATTGCAACTTTGTGGTGTTGTCCAAAAGTTGCAAATTACATAATAAAATTGCAATTAAAAAAATTACATTCTCAAAAAAATCTGTTCTAATTGCTTGATGATTTCATGTGGTTCTTCGGTTGGAATTGGTATTTGTTGGTCAAATTGATCCCCGCCGCTTGCACTACCTTCGGTTAAGATTTCGTTGTAGTTTTCATCATCTTCTTCGTTGATCTCCGGTTGACCGCACCTTCTCCGCTCCGCTCGTATCCAATCTCTGAATAATACTGCAATTTCCAAGCTGTCTCCGGCTAATGAGTGTCTGTGGTCTCCTATTTGATATCTGTCTGCAGAAAAAGCGCTTTCAGACGCAGTTGATGACGCTTGAATGTTCAAAACATCTCGAGCCATCAATGAAAGTGTCGGAAAAGTCTTCTCATTCCCTCCAAAGATTTCACAAGTCTTCATGTCCATCTTCATTGATAACTTCTTGATACGATGTAACCCTGCAAAACAAAAATATCCAACTCGCTAATTTGGTTAGTAGTAGAGGTACGGCCGCACATTCTATTTCTGAGGCTTTCAATACTAGCCGCAGAAACAACATGTCTTTTGTAAGGTTGTGTTGAAGATGAAGAAGATGGTATGGAAGCTGGTAAGTTACTAGCATTTTCTTGTTGATAAAATCTATATATATTTTTGCATTGGTGTTCTACGCTAGACAACACTTCTTCTTTAGTTTGTTCAATAGGTGGTGGGTGATTTAGATTTTTGGGACTTGGAGGTGGTAGTACTTCTATACAATCGTAAATAGTTTCAATTAGTGATTTAGTACCGTCTATTTTAATAGTATGATTTAATACAGAACCAATAATATAAATAGAGGGAATAGGAATAAAATATTTTTTTATTTTGACAAACATTTTTTTAATAGTTGCCTTATAAGCTGGTTTTTCCATATATTCACTAAGTAATAAAAATATTAGAGTTATATAAAATAACATAGTTGAAATAGTACGATAATATATACCGGAAAATTCTTTTGTTGCTTGAAAAAATTTCTCTAAAAATACAATAAGTTCGGAAATTTTTTCCCAATCACTATCTAAAATCATATCAGCTGGCTTTTTATTATGAGAGTTAAAAAATAAAGTTATAGGTAATTTATAGTCATAAGCAACAAGTAGTTGCTCGTATAAAGAATTCCACCTAGTGGATACTTCTTGTGGAATTTTTCTATAAGGTAGTCCACAATCGTGACAGGTTTTTTTATATTCTTTTCTATGTTGTACTTTATTACTTTTAAAAATAAAGTTTATAGCAAATTGTATTTTACTAAGAATGTCTTCAAAAAGTGATAGACCATCCTTTACAATTAAGTTATATATATGGCACGCGCATTTTATATGAAAATGGTCTGGAAAAGATGGAGTTAAACTATTTTTTAAAATTGTAATTGCGTAATTGTTATTAGAATCGTTATCTAATGTAATAGTCATAATTTTATCGGTAATTTCGTATTAATCGCACACTTGATAAATATTTTCTGCAATAAAAGTAACAGTGTGCCTATCATCTATATATCTATACGCTAAAATACGGTTTTGCATAGACCATTTATAATCTATCCAATGACAAGTTACAGTTAAATAATCATGGCCGTTAGTACTACGACCGATATCAGACGTGATAGATACTTTGCCATTAAAATGATATAATGAAAAACGTAAATATTGTTGATATTCATGCGTGAATTTAAATACATCTCTCTTAATAGTTGATCTAGAAAACCCGTTAAAAGCAGGATTATATATATCTCTAATGTAATGAATAAAACCGGGAGATGAAGGAAATGAAAAAGGCAAACCCTCCACAGCAACTAATTTTGATATTGCTTCCCTATCTCTATGTTTATTGTATTTAGAGCCTACAATTTCCCCCGTCATAGGGTTAATTTGACCCTGTACTTGGTCCGGGACAGTATCAGTATGTGAACCTTGTCCCGATGGAGCGGGCGTTTGCGCACCCGGTTTTGAAGCCTGGTATTGGGCATACCTAGCTGGATGAGCACTTACTATGTGTCTAATTAAACCCCCCGTCCCACCGTGACCTTTTCCAGTTTTAAATTTTAAAATATTTTTACAAATTTTACATATGGCTACTTGATTCTCTACGTCCCTATCAAAAAATGTCCATGCATATGATTTTAATGGTCGTTTTGCTGGACCTCGTCTCATACTAGGGGGAATAGGAGGTATTTCAGTTGAAGGTGCACTAGTGGGTGTGTTGTCATCAACATTAGTGGTATATCATCTAGATCATCGTCTAAATTAAAGTCTTCTTGAGTTCCAGAAAATAACTCCTGGTCTAAATCTAATGGTATTGTAGGAAAATATTGAGTATCAACAAAATCATCCTGTGTAGGAATAAGATGACTAGAAGAAGTACCCTTGCCCTGGTTGCCCCTACTAGAAGAAGCACACTTACCCTTACCCTTAAACATACCTTTTAATCCTTCCATTTTAATTATGATAATAAATAATTAAAGACAACAAAATTAAGTGCGCTAAATAAAATAAACAGACAATAATAATTTAATGAAGGAACGAATGTACCAAACGCCGACGTAACGTCTACATGTAATCGAGAGGTTGAAAATTGAAACTTTGCTCGATGGAAGATCCTCAAGCTAGTTGCCAACTTCACTCCCAATTCCCAAATGAATAAATAAAATTGAATATTTAGCAAACAATGTAGACTTGTAGAGAGATATATTGAGAAATTAGAGAGATTGTAGGAAGATTTGTGAGAAAGATGAAGAGAAAATGAGTTATTTATAGTTGGAAAATTGGGTTAAAGTGTAAATATAATAACTTATGGGTTAAAAATAAATATTAAGGGGTAGGGGGGGCCTAAAATGGTCGTTGGCCAACGGCCATAATCTAAAATAGTCGTTGGTGCAACAGCCATATTTGCAAAGGGGGGAAAAGGGCGGGATCGGGGTCGGGCTCGGGATGGGGTCGGGGCGGGGTCGGGTCTAGCTGGCCCTGGGGCGGGCTCGGGTCTAGCGGGACGAGACATCGTCCCGTCCCGAGTTCGAGTCCCGCCCCCGTTATTTTTTTTTTAGCGGGGTCGTGGCGGGACCGGGGCGGGCTCGGGACGGGGTCGGGCCGTCCCGGCCCACTGGCCAGCCCTACGTAAAACTACCACGATCATTCTCGTTTATTTGGATTTTGAAAGTACTTAATTTTTTTTATCTAATGGGAGTTTTAGATGAAATTATTCTTTTTTCTTCTAATTCTTGCAGAAGTCCCAAAAATGTACGAATATCTGATACTTATACCAATGATAAATGATAGATATCCGAAAAAATAATTAAGTCGTGTGCAAGTTGGTCAGAAAAAAAAATCTTGCAAACGTCCCCAAAAACATTGATTAGAACCATGGACTTGTACTTATTATTTCCTTGTCCTTTTTTTTCCTGACAAAAATATATTCCCGTTGTTTGTACAATAAAATTAAGGTTACTTTTGTTAAGAGTTGCACATCGAATATGAGATGGTTAATTGATCTCGGCTTGGTCAATTCTTCATCCAAAAGCTAGTTTTTGGGGTTGACTTAGGCCTAAGATCCATTTTTTACATGGTATCTGAGTCAGTCATATCTCAATTCTTTGTTCACCGATGTTAGGCCCCCATATTATATTGTTCACGCTCCAGTTAGCGAGACCTGAGTGTGCGGGGAGTGTTAAGAGTCTCACATATCTCCTTATATGGCTTAAGCAATCCTCCTTCTTTAAGCTAGCTTTTGGGGTTGAGTTAAGCCGAATATCCATTTTTTACAACTTTTTCCGCTACCTCAATTACTTTGATCGTTCTTGTTAATTTTTTTTTACTTGATTTAACCTTTTATTTTTAAAAAAATCAAAATCGGAGCTTTTGGGAACCCGACATCATAAGTTGACCACATTTTCTCCACATTTCTTTTTGTCATAGATGCGGAGGTGGAATTATTTCTTTAAAAAACACTAGAAAGGTGAAATATTTCACTTTTATCTAAAGAAAAATAGTTAAGCCAGAGAAAAAAATTATTACTAATTGGTTTTGGGAAATTTACTTTTCTTTTATCTTCTTTTCCCATGTGATATTTTAAAGAAATTGATGATAATGATAATGATTTGTTCTCATGAAATTAGTTGAGGTGTCACCCTCAACCAAAGAGATTAACCTGCGCCTTTGTGTTGATGCCGCTGGTTGCACAGAACGAACTAATCCGCAACAAGTTTTTCGAAAGCGAACTCAATGAAATTTTTACTTTCCAAAAATACTGCTTCAAATTAAAGAAAAAAGGTCTAGTTTCCAATGTAGTTCGTCGGCCAAACCAACTATTCTCTTCTCAAAATAATAGGAGGAGTCTTTTTCTAGTTAAACTTCTATCAATGGAATGAAAAGTACTATCCCTTCCTATTAGAGCGAAGCTGGTCCGTACACCACGATTATAAAAAAATAGTGATTTGTTCCCGTAGAATTAATCGAATTGCACTCAAGCTGACCCGAATATCCTCGATTATAAAAATGATAATGATTTGTTTTTTCTTCTTTCAAAATTTGGCAGACTACATCAAAAAGAGTTGCAGAGAGGAAAGTGGCTAAGTTTGAGAAGAACATAACAAGGAGAGGATTGAATCCTCTAACAGGGAAGAACAAAATGGAACCAGCACACATTGTTCTTGCACTCTTTGCTGTTTTGGTCATAGGATCTTGTAAGCTCTATAATCTTTAATTTCTAGTTAAATTTCTTCATTCAGCTTTGTAATTTTCTATCTAATACTTTTTTTTCTTGTTGGCTTGTCAACCGAATCCGAGGGTCTATCGGAAACATCCTCTCTACCCCACAAGGTAGAGGTAAGGTCTGCGTACATTTTACCCTCCCCGAACCTCACTATGTGGGATTACACTGGGTATGTTATTGTTATTGTTGTTGTTGCTTGTCAACCGAATTTCAAAAACTCATAAGTTGTAATGTATATACATTGAGTCAGATATTTCTATAACAACTATCCTCTATATTAATATTTCATTATAACCATCAAGTTTCTTTTGAAACCGATTTTTCATGTTATGTTATATTATATATTCTCTATAACAATAGTTACTTAGCAATCAAAAATATATCCAGACAAACGACATTATTATGGAGAGATTTTACTATATATATATATATATATATGACAATTGAGTATGAACTTTAGTACAAGTAAAAATGCATGTATCCAGGGCCGGAGCTAAAGGCGTGCAAGGTGGATCAATTGAATCTCCTGTAAATAGAGAGCAAAAACAGCTTCTTCTTTTTTTAGGTTATATATGAATGGTTGAATCCCTTCATCATATAAGAAAAGATTTTGGCGAGTGGTAAAAAGGAGTTCAAAAATTATTTTAGATCGTAGGTTCAAATCCTAGGTATGATACTAAAATATTTTCTCGAATCTTGTATGAAATTTGGCTCAGTCATCACTATATATAGTTCTCAAAAATTTGCATGAACCTTTTTACTTCCCATTAAATTGATCGATCCGCGAGGGGTAAAAAGTGATTTTTTTTTTGTAAAATATGAACGCTCCAAGTTTCTCAAATTGATGGGATAAATTCTTTTTTTCCTTTTGGATTTGCAGTTATTTTCCAGGTTGTGAAGATGGCTATTAATGGTGGTGGGACACTATGAAGATGGAAGCTCTTAATTTCTCCAGGAAAAAAAATAAACTTTAAGTGCAGAAACAAAACTTTTTAGAATTAATAGTTAATGTTATAGTTGCATTTTCAACCAAACAATAAATAAGTTTGTGATAACATTCTCTCTTGCTTGGCTGTACTACCTTGTTATGTTAATTTCTTTTCCTTCTCTAGACTCTTTCTTAAGTTTTCTGTTTTCCTTGAATAGCATATGGAGTGTATATTTTCTATATTGACATATTCTGATTTGATTCCTTGTAAGCACATTTAATTTCAATAAACGTGTAGGTGCACTTTTGATCCCTTTGACTATGAATCTCTACCAATTTAAAGAATTATTAAGTACTAAATTTGTATGTACCTCCATACTTGAAGGTAATATAATTCTAAATATAATCTAAATGTCGCATATTTTTCTTATATAAACTATAAAGGAACCAACAACAACAATATATCCAGTGTAATCTCACAAGTGAGATCTGGGGAGGGTAGAATGTACGCTGACCTTATCCCTACCTTGGAAGGTAGAGAGTTTGTTTCCGATAGAAAACTATAAAGGGACCAAAAGCACATATTTTAGTTAAGACTAAATGTGCTTAGCCATATATTACAAGGACCAAAAATAAATTCATAGAGATCAAAAGTGCAATTAATGAAAGCCCAACCAAAGATATTTTAACCATGTGAATTTGGACATAACAAACAATTAAAAGCGCGCAGAAATACTTACATATATAGAAAGAATATAGTCACATATCAAGCTTAAAATGTATCTCAAGAAAAGAAATTCTCATTTACATATCATTACACAAGCTACTGATTCCCAAGGAAAAAGATTGATAGAGAAATCATATATCCATAGTAGATGGGAAGACAAATGCTTTTATCTTTTAGATTAGTTGCCATCAGTTACTTGCATAAAGATGCAATATCATTACAGAAAAAATTGCATGGTCCAAACAACTGCTTTCCAGTTTTTTGGAACCATAAATAATCTGAAGACAACATGATCTAATAATAGTTAGAATATTTGAAAATACGACGGTCCATGTCATCGAATAAATTCTTCCCTATTTAGGAGTGTACTTGTATAGCATCACTGATATGACAATATTCTTAACCAGATTTACAATAACAACAACATACCCAATGAAATCCCACAATGTGGGGTCTTAACCAGATTTAGTGAAAGAAAATCTTGAAAATGCATCCTTAGCTTGATCCTTCTAGCCATTGTGGAAGGACCGTGTAAATTATACAAGTGAATCACATGATCTCATCATCTTATTATCAAATCATGCAGTTCATTACAAGAGTTTGAAAAACATAACCATGACTACTCGGGTTTGATGGACTATTGGAAATAGGCCAGCATATCTTATAAGATACCAACAAAATATATGCTGACCAGAACTTGGTCTATTACTAAGAGTGGAGATCTAGCTGGCAGCTCAAGCAGATTGATTTTCTGAAATATGCTAAGAAGGAGAGAAGGGAACGGGAATTGACATGATGCATTCACCAACAACCTTCAGGATTGAGGACAACTTAGTAGTACTTGCTGTGAACCTGCTTTCCATATGTGCATTTGCTTTCATCAGATCTGCGAGCTGCACGAGTTGATTTGTTGCTTGTGTTGGAGCATTGGCGACAATCTGAACTTTTCGACAACTTCCTTGCACAAGAATTGTAGCCAGCCTCATGATACACTTGAATATTGTTTTTTACCAAATCTTTAGCATCAGGAGAATTGAAGTCCTCGAATTCCTAAAAGATAACATGTTAGACACTGAAACACAAGTCACCTTCATTATATGAGCATAACACTATGTATCAAGAAGATATCTCAAAGCAATAGAAAAATTCAGGTTATATCTGATAACTTTAGAACTTTACAAACAAATTCCCTGAGCTTCAAAGAAAGCATCAAGTTCTTGCAAGCACAATTTCTTTCTCAATTCGCGAAGTTCTTGCAAGCACAATTTCACCTTGGACTTTGTCTTGGCGTAATAAGGAGTTAAGCAGGGGTTTACATCCTTGAGAAACATGTCATCTGGACTGCCGGGAATCGTGTGATCCTCAGAGCTGAATTCCTAATAGAAACAAAGAAACCTAATTACTCCCCTGGAGCGAATGTCTAACATGCACATTCATGTCAAATTTCTTTTGGAAGGATTATTAAAGGATATTATCTAAGATATATTGGTAATTTGTTCACAACAAACTTCATGTTGCATTTGTTATTTAGATATATTTACCAGAGAATTAGCTGCTTCTTCTTGATCATATCCTGGAGGGCTATCAAGAGAATCATAGCTCCCTCTTATAGCATATTTGTCTGCTTTGACCTGCAAAAATTATAGTATCAGCCACTTTCTCTAACAATTTAATGCTGGTCTTATGATAAAACCGGAGATATTTGCATTATTACATCCAAAGCACATGGGGACCAAATCAAAGGACTTTCCAAAATTGTGGTATCAACTAGGGCTGGCCAGTGGGCCGGGACAGCCCGACCCCGACCCGAGCCCGCCCCGGTCCCGCCCCGACCCCGCCAAAAAAAAAAAAAAAATTACGGGGGCGGGACTCGAACTCGGGACGGGACGATGTCTCGTCCCGCGAGACCCGAGCCCGCCCCAGGCCCGCGAGACCCGACCCCGCCCCGACCCCGACCCCGCCCCTTTGCAAAAATGGCCGTTGCACCAACGGCCATTTTAGATTATGGCCGTTGCCATTTTAGCCCCCCCCCCTCCCCCAACCTCCTACCCCTTAATATTTATTTTTAACCAATAAGTTATTATATTTACACTTTAACCCAATTTTTCAACTATAAATAACTCATTTTCTCTTCATCTTTCTCACAAATCTTCCTACAATCTCTCTAATTTCTCAATATCTCTCTCTACAAGTCTACATTGTTTGCTAAATATTCAATTTTATTTATTCATTTGGGAATTGGTAGTGAAGTTGGCAACTAGCTTGAGGATCTTCCATCGAGCAAAGTTTCAATTTTCAACCTCTCGATTACATCGTCGACGTTAAATCGTGTTTGGTACATTCGTTCCTTCATTAAATTATTATTGTCTGCTTTATTTAGTTTAGATCACTTAATTTTATTGTCTTTAATTATTTATTTATTTATTTATTATCATAATTAAAATGGAAGGATTAAAAGGTATGTTTAAGGGTAAGGGTAAGGGTGCTTCTTCTAGTAGGGGCAACCAGGGCAAGGAGTACTTCTTCTAGTCATCTTATTCCTACAGGATGATTTTGTTGATACTCAACATTTTCCTACAATACCATTAGATTTAGACCAGAAGCTATTTTCGAAACTCAAGAAGACTTTAATTTAGGCGATGATCTAGATGATATACCCACTAATGTTGATGACAACACACCCACTAGTGCACCTTCAACTGAAATACCTCCTATTCCCCTAATATGAGGCGAGGTCCAAAGAAAGCGACCATTAAAATCGGATGCATGGACATTTTTGATAGGGACGTAGAGAATCAAGTAGCCATATGTAAAATTTGTAAAAATGTTTTAAAATTTAAAAGCTGGAAAAGGTCGAGGTGGGGCCGGGGTTTAATTAGACACGTAGTAAGTGCTCATCTAGCTAGGTATGCCCAATACCAGGCTTCAAAACCGGGTGCATAAACGCCCGCTCCATCAGACAAGGTTCACATACTAATATTGTCAGGACCAAGTACAAGGTCAAATTAACCCTATGGCGGGGAATTGTAGGCCCTAAATACAATAAACATAGAGATAGGGAAGCAATATCAAAATTAGTTGTTGTGGAGGATTTGCCTTTTTCATTTCCTTCATCTCCAGGTTTTATTCATTACATTAGAGATATATATAATCCTGCTTTTAACGGTTTTCCTAGATCAACTGTTAAGAGAGATGTATTTAAATTCGCGCATGAATATCAACAATATTTACGTTTTTCATTATATCATTTTAATGGCAAAGTATCCATCACGTCTGATATAGGTCGTAGTACTAACGCCATGATTATTTAACTGTAACTTGTCATTGGATAGATTATAAATGGTCTATGCAAAAATGTATTTTAGCGTATAGATATATAGATGATAGGCACACTGGTACTTTTATTGCAGAAAATATTTATCAAGTGTGCGATTATTACTAATTACCGATAAAATTATGACTATTACATTAGATAACACTTCTAATAACAATTACGCAATTACAATTTTAAAAATAGTTTAACTCAGTCTTTTCCGGACCATTTTCATATAAAATGCGTGCCATATATATGACTTATGTGTAAAGGATGGTCTATCACTTTGTGAAGACATTCTTAGTAAAATACAATTTGCTGTAAACTTTATTTTTAAAAGTAATAAAGTACAACGTAGAAAAGAATATACAAACTTTGTCATGATTGTGGACTGCCTTTTAGAAAAATTCCACAAGAAGTATCCACTAGGTGGAATTCTTTATACGAGCAACTACTTGTTGCTTATGACTATAAATTACCTATAACTTTATTTTTAACTCTCATAATAAAAAGGCGGTGATATGATTTTAGATAGTGATTGGGAAAAAATTTCGAACTTATTGTATTTTTAGAGAAATTTTTTCAAGCAACAAAAGAATTTTCCTAAGATATATTATCCTACTATTTCAACTATGTTATTTTATATAACTCTAATATTTTTATTACTTAGTGAATATATGGAAAAACGACTTATAAGGCATTTATTAAAAAATGTTTCTCAAAATAAAAAAATATTTTATTCCTATTCCTCTATTTATATTATTGGTTCTGTATTAAATCCTACTATTAAAATAGGCGGTACTAAATCACTAATTGAAACTATTTACGATTGTATAGAAGTACTACCACCTCCAAGTCCCAAAATCTAAATCACCCACCACCTATTGAACAAACTAAAGAATAAGTATTGTCTAGCGTAGAACACCAATGCAAAAATATATATAGATTTTATCAACAAGAAAATGCTAGTAACTTACCACTTCCATACCATCTTCTTCATCTTCAACACGACCTCACAAAGACATCTTTGTTTCGCGGCTAGTATTGAAAGCCTCGTAAATAGAATGTGCGGTCGTACCTCTACTACTAACCAAATTAGTGAGTTAGATATTTTTGTTTTGCAGGTTCTGCATCAGTATCAAGAAGTTATCAATGAAGATGGACATGAAGACTTCTTTGAAATCTTTGGAGGAATGAGAAGACCTTTCCGACACTTTCAATGATGGCTCGAGATGTTTTGAACATTCAAGCGTCGTCAAGCTGCGTCTGAAAGCGCTTTTATGGCAGATATCAAATAGGAGACCACAGACACTCATTAGCGGAGACTTGGAAATTGCAAAGATTATTCAAAGATTGGATCTGAGCGGAGGCGGAAAGGTGCGGTCAACAGGAGATCAACGAAGAAGATGATGAAAACTACAACGAAATCTTAACCGAAGGTAGTGGAAGCGGCGTGGATCAATTTGACCAACAAATACCAATTCCAACAGAAGAACCACATGAAATCATCAAGCAATTAGAAACGAGGTTTTTGAGAATGTAATTTTTTTAATTGTAATTTTATTATGTAATTTGTAACTTTTGGACAACACCACAAAGTTGCAATTTAGATTTTAGACAATTGTATTTGTATTACAAAAAAATCATATGTCTATTAAATAATATAAGAGGCACAAAAACAGCCTTGGGATGTTTTTATTACACTATCTTGTTTTGTTTATTGAGTTTTTTTTATACATATGTTATTTTAAAAAAAAAAAAAATGAAAACCCGCCGTATCCCGACCCGAGCCCGACCCCGACCCGAGCCCGACGGGATCGGGATCGGGACGGGACTTGCTCCAGTCCCGCCAAACCCGACCCCGCTGGAGCCCGCCATACCCGACCCCGCCCCTTCTCCCGTCCCGCCCCGACCCCGACCCGCCAGACCCGGCCCGCCAGACCCGAGCCCGGCCCACTGGCCACCCATAGTATCAACTGAGTAGCGTAATTAAAAGAAAGAAAAGAGTGTTTTACGCCAATCAGAAGGTAAACTACACAACAAATAACCCTCTTAAACAATTTATTCCCATAGGCTATATGGGTAATGAAATGATGCAAGTTCCCAACATATAGCTTCCTCCAAATCATTTTTAAGAAACACAGAAGTGATAGTTTGACTTTCAACAGGCAAACAGGAAAATATTGGAAAGTGTATATATCAACTAGATCCATAGAGTATTCTTCCATATTTTTCATCTTGATGGAACGAGCAGCAACCAAGAACGATACTGATTTTTTCATGTCATGGAGCCTTTATGGTTCATCAGTGAGGTAGAAAATCATATTCTTTTCTGTAATATCCTTATAGGACATATTTAAGAGTTCATGGAGATTTGAACTAGGAGATTCTCATATATTTTGAAACTTTGAAGCACATTCGCTAACTCTAGCTTGGTGCAGTTGCATTTCATTTTGAAGATCAATAGAAAACTTGACTGAGCTTAACTAGTTTTTGTTTGTCATAAGCTTTTCAGAATACACGATACATAGGAATTTGTGCTTTAGACGATAGAAAGATCCAAACATTCATATAAAGCTGATGACAGGCAATAACGACTTATATTGTTACCTCAGCGAGATCTTCGGCTAGGCATTGTAGTTGCCCTGTAAGAGAAGTGACCTGCCGTTGAAGATTTGGTATAAGCTGCTTTGCCTGTTTGAGTTCTGAACCCTGCTTTTCCAAAAAATCCTGAACTTGAGAATTCATAACGTCTGGGAACAGTATGGAATTTTTCAGCGACTTTATCTCTTCCCTTTGCTTTAAGCACAAATCCTTAAGCTTCTCAACCTGTCAGTATTATGAGCAAATCAGAAAATGAAGCAAAGTTGTAACATATAAAAAGATATGCTACAACAACAAATGTGCCATCTTGAACAGGAAGTTTTTATGCAAATTTTCACCTCGGCTATTCATGATAATCAGCATATCAAAAGATAAACTCTTTGACTGGATAGACAAAAAATTTGCACCGTGACATAAAATGTACCAAATAATTCAAAAGGCCACAACTATTGAACTAATTAAAGAAGAAGCTGTTGGTAAAACACTCCATTCAAAGTTAGTCTCAAATTATTAAGATGCACGGAGAAAGCTTCCTGTACAAAAATTTATGCCACGAAGATTAAACATATGATATACAAATATAGAACCTCTTTACTTTTTCTCTTGAAGTATCAACTAAAGTAACATATGCGTATATTCAATTAGAAACCAGGAATGACTCCAACTAATTGATAAACAACCAATGTGCCATCAAAAGCAACATCATCCCTCATTTTGCAACAATAAAAGCGCCATCTTGAACAAGATAATTACAGCATTTTAAGATTATAAACCTCCAACACCAAAGACATTGATTACCATACTTCTAAAAAATACAGTTATGATGCCAATTTACACCCCCAATGTTCTTAAAAGAACCACATACCAAAAAACAAAAATATTTAAATACAAAAGCCAAAAAGTTTGCATCTTGCCCCTAAATTTACCAAAAATAATTCAAAAGGCACAGCTTTTAAACAAATCCCAAGCTGTTGATCAAACTGTTTAAATCAAAGTTAGGTCCAGAAATTAAGCTGCACAGGAAGAAAGCTTCCCTTACAAAAGTTTATGCTACAATAGCAAAATGAGATCCAAAAGCAACACTAAAACTATATGATATACAAATTTAGCACCTCTTTATTCTTTTCACTTCAAGTATCAACTAAAGTAACATACGCATATATTCAATTAGAAACAAGGAATAACTCCATCTTATTGACAAACAACCAATGTGCCATCAAAAGTAATATCATCCCACATTTTGCAACAATAAAAATGTCATCTACACAAAAAGGGCAGCCCGAAGAACTAAGCTCCCGCTATATGTAGGGTCCGGGGAAGGGCCGGACTACAAGGGTGTATTGTACGCAGCCTTACCCTGCATTTCTGCAAGAGGCTATTTCCACGGCTTGAACCCGTGACCTCCTAGTCACATAACAACAACTTTATCAATTACTCCAAGACTCTGATTCCTGCATTTTTTTAAACTATAAAAATGCCATCTTGAACAAAATAATTGCAGTATTTTCAAGTTCATAAACCTCCAACACCAAAGACATTGATGTTAAGAGTCCAACATCGGATATGGAATGGGAACATGAACTTCTTATATGGACTTGGACAATCCTCACCCTACAAGCTAGCTTTTGGGGTTGAGTTAGGCCCAAGATCCATTCTTTACATGGTATCAGAGCCAGACTCATTCCAATTCTTTGTTCGTCGATGTTGGGTCCTCAAATTATATTGTCCACGCTCCAGTTAACAAGGTCTGGGCGTGCGGGGGAGTGTTAAGAGTTCCACATCGGATATGAAATGGGAACATAGACTACTTATATGGACTTGGACAATCCTCACCCTACAAGCTAGCTTTTAGGGTTGAGTTAGGCCCAAGATCCGCCCAAGATCCATTCTTTACAATTGATTACCACTTTCACAAAAGAAAGTACTTCAAAATGCAGTTATGATGCCAATTTACGCCTCCAATGTTCTCAAAATTCCACATACCACACAACTAAAATCTTTGAACTAAAAAGCCAAAATGTTATCATCTTGACCTAAAATTTACCAAAAATAACTTAAAAAGGCACAGCTTTTAAACAAATCCCAACCTGTTGATCAAACTATTTAAATCAAAGTTAGCCTCAAAAATCAAGATTCAAAAGCAACACTAAAACTATATGATATACAAATTTATAGTACCTCTCGATTTTTCTCCTCAAGCATCAACTTAAGCTCAATAATCTGATCCTCTTGCTCCTTATTCATACTTAACAGCTCCCTCTCACTTCTAAGTACCATTCCTAATGTCCTCGTATTCCCTTTAACCTCGGTCAACGCCTTTTTCGCGCTTCCTTCTTCTTTTTTCACACCACCACCACCAGAAGAAGAACCTTTAAAAAACTTCTTATGCAAAGCACTCAAACCACTACCCCTTTTTGCCGTTTTCTTCAAATCTTCAGCTATAAAATCCACAGGAATAACCATTTGAGCCTTTTTCGCAGATTTGTGTTCGGAGAATTTCTTGACCATTGAGCTGAAATTGGATTGATGGGTAGTTTGAGTAACACCATTTGAACGATTCTTGATTTTGATTATTGCGTTGTTGTGGGGTTTTCGTGTAAGGTCTGTAGATGAAGAAGGGTCAGATTTAGTTGAAGATCTTGAAGAATCAAATGATGTTTTCGCATAGCGAGATGATGGTTTGATTAAAGACATTGTTGGGGTTTATGTTTGTAAGAAAAAGATTGTAACTTTAGTGTTTTTGGAGAGATTAAGGTTTGAATTTTAGGACAGTGAGAGCATTTTCTTGGGTTGCGTCACTGTGTGTGTTTGTGTGTGTAAGAAGATAGTTTGGGCGCTGTCTGAATTCAAATTATAGGGAGCGTTTAAACTTGGGAGATATTTGAGAATTAATCACATGATGCTAAATAAATTAGGAGTATACAATACTTTTTCTTTGGAATAATACTTATGACCCCCTAAATTTTAACTAGACTCCAGTTTGGCCATATATTTTGGAAGTAGTTTTTCAAAATATTTTTTTCTAATATCTGTTTGGCCTTAAAATTTTGAATGATTTTGAAAACAAAATCTTCAAATTCCAAAATCTGATCCAAACCTGCTTTTAGCCAAGATCTAACCTTTGACTTTTTTAAAATAACAACAACATACTCAGTGAAATCTCATACTATGTGGTCTGGGGAGGGTAGAGTGTACGCAGATCTTACATCCATCTTGGTAGGAAGAGCGTTTATTTTCGGAAGACCCTCGACTCAAGACAAAGCATAATCACAGGCAAAGCAAGCAAGTCAAAGCAAAGCAAGAGAAACGATCAGACTCAGACATGAAATTAAAGCAGTATGGGCAGTATGGACAGTATGAACAGTATGAACATGCTGATAACAAAATCGAATACGCCATGGTAACGCATTCTAACAACATGAAACCTTTGACTTTTTTTTAAAAAAAAAATTACCCTAAGCTTTTGTATATTATAAAATGTCTCCCTCTAGTTACTACAACATTTTTTCTTCTTGCACTGATGGATCTTTGTGCATAATTGTAATTTGATGAATTGTAGTAGCTATTAATTGTGTTATTAACAGTTGTTAGTAAAATATCATATTATGATTTTAGGATAATGTAGTATCTAGTTTATTATAAAAAAAATCTGGTGCCAAACTTATCTATAAATAGGATTAGGGTTTGTGATAATGATAACAAACGCCATCAATGAATAATTTGCATAATCTTGTATTAGCAAGTATGTTTATTTGATACGATTACATATTCTTGATAATTTTTAGAATATATTGATACGTCATGTTTCTATGTTTTTTTTTAAAAGTGAAATATGTTTTTCAACCTTAGTATGGCCATCTTCCCCTAATTTTGTTGTCGCTATCAACTTCTTCAACCTCTGCCACCATAATTCTTCTCCAAACTCCACTCCCCTCTTCCATAACCATTTGCGATGTGTTGGATAACAAAATGGATCAAGGACAATATGTTTAGATGAGTGCACCTTTGCTTATAGGTGTGTCTGGTGGCCCGAAAAGGTGGTACTAATATCACTTAGGAACTAACTCAGGCATATACTAACAGGAGGGCCATATGTATAGTATTCTTTTTTTTCTTATACGTTTCATGTTTATTTAACGTAATAACTCATTACTTTTCTTTGTAACTTTTTCATTAGTTCTTATATCCTCTCTTTTTTTTATATACTTTTCATGTTTATTTTTTTGGTACGCTCTATCCGATGTGACCACTAATTATAAATTTAGATTTGTTGAGTGTTTGGACAATATTTGGTTGAAGTTGAAAAAAGTATTTCAAAGTCTAGTCAACACGCCTTTTTACAGGCTTTGTTTAAGTTTTATCCCCGTTTTAGAGGATTTTTTGCAAAAATAACGACAATTTCCAAGTCTGACAGGCCTGTCAAAAGTTGAGAATAATTTTATTACTCTCTCCATCTCAATTTAAGTGTCTTAGTTTGATTAGACACGAAATTTAAAAAATAAAGAAAGAGACACTTGTCAAAACTTATTAAATATAGAAAGAGACACTCTTTTTAGGACAAACCAAAAATGAAAGTAAGACACTTAAATTGAGACGGGAATACAAGTTTTGACGGATCATCCAAAGTTCAATTGTTACAAGTTTTGTCAAATCAACAGCACTTGAGGTCACTGTTTAAAACTTAAACAAGCAATTGGTGCCGGTTCGGTTAGTTAGGCTTTTGTGTTTTCTTAAGGTTCTGAATCCAAGTTTTTTGCTTTTTACTGGATCCAAGTTAGTAACACATCCCTTGGTAATGACAAGATAAAGGGGTCTTTAATTGTTTTCCAGGACTATAACTTCATTTCAACAACAACGTCGAAGAGTTCAAATTATATATCAAAGTAGAGCACTTAAACTGCACATGATAAAATCTCAACCAAGACCAAATTTAAATCACCTAAACTACATAATGATGAAATCTCAAACAGTCCAAATTTACATAACTATAGTTCAACTGCCTTTTCCTTTCCTTCGTGACACGCCTCTCCGCGCAGCTAGCCAAAACAAACTCCGCAGTTTGTCAAACCAACAATCTCCTGTAAATTAGTTCGGATAAACAAACAAGAGTAAAGTTAGTTATCAAGTAAAAGTGCATTGTCCACAGAAAGCAAATGCATATGATTACTTGTATAGGGAAAAATTCGTATAAAACATATGTACGAATTATAATGTGATACGTGGTGTACGATGCTGAGTCAAATCCATGTTAGCCTAAGGCTCTGCCGGTAGGATACGAGCAGTACCGGGAGCGTCATGTGCACAGGTGGTATCGGTAATTCAAAAGGTTAGGAGAACCTTTTGAATTATAACGGACGACCGTTATTGAACCGGTCGTACGCCTTCTAGCAGAGTCATAAAGGCATTTATAAAGATAATAATTTTTAATTATTACAACATTTATACTCATGTATTAATGAGAGCATATTTCATGGGTTGTTTACCTGTAACTCATGTATAAATAGGACATATAACTTCATTGTAAGGGGATCAGATTCAAGCTATTACAATACACTTATTCTTTTTCTCTCGATTATTGTGCTTTCATACAAGTGTGGTGACTTTGTCCAGAAGCTATCACAAGGCTCAAGTTAATCATTACATTTACTTGTCTTATTATTGTTTATTTACAGTATATTCTATCTAGCTTTATTCTCAAATCAGTCACTTGAGATCCACGTATACAAATTCAACTGTACAATTTTATGGGTAAACAATTTGGCACCCACCGTGGGGCCTAAACAATTGTGGTGTCACAAGTGACCCCTCTCTATTAATCTAATTTTTTTGGCAAGTCTTGTTTTTTTGTCAAAACAGACAGATGACAGGAATAGGAGAACACGAAAGCAGTCGCAACATCAGGGATAACACAAACAACATCCCACTCGGACCGGATGGTTTGCCGATAGGAACCACGCCACCAGAGGACCGGATGTTTGCAGAGAGAGCCACTTCCGAAGGTGGACAAACTCAGCATGAGGATGTTCCCAATGACGAAATACCTAAAGAAGCCATACACAATCTGAGGGCGCAAAATGCCGCTATGAGCGAATAGTTGAAACGCTTGATGCGGTTTCACACAGAATACATGTCCAAGAACACTGGTAATACTCCAACAAACGAACCGGCACCTCCACCGAATGTTAATGGAGAAATCGGGAATGATCAGGGTAGATTAAGAAATGATGGAGCCTCAGAGAGAAAAGTCGTTCCCGAAAATCCTTTCCAAGAACATGTTTTGAAATTTATGAAGGACATGATGAAAAAAGTAGACACCAACACAGAAAAGGCAGAGAAAAATGCCAAGGAGTTTCGGCACCTGGTAAATCAAATATCGGGAGTCGCTCATGTGGTTGAAGGGTCAGACGCAAAGAGATATATCCAGTTGGCATATAACCTGAAGGCTGCGCCCGAACTGTTCCCCAAAAGGTTCAAAATATCATTTGTAGCCAAGTATGACGACACTACTGATCCATAGGAGCACATAACGACCTATACTATGGCCGTAAAAGGAAATGATCTAAGGGAACACTAAATAGAATCGATACTGATCAAAAAGTTTGTTGAAACGCTTGCTAAGGGAACCTTACCATGGTATTCACTTTTCCCTGAGCATTCAATTGGATCAGTGAGTTGGAACTTTTCCCTAAGCATTCAATTGGATCGTTCGCCCAGCTCACTGATATATTTGTAAAAGCTCATGCGGGGGATCGAAAGGTGAAGAATCGTAAGGCGGATATATTTCGCATTGCGCAAGGAGAAACAAAACTCCTTATGGACTTTGTTTACCAGTTCCAGAAGGAATGTATGTTGTTACCCGCAGTCCCGGACGAGTGGGTTATAGAGGCATTCACAAAGTGAAAGTTTGCCCTTTGTGAATGCCTTTTGGGGAGGTATTCCCGGACGAGTGGGTTGTAGAGGCATACCCGCAGTTCAGACGCTTCACGAAAACTCAAGGAGAATCTCTTGGAATTCAAGGCTACAACATGGGAAGATGTACACAACCGATATGAGTTCAAAATTCGGATAGAAGATGATATGTTGGGTACTCAGGCCGAAAGTATTTTTCAGAAGTTAGACAAAGAAGCAGGAGAAGACCAGAATTCCTCAAAGAACCGTTTCCAACCTTATCGTGCTCCCAGAAAGCAAGACAGTAGTGAAAGTTTTCAAAAGACAAATAACAAGGGCAAATCTGGATGAAGTAATCAATGATTGGTGAATTTCGACAAAGGAAATTCATCTAACTCTACTAAAGGTATCAGATACCCAAAATTGTCAGAATACAACTTCAATATCAACGAGGATCAGATGGTGGCGGTGCTGAGAACTCATCTAGCGTCCTGGCCTCCGAAACCATTGTAATATGATCCTAGTAAAAGAGATTAATCCATCTGGTGTGACTTGTGCGACACTCACGAGCATAACACTATAGATTGCAGGCATCTACGAGAAGAGGTGGCTGGAATGCTAAGCAGGGGCCACCTCCAAAAATATTTGAGCGAAAGGGCTCGCAACAACTATAAGCGGGGAACACCCGTCGAAGATAAACCTAATCCGACTATACTACCCCATGTTATAAACATGATCTATGGTGGGTCAACGATTGCCGCTACATCTTTCACCGCGGCTAAAAAGACAAAAATCTCAATAACCCGGGAGAAGCTGTTCCGGGAGATTCCTGATGAATATACTATCACATTCATCGAGGAGGAGGATGCCGCGGTGAGCTTCCCTCACAATGATGCACTGGTGATCACAGTGCCTATTGATTTCTACTAGGTGAGGAGAGTTTTGATCGATCTTGAAAGCTCGACTAATATTATTCAGCTAAAGGTGGTAGAAGAGATGAATATGACAGATAAAATAGTTACAGCTACCAAAACCCTTTCAGGTTTCAATATGTCAAGCGAGACCATGAAGAGGGAAGTGGACCTACCGGTGGATGCAATGTGAGTCATTAAGATGATGAAATTTTATGTCATTGATGGTGATATGAGATATAATGCAATATTCAAGAGGCCCTGGATACATGATATGAATACAATCTCGTCGACACTACACTTGTTGGTAAAATTCCCTATATAGAGAAGCTAGAGAGGGTAACAGATCCCAAATAGCAATTAAAGGAAGCGGAGCTGGCGTCGGGAAATGTTCAACAAGTTCCGCCAGCAAAATCAGAATCAACCTATCCGGAGGAGGAATTTTCAGATCGGTACCAAGTGCGCATGTATTTTCAAGTACCGGATGAGTCAGATGCCACCAAGTCCATTGTAGAGGAACTTGAGCAGATTGTACTACATCAAAATACTCACGACGGTAAGGTATACCTGGGCACGGGGTTAGCCCCAGTTCTCGGGAATTTAATTCTTAAATATCTTACATCTAATGCGGATTGCTTTGCATGGTCTCATGAAGATATGACAGGCATACCTCCAAAAGTCACAACTCATAAGTTGGGCCTGGATCTTAGTTTTCCTCCCGAGCGGTAGAAAAAGTGGCTAATCTCCGAACTCCGTAATAGGTTTGTCAAAGAAGAGGTATCTAGATTGCTTAATATAGGGTCAATCCGAGAAGTAAAATACCCGGTTTGGTTACAAACATAGTTGTAGTACCTAAAAAGGGGAACAAATTTAGAATGTTCATTGATTATAAATATTTGAATAAGGCATGTCCAAAAGACTCGTTTCCCATGCCAAACATAGATTAGATAATCGATGATATGGCCGAGCACGAGATAATGAGTTTTCTCGATAATTATTCCGGGTATAACCAAATAAGAATACACCCGGAAGACCAAGAGAAAACATATATTTTAACTACTTTCGGTACTTACTGTTAGAACGTTATGCCTTTTGGACTAAAAACGTCGGAGCTACATATCAATGGTTAGTAAATAAAATGTTTGAAAAGCAAATAGGAAAAATAATTGAAGTATATATAGACGATATGTTTGTTAAGAGTCTTCGTACAAATTACCATTTAAGTCATTTGCAGAAAACCTTTGAGGTGCTATGGAAGTATAATATAAAGCTGACCCCCGAGAAGTGTGCTTCGGGGTGGGCTCCGGAATTTTTTTGGATTTCTTGGTTTCTCAAAGAGAAATATAGATAAGCCCTGACAAAATAAAAGCTATCGAAGATATTTCGGACACACTGGAAGATGTGAAAGTAGTTCAACGTTTGACTGAACGCATACCGGCTCTGAGCAGGTTTATCTCTCGATCATCAGAAAAATATCTCATGTTTTTTTCACTTCTAAAGAAGAAGAACGATTTTATTTCAGCGCCCGAATGCCAGCAGGTCCTACGGAATATGAAATCCTACTTATTTAGTCCTCCGCTAATGTCAAAACCAAAAGATAGAGAACAATTACTCATATATCTTCCAGTCTCAAAGGTAGCAGTAAGTGTAGCTCTGGTTCGGGAAGAAAAAAGTACTCATTATCCTGTCTATTATGTAAGTAGAGCAATGTTAGGGGATGAGACTCGGTACCCGTTATTGAAAGACTGGCCTTTTCCTTAGTTATGTCATCGCGAAAGCTTCGACCATATTTTCAATGCCACCATCGTTGTAGTAACCACGTTCCCGCTTAAGAATGTGTTACACAAGCCCGAGCTTTTTGGGTGCTTGGCTAAATATGTGATAAAATTAAGTGAGTTTGATATTAAATATAGACCTCAAACTGCGATAAAGTCTCAAGTCCTTGCAGATTTTGTGGCCGATTTCAGTCCGGGAGTAACCCTACAGGCGAAAAAGGAGGAGATCTTGGTCTCCGGGACTACCCCGAGATCTGGATACTCTATACAGATGGTGCCTCCAACGTCAAGGGGACCAGTATATGAGTAGTATTGCGGACTCCTACTAGTAAAATTTTAAGGCAAGCAATTCATAGTACTCTATTAACTAACAATGAAACTGAGCCTGAGGCTTTGTGTCACGCCTCGAACCATGGCCTAAGCGGAACACGACACTCGGTGTCTGGCTACATATGACCGAGCGAACCACATGACTTGCTTATCAACATAGGCATCAAAACATACACTAACATTATAATAAAAATATATAAATCATAATACTTAATATAAAAGTCTGAAAATATAATTGCGGAATCATCTAAGTAAAACATGTTAAGTATGAAAATATAATGTTGATATAACTGACATGACATGATACTGGACTTGTCTATGAAACCTCTGACATGAGTTTGAAAACTGTCTACCAGAACAAGGCTCTGGCATACCTCTACTAATGATGCATAATCATAAAATACTTAGATTGACACCCCGAATGAGATGGAGCTCACCAAACAATTGAATTTGAAGCAATCCTACTAAGCATATACCTCTCCCTAAAACTCAGCACCTGCACTGTGAAGTGAAGGCCCCATGCAAAGGGACATTAGTACATTTGAATTGTACAATATGTAAAGTAATATAAGAAATAAGCAGGCACAAGAAGTAATAGGGACATGAACTGAAACTAAAACATGAACATGAATATGAGTATAATATAATATGTGTAAAATCTGTAGACTGCATATATATATATATATATATATATATATATGTGTGTGTGTGTGTGTGTGTGTGTGTGTGTGTGTGTGTGTGTGTGTGTGTGTGTGTGTGTGTGTGTGTGTGTGTTTGTGGGGAGAGAAACAATCAAACCGACATGAACCACTATGCATAAATGTGGAGTCTGATCTCTGCCCGATCAACTAAGTCATATCATACTTTGCCGGAGTACAAGACATGAACATGAACATGAACATGAACATGATGGATCCAATAATTAATCTGAATGTATCATCCTCTAGCGGAGAGACCCTTATCCTACGTTGGCATACGTAGTTTCAGGCTATCCGAGTCTTCTCGGTAATCTGTGCAACTCCCAAAAATATGTACTTGAAAATAGTGGCTTGAAAGCCTATGAATTTCATGAAATAGCTTGAAATCATGACTTGTAATTTCATAAATTTTATATGTAAAGAAATACATAATATAACTTGTATAAATCATGAAAACATATATAACTTCATGAAACTGAGTAAATATAATCATAACTTGTATTTAATAACTCACGAAAAGTAAGGCAAGAGTTCATGGATTACGGACAAGTTTATGACAATCATAATGATCAATCATGAATACAATTGATGAATAGTAAATTATTCATATAGTTAGGGTTATCATAGTATTAGAATAAAACCCTAAGTTATGAGATTTTCATGGTTTCATGGAAACGTGGCGTGGGGAAGAACATGGATATTTTCACACATGGATAGAAGCTCTACATACCTTAATCGATCCAAGACTAGTAATAAAAATCCAAACTTTGAAGAAGAACCCCAAAGATTGTACATTGAACCTTGAATTGGGTTTAACTTGAAAAAACCCTAGGTTAGGAACAATGAATTGTATTTATGAATTGATTACGCTTGATTAAAATCACGTGGAATGGCATGAAAAAGGCTTACATTGAGTTATGGGGATGATGGGAGAATAAATCTTCGTACTAGGGCTTGAAGAATAAGAGAAACTGATTTTTAGAATCAAGTGTCGTATTTATACTATTTGTTGTCGGGGGATTTTGACGGTCCATAAAATATTTGACGGTTTGAGTCTGGGCCATCAACATTTTGATGGTCCAGATTGATCATACCATCATTTTCTGAAGATTTCCAGAGAGGTGAAAATTTGGAATTAAGAGACGGAGAAGATTGACGGTCCGTCAAATTCACAGCTTGACCGTCATTATCAAAAGTGAAGATCGATGGTTCGTTTGACGGACCGTAAAATATTTACGGTCCGTACTTTTTGCCATCAAATTTCCTATGTAGAGCTTAACCTGGTTTTCCAATGTAAACTCCCCATTTTGGTTTCTTACACTCGTGGATCATGAACAAAGCTTAGTTTAAAGGTACGAGGTGTTACACTTTGATTGTAGGATTGGAAATGGTGCGGGGCCTGAGGTCAAGTGTGACTCGCTGCTGGTAGTGAATCAAATCCATGGGGTATTTGAGTCTAGAGAAGAACACGTGTCAAGATACCTCAAGAAGGCTCTAAAGCTTTGTTCTCATTTTCAAGAATAGACGGTAGTGCACATACCCCGGGAATAGAATATATAGGCAGACGCACTCTCAAACTTAGGCTCCAGCATGGAGGCCGAGGGTTCTAAAGCCAAATCAGTTGTTCAGTTGTTACATTCGACATTGGATCTCGTTGGTTACGATGAAGTGAATTTAATCAGCCTAACTTGGGATTGGAGGAATGAGTTCTTGCACTACCTCATAAATAAAAAGCTCCCGGATGACCCGAAGGCATCTAGAGCTCTGAGGATCAAAGTCGCCCGATACTATGTCGTGGACGAAAAACTTTATCGAATGTGTTGTTATGGTCCCTTAGCCTAATATGTGGGGCCCAATGAAGCTTATTACGTGATGAAAGAAGTCCATAAAGGCATATGCAGAAATAATTTAGGGACGAATTCTTTGATGAGGCAGCACCACAAAATAAGCATGATAACTGTAACCGGACTGACCACATTAGATGGCAGCCAAATTATTCTTGCACTTGTCTTCACATTTGTAAGTTAAATGAATTAATGAAAATTTCCTTTTATGATTAATAAATCTTTGCCATCACGAGCATAAAAATGTATGTTATCTTAAACATATCGAAAATTTTGTGTCATAATGAACATGAGATGTCCTCTTCTATAGCACCATTAAAAATAAGGGCCCTCTCTTATTAAAAAACTTAACAAAAATAAAAGTTAAGGTTGCGGATAGAAAAAGTACCAGAGTTGCAAGTTGAACGGAACCAAGGCAAGTCCGGAACCAACTATAAAGGCCACGAAAAGCCCCGATATAAAGTAGATGGGTCTATAGATAAGTACAAGGCCAGGTTGGTAGTCAAGGGCTATCGGCAGAAGGAAGACCTTGACTATTTTGACACATACGCCCCGATGTCTAGGATGACGTCCATATGAGTATTCATTGCGATCGCAGCGTTGCGTGACCTTGAGATACATCAAATGGATGTCAAGACAGCCTTCCTAAATGGTGATTTGGAAAGAAGAAATTTATATGGAACAACCCGAGGGGTATGTGGTTCCAGGGCAAGAGAAGAAAGTCTGTCGACTTGTCAAATCTCTGTAAAGGCTGAAACAAGCCCGGAAGCAATGGCACGAAAAAATTGATAGTACTCTACTATCGAAGGGTTTCTCCATTAATGAGTGTGACAAATGTGTCTACATGAAAGGTAACTCTGACTCATTCGTTATGATATGCATGTACGTAGATGACATGTTGATCACAAGAAGCAGTCCTAGCTTGATCATAGAGTCTAAGAACATGTTGAAATAATGCTTCGACATGAAGTATATGGGTATCACAGATGTCATATTAGGGATAAAGATCTCTAAGACGTCTGACTGACTGGTCTTATCTCAGTCTCACTACATCGAGGATGTGTTGAGAAAGTTCGAGATGTTTGACAGTTCGCCTATGAAGTCACCACTGGATAGAAATCAAAAGCTTGATAAAAATCGTAGTACACCCATATGCCAGGAGTAATATGCACAGGTGATCGGGAGTTTGATGTACATAACAAACTGCACCCGACCTGATATTGCTTATGCAGTCAACAAGTTCGCTAGGTTTACTCGTAATCCAAGTAATGATCATTGGAAGGCGTTGAATCGGGTACTACGATACTTGAAATACACGCTAACTTATGGGTTGCATTACTCGAGATATCCAGTTGTACTAGAGGGGTACAGTGATGCAAACTGGATATCTGATATAGAGAACACCAAGTCTACCAGTGGGTATATATTTACAATTGGTGGTGGGGCTGTGGGCTGTGTCTTGAAAATCCTCTAAGCAAACTTGCATCGCCCGATCCACGATGGAATCGGAGTTTATCGCTTTAGACAAAGCAAGAGAAGAAGCTGAGTGGCTTCACGACTTCTTAGAGGATGTCCCTTGTTGGGACAAATCCGTACCTTCTGTAATGATCCACTATGACTGTCAGTCAGCTCTAGAAAGGGCACGAAGTTCTATGTACAACGGCAAGTCTCGTCATATTTGACGGAGACATAAGACCGTAAGGCAACTGATCACCACGGGTATAATATCCATTGATTACATAAAATCAAATGATAACATAGCGGACCCACTGACAAAGGGCTTACCTAAAGATCATATGTTCTGTCTGTCTAGGGGAATGAGCTTAAAACCCAAGCTATAACGACCAATACGGTGGTAACCCAACCTTACTGACTAGAGATCCCAGAAATTAGGTTCAATGGGAAAACTAAGATGTAAAGGTTCAGTTGAGCGCTTCGGTGGAAGCATGAGCACTTCGAATAGTGATTTCTGTAAAGAAACATCAATCCAAAGTCGTTCCCGCGATAGATATTAAGTGCTATTTGCATTGTGGGTAAAGGTTAAGTTTTCAAAGCCTTTAATGATCCTTAATGGTTGAGGTTAGGTTTGGGGAACCTTTTAATGGTTCCTAACACTTGCAAAATGGGGTATAGCAGGATACCTTGTAGGAGACCACCTATTTAAGTGCGAGGACAAACCGCCTCAAATGAACGCACTTAAGAATCCAAGAAGTGTCCACGGCCACAACGGATAAAACATTACGAAGAACATAGTAAGGGAAGTTGTTGTGTTTGTACCATTGACTTGGCTTACACTAAACACTGACGGTTCAAGACATCACCTTCACCGCGCAGTAAGTAAGTCCGATGGTATTCAACTATGGAAGGTTCAAAGCTGAAGTTACCTCTCCTGATGCAACATCGGTCCGCTGAAAGATTGCTGGAAAAGGCACCATATAAGTGCGCCAAAATCTCTTTCAAAAGGGGATTGTTGGAAATTTACTAATGTGGAATTAAGTTTATCTCATTATTTATGACTCGAACGATTGGGGCCCCGCACGTCGGAAACGTCGTTTCCACACACGTGCACACGTAGTGCCAAGTATCGCAAATTTCATTAGTGAAAGAGATATTGGTACGTAAGTGAGACGTTTGAGACATAGAATGATGGACGGTTATTGGTCAGATGACAAGTATTCCACGTTGGTAAACGAAGGAAGAAGTGTACGAAGTGTAAGAAGAAACGAGTCGGAAATCGCCGCGAAGGGCCGCGGCACAACCCAGTCGAAACCGAGGCGCCGGAGCGCCACCCAGGCAACGTCGTGGCGCTAATTGGGTGTTCAGCCACTGGAGCCGCGGCGCTAATTCGCAGAGCTGCGGCTCTTCGGAGGCAGAATGTTGCGACGGAAAGATGGAAAGTTCTGATTTTTGGGCTGGTTTTAGAGCATTGAATCTCCATTATTTGGCACATGAATTCAGCCATTATTTGGCTGAATGTAACCCTTCAATAAGTGTCATTACATGGCTATTGAAGGCCATTAGTTGGCTAGTTGAGGGGTCATCTCATTACACTATAAATTGAGGCATTTGGTTTAAGACTTATAAAATTTTCTGAAATCTTCTTCTTCTCTAGCAAGTTTACTATATTCAAAGTTCTTCAAGAGTAATACTTGAGTTTCTTTTGCTCATTTGTTAAGTTGATGTTGTATCTTGGGAGACTATTGCCCGACAACGTAAAATGATATATACGGGGCAATCTTGTCTTAAAGACAGTGTCATCACTCGACTTAGCAAATCACAAGGAGTTTGTAACGTTCTTGATTCCAGTTTGTTGTAATCTTTAGTTTAGCCTTTCTAGCAATTTGTAATATTTACTTACTTTCCGTTTCTTGCAATTATTGTATCCCACACAGATAAACAAAAGGCCCAGAACTTCTGTCAAAGAGTTAAAATTGAAAAAAAGATATACATTCTTAGACTTTATCAGGGAAGGAAAAAAAATGGCATAGTTGTTGAAGGATAACGAAACTTTTACCTCCATCTCTTCTATGTGGAACACATACTATTAAAATCGACAATAGAGAAAAGATGGACTCAGGTCAGATACACCATTGAGACTACTACCACAAGTGCAATCAAACACGTGGAAGTGAGCATTTTGGTTTTACAGTCGCACCCTTTCTTGTACTCAATTCTTTTTACCAGGTAAAGATTTAGCTAATCTCATACTTCACATCTCTTCATTTGACAAATGAATGCCTACTTAAGGTAGAAACAGTAGCCGTAAGATAGATATTCATCCAAAAAGTAAAAAGGCAATGTTGGCCCCTAAACTAATTAAAAGGTAACAATTCCCCCTTTAGCTATTCTTTCAAACATTGTCCCGTCCAACAACAAAAACAACATACCCAGTGTAATCTTACAAGTGGGGTTTTGAGGAGGGTAGTGTGTACCCAGACCTTACTCGTACCTTAGGAGATAGAGAGGTTGTTTCCGAAAGACCCTCTGCTAAAAAAAAAAACATATCAAAGTAGTATGAAAAGAAAATAACGGAAGTGAAGAAGCCACGGCAAAATACTAAAGATAGCATACCAAAGAATTCAGAAAAAATGAAACAGTAACTACAACAAAATAATACTACAATTGAAACCTAATCTATAAATCTTCTTAAGACGTGGTTTTCTCTACTGCCTCATCTATCAAAAAGTTTTAACATATCTAGCCACAAACGTTGAAGATACCATTGCTCTTAAGCCCATTTCACTACTCAAAAGATAAACTATTAAGAACAAATGAAACTAATAGTATCTAAGTGATCTGATCGACAAATAACTTTCTATTTGATCAGTAAGTGCTATTTAAGTCTAAGAATACCTTGTTATTATTTCTTCTACTTGTTCTGAGTCAATATGTTTACATTGGTATTAAACTAGAACCACGTAATCTGCACATGGAAAGCAATTATTTGACGCAACAAACATCTAGCATGAACAAAGAGGGACTTTTTGCAGTCCACAATAAATAGATATTTAAGGATGAACTACTTTAGCATATCAACATCCAACTTTCCGACTACGATAAACACCTGAAAGCTGGCAGCTCAAGCAGCTTGATTTCTCAAGAACTACATTGAAAAGGAGAGAAGGAAATGGGAATTGCCACTATGCATTCACCAAGAATATTGTGACTCCTTCTCCGCCAAAGTATATAAATCCATTGTACTCTTTGGAAGCAAATATACCCAGTAGCTAAGAAAGTGCATCTAAAAGTCCCATACTTAGAAAAGGATATTGGACATTACAAATATATGATTTGTTGGCTTTGTGTTTGATCATTGTCTTGCTGGGGCCGATGCGCTCTAAGGTTCCATGGAATTCCGGTGACTGGACCAGCGAGCACTGTTAGAAAACAAACCTGTTAAATCGTTTTTTTAAACAGTTCATTAGTTGGTGTAGCAATATGCCAATATCTATGTCCGATTGGACAAGCAACAATAGGTAAAAAGAGGGACTTTTTGAATAACATCTTTCACAAAGAATGGCTCCCGTCGCTTCTCAGGGAACATAAAATAAGTAAGCTGACAGCTTTGATAAATACATTCGGAACCAAAATTTAACAGCAATATATAAATTTATCAGAACAAATAAGAGGTTACACGGTCTTCAAGAAATGTAAAAAGAAAAAAGTGTCATGATCATACACAAGAAAATATTAAGTAATTTAGGAGAGATCAAGCTCTCTGCATAAGCGATTCCTTGCTTAATGGTACCACATTCTGGCCATGGTCCTCTAGATGTGCTTAATATAGAACCAATACATCTGTAATTATAACATTTGCAGCGTAGTAGCACTTCACCATCCGCAAACATATATTTCGGTTTCTTCTATTGTAAGCAATTGAGTCCAAGTTTCCTTGACACCATAGTCTTTCATTACCACAACTTAAAAGTGGCTGCAGTGTCCGGATTACGACAATTATATGTAGAATAAAAACAAAGCATTCCTCTCAATACTGAAACGCCATAGTCGCCGAAAAATCTGCTGGGTCTATTGCACATTCGCTCCAGCAACGGTATCTTTCTGGTACACCTCATTCGATATACTAAATGAAATCACAATAATTATATGAGACATCCATACCAAGCCAATGAAATGCTCCATGGACAAATGCCAAAGAATCCATACCACAATCAATATGACCCCGTACATGGTTAGTGCGAAAAGGATATTTATCATTTATTCTCCGGGAACCACTTTTTAGCGCGAGAATTTCAATGGATACTTTGTCACGATCACTTCCATTCAGGTTAACCTTAAGGATCTTATAGTCATCACTAGTTGCGTCATATCCCATTCCAAATACATATTCCCCCAATGGAGATTCTGGAACGGGGAAGTTCTATCGATTCTCTTGTGGAGGGGTTCCACAGCAAAAAGAGTATATCACGTCTATCAGTAACTAGAAGAAGAACCAATCCATCACAACCACACAATACTTTGCAACTCACTAGTTTGCAGGTTGAAGGCCAATCGAGTTTTTGTTCATCCTCAAATGCTTGAACCGATGATAAAGAAGAACAATAGAAGTTAAATGCATCTTCATTATCAAAGCCCGTTTGGATAATAAGAAGTTTTTGGAAATTTTGGTCATTCTTGGCATGATTGAGATGCTTCTTCTTAAAGTAAGGCTCGGAGATCAATGTTGCCCAAAATTTTGAAACACATTTGAATCGAAGAAGAGACCTCACAGGTAACCTGTTGAGTATGTCCATAAGTATTTCCTCTTGAAAGTGAATTTCCATGGCCTAGATAGGAAAACCGAAAACGAGAGTGCTTTAGCAGCCATAATATCTTCCTTGAAAATTGTTACTCCCTCCGTCCCAATTTATGTGGCATCCTTTGACTAGTCACACCGAATTTAAGAAAGATAGAAATACTTTTGAAATTTGTGGTCCAAAATAAATCTTAGACATTTGTATGACTGTAAATCATTTCATAAATTAAATTCTTTCTAACCCCCTTTTTGGATAGTTGTTTCCCGTGGTTCATTATTGTATTATTTTTTATGAAACCATATTTGTTTTCATTGTTCTTAAAATTATGTTGTATGGTGTTGTAAACCCGTTGTAATCCCGTGGTTAAATAACCATGAAAAAGATCAGTTTTTATAACCACGGATTTGGTGATTTTTGCGTGGTTATGTATTTTATTTTTCCATTATACCCCACCCACCCACCTCTATCACACCCAAATTCACCCACCCCCGCCCTCCCGCCACTCACCCCACCACCACCCTACCACCCACCCTCTCCATCACATCACACCTAAACCCATCAACCCCCCTACCACGCACCCCCACACTACTCATCACCACCCATGACCCCTCACCACCACCCCCATACAACCCACCCCCACCTACCACCTACTTTTAAAAAAAAATCTCATTTTATTCTTCACCTTAATTTTGTTAATATTTAAACAACTAGTTTGTAACTAAGGGTTAAGGGTATTTTAGTAAACTTACATGTTATTATACAGTAACATACAGTCAAACCAAACAATAAAAATATCATAAAACCACAACAAATGATACAGTCTATCCAAATATTGTGTTTATTAATACAGTACAATACAATACAATACAATACCATATTATACCATACCATATTGTACATTAATGAACCGCGGAAAACAACCATCCAAACAGAGGGTAAATATAAAAAGGTAACATTCTTTTTTAGACAAACTAAAAATGAAAGTGTGCCACATAAATTGGGATTGTTAATCATAACACGCATAGAAAGTCCAACCAACAACAACTAAACTTAATCAGAAACTCACCTGAGAATCAACAATATCCATTTGCGCTGTAGTAGTATTATTTGACACGTTTTCCCTTGCAATTTAATTAAAAATTGTGGTTGGTTAGCCCCATATAGACAGACATAAAGCATGTATCCAAGTGGAATAGTTGAGGAGTATCAGGGGCAAAGCGGGTTTCATCTGAACCCCTTCAGTAGAAAATTACATTGTTTATACATGATCAAAATTATTTTATTATGTATATATAATAGATGTTGAAATTCTTGGCATTTACTTTTTCCTATTTTGAATTCCTAGTGAAAATCATGCTTCGCCACTGACGAAATAAGCTGATGTTATTTTTTTAAAAAAAAACAGTAGAGTGGAAAAAGATACCTTTGGGAATTTGATTGGGAGGTACTAACTTCATAATCTTCTTCTTATATATTGCTGATTGAGTGCGCGGTTCGGAATGAGATATGGGCCGGCTCACTTTCTCCTTTCTAACATTTTGTAAAAATGAAAAAAAAAAAAAAACTACACTAATGCCCCTAAAAATAAATTATTTATCCTTGCATGCCTCCTTTACTTTTCATACCCCAATTTATTTACCCTTAGTACCCCTATAGTTTTTGTAGTTAATTGTCTTCTTTTTTTCCTTTCTTCTTTTCTTCTTTTCTCCTATTTTCTCTTCTTTTTTTTCTTAGTTTTTTTTTCCAAATCATAGTATTTTATTTTCTTTTTTCACCATAATCTAATTTCATATTTAATTCTAGCTCCTTTTATTTCTTTTTTATTTTTATTTTTTTAATTCTTTATTTCTTCTTTTTCTTTTTATTTCTCTACTTCTTATCTTCTTTTCTTTCTTTTATTCTTTTCTTTTTCTCATTTTTTTCCTCCTTTTTTGTTTATTTATTTTTTTCATACTATATTTTATTTTCTTTTTCACCATAATCTGATTCTATGTTTAATTCTAATGTCTTTCTTTTGCATTTTCTTATTTTTTTTATTTCTTTATTACTTGTTCCTTTTTCAAATAGGAGTTTAAGTATACTGTTGCAGTATACTATGATATCCACATGGTATCACACAAGACTGATGGTTCATTCTTTCAAGGAAAACACTCATTCCTCTATGATACAAACCTGATATATAGCATATACTGACAGAGTATCATAAAGGACTGATTCATTCCTTAAAAAAACACAACTCAATTATTTTTGATACCCACATGGAATATATCATATACTGACAAAGTATCATAAAAAGTTAATTCATTCATTAAAAAAATACTACTCAATCCTCTATGATACCTACATGATATATCATATACTCATATGGTATCATGAAGGATTGTTGAAGTCCTTGAATGCAACAGTCCAGAATCCTCCATGATACAATCATGGTATAAAAATATATTGAGATGATATCATGAAAGACTTCTTAAGTCCTTCACATGTGTCAACAATCTTGCATGATACCATCATGATATATACCATATACTGAGATAGTATCATGAAAGACTGCATATACCATGATGGTATCACGAAGGACTGCTTCAATTATTCAAAGAGTGTCCTTCATGATACCATTATGGTATATAAATCTACACATATGGTATCATGGAGGATTTCTTAATTCCTTCACATGTGTCAACAGTCTTGTATGATATCATCATCCATCATGGTAGATACCATATACTGAGATGGTATCATGCAGGACTGCATATACCATGATGGTATTATGAAGGACTGTATATATCATGATGGTATCATGAAGGACTGCATGTACCATGATGGTATCATGAAGAACTGCATATACCATGATGGTATCATGAAGAACTGCTCTAGTTATTCAAAGAGAGTCATTCATGATACCATTATAGTATATAAATCTACGCAGATGGTATCATGGATGACCGCTTCATTCCTTATGTGGCATTTCTCAATCATCCATGATATCATTTGCGTAAATTTATATACCATGATAGTATCATAAAGGCAAAAGACATACTTTGCACCTTGAACTATACCTGAAAAGTCGAGCTCACACTCCAACTATTCGAGCGACCTATTTCTCCTTATCTTTATTTTTTGTGGAACTAATATTACCCTAACACATATATGACCAGTCACGTTAGGGAAGGTGTTTTACACTCGCGACACATCATCGCCACATTACTGCCACATCAGATGCTATGTCAAATTTCGGGACAAAAATGCCACGTCACTCCGATTGCTTTCTTCTTCACTATACACCACCAAATCCACCATTAAACTAGCACCATCGCCGCCATCATCACCAAACTCACGTCATAATCTTTCAAATTCAAGTTTAACTTTTCAAATTTCAATGATAACTTTATAGTATTTGGGTTCAAAATAAAAAAAATAAAGGATCACAAAAGAAAAAGGTAAGAGTAAAGCTTGATTACAAGCCGACGAACTTTGGCCGGAAAATTTTCCGGTGAATTTTTATTAGCTCTATGCTTCTCTAACTCAGAATTTCTCCATCCCTCTTACATTTATTTGCTTTCCCCTTTCCAGAACCAAAAATAAAATTTGGAAGAAGACCAATTTTTTTTATCAAGCTCTCACCTTCACCAAATTTTTGCCTCAGTCTTTTAAGCTAAGAGTTTGTTGGATTTACAAAGGATTGCAGGAACGAAAATTATAAGTAACTGCTTATGTAAGAATTGAAATTACAATTGTTGAGTCGAGTGTGACACTCTGTCCTTAAGACAATATTGCCCCGTATGTATCCTTTATACGTCCTGGACAATTTGTCTCCCAAGATAAAACAGCAATTGAACACTTGAGCAAAGGAAACTCAAGAGCTACCGTGAAGAATATTGAGTAACGAAATGATGCTTGGAAGTTGTAGGAAGAACTGATTTTCTGGTTGTGTATTTTCGTGTATATTGTAAGTGTCCTCAACAATGGTATAAGGGGTGTTTATATAAGCCGTGAGCCCGTAAGTCGTGAGCCCGGAACCCGGAACCGGACGGGCGGGCGGCGGCGGCGCTCGGGGTCTTTCCTCGAACCGAAGCACATCTAGGTCCTCCCTCCTTTAAACACATGGGATGCCCCTTGGGGGCCCAAACCCCAAACCAATTTCGAGTCTTATATACACAACAATTCTTTCTTCCTCTACTGATGAGGGAGAATTGATCACACACCACACTTTTCCATGCTTCAAACACCTTACTTCGTGAACCAATATCTCTTTCATTTCTCAATGAAATTTGACGATTCTTGGCCCTACGGTTATCTACGTACTTAGTAGATCATGCATGTGTGAAGAACCGGATTCTCCAACATACGTAACACTAGTGTTTAAGCCGTTAAAATTGATCGGTCGCAACTCCCGCCAAAGGCTAATTTCCAACAGAGTTTCCATCAAATTCGGATATGGGTTTGGATCCTGGAGAATACAGAGTGACCCATGAGGCTCAGATCTGTAAAATGGAGCAAAAAGAGAAGAGGACACCGCCATGGCTGCAAAACCATTCAGGTTTTCTCCATGCCTCGAATTTCAGCACAAAATTAGTAAAATATCATCACTGCCTCTTTAGAAAGATGGAATCTTTTTGCATTTGTGGACAAATAAATTGGAACGGAAGGAGTATTAGTATTTTTACTACTGCTGCTGCTATCAACATTACATCAATGGCAGCAGAATTATTATTTTGTGGGAAATTTCACAAGTATACCAATGGAGGGTTGGAGAAATCATTGGCCAAGCAGAGAGGGTGCCAGATGGACTCACGTGGTGGAGTTGGCGCTGTCTTTTCCCTTTATTTTTAATTATTTTTGGCCTTATATTTTACTCCCACTCGCCCTTTTTTCATTTTGATGTTGTTGGTATTAATTCCATAAAAAATAAAGATAAGGAGAAATAAATGTGCAAATGGACTCTCTTTGAATAGAATGTTAGTTTATTCCTTAAAAAAACACAATTCAATTCTCTATGATATTCAAAATATATATCATATACGAACATGATATTATGAATGACTGATCCACACATGATAAAAAATTTATAAGAAAATACAATAAATAAGGATTAAGCTTATTTTGATATTTTAAGTTTTACATAATTTTATCAAGATAATATAAAAAATAGTCATATTTTTAAATTTCGTTTCCAAAAAATAAAATAATTAAAGAAATATATTTTCTATTAATTTAGTTTTAATAAATAAGCTACTGACTTTAGTGTTTTCTTAATTAATTCTTTTGTAGTTTAATTATTTGATTTTTTAAATATAATTATTAGTTTGAAAATAATTAGTTAATACTTTTATCTCTGTTTTTTTTGTATTTTTGAAAGAAAAACAAAAAGACAACAAAAAAAAGGAAAGGACATAATAGAAATAAAAAATAACTACACACACAAGGACGTTGGAGAAATGGAGTAGTTGTCCATCATGAGAACACATGAATTGACTGCCGAGTACCCCCCCCTAAATCCATCAAATGGTATCTCGGGTAGAATTTTGCCGCAGGGAGATTTCCTGTAAATAGTTTGGATTTTAAGGGCAGTAAGTGTAGTTTTCCAAAAAAAAATTGCTTGTTCAAAAAATGTGAGAAAAATCAAAACTTCAATGCTTAAATATTACTTCCATCTGTTTTTATTTATGTAATATAGTTTGAATTGGCACGGAATTTAAAAAAAAAATGAGGACTTCTGAAACTTGTGATCTAAAACAAACTATAAATATTTGTGTGTCGGTAAATCATTTCATTGAGGGTAGAAAGGAAAGTTTTAAGTTAAATTATTTCTAAACATAGAAATGTATCATTCTTTGTGGGACAGATTAAAAGGAAAAATGTATCACATAAAATGGGACAGATTAAGTATATTATTAAGTTGAATGAAAAATTGAAGAAATCAGAATAAAAGAGAAACTAATTTGATTCTTCAAAGAAAAATTGTGTTGTGTTGCATAAATTTTGACGATGAAGGAATTAAAAATAAGGGAAAGTTTATTATAGCCTTTATTTATTTATTAATTGGATGTATCATGTTGATATTATTATTATCTCCATTATTTTCAAAATGACTTCTCCACTACTATATTTTCTTTTCAAACCTACTTTAATATAATTTACTTGAGTCGAGGGTCTATCAGACACAAGTTATTTACAAGGTATGAATAAAATCTGCATACAAACTATCGTCGCACACCCCACTTGTAGAATTACACTGGTATATTATTGTTGTTGTGTATGTGCTTCACATGAGTGTATAATTTATAATATTCTTCTCGGTACACGTAAAAGGTTATATTGATTACTTGAAAGTTGAAACTCCGACTCTTTCCAAGATTATTTTTGTAGCCTACCACCGAGGTAATAATGTCTAAAGAAGCAGAGATTTTACATAACCTTCCATTAATAACATCATAAAATCTAGTATCTCATAACCAAACAATAACACCAACAAAAAAGAAGAAAAAGATCAGATCCATCATCAAATTTTTTGAGCAACCAGCATGTGTTTTAAGCTACAAGACTGAGGATGCGCCAAAACAAATAGGCACAATGTTAAACAAGGTAATATAAGTGAATATCACTGGTATATTACCTTGTTTAACACACAAAATTAGAGTTTTAGTAGTAGTGCCCATCGTCTTGATGTACATTTTGTAATATTTTACAAAATAATGTAAGGCGATACTGAAAAATGTCTGATAAGTGGGAAAAAATATCTTATAATCTGAATTACAAGCCAAAAAGTCAACAGATACAATTGATGAACCAACTAATTTACAAACAAAACAATCAAGAGTGGTAAGAATGTAAGAGCTTTTTGCCAATATGGAAACTCTAAAAAATATACAATTTGGTGTAAAATACTTATCTGCATTTTTCAAAAGAAAAAGAGTAAGCTTTTCAAGAGAAACGAGTTGGTTAAATTGTAATAACATTTTGCTCATCGTCTAAAATAAAAAAGTGGTAGTAATAGTTCTTTCAAGAAAAAAGAGTGAAATTGGGTGGAACAACATTTTTGGAGAGTCCGAGCACCATAAAAAACATATACTCAAAGGAAACTTCATAAATCTACTACTCTTATAAATATCTGATACTAAAGTCCACAATAGAAGAGCATACCAACTTCTGCGCCAATATGTAAAACACATATACTAAACAGAAGAGTACTTGCCTATAGTCCTTATGTTCTATAGGTTGCCTTTTCCATGTTTTGTTCAAAGGCAAATCGGGCACCGTTGATAGTGATAAATACCCGTGATATATACGGTGTATACACAGGATATACACCGTGTATATCACGGGCAGTGGGCTGTATATTCACTGCTTATGGACTGTAAATTCCGTGGTATACACAGTATATTCATATCGTGTATATCACGGATTAATGGCTTTATTTTTGGTAGATTAGTTGTAATTAAATTAGAGTTGTACACTCACCATAATTGTATAATTATTGTACAAGTAGAATAAGATTTTGGGAGTAGAATAGGAATAAGATTTTTCCTATTTGTAAATTGTATATATACTCTTTCATTAATGAAAATAATGAAGGGGATTATTTCTTTCAGATAGTTACTTACAAGTCAAAATATTTACCCACAGTGCCAAAAGCATGTCACCACTATCACAAAAACTGAAGACTCCTAGACGCCAGCATTATCAGTTATAGAATTGTCTGAAATCAGTTCTTCTTACCTTGAAGAAAATCATTACACCATCGCCTTTTCAGTTTAAGCACATCGGTAGCTTGCTTCTTCATCAAGTGTTGAGAAGTCGACAGCATTTTTTGGTCTTCAGGTGCCACAAGCTTGGGAGCCATCTTATTTCCGCGGTTCCCGGACTCTTCGATACTGCACTTGGAAACCTCAGGTAAAGTCGAGCTTATGAAACACTTTCTGTCTTTCTTTCCCTCAACTTCCATCCATTTGTCATTTATCCAATCTCTTGAAATCCTCACGTTCTTCCTTTCAATCTCCAACAATCTGTTCTCACCTATTATTAGGAAAAAACATCTTTGGTCATCATGCCATGACCGACATTGAACATTAATTTCCAGACACAAATTAGCCAGAAGAAAACTTTTGCCACTGCTGAGTTAGAAAGCCAATTTATGACAATGCTGAGCTTAGACATATGATATCAAGTAACAACTTTTTAGTGTTTTGGGTGCGCTTTGGGACTGTTATTATTTATTTAGTAAGAGGGGGCGGGGGGGGGGGGGGGGGGTTGCAAGTTTTGACAGCATGAACCTTACCAGGGAAATAAACCTGAAGATGACTGCGTCGACGGTCATGGAAACCAGCAACAACACCTTCCCACCACCCACCAGACCACCAAGCATCAACTGCAGCTCCTACTTCAAAAGAATGGTCAGAAGAACCCTCCGGAGGCCGGGGCCGAACTGTGAGGCGTCCTGTGTATCTCATGCCCAATTTATCAGAGTCTGCAACTCTGGGGGAAGGAACCCATTCCTATAATCAAGCAAGGTGAGAAGTCAATATATGTAAGTAGATCATAAAATAGATTCAAATTTCTACTTTTCGTATATGTTCTCCAAGGTCCAGTTTAAAATATTACTGCATATAAACTAGGTACCTCAAGATTCTCAGGACCATCACAGTCCAGGATGTCATCATATTGAACTTTCAGACGTTTTTGTGATACCTGTAAGATCTTACACCTGAACCAGCAGCCTCTCATGCCACTATCCTGGCTAAGAACCTCTAAGTTGTCACCAACTTCAAAAGACTGCTTACATTGAGGCTCAACAAGCTGAACTCCAACTGGTCCTCTGCTTGGCAATTTTATTTCTATCTTTGGGCAAGTTTGTTCGGGTTTTGCTATCTGACTCTCCAGTTTCGCTTGCCTTGAAGGATCTTTACGGGTTATATCTTTTACTTCATGCAACTTATGACCCTTTGACTTTTGCTGACTGCGTAACAGGATAAATATCGTTTGATTATAGTACCCATCCAGGTTACTCAGAGAGAATGGCATGACCTTGTTGTTTCTGAATTCCCTAAAGCACATATAGACACCAGAGGACAAACTTTCCAGGACACGAGAGATATATTTCTCGTAATCTCGAGGAGTCAAAACTGTAGCAGGAGCATCGATGCACTCGGCATAGATCACCTGAACATGAGACGTGTTAAACACTTCTCTAGGGTGTCCCTCAAGCTGAGGAATTACACACTGGACTTCCTGAAAATGTTGAAACCACTGCACTTTAACTTTTTTCTGTCCCTTCTTGTTCTCATAGAAATCTTCCAAGTAACCTAGGTAGTGACTTTCTTCTTCGCCCATGACTATAGCAAAGGAATTAACCTGCAGAAAACTAAGATTACAGGTAGAAGGAAAAGAAATATGAGGTCAAGGAACTGATTTAATGCTATAAAGTGCTTACAGTTATTGTAGTTCCATTTCGGCAAAAGGAAGGGTAATGCTTAAGTTTGCCAGAGCAGGTCCAAGCAGTACCTGACCACGAAATATCTGATTTCTTTGTTTTAAATTTGCTAGGAAGTTCGCCCTGGAATAGATAATTTCCCCTTCAGTAACTGTAACTAAAAAAGTTGAAACAAATTTCACAACATAGATCAAAATATTACCTTATTAGGTAAACCAGCCATTGAAGCACTTCTCCTTTCACTTGTCGAGGTATCTACAAGATAAGGGAAGTCAAATTTACTAAAGAATAAAGAATCAAGAAGCTTTAATTTTTCATGAGCATATAACCGTCAAGAAGAATACAGAATTCATAGCTGAAATATGGCAACAATATTATGACAACATTTACCAAGTATATCAAACCAAAGGCAAGTATAAATGAGCCCGAGCTATAATTAGAGGACTTAATTCAACAAAGTTCAGCCGCCTGGCCTACATTTCCTAAAAATATCTATTGGGATTGTGCTTAAAGGTAGATGAATATCAAAGCACAACACAAAACATATACACCAACGGCAATTAAAAGCAAAGCATACAGAGGAAGTTGAAAAATGCATCAACATTAATAAGACTACCAAATATGCAAGATATTACGGATCACCTGTAGATGCATAAGCAGAAAATGGAAAGGGGAAGGAAAAGATTTACAAAAAGATGCAAACTGCATACAGCACATTCAACACAATAGATCTTTGCTACATCAAGACATAAAATAAAAATAAAAGAGAAAAGGTTAACTATTCAAGTGAAATTTCTAAAATGGCGCAAAAAACAAAGGGCAGACTCATACTGATCAACTAGGTTTATTAAAAAGTCTACCCTATTTGGAAATGAAACAGATCGCAGCCAGACAGCAGCAAGATCACAATCAGACATTTTGTGACCTCCATTTTTTTTTGAGAAGGATGACCTTACAATTAGTTGAATTCTATATAAAACATCCTCATTGCATATCTCAATAACTTTAGAGCAAGGATGCCGTCTACTTTTACGTGAAACACACAAAAGATTTACTAGTGCAATCGAGAAAAAGAAAGGAGAATAGCATCATCACCAGACATTCTTCATCGATTATCTCACCTATCAATTAGAATAAGTACTGATTAAACAAAAGGCCGAGAACTGTAAAGCCCCTTTCCCTTTTCTGTCAAAGAGTTAAAATTGATTGTATCACGAAAAAGAAAGATATACATTCTTAGATTTTATCAGGGGAAAAAAAGATGGTATAGATGTTGAGGATAACGAAACTTTTACCTCGATCTCTTCTCTGTGGAACACCAATACTATTAAAATCGACAATAGAGAAAAGACGGACTCGGGTCAGACACACCATTGAGAATCCTAATACACTAAGCAATGGATGTATTTATATGTGTCTACCACAAGTGCAGTCACACACGTGGAAGTGGGCATATTGGTACTACAGTCACACCCTTTCTTGTACTCAATTCTTTTTACCAGGTAAAGATTTAGCTAATCTAATGCTTCAAATCTATCCATTGGGTAAATGAATGCTTACTTAAGGTAGAAACAGTGGTCAGAAGATAGCTATTGGTCCAAAAAGTAAAAGGCAACTATTCACATACGCAGAGTTTCTACACAATTTTTTAACAGTTTAAATACTCCCTCAAGCACCAATTTATGTGAAGGTGTTTGACTGTGCACGGAGTTTAAGAATGAAAGGAAGACTTTTGAAACTTGTAGTCTAAAACAAGGCATAGATATTTGTGTGGCTATAAATCATCTCGTTAAGGGTAAAATTGAAAAGTTTAAAGTTAAATTGTTACTAAATATAGAAAGGTGTCATTCTTTTTGGGACTGACTAAAAAGGAAAGAGTGTCACATAAATTGGGATGGAGGGAGTAATTCATAACATTGCGAATTAAAATACTATCTTTTTTCTACAGGATTCTCCTTTAACGTTTCTACTATAGCTTTCTATTTATACCAGCTCGATACCTAGAGATAATTAGCTTCTCAATCTCGATAACATATCAAATTGCGTTGCATGAAGTAAGTGTGGTGGATCTTCTTAACTTAGCTCACTTAAAACTTCTTTAAATTATTTAAGATAGAAATATGCCGACTAACTAAAAAAAGAATTTCTTTCATGACGTTAATGACATCAAAAGAAAAGGAGTTTCTTAGTGAGGTGTCAATTTCACTGTGATTAAAATATGATTCATAACTTAAGATATAAGGAAGCGTAAATTCAATGTGTGCTACTATTGTATGAATAATAACATAACCAATAGGGTCTATTAGAAACAATCTCTCTACCCCGCAAAGGTAGAGGTAAGATCTGCGTACATCTTCCCTCCCCAGATCCCACTTGTGGGATTACACTGGGTATGTTGTTGTTGTAATAACATAACCAATAGCACGATAAGTATTGCGCTCCACCATGCATTTTGATTTATTAAATGATATGTTTATATTTTGTAACATCACATGTACAAAAAAGATTCATGAGAATCACTTAATGGGGGACCTCCCATATGAAAAGTAATGCCATGACGGCCACAACTCAAGCCAAAATTGTAGAAAAACGAGTAATGATGCACATCTCTTCTGCCCTTGTACACTTTAGAATAAGAGTACATTGGGTTCTTGGTCCCTCTGTTGTGTAAGGATTCCAAAATTTTCCAAAAGTTATAGATGTTTCTTCGCACACTAAGTTCAAAGATTCGTGTATTGGATCGATAAGAAATTGCTTCTCATCCAACACATTATTACATGTTTCAATTTCAAAATGTATATTCGTTTTAAGCAATCTTCCTCTCTAGTCTCCATACACATGTTGATAATCACCCAAATCAACGAAGAACGGAGGCGTAAGTTTATTCTTCCAAAGAACCGGAAGCGAAGTGCTATGCCGGAACGGGGGGACGAAAAAAGAAACGGCTCTAAGGAAACAAATTGGGTTCCAAATGCTTCTCCATGCTCAAGGAGATGCGCCAACCTCGGGATGCTTTACTCCTAATCCCACAAGGTTACGAGACAGCTTAACACATGTCTCGGTTAAGAACGGAGATGATATACATTTTACACGACGCACGATTCCATGGATAGTTTCATCCGAGATCACGATGAATGACATAGCTTACGATCATTGGCTTTGATCATGCCACTAGACATTTGATTAAGACATTGCACAATGATCCAAACAATTTGAGGGACATGTCTGAACTCAATCTTTATAAATTTGCCACATAACTTCTTTATACAGTGCATATATGGAAATATCTTGACATTTTTAGTGATCCATTCTCCAACATGATAACATAAATATGGCATCCTAATTTCTCTTACTAGATGTCAAGATCCTTAGCAACCTAGCAACAACCTTTTTCCACTTATGAAATCATTGTCCCAAACAACTCCAGGGTCATTTGTTGTCAATACTTCAGAGTTAATGCAACCACTAAATACTTGATGTTTTGGTAACTAATAAGAAAATCCAAAAACTTGTGAGATCTAGTATGAAGCATCTTATATAACTACACCCAAGGGTGTGCCTAGAGATCAATGAAGTGAGTTGAGAACCATGAGATCTCAAGTTCAAATCCCAGTGGCAAAAATACTATTTGATTTCTTCATATATATCCAAGTCTTGGTAGAGAGAGTTACCCGATACTTGTGCTGGTTGGAAGTAGCAGGTACCTCGTGAAATTAGTATAGGTGTGCAAGCTGACCCAAACACCACGATTATAATAATAAAAAAGTATCTTAATTATAACTATTACATGGGGAATGGCTTTGTAGTAAAACTAGATCACTTACCTTTAATAAATAGTGCTAAATAATAAGTTAGTACTTTACATGGGCATGTTTGGAACAGGTATAAAGAGTGATGAGTAGTGATTAAGCATTTGGTTGTTGGGAATTTAATCATTTTAAAATTCTTCTAAAAAGTAAAGTTGGCAAGTTAGAAACATAACGAGCTTCATTTTCTTACTCTTAATTAGGAAGTATTGGGAAAAAGATACCTTTTTTTTATGACGCTGGTGTCCACACCACATGTGCGCACCTCGACTATTCACATGGTACTTGTTACCTCCTACCAGCACGGGTACAGGGTAACTCTGTCCATAAAGACTTAGGCATACAAAAGAAATCACCTAGTGATTTTTGCCTCCGCTAATACAACTTGACACATCATGATTCTCCTTCTGCCACTAGGCCACACCCGGGGTGCCACAAATAAGATTCTTGTTGTACTTAATTTTCTGAAGTATGAGTCTAAAATACTCCCCCGGATCAATATTAGCAAATATGTTAGCTAATAAAGCTAAGTAATATGAATAGTTGGATCGATGATGGAGGAAGCAAAGCTTTTGATAGTTCCGGGGAGTGTTGGGTAGAGGCATAGAGCCAATATTTGTCATGGCAAAGTTGGACCAGTATTATTAATAGGCTGGCTTCCCAAAAATTCTCACTAGCTCTGTCATCTAAATAATTGGACAGAGCAAAGTACGATCTTGGTGGAGATTCGGATAAGTTCTGATGAATGAAAGAAGAATCGGTAAAAATTCGCGGCTGGAAAAGTTGTTTGTGATCGCTGTGTACATGACCTGTTATTTGATTCATTGCAAGATCACATGGACTTTCAATTAAAATGCATTGTAACATTGTGAAAGGCCAACATTTGCTACATCATGCATAATACGAGCCATCCCGAAGACTAGAGCTTGTAAGGCCAACTTCAAGATGCCAATAGTACCTAGTGGTCTTCCACTGGACCTAGAAGGATGTTAAGGTTTAGAATCAAAGAAGTAATTGCTTGACAATAGGGAATATATTTATTTACTTATTTCTTCATAGCAAAAGTTGAGCAACCCAATGGGCTGGAGCTCCTTCTATATAATAGGGAATAAATTAAATAAAAAGAAAAGAAAATTGAAAGCAGTCCACCTGTCTTAGATAGTAAGAAGTATAGCCTGAAAAAGACTAACAAATATCGATTGACCGGATAATTTGAACCTAACTTATCTTCGTCGAATATTACGAATCTTACAATTCATTGCTAGCACTAGGCCACACTCTTGGGTGCTAATCACGTCATTTTTATTACTTAATGATAGCTTGGGTGCTTATACTTTGTCTTGAACCGAGGGTCTCTCGGAAACAGCCGTTCTACCTACTAAGGTAGAGGTAAGGTCTGTGTACACTCTACCCTCCCCAGACCCCACGTTGTGGGATTTCACTGGGTATGTTGTTGTTGTTGTTGTAATGATAGCAAAGAAACCCCTAGTCTGTATGACTATTTGTCTATTGCCTGGTGAAGAAAGTACAGAAGAGTCTCTCAACAAGGGAAGCACAAAATCTAGATGCACAACTAAATTGAATATCCAGCTTGTGCCTAGAAAACTGAAGTCGGGAACAAAAATCCCATAATAAAATAGAACCAGAAATATTTTTTCACTGTCTCCCTCCCCAAAAACCCACAGGAGGGAGGCTTCTTCATGGAAACAATAATCGTGACATAATTTAGTCTCTTTCCTGTCAAAGCATAAGATGGTTTCATCTACAAATTAATTTGCAAAGCACTGTAGCAAACCAAGAGTTCACGAAAAGTGAGATTGATATTAACCCATCAAAGTGATAATATACACTTCTTCCGGAAATGCTAAATACTGAAAATCTCATGTAACTGAAATCTTAGACTGCTACATGATTTATACATACTTGAATTAGCTGATGATCGGTGACTCTTTGAGATCAAAAATGCCAGCCATTCCACTACGTCTCGTTTTGCATGCCACTTTGTTCCAGAATTTATGGTTTTTGTCTGCCCGAAAGCATCCAAATAATCCTCTGAGACAACATACATCATGTGCCTTATACTTCTTTCAGTACCCACCACAGCAAGGATCTTCTCCCCCGAGAAAACCTTCAAGTAGTAGTGCACAATGCGATGGCCTTTCTCCTGAGAAATAATGTGCTCTTCCCACGAAATAAATACATGATTCTCTGCAGCCATCCTGATGCCACAGAGAAACAGTTTGGATTAATCGAGAACATGAACAATCATTTTGGGCTAAAGATTCAAGAGCAAACAACATTCTGAACCCAGTTCTTTCAACGCGGAGCATAAATTTATGTGCAAAAATTGACTAACATTGCAACAAATAGTATGTCTAAACCCGTAATTTTAAAAATATAATGAGTTTGACCCCATAAAATTAAAATCTTAGATCCGTCTCTGCCTTAGTTCTTTTACAATCTAGGACCCGGTCGAAAAGTAGCAAAGCATTACCACCTACTAAAACAAACACGAACAAACAGAAATGAATGTAGCTAAAACCATCAAACACAAAGAACAGATTTTTGCAACGATTAGCACCTGATGACCATATAATCAATGAAAAAACAGCATCAAATCACAAACCCAAGTGAAACACAGACAGATTTAAGCTTAATTCAAATATTAACTAACCTTAATTCCATACAACTCGAGTTTTTTGCAGCTACAAAGAACAGATTTTTTTTTTCAAGAATTACCAACCAAAGGACCAAATTCACAATGAAAAAACAACAATGAAGCTCAAACCCACGTTAAAAACGAAATGATTTTTGCTGATTTTCAAAGATTAACCATGTACAAGAACATAAACATACAACAACAGCATTGACCAGACATTAAGTGATCACACTTACGACAAATACATGATTATTGGCGGTCATCCTGATGCCACAGAGAAACAGTTTGGATTAATTGAAAACAGCTAATAGTTATTATCTCATCCATAAGAGTTGATTTCTCATATGGTCACTCAACTATTAGTTATTATCTCAGAAAGTCACTTTCTTTGTTAAAGGAAATTGAAATCATGAAGAAATGTGACTTCCTGAGATAATCAATCCTCATCCAGAAACATAAACAATCACTTGGGCTAAAGATTCAAGAGCAAACAGGAATAAACAGTAGCAATTTAGGACCCATTCAAAAAATGGCCAAGCATTACCACCCATTAAAACAAAACAGAAATGAATGTAACTAAAAACATCAAACAAAAAAAATGAAAAGAAAAACAGCATCAAAGCACAAACCCAAGTGAAAAACAGACAGAGTTTTGCTTAATTCAGAGATTACAACAACAACATACCCGATATAATCCCACCAGGTGGGGTCTGGGGAGGGTAGACCCCTACCTTGTGAAGGTCAGGAGGATGTTTACAATAGACCCTAGGCTCAAGATAAGATGCAACAACAACGTACGCAGTGTAATCCCACAAGTGTAGTCTGGGGAGGGTAGGATGTATGCATACCTTACCTTTACCTTTACAAGATAGAGAGGTTGTTTCCGATAGACCCTCGGCTCAAAAGAGATGTAACCGATAACAACAATAGAGATGAATAAAGACGCTTAATTCATAGATTAACTAACCTTAATTCCACAAAACTCTCAACACAACTCAGCTACAAAGAACAGATTTTTATTTTTTCAAGAACCAAATTCACAACAAATGAAGCACAACCCAACGTGAAAAAACAAAAAAGGTGTTGATGATTTTCAAAGATTAAGCATTTCCAAGAACATAAACATACAACATTGAAGCAGCATTGACTAGAAATCAAGTGATCACACTTACAGCGATAAATGAGCCTTTAGGGTTGGAAAAAGGAAACAAAGCAACAAAAAAGAACCCGAAAAAGAAGGCAGAATTCAAGAAAGAAAAGATAAGCACGTAAACTAAGTGTAACTGACCTGAAAATAGCAAGAGAAGGGGAAAAAGCCAAAGAGAAAGTGTGATGAATGATGATGAGTTGGGTGTTTTTTGTTTGTATAAGGGGTGATGGTTAGTGAAAGGGAAAGGGTAAAGAGTAAAAGAACAAGAAGGCAAGTGCCATTGTTGACAACACAAGCAAAAGGTTGAGAAATGGTTTGGTTTGTTTGAACTTCTTAGTGCCAGTGTGACATGTGGGAGCAAACAAGAAGAAGAGGGAGAAACAAAAATTGAAGCTTTTGAGTTTTTTGGCCTTTCGCCTTTTTTTTTTTTTGTGTAAAAATGATGACAACAACAACACAAATTGTAATAAGGAGAGGGTAAGAAGTACACCTTATCTCTAACGTTGTTGGGGGCAGAAAGGTTATTTTTGAAAGACGCTCGACTCAAAAAATTGTAATCAATAAAAGATTACAAAAAAATAAGACCGCAAAAATATTAAGATATAGAACAAATGACAGAATTTGAAAAGAAAACAATTTGAGATGTTTTTTTTTCTGAATTCTAAAATAATAAACTTTTATATACTTATGAGATATATTTTTACATACCATTTGACTATAGATTCTGAAATTTGAAAATTAAAAATTTGAGTATTTGAAGTTGTGATATTTGAAACTTGTGTTTGGACGTGTATTTCACTTGAATTTTTTTTTGAAGTTTTGGGAGTATGAGTGGAATTTCCCAATAAAACTGGTCTAAAGATAGATTTTGTGAGCCAATTTTTAGAACTTGAAAACACTTTGAAGATAGATTTTCAAAATCTTATCAAATTACATATACCTGAAAATAAATTTTAAAAATATGATTTAAAATATATGGTCAAACGATAGCTTATTAACTAAGTTTAAACTTTAAAGAGGGGAGTATCTTCTTTTCTTTATTGATGGTCGAAGTAAAAATTCTAAGAAAAATTATTACTCCGTATCAGTATTATGGTTAGCTCATGAGATTACATTAGTTGACTATAGCTCAAAAGACAAATGATCACATATAGTACATCCTTGATTAAATCTAATTGCTCTATGACTATCTGCCTCCTTTTTTGTCCAATAAATTTTCTCAATATTAACTAATTTGGATGGGAATTTATAAAAATATTTTTTCTATCGCATTGCTTTATTTGATTAAAAAACAATGATGTTACAATGCTAGGCTAAGAAAGTCAATAAGGATGGATAGATTATCTATCTTTAATCAGGGGTAAACTTTATTATTTGTCATTTTGGAAAATATCAAATGTCCTGGAGTTTCAAATTACTCAAATAAAATTTTAGGACAATAATAATTGTTTTCAAAGAAATGACCAAAAAGTGGCTGTGTGGATATTAACACTATCTCTACCTTAATAAAAAATTTCAAATTCAAGTCTTAGTGCTTTTCTATTTAATGAGAGTCCTATACATTACAAATTTAGAATTATTCAAGCCAGTAATACCGAGAATGATTAAACCAAAAAAATAAAAATACACAATGCAACTAAAATGCCTCATTCTTCTCCCTTTTATTAAAGGGCCTTTTCGACAAAACAGATTGAATTCAAGGCTCAATAACAATGTGGGCTTGGGTTGACAGACAAAGATATATAATTAGGCCTTGAATTCAATCTGTTTGATTGAAAAATGCCCATTCAGAAGATAAGATAAGGTATAAATAACTAAACTTAAAACAAACTAAAATCACAACCTTTCATTGCTCTATCTCTTGAAAAAAAAATGACACTTCAACTCCATTTTCGACATTCTAATCTTCCATTACTCAAGTAAAATTCTAGGACGATAATTATTTTTCAAAGACTTGACCAAAAAGTGTTTGGTGGATACTAACACTATTTCTAATTTAATAAGAGATTTCAAATTCAAGTCATAGTGCTATTCTATTTAACGAGAGTCCTATACAGTACAAATTTAGAACCATTCAAGTCAGTAAATACCGAATATCGAATGATTAAACCAAAAAAAAATTACACAATGCAACTAGGCTTTTGGTAAAATGCCTCATTCTTCTCCCTTTTATGAATGGGCCTTTTCAACCAAACAGATTGAATTCAAGGCCCAACAACAATGGGGGATTGGGTTGACAGACAAAGATATATAATTAGGTCTTGAATTGCTGCAATTCACAGAAATGCCCTTACTTCGGGGTGGTTTTTAATTTTTGCCCATCAAATTAGAAATCTTTAATTTTTTCCCTTCACCTAAAAATTTCTGGGTTCTGAATTTGAACCTAGGTCAGTCAAAAATTAAAATAAATCGCAAGGTTTAAAGCAGAGTTTAGATTCAGGCATAAGACAAACTCTACCTTAAGACAGAGTTTGACTTATGTTTGAAATCAACCTTATGATTTTTTTTTTAATAAAAGACAAAAATTAAAGCCTAACGATTTGAGGGGCAAAAATTAAAGACCAATCAGTGTCTTTGAAGGGAATCAGCGCAAAAACTACTACAATAATATATAATTGGGCCTTGAATTCAATGTTTGGTTGAAGAAAGCCCATTTCATAAGATAAGAGAAAAAGATAAGATATAAATATCAAACTAAAATCACAACCTTTCTGAAATAAATAATCTCTTGCTTATTTTTATTAATGAATGAATATATATACAATTTACAATTTTCATAATATGAAAAATTCTATTTCTATTCTACTCTCAAAATCTTATTATATTTGTACAAGAATTCTACAAGTATGGTAAGTGTACAATGCAAATTAATTACAAATAACATATTACCAAAAACCATAATATACACGGCACCGTGTATATTATGGTATATTTTCACTTTCATTGCTCTATCTCTAAAAAAAAATGAAACTTCAACTCCATTCTAGTCACTCTAATCTTCCATTACTCATTCAACAATTCAAGAACAATTCACCAATTAAACCCCCAAAATTACCATATGGTAAAAGACAAATTTGTTGGGTATTTTTGCTCTATGGTACTTTATAAAGCAGTACGGAAAGTATATAACTATTACAAGTATTCGAAAGGCTAAACAAATATTCAATAATTCAACTAGTAATCTGAAAATTACAATAGATCCACAAAAATGAAATTACAATTTTGTTGAAGACGGAAAAATGGAAACTGGTTTTGCTGAGTCGAGTGTGGCACTCTGTCCTTAAGACAATATTGCCCCGTATGTATCCTTTATACGTCCTGGACAATTTGTCTCCCAAGATAAAACAGCAATGGAACACTTGAGCAAAGGAAACTCAAGAGCTACCGTGAAGAATATTGAGTAACGAAATGATGCCTTGGAAGTTGTAGGAAGAAGAAAACTTTCGCTTGTGTAAGCTTCAATTTCGTGTATATTATATGTGTGTTCTTAGTGCTCAACAATGGTGTAAGGGGTGTTTATATAGGTGATGGAGGGGCTGAAAATCGCCTTCCATAATAGCCAAATAATGGCCATTATGGAGGTAGTAAAGTCACCAACATAAATGGTGAAAGACCAACGGATTTGGCCATTATAGGAGGAGTAATTCAGCCAAAATAAATGGCTGAATTGAGAGCTTGGCGTTTCAGCTTTGACTGGAAACTTCAGGGACCAAACTGTACTTCTGGAAAAGTTCTCTGGCCCAAAAAGATAACAGCCCACAGCCCACGACCCACGACTCGTGGCCCGTGGACCCGTGAACCCGAGAACCCAGAACCCGGAACCCGGAACTCAGAACTCGGAACCGGAACCGGACCGGACGGGCGGGCGGCGGAGGCGCGCGTGTGGTCTTTCCTTGAACTGGGATACCCCTTGGGGTCCCAAACCCCAAACCAATTTTGAGTCTTATATACACAACAATTCTTTCTTCCTCTTCCGATGAGGGAGAATTGAACACAATACCACACTTTTCATGCTTCAAACACCTTACTTCGTGGACCAATATCTCTTTCATTTCTCAATGAAATTTGACGATTCTTGGCCCTACGGTTATCTACGTACTTAGTAGATCATGCATGTGTGAAGAACCGGATTCTCCAACATACGTAACACTAGTGTTTAAGCAATTAAAGTTGGTCGGTCGCAACTCCCGCCAAAGGCAAATTTCCAACAATCCCCTCTTGAAAGAGATTTTGGCGCACTCACATGGTGTCTTTTTCATTTCCAGCAATATTTCAGCGGACCAATGTTGCATAAGGAGAGGTAGCCTCAGCTTTGAACCTTCCATAGTTGAATACCATCGGACTTACTTACTGCGCGGTGAATGTGATGTCTTGAACCGTCAGTGTTTAGTGTAAGCCAAGACAATGATACCAACACAACAAATTCCCTTACTCTCTTCTTCGTAATGTTTTGTCCATTTTGGCCATGGACAACGTCTTGGATTCTTAAGTGCGTTCATTTTGAGGCGGCCCGTCCTCGCACTTAAATAGGTGGTCTCCTACAAGGTATCCTGCTATACCCCACTTCACAAGTGTTAGGAACCATTAAAAGTTTCCCAAAAAACCTAACCTCAACTGTTGAGGAGCATTATAGGTTTTGAAAAACTTAACCTTTACCCACACTGCAGATAGCACTTAAAGTCTATCGCGGGAATGGCTTTGGATTTGGTATTTCTTTTCAGAAATCAGTATCCGAAGTGCTCATGCTTCCACTGAAGCGATCAACTGAACTTTTACAGCTTAGTTTTCCCATTGAACCAAATTACTGGGATCTCCAGTTAGTAAGGTTGGGTTACCACTGTATTGGTCCGTATATTTTGGGTTTTAAGCCCATTCCCCTAGACAGGCAGAACACTTGATCTTCGGGTAGTCCCTTAGTTAGTAAACAAGGAAGTGACACCCGTGATGATCAACTGCCATACGGTCTTATGTCTCCTGACAAATCCTGACAGATATATCCAGACTCCGTCATCCGTGTCCTTCCTAAAGCCGACCGGCTAGCCACGATGTATAAGCTGCCGAAGTGTGGGTTTCTCCCATTGGGGGACGTCCTCTAAGAGTCGTGAAGTTACTCAACTTCTTTCATGCTTTGTATAAAGCGATAAACTCCGATTCCATCATGAATCGGCCGATGCAAGTTTGCTTAGAGGATTTTCCAAGAACCACCATACACATTTACTTGTGGCTTTGGTGTTCTTCAGATCCGATGTCGGTTTGTATCTTGTGTTCTCTCGTAATTTGGACATCCGTAATACTATAATCAGAAGATAAGCGAATAATTCGATATCGCCATATCCGACTTAACACTTTCTATTGATCATGTATTAAGATCATCGGTGAAACTTAGTTCAATTGATCTGTTTGTAGGGCGATACCAGTCGGTTGTAGTGTGTACAATACATTGAACTACACGTGATCCGTGCGTATCGCTTCCTTATCTATGGGTGCATCATGATTCTAATCAGTTCTATGATTCATATCCATTGATGGCTTCAACGAGACTGCCAACTATCGATCGATCCGTTAGATGTCTTTAGAAATCCAATTCCTAAGATGTCATCTGTGATATCCATATCTTTCATATCGAGACTTTGTTTCAATATGACTTTTACTTTCGTGACCGTTGATTCTCCAACTGCTGGCTTTCTAACCGTGAGTCAATGTTTCTGTGGTCAGATTCATTGTTTCTGTTTTATCTGAAACTTTCAGGACCAAAATGTAAACATTTCAGGACCCAAGATGAAAGTTCGGGAAGAAGCCCAACAAATTCAGAAAACCAACTCGATTCTCTTCTTCCAACTCTCAGGTTGGGAAGAACATTTTAACATTCATGTCACGCAAGACTGCAATGGCCCATGATGTTAAGCTACTCCCAGGGGAGCACATGTACAAGTAGCCGAGGCTTTGAACTCGTCAGTAGATCCATCTACTTTGTACTCACTTTTGAGTATCATTTTTCACAACCCAAAGGTTCTTTCCCCGGAGGAAGATCAATCATTACGCAAGTATGGTTCTATATGATGGAACATATTTCTCTCTTTAGTTTCTTTCCAAAGCAGCGCTTTTGGAGATAACAATTATTTGTTAATTGTCCATGGTTCGTTCTTAACCATACAAGCTAGAAGGACCGGACAAAGTCCTTGTCCCCTCTTTGCTCCGTCTTGGTTCAACATCTAGAATCCCTGAGTTCTGCAGATCTGGAATATTAAGTTCTGGATAGCCAGCAACTTTCGAGTCATGTAGATACTTTAACGCCTAGTTCGGACGGTCGAACCCTCGCGGGTTCTTGTTAACCTTGAGCAATTACTCCTTTTTCCTTTTCAAGGAAAGTTATCTTATAAGAATTCAACATTCTTTGACGCCAATAGCGATAAGTACTCTTGTTATTCTGAGATCCGGTGGATATGCAATCTGATCTTAGGTCGAACTTGACCTGCTTTGGTAGTCCAACTTCTACCAAGCCACTCCACATCACAACTTTTGTATGTGAGATCCTTTTCCTGTCTCACACGGAGAGTTATCCTTATCCTTATGCGGAGTTCCGTTGAGGATCGCATTAGCGGTAAGGATCGCCTTGCCCCTCATAATTTAGGCGAACGGGGTTGCGCTTGGCTAACACCGTTAGATCGAGGTGAGTAATGAACAGTCGTTTAATGAACGCCGCTTCACATTCTCCCCCTCTATCGCTATGAATTTCGCAATCCATAGGCTTAGTTGATTTTCAACTGCTTTGTAGCGCTTATCCGCTTCAACAACTTCATCTTTGCTTTTTAACAAACAAAGGATTCCATACGTTGTACCATCATCAATGAAGATCACAACGTACTTGTCTCCCCCCTCTATTTTGTATAAACTTCAAATCACCCAAGTAGGTGTGACTAAGTTCTAGAGGAGCGGTGCTTCTTTCGCTATTCCCTTGACGGAATTTGGAAAGGTGATTTTGCCTCTTCGCCTACCTCACATTCATTTTGAGGGTTTATGTCGAAAGGAGGCAACAATCTCAACATCGTTAGCTTTTGAATGACTTATTATTTAACGTGTTTTAATCTATGATGGCATAGATGCACGGATTACAAATATATCATTCATTGGGCTATAGACATATTGTATCATTCTTAGTTATTACAGACCTGTTGGACTAGTCTCAAACCAACTTGACCAACAACGTCCCTTAAACCAAGTTAGGAACATGTATCACCTCTTTTAGAGTGATCTCATTCCCTGAAGTCCTATTGAGGACAACCTCTCCAGCTCCTTTGATTTTAGAGGTGGCGTTGTTTCACATGAACAACCTCTTGCCCGTGGTTAGGGCGTAACCGGATCATATGTGATCTCGATACTCTGGCCCACTTCAGTTGCTTTGGCAGACTGAGTGTCCAATTTCTTTACTTCCTTTCTTTAGGCCTTCAGATCATTAAGACCTGGAAACTCTGGCCCACCACACTAGGTGTCCATTACTTTTCCTATGAAATGAATTCTGGCCCCACTCCAGTCACCCGGAGGCTTTGTATGACTGAGTGTCCAATATCATCATATCAAATGAATTTTGGCCCACTCCAGTCGCCCGGAGGCTTTGTATGACTGAGTGTCCAATATCATCCTATGAAGGATCTTCTGCCAAATAGTATGACAGGTTCTACGTCTTTAACTTTTAGACTTCTTCCGTTATGATTGGTGCCCAGATAATTCTTGGCGCTTACTTAAGAGTTGTAACAGTTTTCGCACAGTCAGTGGATCTTACTCCCTCGTATGTGCGAACATACTTTTCCCACTTTTAATAATTACACTTAAAAGAACGGATCTTTTTAAGATGCTTTACAATCCAATCTTTAAACGGAAAAAAAGATGAGATTAAACTTCTGATTTTTAAAGCGTAAGGAATATAAATTATTTTCATATTCCTCCTTACTTTAATCAATTTTTAATCAGACCTCATTTAATCTTTGTTCTTGACAAGTAAGAAAAACTACTTATCCCAATTTCGGATTCTGGCTCACTCCAGTCACTTCATCAAACTGAGTGTCCAGTTCCTTCTTACCATTATTCGGATCTTTTATGCAGGATAGATACAGGCCTTCTGCTGCAAGATAGAAGTACATCTTCAGTCTTCTCCTCTTGTCCCAGTTGACATCATCAGGCTCTCGAGAGCGCTTGTTCCCACCAGTCTTGGTAGCGGTGACACTATGAATACGTTCATCATCATCACTCTCTTCTACCAGAAAACCATTTCCATATCCCGATTTGATCACACAACTTTTGACCGACATCTTTCGAACACTAATAGTAATACTATACAAATATTGTCTTAAGTTGTTGGGTATTTTTGCTCTATGGTACTTTATAAAGCAGTACGGGAAGTATATAACTATTACAAGTATTTGAAAGGCTAAACAAATATTCAATAATTCAACTAGTAATCTGAAAATTACAATAGATCCACAAAACTGAAATTACAATTTTGTTGAAAACGGAAAAATGGAAACTGGTTTTGCTGAGTCGAGTGTGGCACTCTGTCCTTAAGACAATATTGCCCCGTATGTATCCTTTATACGTCCTGGACAATTTGTCTCCCAAGATAAAACAGCAATGGAACACTTGAGCAAAGGAAACTCAAGAGCTACCGTGAAGAATATTGAGTAACGAAATGATGCCTTGGAAGTTGTAGGAAGAAGAAAACTTTCTGCTTGTGTAAGCTTCTGAATTTCGTGTATATTATATGTGTGTTCTTAGTGCTCAACAATGGTGTAAGGGGGTGTTTATATAGGTGATGGAGGGGCTGAAAAACTGCCTCCATAATAGCCAAATAATGGCCATTATGGAGGTAGTAAAGTCACCAACATAAATGGTGAAAGACCAACGGATTTGGCCATTATAGGAGGAGTAATTCAACCAAAATAAATGGCTGAATTGAGAGCTTGGCGTTTCAGCTTTGACTGGAAATTTCAGGGACCAAACTGTACTTCTGGAAAAGTTCTCTGGCCCAAAAAGATAACAGCCCACAGCCCACGACTCGTGGCCCGTGGACCCGTGAACCCGAGAACCCGAAACCCGAGAACCCGAGAACCCGGAACCCGAAACCCGGAACTCGGAACCGGAACCGGACCGGACGGGCGGGGGGCGGCGGCGCGCGTGTGGTCTTTCCTTGAACTGGGATACCCCTTGGGGTCCCAAACCCCAAACCAATTTCGAGTCTTATATACACAACAATTCTTTCTTCCTCTACCGATGAGGGAGAATTGAACACAATACCACACTTTCCATGCTTCAAACACCTTACTTCGTGGACCAATATCTCCTTCATTTCTCAATGAAATTTGACGATTCTTGGCCCTACGGTTATCTACGTACTTAGTAGATCATGCATGTGTGAAGAACCAGATTCTCCAACATACGTAACACTAGTGTTTAAGCCGTTAAAGTTGGTCGGTCGCAACTCCCGCCAAAGGCAAATTTCCAACAAAATTTACCGAAGAAACATAGTGAAACCAATAACTTTGCAACTTTTGTCCAAGTCCAAGAAACTATCAAGAACTGAACTTTTTGAGTCCAAAGTTAGTTTAAGTGAGAAAAGATCAAAACTTTTGGTATTGGGAGCTGTATCTATTGGTGTAGTGTTGTTTTTAATGGGGTTTGATGATAACTATCAAGCATTGGCTTTAGGTCCTGAAGGTCCATTAATGGAAGAGTTTTGGGATAATATGAGGAGATGTGCTATTTATGCATTAACAGTTAGTACTGGAGTTTTATTGGTGGTTTTTGAGCCTATTTATGAGCTTTTAAAGAACCCCATTCTGCTATTTTAATCTTGATTATTATGGGAGGAAGCTTTTATTTTGTTACTCAAGTGGTATCAGTGATGGTTGGTATTACTGATTTTAGTTATGAGTATAATTATTAGATTTGAGTTTTCGTTTATGTATAAAGAGGGATTTTTCCTTGTATGTTTATGCTTAAATTCAATAAGAGATATATATTTTGCCCTCAACTTATAGTGTTGTATTCTGTTTTTGTATATTTTGTCTTTTATTTCAAGCAGAGGTCTATCGTGAACAACCTCTTACCCCTCAGACCCCACTTGTGGGACTACATTGGGTATGTTATTGTCTGTTTTAGTATACTTTCTTGATATTTTATTGTTGAGACCGGTGTGATTTTAGTTTGTAATGCTTCCCTATTTGATAAAATCAGGTTTTCCAATCAAGACTTGAGGGAAAAAATTTGATTTTGTTTTGCTATTCTGTTTGAGATTAGGCTAAATGAATGACTTGATCGGTGAGGATTGATATAGTCGACCCTAATTTATTTGGATTGAAGTGCAGTTGTAGCGGTTGAGGAAATTCTAAAACAAAGCACATGTGCATCATAATCATATGATCAAACTTGATCCATGAGGAACTTAATTATGGATTTGAGTTTGCTTTCAAACCCCATGTAGCTTCTAAATTCAAGCATTGCCTGCCCCAAAATAGCCATGATCAAGGTATACACTTAGATTAGTAGTTGATTCCACAGCTTAAACCCGTGACAAAGGTCATATCAAGGTATTCATTTAGATTAGTAGCTTGTTCCACAGCTTGAACCTGTGACAAAGGTCATATGATCAAGGTATTCATTTTGATTAGTAGCTGGTTCCACAGCTTGAACCCGTGACAAAGGTCATATCAAGGTATTCACTTTGATTAGTTGATGGTTCCACAACTTGAACCCGTGACAAAAGTCATATGGAAACAACTTTTTATCATTGCGCCAAGACTCCCCTTCAATGAGCATTCAACTCAAAACCCAAATATTGCTTAAGCACAACTATACTGAGAATTTGAAATAAACATTATTTGTATTGATGCCATAAATTACAAAACTAAGATACTAGTAATACCATACACAAGTTAAGACTACTGATTCTTGGACTTTCAGACTGGTCTTAGCCCAAGAAAAGTTCCCAAAAGAAGTACTACATTTTTACAAACCATTAGATTTAGCAGGCAATGGAAGATACAGAGAGAGGATATTTAAAGGTATTGACATATTGAAAAGTGAGGGATTGTCCAGGACTGAGAGGCTCTCCGTCGTTGACAAGGAAATTGTTAAATATACACAATACACACACAATATACATATGTATATTGTGTATATTGCTCTCGGTTTCTCCCTCTCGGTTTTCTCCTGATTACCGTATATAGAGTATCTAATTTAGGTAATATTTAGTATCCTAGTTTAGGTAATGTTGTAATGTAATTAGTATTGTACACTTACCATAATAATTGTATTACCATAAATGTATAGTTAGTATCCAAGTAGAATAAGGTTTTAGGAATATGATTCTCCTATTATGGAAATATGTAACTTGCATATATATTCCTTCAATTAATGAAAATAATCAAGGAATTATTTCTTTCATGGTATTAGAAGTCTATGTCTTAAAATCCTCTCCAAAATTCCTTCCTCATTCTCGTCCTAAGCCTCGAAAACCGAGCCCTCCTTCTCTGGTTTCGAGCCGACGATTCCTCCTTCTCCCAATTTTTTTCTTCCAAATCCCTCAATCACATATTGTTCTATCAGTATGTCTACATCAAATAACACGTTTCATCCTGCCCTTGCAGTTTCTAATATCAAGAATAACATTCCTCTTGTTCTTGAAATAGAAAAACGTCCAATATGCGATGTGGGCCGAACTGTTCAAAATTCACGCATGCTCACATCAAATCATCCATCACATAATCCCCGGGGCTCCTGAGGATACGGAGGTGCCAAAACGCGAGGATGATCCTAAGTTGTGGACGACTCTTGATGCCACTGTCCTCCGGTGAGTATATTTCACAATTTCTACCGACCTTTTGCAAACAATTATTGAGCTTGACGCTACGGCACAGGCGACTTGGGATAGACTGTATGATATATTCCAAGATAATCAAAATTCTAGAGCCGTTACCCTTGAGCAGGATTTATCCCACGTCAATATGGAAGATTTCCCTAATGTTTCGGCTTATTGCAAAAGATTAAAGGAATTGGCAGACCAACTTCGCAACGTTGGCGCGCCAGTTTCGAACGATCGTTTGGTCCTCCAAATGGTTTTCGGCCTCTCCGAGGCCTATAATAGTGTTGGAACGCTTCTTCGGCAAAGCAATCTACTTCCGCAAGTCCGTTCTATGCTTACACTCGAAGAAGCAGCCATGGCAAAAAGAGCGGCTACCGTTGCTAGTCCCGTAGTCATGATGACCGAGTCCATGGTTTATCCTACCGGTTCCACCAACTCGGGCCAAAACCGCAACAACGGTGGCGGCAAAAAGGGTGGAAATAAGAAATATAATGGCAAGAACCGCGACGGCAATAATGGCGGCAGCTGGCAGAATAGTGGTGGCGGTGGTGGTCCCCGCAATGGTCAGCAACAGCAGTTTTGGGCCCCACAGTGGTCCCCTACGCCATGGCAGTGGGCCCCACATCCACAATTTGGGCCTAGCCAATTTTCGCCCAACTGGCAGTGGGCTGCCCAGCAGCAGTCCAGGCCCAACTCCCCCTGGCCCAACTACAGTCAGCAATCTGGGCCGAGACCGCAAGCAGGGTGTTTGGGCCTCGGCTCCCGCAGGCCCATCACACAGCGGCACCCACGTCTACCCACATCGAAACTGCAATGCACACGTTTGGTTTAAATCTTCCAGACCCAAATTGGTATATGGACACCGGTACCACTACCCACATGACATCCGATTCAGGTACGCTCTCGTCTTATTTCAATTTGAGCAACTCTCGCGATATAATTATTGGTAATTGTAATTCTATTCCAATTCGTGGTTATGGTCATAAAACGTTATCTCCCCCTCATCCACCTCTTATCTTGAAAAACACCCTACACGCCCCCAAATTGATTAAAAACTTAGTCTTTGTCCGTAAATTTACTACTGATAATTCTGTTTCTATTGAATTTGATCCATTTGGTTTCTCTGTGAAGGATTTCAAGACGGGGAGTCCTCTCATGAGGTGTGATATTAGGGGAGATCTTTATCCTATCACACCCAGTTCCGGTCCATCGAGTCAAGCCCTGCCATCCGCGTTTGCAGTCATCTCTCCTTCCTTGTGGCATGCTCGTCTTGGTCATCTGAGATCATCTATTTTGTCGTCTTCAGATAAATATAGTTTTATTTCATGTAAGGATACGAGTAGTACTCCAAATTGTCAGTCTTGTTCTTTAGGAAAAATTGTTAAGTTGTCATTTGTAGACTCAAACTCTCATGCTTTTATGCCATTTGATATTATTCATAGCGACTTATGGACGTCTCCTGTTCTTAGTTATGTGGATCATCGATATTATGTTCTCTTTTTGGATGATTATTCTAAATTTTTATGGACGTTTCCAATAGCGAAAAAATGTCAAGTTTTAGATAGAAGTAGTAGAATATTTGTAGCTAAAAATTAGGAAGTGATTTTTGTACTTTTACCTTTCAATTTAAAGTTAAAAATTTTGTCTTAATTATTAGTAAGTCCCCTTTTATTAGGAGGTTGAGGAGAAGACCAGTGATGAAGAGATTGCTGAAGAAGTTGGCATTGTTGATGTTGAGGTGACTGCTGAAGAAATTGACATGCGTGATTTGAAGTTTTATATTTTGAAGGTGAGATTTTTTGTCCTAAATTACGAGAGACAATCTAAACCGATAGTTTATTTTTCAAGATGCTTAGAGTAACGTTAAGAAAGAGGTGGAAGTTGAGGAAGAAGCCTCACAAAGCAGTTTCTTCTTGAGGAGAAAATAAAAGAAGCTGAGTATGAAATCATCAAAATGGACGTTCGTACTTCTTGAATGGCCTGTGCTATTTGGAAAGGTAATTTTCCTTATAAACTTTTGAAAATAATGACTTAAAAAGATAAGTTTTTTGTAAATTCAGTCTGTTTTTTTAGTATGGGAAAATATTTCAGAGAATGGGCCTCTAGGGATGAAGCTCCGAGCTGATGATTCTATTTGGACTTCCAGGGAGAGGGGTAGTTGGGCTCGGTAATCTTTTGGGCCGTGAGGCTCCTAATCAGTTTTGGGCCATAAGGAGCTGATGATTCTATTTGGACTTCCAGGGAGAGGGGTAGTTGGGCTCGCAACGATCCTAGTCCTAGGATTAAGAAAATTGATCAACATTTCCTTTATTAAAAATAAAAATACAAAAAATAAGCTAGATAACTCTCTGATTACTCTAAGGTTTGCGTAAAGAATGATCTCTTAAGATTTTTTACAAATTGAATAGAAGCTCTCCACTACTCTTAGTAAGATTATCCTTTTACATCTCTTATATATAAAATCGACCTACAAATTTCATTTCTCAAACCTGCCTTACAAATTACGCTTATCAATTGTGACCTACAAATCATTTTTATAACATTGACTTATAAATCATATTCACTAACTTCAATTTACAAATCACATTTATCAATAACTTACACTTACAAATCGTATATTTTCAACCCCAACTTACGAATCACAACCTACAAAAATCGTATTGATCATCCGCGACTTATAAATTACTTTTATCAATTACCACTTACAAATCACATTTAACCACAATTTACAGTTATTAATTGCGATTTACAAGTCATTTATCAGTCGTGACTTAAAATCGCAAGCTAAAAAAATCTTGTTGACCATCAACTTAGACACACAATTAGGTAAACTAAAAATAAAGATAAATAAAATGATTAAGTTATTATAGCTACTTGTGAAAATGCAATTTTTTTTGGGTGGGGGTGGGTGGGTGGGGGGTTGGTGTAGAGAATTCAGACACTAAACATACACATACACATCAACACCTACTACAAATTAAAAATGGTGCCCTTGTTGTTGTGTTAGTCTAAACTCTATTCGATGGAATTTTATTAGGAAAACGATGTACTTATATTGGAGAAAAATGTGGCATTTTAAGCATTATTGCATATATTCAACCAGATTAATTATCAACAAAAGCACCATTACTTTAATATTAGAGGACACCGTAACATTTTAAACAAGCAATTTAAACATTTTAACCCCCCTCTATAGGATTTTGTTGGTTTCAAAACACATAAGTAAGGCACATCGGAAATTTAAAATTTTGTTTCTTACTTACCCCAAAAACTTTGATAATCTGGTATGGTTATACAACAATCAAAACCTGTAACATAAAACATAAAACTTAAAGGTTATAGTATCTGGAGTCTTTATCTACTATAAGGTGGACACGTGGTTGCCCTTCCGATTGCAAGCTCCAAGCTTCAATGTATTTATCTTTCGGAAAGCTAGAAAATCCGGTAGAGGTTCGAGAGAGTTTTAATTCTAAGTCTCTAAGGCTTAGAATGATAATCTGAAATTGGTGTGTGAATAATGAAGAGAATGTCACTATTTATAGTTGAAAAATAGGTCAAAATCGGATTAGAGTTTGACCTTGGCCATGACCTAGAAATCGATGCAGAGGCGCCGCGACGCTCGATGAGTTTCTGCACCGTCTCGATTTATTTTCCGTGCATTCTTAATTAAATTCAAAATCCAATTATGACTTAATTAAAATAATCATTATTCATTTAAATGTCTCGATTCTAAATCGAACAGTTAATTACTCTCTTAATACATCCTTAGATCGAAACGGATAATCAACATAGTGTGGCCCTACAGGCCTTCTCATAGCGACATTAATCAAATTAAGGTCTACGCGAAACTCCTAAACGGCGCCGCAAGACGAACTGAATATGTGAAGTACGTTTACGCGAATCCAGTAAACTTAACCTTTATGTGGTAAGATAAAATCCTTTCATTCACGACACACCCAATCAAGCTTAGAATTTGTCAAGTGTCTATCCAAATGGCTTAATCATTGTATCTCATCTATATTAGTTGACAACTAGACCATTCTAAATATGTCTATTGCGTTGGCCAACGACTTAGCCAACTTAATATCACTGAGAATCCGAGTGTTCTCTCGAATATACATTCGAGGAATGAATCCTAATCTTGGCTCAACTACCACCTTTAATCCACATCGTAATGTACCCAATACAAGCCGTATCTCAACCTATAAGGCATTTGAGCTTAGGACGAGATCAAAGTACATTACTTTATAGACAAGGCGCCTATTGACCTCAAGTCTAAGGACTTCTATCTCCCACATGCTGATCATACTTTAGACAAGTATAACAAACAGTATATCAGCAGGATATACCAATACTTCACTTCTTTTTCTTTAAGGTCACATGGAATAAAAGGGTTTAGGACTCTTCTTATTCACTAAAAATCTTGACAAAAAAAAAAGAAGATACAATACATTTTCCAAAAAGGTGGAACTCCCACCCCAGGAGCCCCCATACCCCGGTCCGACAGGTCTGTGAAGGAGGTAAATCATGGTGACTCAATTAATTTCAAATGTTAGACCAGTACCACGCTGCGCACAAGGGGCCCTCCTTTAGTTCAAGAAGTAACCCTCACACTACCGCTGACGGGATTCGATTCTTGGCCATTTTCCAAATATTCCCCTTGATAACCAATTGAGCTGCCCAAGCGGACTTGAAGATACAATACATGATGAGAGATATAGGGGATTAATGGATTAAAGAATGTCAAAATACAACATTCTTGGGATAATACATGCCCAAATTTAATGCATTGCTCAAAAAAATAAAGTAACAAGAAATTTTAAAAAAAGGAGAAAGTGCGATTTATTTGGTTCAAATAGTTTCGCCGGTCTCCAAATTTCTCTGATAAACGAGAGGGCCGATGAAGTTGCAGCAGCGGAAGTTGACGCCGTCAAACACTTGAGTTCTGTTGCAATTGCAGATGAGGAGAGACCCAGATCCGAACTCACGAGAGCACCATCGGAAAATCCATAACCGCCACCAGTCCCCATTTCCTCTGTTCCGCTCATTGTAACACTGTGAAACACACACCCAATCCTGTCCACCAAACAAAATTCGAAAATCAGTCCGAAACCACCACAAACACCATAAAACCACCGAATATGGTGGTTCATAGTGGAGGGGCTGGTCGGGCCCAATGAAGCTCGCCGGAGATGGAGGAGGTCCACCGGAGAAGAAGAGGGAGAGGGGAGGATGAACAGTGATGGATCCGCTGAAAAGAATTTGAAAATATTGAGTCTTTTTGGGTAATTTAATAAACATGGACTAATTCGAAAAATATTTTTTTCAAATTGTGATGCAATATTATTTTTCCTCCCTTAAAAGAATGAATAAGAAAAAAATCATTTCGCTTGAAAATTTAGTGTTATTTATATGCTATGTGAATTAAATTATAATTTTATACAAGTATATAAACTTAAAATTCTTCTTACGATTCGATCTTAATTATGAATCCCTCTCTTAAAAAAAAATTTGGTTCGCTTGACAAAGTTATACATGAATTATAATTTTGAAATTATTATTTCTATGTGGGATAAATAATTCTAAGATTTTAGTACAAATATATATTGGCATTATCTAATATACGTAACTCATGTAATCTCAAATTTTATTTGGGGATTAGTATTATCCCGGTAATCAAACAACCCCCAAGTTTATTAGAGCTATAAATATATCAATGGTGTTTGATAGAAAAAGGAAGGAATGATGAAACAAATTACTAGCAAGTAAAGACAACAAGCACTATCTTATCACAATTCAGCTACCCAACAAAATTATCCAAACATTATTATATATTAGAAAAATAACCTTCACAGCTTAGTTTGTGACCACATTTGATGTCACTTTCATAAACATAAATCTTGGTTCCATTAAGCCAAATGGATGTACTAACTAAAGTTAATCACATTAATTCCTCAATCAATTAATCCCCCTTTGAATATTTCGAATCTTATTGCTATTTTAATTTTAAGCATTTCAATCAACAAATACTTTGAATATTTTGATACCACATATCTATATTTGTCTTGTACTTAATTATTTTTATTCTAAGGGAAGTAGGCAAAAAAGAGTCTTTCCCTTTGTCGTCTTACCAAAAACATTATGTATAATAGAAATTACCACTATATATGGCAAAGTGTCATCCAACTCATAGTAGTGAAATATGTTTTTTTCCCTTTCATTTTATCTTCATCAATCCGATTAGATCATTCATACTTAAAAACAAAGATGATCTAGGCTGTTAATCTTTCAAGAAATAGTTTTGATTCCTCAAACATGGAATATTTTTTTTATACTTTTAAGCCACTTCTCATGAGTTTGAACCCTTTTTTTTTTCAATTTTGTGTCATCAATACCTCATTTACCAATGACTTGTTATTAAGTTCACCAAAAACCAATGTTTTAAGGAGTGCTTAACGCTCAAGCAACTGCTTAGTGTTAAGTAAGAGGTTTTATCAAGGTAACCATCACAGTCTACCCAAAGATTATCATGACTAATCCAAGTTATACATCTTTCTCTTCTACCCTCCCTCCACCCCACCCCAAATTAAAGAGAGAAAAATGAGCCCTCTACCCCTAACTCTTTTTATTAACTATATGGTATAATTAGAATTTACTGATCCGACTAATTCAAATTCTCACGACATAAGACTCATTAAAGGGAAAGCAGCTCCATACCACACGAGTCTTTACATTTTCAGTGCTCAAACCCAAGACCCATTATTATTATTAGTATTTTATTTTTGAAGTATGGGACTAACTAGATATGAGACTTGGTCACATACCGCTTATCTGTTGCTTAATTAGTGAAAGCTTCACAAGGCAGATTCTCCATAGAAGGGTAGGAGAACTTAACTTTTTGTTCTCTAGCTAATAATATTTGTCTTTCTTATTTTACTTTGACTATATTTTCTAATTATAAATTAAATGCCACCTAGCTCTCTCCATTTTCTTTTTTGTTTTCTTTTCTGGTTCTATAAAAGACAATCTTCATGAATATTTCATAATTAAACCATATTATATAATAATAGAAACGTTAAGAATCGGTCTACTAACTATTTTTTAATGATGGGGTTGTTTGTTAATAGAGAGAAGAAATTATTGGAATATGTCAAAGTTAAAATTAAACAAATGGGAATTTAGAAATTGTCATTAGGCACATTGTCAGAGGCGGCCAGGATTTTAAACTTTAAAGCTTATGATCATTTCAGCCGGTATTTTAGTCTTTTTAAGTTTTTAATAATTTATATATTTAATGAATTTTTTTTAGATTAATACAATATTTGGATCAAAGTTACTGAATTTGCTGGATTCGCACACATTGCCTTAGTGGAATATTAGTTAAAAAAACTGGCTTAGCCGGCTCTTATTTGTTGTTATTTTCTATAGAGTTTGCTTCATAGCAAGAGAAGTCATCTTTTTATAGTCCACTTTTTGCGGCCAATTTTGCTTATAAGTAATGGAACTCTTTAAAATACCTTTATTCTCCTATATTTTACACAAAACCCTTAATATTTTTCTCCACTAGTTGTTGTTATATATATTGTGTTAATTCGTTGCACTAGCAAGAAGCTATAGCAACTTATTGAAGACAGAAAAAATAAGAAGAAAATGGTAGGGTTTGATGTATTTGGTGATGAAGAACATTATTTTCCTGGCCATCATACTGATGCTGTTATCTTTGAACTTAATAGTTTGCAGAACCAACTCAAAGGTAATTTAGTTTCATCTTTCTTACCCAAAATCCCTTCTTGCGCACATGCACCTCAACTATTTCATCGAGTACTTGTTATCTCCACCAGCACAAGTACTGAATTAACTCGCTTATCAAGACTTAGACAGATAAGATAACATAGCAAGCTTATTCCCTGTGTTTTTACAACCTTCAACCTAGCACTTGTCGAACGTGCATGTCTTGACCTCTCTCAATTTTCCCCCTTTGAATGAACGCAATCAACGATGATAATTCATGTAACTGACTTCAACTTGTATTATATTAAGGTTTAAGTTTTTTTCTTTTTAGTCAATCTTGATCTTCTGTTTTTTTGATGAAATAAAGCAAAACATGGGATTTTTTTCCTTCACTTTTCTCTGGGAGTCTGGAGGGGAAGGATGGGTCCGGGGAGACCAGGAGAGGTATGAAAATATTGCATTTTGATTTTCTCTATCTGCATCTACTATTATCATTTAAATAATTTAAAATAAGTATTTTTTTACAACAACTTTCATCTATAAATTTTTTTGAAAGTACTATGCTTTATACTTAGTAATTTTTTTTTTTTTGTGTTGTAACATTCGTTTTGGGAAGGAGGGAATGCATTAAAAAAAATAAGGAGGTGTGTTTTATATGCAAAGATATGGAGTACTCTAGTTATAAGCATATTTATGGGAATCGGTGCAGTCGGATAACGTAACGGAAGATATAGGCTATTGTAAACATTCTTGATGGATTATATGTTTTTCATTGAGATTAATTTATATGTGTAAAGAAAGTTTAATATTATCATATCACTCAAAAGATGAGTACATATAACTCTTCATAAATCATTGAATTATGGTTTTTAAAATAAAATAAGTCACCTACTATACCACATAATATAATAGTATAAAAAATCTTTATACCGTCCATGTATATAAACTGCTAAAACTCTTTTTAATCTCTAGATTTCACTTTATACTGTAAAAAGTTCAGGAATTTTGTGTTTTTAATTGGCTAACATAGAAAACATAGTGGCTTTAGGTAACCTTTCAGTTTCATGTAATTGATTTGAGTGGCTTTCTGAAAAGCTTGGATTTCAGCTAAAGTATTTTCATTTTTAGCAATTGTTCTTTTTGTAACTTAAAGAGAGACATTTGTGATGCCTATATATAACAATTAGAAATAATCGTAAATTCCAAGTTATTGAATTACTTTCAGTTCTTGATTTTGAAACTATTTTTCAGAGAAGGATCGAGAACTTGGAGCAGCTCAAAGTGAAATAAAGGCTTTGAAAGCAACCGATGCACTCAAAGATAAGGCACTTGAAGAGGTACTTTTGATGAACGGTTAATTTTAACGTATGATTAATAAACTTTATCTATTATAACAGAAAAAATTATAAAATTATTTTTGTCATATTGAAGCAACTGATCTTAACATATTATGACATTAAAGTTAATACGTATTACAATAATACAGTTACAAAACTATATTAGTCACATTAAAGTAACTGAACAAACTAAATCACTATAACAGTACCGTTTAAGCTCTTAACTTCTATAATGATAAAAACCTATACATTAAGGTGACACTGTTATAATAGGAGTTTTGTAATTTTATTTTATAATGGACAAAGTTCGGTTACTTTAATTTAATGTGTTTTACAACTTTACTATTACAATCGGTAGAGTTCAGTGGCTTAATAGCAAATATTAGTTTTGAAACTTTATAAGTATGAAGATGAAAGACTTCTAAAAAGATGAAGCTACACAAAGCTGCACATTTACTTATTATCTTTAAGCTTACCAAAATTTAGTTGATAATCCAATTCCAATTTTTTTGCAGCTTGGAAGTAAAGTTCAAAGACTGGAAGAAAAACTGAAAACCAATGAAAACCTTCTTGAACAAAAGGTCTGTCATTTTATCTATTTTCCTAGTCTGATTAGGAAAACAGTCATTTAATTTACATCAGAAATGTGAGGTAGGGCTGCGTATAATACCCTTGTGGTCCGGCCCTTCCCTGAACCCCGCGCATAGCGGGAGCTTAGTGCACCGAGCTGCCCTTTTACTAAAGAAAGTCCATTTTTGGTCCTGACCAAATAATGCAGAATCTTGATATCAAGAATCTCAGTTATGAGAAGAAAGAAGCTCTGGCTGCACAATATGCTGCTGAATCAACTCTTAGAAGAGTGTATGCAGACCAGAAGGACGATGATTCGCCTCCTATTGAGTCCATTGTTGCTCCTCTTGAAGCCGAGATTAAGATGGATAAGAATGAGGTACGTATATACAGTTAGTCCTCTCTATAACAACATTTCACTATAACGGTCAAGTTCTCTTTAGAACTGATTTTTCACGTTATGTTATATTATATATTCTATATAACATCATTTTGCTATAGCAGCCAAAACATATCCGAACAAACGATGTTGTTATAGAGAGGTTTGACTGTATATCGAAATGATGAAATTTCATTCTAAAAGTTTCTGCTTTGTGTTGCCATTAACTAGTCTTTTTTGTGTTTTTTTTTCAAGATTGCAGCATTACATGAAGATATAAGGGCTTTGGAAAGACAAAACAAGTCAAAAGAATCAGCATTGCTTGAAGCGGAAAGGATACTAAAAAGTGCTCTTGAAAGAGCACTAATAGTTGAAGATGTTCAGAATCAGAACTTTGAGCTGAGAAGACAAATTGAAATCTGCCAGGCATGAGTTACAAAACCAGAATATAACAAGCTACGTTGCTCGGACACTTCAAAAATGTTGACGGGTGCGTGTCGGATCCTTTAAAAGTAGTGCATTTTTGGAGGATCGGACACAGGTTGCAACAACATTTTTGAAAAGTCCGAGCAACATAGGTAACAAGTTAATAGATTGCATAAACATGAATTACTCCTCATCTGCAGGAGGAACACAAAATACTTGATAAGACAAACCGTCAAAAGATTTTAGAAGTTGAAAAGCTTACTCAAACCATTAAAGAGCTTGAAGAGGCAATTCTTGCTGGAGGTGCAGCTGCTAACAAGATTCGCGACTGCCAGAGACAAATTTCTGAACTACAAGTAAAAACACCGTGAAAACAATCAATCAAAGTCGCGGAACTTAATTACTCTTGATCAACTGATTGGAGCTTTTCATGAACATGTAGGAGGAGAAGAGGACATTGGAAAGAGAACTAGCAAGACTCAAGATATCAGTAAATAGAGTAGCAACAGTCGTGGCAAACGAGTGGAAAGATGAGAATGACAAAGTCATGCCTGTTAAACAATGGCTAGAAGAGAGAAGGTTGTTGCAGGTAACTAGAACAATATACTAATAAGTCTAATCAAATGAGCTATCATACTTAATTAGTAAATTTCTTTAAGTAATTTTGTGCATTTGGATTGTAGGCGGAAATGCAACGACTAAGAGACAAGCTCGCTATATCAGAAAGAACGGTTAAGGCTGAAGCACAAATCAAGGTGAGATGTTTTTACATATACAATCAAATCTCTCTAGAACAACATCGTTTGTCCTGATATTTTCCAGCTGCTATAGAGAAATGTTGTTACAGAGAACATATAATATAACATAACATGAAATTAGTTCCACAGAAAACATGATTGTTATAGTGAAATGTTGTTATAGAGAGGTCTGACTGTATATCCTGATGTATTGGTCTCTCATTTGTTAAACATTTGCCTATAGGACAAGCTAAAATTGAGGCTCAGGACTTTGGAAGAAGGGCTAAAGCAAGCAACAAGTTTGTCTGTCATTCCTAATGGATCGCCAAAACCTCAAAAGACTAATCATTTGTTTAGTATTTTGTCAAGCAATGCTGGATTGAAAAAAAGACCAATGTCTCAACCAAGGGCGTTTACTATCAAAAAGAGTTCCGGGCAGCAAAGTTTAGAGAAAATAAGAGATGATGCTACGAAGCAATTCAACAAGGAAGGCTTCGGAGATAGCTTAGTGAAGAAGAGCCTATGGGCTTCGCGAAATAAGGTTGTTGACAGTGCTGAAAAGGAAAATGCAGAAATCATAGAAAATTCTAACGGGCACGTATACAGCAGGGAAATGACAGATAAACAGAAAATCAAGAACAGGACTGGTGAACATGAAGAGAATAAGAACAACACTGGAAGCAGTGAGAGCAATGATAACGATATGGTATCTGGTTTTTTGTATGATAGGCTTCAGAAAGAGGTACTATGTTTGAGGAAATTCTGTGAAACAAAAGAGTCTGCTTTGAATACTAAAGATGAAGAAATTAAGGTAAAGTGTCACCCTAAACAAAGTTTTTCTTGCCTTGTACACCATCAAATACATAATAGAAATATCGCCATTTCCATTCATCTTTTTCTTTTATATGGGGTTTGCAGATGCTAATGAAGAAGATTGAGACATTAAACAAAGCCATGGAAGTCGAATCTAGGAAAATGAAGAGAGAAGCAGCTATAAGAGAGAGATTTAGTATCAACAAAGACAGATGATACTACAAGAAGCATAAACTCATTAACAAGGTCTGCATTTCCTCTCTTTTTTCTACACTAATTCTTATGGAGAAATCAAATCACTCAAACGATATTACTTCGTTTTGTTCTGCAGCTCCATTAGGGTCAAAACGTCTTGAAGAAGATACATATGTTGGTAGAAAAAGATCGGTCAGATTCCCTTGTTCGTCAGTGTGCTATATTCTTGCAATACTTGTATATACAAATTGTGAGTGAGTGAGTTATGAGTAGCTACAGAATAAAGTTCTGATTAATTTGTAAAGTGAGGAGCTAATTCAGTGATATTTTGGAGAGTGATTCCATATTGTTATTAACTCTTGTTGATTCGTTTTGCCTATACCCTTCTTTGCTAAGCTGTAACTATTTAAAAATCACATCGCTTATATTAGAGAGTGGAACAAATGCATTCAAGTTTCAGAAATTTTATTATTTCTTCCGTTCATGTAAAATGCTACAATCAAGAAACAAAGACTTCATGTTTTGGGGCCTGTAATAGAAGTAATAAACAATAGGTGAAAGTGAAGCTTCATATCTCGTAAGCCTTTATAATTAAACTCAGAGATGGCAGGCAAAAATGGCCATCCTTCTTGATATCTCCTCTACAACAACAATAATGTCTTAATCTCAAACAAGTTGATGTTGACAATATGAATCCTCACCAACGATATTATGCAAAATGAGAGCAAAGATTGCTAGAAACTCTCAATATTTTCTACCGACATAATGTGAGGATTCATCGTTAATTGGCTAGTTTTACGCGGGCTGCCAGCCTACCGCAACCCTACTTTATCCAGCTTGAGATTGGTAATGTGAGCGAGCTCGTACTGACGTCTAGTGGAGTTTCTTGATGTCTCCTCTCTTCAAAAATACTTCAATATGTTCATCTTTTCATGTACAACGCTAGAATTTGGGAAAAGTGGTGCTGGTTTTGAACATATACAAAAATGGTAAAGAGATGGAGCTAACTCTACAACTCTGGAATTGTATCTAAACATGGCCTCCATTTCTTACTTCTTCTTCCTCTTCTTCCCCTGAAGGATCGAACGTTTTTTCCAGATTGGAGATCTTTAACATTATTCAAAAACATCTCCAGCTGCTCTTTCGTCAATACAATCTTGATTCTCTGTCTCTTGCAACTATCACAGAGATAATAAACCTCCGCGCTAGTCAGCTTCTGGGCTTGCTGGGAGCAAATGGTTGTTTTCTCCAGCACTTCATCTTCTTCCTCTAAACTCGGAGCTTTTTCTTTCTGTATATTAATGCAGTTCCCCATGAATAATTGCATGGACATTAGGACTAATTGAATAACTGTTCTATATATAGAGCTGCTATAATATATGATACCACGTCCCGGACAAAGATTCAAGAACAAGAAAGATTAAACTATTATATGGAAGTCAAAACACTTCAATTATTTAATCATCAAGACTATTTTAAGGCATCGTCGGAGGTGGAATATGATAAACAATTTATTGTTTAATTCTTTCAGAAAGTCAAGCGGAGTGCATCATTCACTATACATTGCACCCGATGGGGCCTAAAAGGGTCAACTCCTTCACGTTGGTACCTAATACGGTGAAAAAGGAAAACAATATCAACATTTTAAATACTTGCATTCTAAATTAGTGAGTGGAGTATTATTTTGGACTTGCTAGTCTTCTTTACCCGTCTTTCTTCCCGATAAAATAACGAATAAGGTTCATCCCTCACCCTGGGGGATCGGGGGTTGAGAATTCCTTGCTCTTAGGCCCGATGTAAGGCCAATAAAATCGAAGGAGATTGGTTTCGGTGTCGAGATGTTGCCCGCACCTAACTTGTAAATAAGCAAGCTCAACGCGTCTTAATTATCGTCGTGATGCATTTGTAACTTTCACAGGCCATCGAACTTCACATATTTCCACAAAGTTTACTTCCCTCAAGTTTCAGATCTGCAGTGCCCATTTGGTGGACAACTAGCTCTGAATTTCTTGACCTAGTTCTTGTCGTCTTGGGTAGCTGATAAGAGCATATTGAACCATTCCTCAGCAATGTGGAAGCCATGAAAATGATCTTCTCAAGATGAGGCAAAGTGAGGCCAATTTAGAATCTGAGAATTGGTTGACCAGCCATGAAAATGAATTGAGAAAATTAAGAAAAGGGAGGAATGAGAAACAAATGTAACGGAAATGGCAAGTCGTGCTGTGAAGAAAGAGTAGGAGATAGCCTCGTGGCAGGCTGAAAGAGGAAGACTTGGGAGAGGAAGACTTGGGTGAGGACGATAAATTTGATAACAACAGAGGGGCGGCAGGAAGAAGATGGGATAGGGGTCCTCGATATGTTAAAGGGAGAGCTCAGAAAGGTGGAAAGAGGATACATGGATATTCTCATATTCATCATGAGATCTAGTGCTGCTCTTCTTTATTTTGGTCGTAACCAGAGTAGTCAATGCTGCCTCAAACCATAGATGGATCAAATGCAGGTCACATTTTCTTCAATAGCATCTGGAAACCCCATAATATTTCCCTAAACGCTAAACCCTTAGCTCTAGGGACTAGGATGTACGGCGAGTATGTTCCTTTTTATCTCTGATACTAATTTTCTTGAGCAATTGAAATATGGATATTAACTTCAAGAAATATGTGCATGGGTAAAAACAATGCTTATTATTAAGAAACCAGGAATAAGATGCCAAATAGGATTTTACTTTTTATGGCTTTTCTCAGTTAAAATGCAAGAAAGGTACCTTTGGGTAAGAAAACAATTATGTTTATGTCATCACAACTCATACATATCAGTGTATTACACATCCTTGTCACTAAACTTAACTCAGTCGATATTCAGAAGAGATGTCTTCCGCTCTGGTTTTCTATACAAAAGAGCTAGCTATGTTTGCGGAGTACAATGAAAACAGTAACTTAGTGCCACATAAAAAAAATCCAAGTTTTCCATCAGTTTAGTTTGGTGTTCTATGCAAGATATGAAAAAAATAATATGGTAGAATCAAAATAATAATATGATATCTCATTCATTTTTCCTCAAATTCTTTTTCTATTGCTGATTGCAAGAGATACACTTGGATAGCTACTGGACTCAAAATTCAAAACTCCCCATCCAGAAACAAGAGGTATCCTAAACAACGAATAATCTACTAAAGGTACCTTTCACGTAAGAGTACAAAATCTCTGTAGCATAAGAATCATCAAAGCCAGAGAGCAAAGAACCTAAGCCACTGCTAAGCAGCAACGACCTCTGAGCACATCTAGACTCTAACCATGATGTAGCTGCAACCTTTGCAGTCAAAAACCACCCAGCCTTGTCAGGTGCCTCATGGAATGGAGCGTTCAATTCCTTAAGGTGCGACTCAAATACACCTGCCAGACCTTTCTCAGAATATTTATGTTTTCCATGTCCTGTGTTGATTCCAAGCAGTGATGGGAACTCCTCCCCATCTTCAAGTGCTTTGTTCAAGTCACTCGTCCAGATATGCAATGCTGTTAAAGCTGCCCCAAGCGAGAGGCTCTTCAATTGTAAAGACCATTTTCAGTTCGAGACATAATATCAGTATAGATGTTGAGAGTTAGCCCAATATCTAACAACTCACAAGCTCTCTCCAACTTATTACGGTTGACGCATATGTCAATAAAACAGTTGCAGTAAGCTTTCCGGACATCCGTAGTTCTGAGAATCCAAAAGTTCAAGAAGATTTTTCTTAAAAGCCCTTCTTCTTCAACAACCTCTTCATCCACCAGGAGTTTCACCACATAACCAAGCTTCGGATTTGCCTTCTCAAGGCGGATAGTCGACTTATGAAGGTCTTCTTTTCTTTGCGTCAACACATTAACAAGACAACCGGTAAACCGCTCACCTGGAGATAAACCCAAATCGATAGCCTATCGAACGTTCTACGACATCATCCGTCCGACCTGCTTTTCCGTAACACTGAATGAGTGAGGTCAGGACAAAAATATTTGGTTCAAACCCTGCTTCCATCATATCATTCAATGTGGCCTCCACCTCCGAGACCTTCCCACTACAAGAGTTGATGGTGATTAGAGAAGAGTATGTCGAGCTGTCAGGTTGACAAGTCCCTGAGCTTTTCATCTCCTCAAAAATGTTAACAGCCTCATCTGTAAGTCCGACATCAGCACACATTGCCAAAAGAGTATTATACAGCACGACACTCAACTCCAATCCCTTCTCCTTCATTTCTTTATAGATTTTAAGAGCATCTTCGCTATAACGAGCCCTACCATAAGCCTGAATGAGGGAAGCATAGGTACCCCAACTTGGTTCAAACCCATTGTTCATCATTTCAGAGTATATGTTCTTTGCCTGCCATGGCCTCTTAGCTCTTCCCATAGCATCCAACAAACTGTTATACACAGTCATATTAGACCTTACACCAAGCGCTTTCATTTCCTCGTACACATTCAAACACCCATTGAAATTCCCTGCCGAACCATAAATCCTAATCAACGTGTCACAGCATCAATACGCCATTTCTCCATTCTCACACGATCATACAAACTCAACACCATATCTACATTACCAGCCTTACCATAAGCATCAATCATCACAGAATACGTAACATCACCCGGTTCACACCCGAAAGACGGCAACTTCTCAAACCATTCTATCGCTTTTTCAGGTAAATTACACTGTCTAGCACAACTAATAATAGTCGAAAAAGTAACATTATCAGGCTTTACACCTCTCTCAAGCATTTCATCAAACACCTTCTCTCCTCTATCCAAATCTTTATTTTTCCTCAATACTTTCAAAGTAACATTATAAATAATCACTTCTTTACTCAATTTCAACCGTTCTTGAAAGTACTTCAATGCCAAAACGCAGTTTCACTATTACACATGTTATTTAATGTAACAACTGCATCTTGTTCGACTATTTTGTCACCTAAAGTAGCTAAGACATTATAGACATCGTGTTTTAAAGGGTTACAAGAATCTAAAGACTCAGCTATTTTCACTAATGAAGTGTACCTGAAACCGTAAGACCTTTGTTTGAGTTCAGTAGCTCGTGGGCTTTTCGGGTTGACCCAAATCTTGCTTTTTCTATCTGGGTTTTATGAATTATTGGGATTTGAAATGTGGGGTTGTTCTTGTAATGAAACTTGGGGAGTTCGGATAGAATATTTATAAAGTTTGAGGGGGAAAGTGAAGGAGTTGAAGAAGATGTTGTTGGATTCATAGAGAGGAGTTAGTGTAGAGCTTGGAGTAGAGGCCATTTTTGTGTGAGAGTTTATGCTGTAGAGGTGCCGCCTTATCAACTCTCAGAGAAATGGAAGATTTACATATTGCCCCTAACAAGTTTAGTTTTTTTTGAAAATCTACCACCTAAACTTTTAGAAAAACGACGTGTGATGTCTCTGAAAGTGTATATTTGTATCCGCTTAATAAAATCTAAAAATTCGCTAGGAACTTCTATTGTCCATCAGACCTAGAGTTTTAGTTTTTACTTATAAGGCAGAATTTATAATCAATTTGAGTAGTTTTGCTATTTTGAAATATAAATTAATGATTTTTAACACTTTTATTAAGTGAGGCCATTTGTGAACTTAACGGCAAAAGATGTTGGATTTTTCATAGAGAGGAGAGAGTGTAGAGCTTGGAGTAGATGCCATTTTCGTTGGAGCAAAGCTTAGCCTTGCCGCCTTGTCAACTATGGTGCTTGAGAGAGGTGAATTGCTGTCTTTGATGAAGAGGATGATTTACATATTGACCCTTAAAAGTTTAGGATTTTGAACAATATACCCCTAAACTTTGGAGTATGTATTCACTTTTTACGAACCGCCATCTGCAATACCGCTCTAATTGTGATAATTTCAACAATGAATGATCTCCTAACCAATTTAGTTGGAGAGCCAAAGACATGAAGTACCAAATCACAAATTTACTTACAAAATTGTAATTATAATTTTTTAAAAGTTTTTAGCTAAATATTGAATACTAACTCTAATTCTAGAATAATTGGTTTGTACAATACTTCTTTTGCTAAAAAAAAAGAAGAGAAGATAACACTTATTATCTAGAGACTTAAGTAATTTAATTGACTAATATACAATATGGTAAGTCGTGTCCAATTGAGAGACAGACTTGTAAAATTATCCCACTAGTAATGATGAAAAATGGCATTTATTAATCAAAGCTGCCCAATTGGGCCTATACCAACAATATGGTTAACGACTTTTATTCTGTTTCACAAAAGAAAAAGGAAACAAGGAAAAAGCCTATACCTATACATTTTTCATCTATGACAATCTGTAAAGAAAAAGACAACCACATTAAGAGGAGCCCAATCAAAAGGTACATTGATGAGCCCAGATAATGACCCCTGCCCAATTGGGCCACCTTACATAATTGAGCATCCTGTGGCATTTTCATCATTGAAGTACTCATCACATCTGCTCATACGACAACCCCTTCCGTAGCCATACGGCCCAGGCCCAGGCCCAGGCCCATAGATATATCCATAGTTATCATAACACGGGGGCGGAGGGACCGGTCTCCCGTACCCGGAATAACATGGGCCCCCGGTATGACCTTCGTAACATTGTCCACAACAATATCCTGGTGGCGGCCGTGGATATTCTTGAATTGGCATTAGCATTAGCATTACGGGCTGTGGTGCTGGCGGCGGTGGTTGAGGTTTAGGAGCTTCTTTGGGCTTGGGCTTCTCAACTTCTTTCGGTTTTTCCGGGGCTTTGGGCTTCTCAACTTCTTTCGGTTTTTCCGGGGCTTTGGGCTTCTCAACTTCTTTCGGGTTTTCCGGGGCTTTTGGCTTCTCGGGCTCCTTGGGCTTTTCGGGTTGTTTGGGCTTTGGAGGCTCTTTTATTTCAATGCTCTTAATTACTCCACATCCTTTACTACACAATTTGTCACGAAGTTTTTCAGGATTGCAGCACACCACAGTGATTATGATTGTATTGGCCTTCTCATCATATAGTTGGTCTCTAATTTCTATTGCCCAAAAAAGGGGGAAAATTAAAATTAATGCTTATCCATATGATCACATCTTCTCCATCATAATATTGAAATTCAAGAAAAAGAGACTTACGAGGGAATTTACAGAGAATTTTTTTGACCTTCTTATAGCAGCTAGAACACTGAAGATCAACCTTGAGTATCATTATGGTGGACTATTAAATTAAACAAAAATTAAAGTAAGATGGGGTTATTAATTAGTACTTTCACACACAATTAATCAAAGCTCTTACAGAAAGATTTTCTGAACCACATTATGCAAGAATGAGCTAGTTTTAATTTTAATGTGCAACTGAAAAGACAAAGCACGATTATATGATCATATTTCTACCGAAATCTTTTTCAAATATAAAAATTCAGATTATTGAATTAGACAAAAGAGTTATATATGGAAGAATCATAAACATACCTTGTCACCCATGGTTGATCCTTTTGCTGAAAAAATGATTTTTTTGTGGATAGAAGATAGTATATAGTTGTAGTGAAAATAGTATGGAAGGAATAAAGTAGGAACATGTCTTAAATGAAAGTTGAAATTAGTGATATCATCAAAATTGGCAGCCACTAAAATCTGTGGGGGTACTTAGGAATAAAGTAGGAACCCTCCATTTGCATGTACTACTGGCTTTGATAGTCACATCTCACCTTTCCTTTGTTACTAAGCAAATGTTATTTGATAAGAAAGTGTTTAAGATAATTTTTAATATCGCTCTAAAAAAATATTTTAGAGCGATATTACATCCACCTTGGGTAGAGTGTACGCAGATCTGGGAAGGATAGAGTATACGCAGATCTTATCTCCACCTTGATAGGTAGAGCGACTGTTTTCGGAAGACCCTCGACACAAGCAAAGCAAGCAAGACAAAGCAAAACAACTTACGAGAACGAGAGAGAATAGCTAAAACCAAATCGACAGCGATGATTTACTTTCTTTGAGTCGAGGATCTATAAAAAAAGTTTCTCTCTCCATACCAAGATAGAAGTAAAGCCTCCATACATACTATTCTTCTCAGATCTCACTTATAAGACTATATAGGGTATAAATTGTTGTTGTTGTAACTGATAGCGATGAAGTAGAAAAATCAAAGGTCAACATCGTTAGTACTAAAAAAATGTGTGATTCTTTTAGATAGAAATTTAGTGCCAAAGTTGGTAGGGAAGGGCTGGTAGTGAGGGACCACTCTAAATCGATAAATCCTAGGTTCGCTATATCATCTGATAATTATACAAGTTCTGTTTCATTCTTAAAAATGTTTTTCTTATCCTTTGTGACTGATAGAAATAGAAATAGCTAAATAACAGAATACATTTTTTATTTTTTATTTTTTTTGGTAGACTCTCTCGGCCTAGTTGGAACTTGGAACGGCCAGTTATTATCCTTTTCTTATCCTTTGTGATTGATTTTTAGTTTACTAAATTAAAAGGAGCGTAAATGATTTGAATTCAATAAATCCCTTTTTATTTTTGGAAAACAACACTAGCTTGTCTCAATATATATGATATGTACAATAATTACTTGAAGAGTGAAATAATTTTTTATGATGATTTTGAAAAATATTTAATATTAAAAATCTCATTTAATAATACTTTTTAAATATTAATATTAGACATAACATTTTAAAATAGATCAGTAGTAGTTAAATGATGATAATGGTTGATGCGTCAGCTTCTCACTATAGAAATAACTTACATTTCTAAATAATCCTTTTTCCAATTTCAATTCCAAGTATTCTTACTTTTTTTAAAAAAAATATCAAACTAAATTTTGTCCAAACGTCTATTATGACGTATGAGTTAGTTTGCTTGAACTGTTTGAGACCAGCACGTGTCAACTTGCAAGTTAGCTCCATTAGAATCATTCTTTTTTGGGTTTTCTGATATCCGATATTCATATTGAGCTCGATTAAATTAGGATTTTCGCTGGAAAAAAAAGAAGCATTTTTGTGACCTAAAATAAAAAGAAAAGCAACGTACCTTTCTACTATTAAGTGACCCAAAAAAAAAAGCAATCAAAGTATCGGAAAAAATTACAAAAGTATCTTTTACACAATAAATTGTTGCGTAAAAGGAATTAATTGTAATAGCGCGGTTGTCGCACCCGATTTTGACCTAGGGGCTTCGCGACGCGATAACGTCGATTCCCTCTGAATTGGATAAAAACGCTTACTTTGAGGAGTCGCCACCTAATTATTCTAAGGTGAATTAGGACACCTAAATCTTAACTAAATGATGTAAAGTAACTCCGATTTTATGGTCTACGAAACTAATAAGATTCTAGGTAAGGGTTCTTCATTATCCTAAAGGGAAGGGGTTAGACATCCTTTAAGATCCGCTAACTTGCGGTTATCCGATCAAACTCAGGTTAATTATTGTACTAAGAAAATACATGTTTTACAGGTATAAAAATAATGTTGCAAGTAGATAATAAAATGATGCATTTTGTACATGTAAAGTTGAGAGAATAAATAAATAAATATGCATCTGTATGAAAATTGATAAAAATATATGCAAGGTGATTTTTTATGGGCAACGGGCCTAAAAATAGATAAACTAGCGATTAACGATTTTAAAACTAACCGAGCCTAAAAATAAATAAACTAGCGATGAGTTTCAAGTTTTTGACTACCCTATTAATTAATCTACCTATTATAAATATTTTAATAATTTCAGAAGTACAATAATATAACAATACATAATGAAATAAAGCTGAATTAAAGAAAGTAAAAACAACAAAAAAATAAATAATCTCCGAGGGACATTTGCCTTTTCTGACTTTATCCCTTGCAAAGCTGTCAAGAACAAACGGTTAGAAACAATTGAATATACATAACTTCGGATCCGTATCCAAAACAATAAATATTTTGATTACGGAGGGCTCAGACTTAAATTTTGAAAAGATCATTCCAATCACGTCGTGGTTGCGAACATATGGCTCGTTGGTCATTTTAGTTGCCCTGCCTACCGAACATGTTGGTCTCTCGAGTGAAAAAGATTTAAGTTTCATCATTTGCCCAGAAGTTTTATTTTTCGTCTTTACAACTGTGGAGGCCTAAAAAATCGACGGATATTTTTTCATCGGCCAGTGTAGTATCGTGTTCAAATCAGCAAAAATTGAATCAAAGCAGTAAGCAATAAGCAGAAAGAACAGAGGCAATTTCTGAAAAGACGCGGCCTCGAATTCAATTTCATTGGCCTAAATGCAGTATTTATTTAAATCAGTAAGACAATCTGTGCACGGATGTTTAAATTTCAAAACAACAAACTGAACAGAGAAACGAAAAAAAACGTGGCCTCGAATTCAATTTCATCGGCCTAAATGCGGTATTAAAGTTTAAAACAGAAAAATAGTAAAACAGTAAGATATCCGTTGCCCGGATGTTTAAATGTCAAAAACAATAAACTGAAATAGAGAAACGAAAAAAAAAAGTGTGGCCTCGAATTCAATTTCATCGGCCTAAATGCAGTATTTATTCAAAGCAGTAAAACAGTAAGATATCCGTGCACGGATGTTTAAATGCCAAAATAAACCAACAGTTTGCAATTAAAACGTCCAGGCCAGATCTGAAATTTTTGGACCGGCAGGATTCGAATCGCTTCAAATCCGGCGAGACGAGCGGTGATCAGGCTTCGGATTAGGTCGACCCGACCCGGATTCAAACACATATTTTTTTTAAATTTATTTTTCAGATAACCAACAACATGATATAAAACATATAAATCTGAAAATTTATTCAAACGGGGTCGACCCGAACCGGGTCAGTGACCCGAATCGGATTTTTCAACCCGAATCGATTTCTTTTCAAATATCAGATAACCAACAGCAAAATATATAAATACAAAATCTGGAAATTTGTTCAAACCGGGTCGACCCGACCCGGATCGATGACCCGACCCGGAAAAGTGACAGACCCGGATCAGCTTTTTTCTTACATTTTCAGATAGCCAACAACAAATTATCAAATACAAAAATCTGAAAATTTACCTGACCCAGATTCTGGCCCGACCGGAATAGTGACCCGACCTGGAATTCCGATCCGACCCGGAATCCAAAAACAGTGAAGAATAGCAAAAAATTCAGATTATTCAATACCAAAACCCCAATAATTTTAACTTATATTTTCGGACTCTTTAAGACGAAGAACACATGCAAAGAGGAACAAAACACCCTTAAGAAGATTTCGAATTTCAAAATTTAAAAAACTAGATTTTCGGATCTCCAAATCCCCCCCCCCCAATTGAAGAACAACATGGGGTATTTATAGATGGCTTAACCCCCCCAAGAACGAGTTTGAAACTCGAATAAAAGGTTTAAAAAATCTGATTTTGGAAGCGGATTTTGGGGGTATGGGTTGCGGATTTTAGGGGATAGGGGTATGGGGTGTGTCGGGTGTCAGGGGCAGAGGGGTTTGGTGGTGGTGTCGGGTGAGGTGACCGGCGACGTGGGGTCGCCGGTATGGGGTCGCGGTTGATGGAGGTTGAAGAGAAAGAGTTTGTTTTTTTGATTTTATTTTTAGGTTTAGGGGGATAAGAGGGTGTGGGTCGGTTGGGCCGAAAATAAAAGGGTTGGGCGGTTTAGGGGGTGGCGGTTTGGTTAGGGAATTGGGGATTAGTAGATTGGGCCTGGTAGTTTAATTTGAGGCGATGGGAAATAAGAAAAAGGGGAGTTGAGGTCATTGCGGGTGTGGGCTTAAGGAATAAGGGGTTTGACCGGTTGGGCCCCTTCGTGGGCTGGCCGGTTGGGGTTTGGGTTGGAGTATTGGGTAGAAATTATTTTGGGTAGGGAAATAAAAAGTGGGTTGTGAGTTTAAAAATATAAAAGGGGATTTTATTAAATAAAAAGAAAGCTTTGCAAAATTTATAAATTGTAAAGATGATAATATGATAAAATATAACATTTGTGAAATGCATGATGCTAAAAAAAATAAAAAAATAATGTGATGCCGTTTTGTGAAAATAAAAATAACATATAATATTAAGATAAAAAGTATGATTATGATATAAAAAATGCAAATGACAAATAAAATGCAAATAATAATAAAATGATGATATATATACATATATATGCCTATATTTTAAAATTATTTTAATGTGTCAAAAATATTTAAAATTGCAAATAAAATCAGAAAAGATGGGACAAAATTGGGTGTCAACAGCGGTTAACTGCCTTTACACAATAAACTATTGCGTAAAAGGAGTAGATAAGCCGATCCCATCTGTTTCTTCTCCACTGGTCCCCACTTCCATTCTTTTAAACGCAAAATGTTAGTATTAAAGATGATTTTGTTGGTCCCACCACCGAATATTGTCGTTTTCGCTTCAAATTTCATTCTGAAAGTCAATATTTTTGATATATTCAAGTCAAGGAACAATATTAGAAGCTTGAATTTGGGAATAAAGCGACGTACAACTCGATTCGAAAACTCAAGAACAACCTTCCATCGAAGTATTTTACTATGAAATTTTTGTTGGATATGTAAAGCAGTATGGGAAGTAAATAAATATTACAAGTGTTCGAAAGGATAAACAAGTAAGCCAATATTCAGAACTGTCGCAAGGTTGTTGAGTCTTGAATCTTGATAACCTGAAATCAAGAAACACTAAATCTGGATTGTTACAACTGTGACTGAGTCGAGAGACGTCTCTCTGTCTTTAAGACAAGATTGCCCCGTATATATGCTTTTACGTTAACGGGCAATATTCTTCCAAGATAAAACAACAACTAATCAACACTACAAAACAAATAGGTTGATTCTGACAAAGAAAAATAAAACACGAAACGACTTGCTGAAGAACGAAAAAGGAAGGAAGAGTTTTAAGTTTTTTGTTCACTGTTTGTGGACATAATTTCAGTTGTTCTCTTCTTCTGTTTCTGTGTTGTATATTGTTGTCTCGTTTTCTGTCACCCACAATTGTCCCAAAAGGCTCCAATATATAGCATAAGGGGAAAGACTCCTCAACTGCCAAGCAATGGTTGTTTATGGCCATTGAATGAAGGAGTTAATCAGCCAAGGAATGGCCATTGAAGGAGGGAGTTAATCAGCCAAGTAATGGCTGGTCATGTGCAATAACGCTCCAAAAATCAACCCAAACGGTAGGCAGAGGCAGAAACTTTCTGTCTTCCGTCGTTCCCAATTTCATCTTTCCAGAAACTCCAGGGATCAAACTGTAAATATTAAACAATTAATTTGGGGTCTATCAGAAGAAGCCCGTGACCCGTGACCGGACCGGACGGGAGCGCGGCGGCAGCGCGCGTGTTGGCTTAGCCTTGAACCCAAGTACATCTAGGTCCTCCATCTTTCAAACACATGGGTTACCCCTTGGGCAAGGTCCCAAACCCTTAGCCAATTTTGAGACTTATAAAGAGAGCAATTCTTAATTTCCCACCGATGTGGTAGATTTGTCCCACACCATATTTCCATGCCTCAAACACCTTACTTCGTGGACCAATATCTCTTTCATTTCTAAACGAAATTTGACGAGCTTTGGCCCTACGGTCATCTACTCACTTAGTAGATTATGCACGTGTGAAGAGACAAAACCTCCAACATGCGGAACCCTAGTGTTTAAGTCATTAAATATGGGTGGACGCACCTCCCCACCAAAGACAAATTTTCAATAATTTTTAATTACATTATTTAATAAATGATAATACAAATCATGAGTACTCTTTATTAACCTCGATTTTTAAAATATTTATCGTCGTTCCGTTTTATATTTATTAATGTTCAATTTTATTTTTTGCCGAAATCAACTTGCAGTAGCACTGTCAAGGCCTTTTAAAAAAAAGTGGTGTTAAGTTATTTATTTGTTAATTATTTGTTCTATGTTAATTGTTAAATTAGAAAATATTTATTAATCTCTTGTTATTGTTAATTGTGTAATTGTTAATTTATTTATTTGTGAAATTGTTTATTCTATGTTAATTGTTAATGTGCTAATTTTATGTGTTAATTATTAATTATTTAGTTAATATAATTTTCCATTAAATGACTTAGTTTGTTATTACTTTAATTGTAGTTAGAAGAATAATTAGCTAGAAATTGTTAATTGTGAGTTAATTGTTTAATTAGAAAAATATAGTAATCTAATCATATTTGTTAATTATCTAATTGTTAATTTATTTATTTTAAAATTATTTATTCTATGTTAATTATTAATGTGCTAATTAGTTATCTCATTCTATGTGTTAATTTTTAATATTAATTAGTTAGTTAACATACTTTTCATTAAATGAATTAGTTTGTCATTACGTTAATCCTTAATTTAGGATTGAACATCATTAATATAATTTTTCGATCAAAAAATTAGTTAGTTAATATGATTTTTTATGAGAGATCGAACGCCCGTCGATGCTACATTTTCGACCTTTATGGACACCGAAATCAATCGATGGGATCATAGGCTTCAGAGTATAGCAGAGGTCAGTCATGCTACTCCGATCGGAGTAGCATGAAGTGGTACCGGCAGATCACACGCCACTTGATTGGAAATCTTGCTTTACGTGTTCCGAATGGTCGTAGATAAGCAACACTCTCGGGGCAGTATGAAGCGTTGACAAGTTTAACACACTTGAACTTATTTAATAGTCTTAATTATTACGTTAAAAATAAACTAATTATTAATATTTGCAAACAACTGCAGCTAGTGACCTTACAACAATTGCATCTATTGGGGGTTAGAACATACGTCTATCCCCAAGACCGCAAAATTTGCTAGGCAGGTTGTTCGAATAGCCAAGGACGGTATCCGGCAAGCACAAAATGTCGGACGTATTCATGATCGTGTTCTAGAAAATCAGGCAGTGGATGGACCGCATATAATAGAGGCAAGTGATAAAGAATGTGGTGGCAAATGGGGTGGTGATAGATGAGGTGGTGGTAGAGGGGATGGTGGTAGAGTAGGTGGTGCCAGAGTATGTGATGGCAGAGGACTTCATTTAGTATATGAGACGATGAGCCCGCTCTCGCTCCAGCCCAGCCGCATGTCGACTTCTTCTCGATCGTCGACATTTACATATACACCGCACCCCTATTTTGCAGATATACCTGAGTCTTCATCTCAGCCGAGCTAGAATGCATACCTCGACGTACGTGATGACATGAATTGGGCTTCTTATCACGCAACACTATATGATGAGTGATCAATGCGAAATTTAGAGGATGCCAGGGAGCTGACCTACGACATGCCGTGGATAGAGTTCGATGAATTTCTTATCCCACATGTTATTGTTTAAAAAACCTGTTTTAAAAAATTAAAGTATTTACTTATTATTTCATATTTTTTCATATCTTAGAATTCGTCGACAATACCCACTCAGGAACCACCCACTCAGGAACCTGCATATGAGCTCGCCGAGCCACATGTTAGAGTTTTACTAAAAAAATAATTTTATTCAATATAAGCTAAATATTATTTTAATTTTTTAAACGTTTATTTGGACATCGAATAGGACACCGCTCCAGCTTCATCTATTCAGAATACCATTCATGAGACTACTTCAAATCTTACATCAGGCCCCTCTCAATAGCCTGATCAGGAGCCCGTCGACACACAAGTTTGATTTTTAACAAAAATTAATACAACAACAACATACCCAGTGAAGTCTCACAACGTGGGGTCTATGGAGGGTAGGTATTTACTTATTATTTCATATTTTTTCATATCTTAGAATTCGTCGACAATACCCACTCAGGAACCACCCACTCAGGAACCTGCATATGAGCTCGCCGAGCCACATGTTAGAGTTTTACTAAAAAAATAATTTTATTCAATATAAGCTAAATATTATTTTAATTTTTTAAACGTTTATTTGGACATCGAATAGGACACCGCTCCAGCTTCATCTATTCAGAATACCATTCATGAGACTACTTCAAATCTTACAGCAGGCCCCTCTCAAGAGCCTGATCAGGAGCCCGTCGACACACAAGTTTGATTTTTAACAAAAATTAATACAACAACAACATACCCAGTGAAGTCTCACAACGTGGGGTCTATGGAGGGTAGAGTGTACGCAGACCTTACCTCTACCTTACCAAGGTAGAGGTAAATTAAAATTAATGAATGGTGTTAAATATAAATCAAAATTAATACTAATTATTTATATATTTTTTTATCTTCATCCTTCGACGCATGTGGTCCCATCTCTTGATGAGGACGATGATTTTAATGATTATGAGTGTACTGATCCCAACAAATTGGCTCCAATCATGCCAATTATAGACATTCACAAGCACGTCATGATCCGGACTTCGAAAAAGGGCAAAGAAAAAAGATGACGGATGATCATGCCTTAGAGCGTTGTGCTATTAAGATAAAGAAGGGGGATGAGGACAATGGCAAGGGTGTTGGGGGTGACATTAGCCTTAGGCCTAAGGTTACTCTAAAGTGTATTACATGTGAGACTCATTGACGTGTAACGACCCGTTGGATTTTTAGCACTTTTAGGCATAACATCCCTAAAACACTCTTCCCGAAGTAATTCAATGAGTATCAGAGAAGAATTAGTGAAGTTCAAAGTTTTAAGTTAAGAAAATGGAAATTGTGAGCTATTCCTTTAACTACGGTTATTTAATTGATGGGTAATTTTTAAAATATATTTATTTAATTTACATGAATGTTTTATTCATAGGGATATTATTTTCACTCATATAAGATATATGTTGATAAATAAAGTATTCGACTAAGTGGTAAATTTAAAATTGACTAGAAGAAAAAAAAGAGAAAAGACATTTCCGAAATCATGAATTAGCTAATTTCCTATACCTAAATAATGTTTGCTGCCACGTGATAAAAGGAAAAGGCCAACAGAGAATTAAGTAGGTCTTATATATTAAAAGCTTAGACAAAAATTGAGCTATTAGGGGTGTGCACGGCTGAACATCCCATCTCTTATCAAAATAGATTGCAAATATAGACTTGAGCGATATTTATGGGAAAGAACGGCGCAAATGCTGGTGGTTTCTCCGTTAAGTAGTAGCAGGTATGTGTAATACCCACTATCAGTATACATTATTAGTGTATGAGTTTAGCTTTAGAATAATTAGTTATTTTTATATTTTGGCCATGATTAAGCCAATGGTTGAAGAGCAGTGATTAGGTAATGATTTGGACTTGTATATTAAGCACTAGCCTAGCTATTTGGTTATTCTCAAAAATCATTTTCTTTAGAGAATAGCTGAAACAATTATTTCGATGCAACTACATCAATTAGTTATTGGTGCTCTAGAAATTAAATTTTGTTTGTAGAAATCAAGTTAGAGTTGTATATGAGATTGAGATTTAGAGAAGCAAAAACTCTTGTATCAATTTTGTCAAATGGTTATTGTAATTTTCTTGAAAAAGAAGAAGATATATTGAGATTTAGAATTGTAATTAAATTTTGAGTTAGATTGAGATATTAGGATATTGAATTATATGAACACCTTCAAATTTCATGGTTCGTGGGAAGTGCGATGTTGATTCTAAGTTAAGATTTTGGCGTAATTGAAGGTTTCGAGTCCTAGACTTAAGAAATGAGAACTTATGATTTGAGAGTCTATTTGTGGATAGAATTGACTTATTTTCCGGATACATGACCCTTAGGTTATGGGTAAAAATGATTTTTTTCAATAAAATTTATGTTTTTTCCTCGGGGATATGATTTGACTTTTTAGTTCACTTTTGATTCTGAGTTTAAAGCGTAACATTATGGGTGTCTTTCGACTCGTAATTTAGCATATTATATATTTGATAGACCTTATTCATTCGGAGGTGATTCGTAAATAAAAGGCTCAAGTTGGATAGTTCGTGGCACCCGCTCGGCCTCGAGGTAGATTACGACTTGCTTGAGTTACTTTGATTAGAGAGTCGTATATATGTCGTAGAAATTGACGGGGATAGCATGATAGGCTTTCGGGCATGGAGATGGTGATAAATTCCATTGGTATGGTATGATTGCTATTTATGTGGGCTTGTCGCCATATGTGTTGTATTATGTGATTATTGTTTGGATGTCTCTTTGTCATCTACTAGTTCACTCGTCTCATTAAAAGAAAGAGTAATATTGAGTAATTGAAATGAGAACGGTAACATGACTTGTACTTGTTTATTGTATATTAATGATACTGTTGAGATTGATATCATGCAAGCATCCCTTACTAATTACTCTGATATGGTCATGATAGTGAGGTGAGTGATTGAGATACTCCGAGGTCTTTGCCGGAGATACTCCGAGGTTTCTGCCGGAGACGATAATGATTGATGCTTTCGAGGTTTTGCTGGATAGCCTGAGTGATACATGGACTTCACGGGTGTCGCGCCCTATTTTGACCTGCTCGGGTCAAAGCGGAGCACGGACGTGTTCGGGGTGATTCCTGGGTAAAAGGGTTGAGGAGTCGCCACCTAATTTTTTACGGTGAATTAGGACACCTAAATATTTAAACTAAGTGCTGCGATGTAAACTCCAATTTTAAGGTCTGCGAAACTAGCGAGATTCTAGGTAAGGGTTCTTTATTATCCTAAAGGGAAGGGGTTAGGCATCATTTAAGATCCGTTAACTTGCGGTTATCCGGTCAAACTCAGTTTAATTATTGCTAGAAAAATGCATGTTTTACAAGTATAATAGATTAAAAGATGTTTGCAAATAATTAGTAAATGATGCATTTTATACAAGTAATTATTGAGATGACATAAAAAGAAAGATACATGTAAAGTTTTGAAAAATATGTATTTTGTGACAATAAATTATTTATACTATCAAAGAAGTAAAATTTTGGGAATCATTGAATTGTAAATTGACAAAAGATAAACTTATCCGGAATGATTAATAAAGCAAATAAAGATGACAAAGTTGTTTTTTGAAAATTTTGAATACGCGTGACGAGCCTAAAATAAATAAACTAGCGAAGGATTTCTAAGTTTGAATTCAACCGAGCCTACAAATAAATAAGCTAGCGACGGGTTTCAAATCTTAAACTATCTTATGAATTAATCCTAAGTTTGCCTATTCTAAGCATTTCAATAGTTACATACGTGCGATAAATAATATTACAATACAAAGCGGGATAAAGTGAATTAAAGAAAGAAATAAAATAAATAAACTCCGAGGAATAATTCGTCGTTATTTTACTTTAATCCTCGCAAGTGTCAAAAACAAACGATTAGAAAGCAGTTAAATACAAATAACTCCATATCCGCATTCAAAGCAGTGAATGTTTTGATCACGGAGGCTCAGACTTAAATTTTGAAAAGAGCATTCCAATCACGTCGTGGCTGCAAACATATGACTAATGTGGTTATTTTGATTACCTCGCCTACTAAACGTGTCGGTCTCTCGGGTGAAATAGAAAGATCACTATAATCACGTCGTGGCTGCGAATATATAACTTGTTGGTTATTTTAGTCACCTCGCCTACTAAACATGTTGATCTTGGATGGAATAAAGGTTTAAGTCTTCATCATTGCCCGAAGTTATATTTCCGTCTTTGCAAGCTGTGGAGGCCTCAAAATCGACGGATATTTTCATCGGCCGGTGTAGTATCGTGTTCAAATCAGCAAAATTAAATCAAAGCGATAGAAGCAGCGATGGCGATAGCGAAAAACAGAGGCAGAGGAAAAAGCAGTTTTGAAAATGACGCGGTGTCTAGTTTAAAACAGTAAAACGATGAGAACGGTAATTTGAATCTTTGAAACAAATTTGGAACAGAAAGCAATGTTTGAAAGGTGCGGTGTTGATTTAAACAGTAAAAATGATAAAAACAAGAAAGCGATGAATCAAAGCGGGAGCAAACAAAAAAAAACAGCGCCCGAACAGACGCGGTATTTGTTCAAAACAGTAAAACAATGATATCCGTCGCAAGAAATCTAAAACAGTAAACTTAATAAAACAATAATATATCCGTTGCACAGATATCTAAAACAGTTATACTAAAAAACAGAGAAGCGAAACGAAAGAAAAGCGCGGCCTCGAATTCAATTTCGTCGGCCTTAATGCGATATTAATAAAACAGTAAAACAGTGCCAAAGAAACGAGCAGTGAGCAGTTTAAAATATCCGACCCGAGTTCTGAAATTCTGGAAATATTCAAATCGGGTCGCTCCGACCCGGGTCAGTGATCCGAACTCGAATCAGATTTGACCAAATTGAGGATAACCAATAACAAGAATATGGAATGCAAGAATGCGGAAATATCCCAAATCGGTCGACCCGACCGGATCGATGTTGACCGGATCGGTGTTTCAACGGATCGATTTCAACACCCAACTCAGATAACCAATAACAAGAATATGAAATGCAAGAATTCGGAAATATCCAATCGGTCGACGGGCGGATCGATGTTGACCGGATCGGTGTTTCAACCCTAATCAAATAATTTCATCAATTTGGATAACCAATAATAATAACGACAACAATGCAAGAAATTTAGAAATTCAAATTGAGGCGACCGACCCGGTCGATGACCCGAATTGGAGTTTCAACCCTAATCAAATAATTTCATCAATTTGGATAACCAATGATAACAACAGCAACAATGCAAGAAATTTGGAAATTCAAATCGGGTCGACCCGACCCGGGTCAGTAACCCGACCCGAAATCAGTGATCCAAATCAAATTTTAACACCAAATTCAGATAACCAACATACATAAATATGAAATGCAAGAATTATCAAAATGTTACCCGAATAAAGTCGACCGTGTCGGGTCGACCAGACCCGAAATCAGTGAAGAAAATCAGAGAATCAAAATGGGAGAACAAACCTTTTCGGACTTGATTCTTGAAACAACAAAGAAGCCAAATGCTTTAAACTCAAGAACACAACAAAATATTTATGTATATATGGAATAATCTTCCGAAAATCCTTCCAAAAATCTATTTTTTCTCCCCCGAAAAATCTCCTCCTCAAAATGAAGAACAACATGGGGTATTTATAGGTGGATTTCCCCCCAAGAACGAGTTTGAAAATCGAATTAAAGGTAAAGATTTACGAATTTTGGAAGCGGATTTTAGGGGTATGGGCGTGGCGAAGTGATGGGAGGGTGTGGTGGTGTCGGGGTTGGTGGCAGGAGTGGGTGGTGGCGGGCGAGGTGACCGGTCGGATGGGGGTATGGGGCGGCGGCGATTTGTGAAGGGGTTAGGGTTTGAAATTTTTTTGTTTTGTTTTGGGTTTTGGGAATTAAAAGGGATGGGGTTATGGGCTTGCGGGTTCTGGGTGGGTGAGTGGGCACAGGCGACGGGTGAGGTGTGGGCGATGAAATGGGGATTTAATTGGGGAGTTTGGGCTTGTGGTGTTGGGTTTAATTATTTTGGGTGAGGGAGATTAAAGATGGTTGTTGGGCTTGGTTTTGGGAAATTTGGGTATAAAGGAATTTAATTGGGGAGTTTGGGCTTGTTTGTTTGGGTAGAATTTGTATTGGGTTGGGAAAATGAAATGGGTTAGAAGTTTAGGTTGGGTAGAAATTGTATTGGGTTAGGAATGGAAAAATATAAAAGGGGTTTAATATTAAAACATATATATATATATATATATATATATATATTTTCTGATTTTGTAAAAGATGTGAATTATTTAAAATAACATAACGACGTGATAATAATAAAAAATATAATATTTGTGAAATGTTTAATGCTTAATAAAAAAAAATGCGATGCAATTTTGCGAGAATAAAATAACATAGAATTTCGGATAAAACTTATGATTATTATAAAATGCAAATGATATAAAATATGCGAATAATAATAATAATACGAGGATATATACATATATGCCTATATTTTAAAATTATTTTAAAAGTGTCAAAATATTAAAAATTACGAATAAAATCATAATAGATGGGACAAAATTGGGTGTCAACAGATGCCCCTCTTTGGACGGAGATGATGAAAGAGTTTTCGGCCAAAGAAGTTGACTGAGTAGCCAATTTTGTCCCGATCATCGGGACTGCATGGTAAGAAATAGAATCCCGAGGGGTATAGAAGTTGCAAAAAGATGGTGCACATTCAAGAAACAATGCCCCAGTGTCGACTTAGGATGACACTGGGCGCAGACAGGAGGAAGTAATGGGAAAGAGCGGATCGACGTTCAAGTAGGTCGTTTGACCAAATTGCCTCGATTAGCCGTGAGATATAGTTCCACGTTATCCGAAAGCTCCCGCCGATTCGAATTCACGTGGACGGAGCTAAGATAAAAGTTAGTGTATACTTGATTGCATAAGATATGTATGTGAGAATATGACTTTGTAAGTTGAAATAATGTCGTTGCTTAATGTTGTGCAGATGATGTCGTTGGCGGGCGCTTGTTTATACTTTAAAATAAAGTACCCGCATTAGAAGGTGGGCGCCTGACTTAAATTGAAATACCCGCATTAGAAGGTGGGCGCCTAACTGAAATTTAAATACCCGCATTAGGAGGTGGGCGCCTGACTGAAATTTAAATACCCGCATTAGGAGGTGGGCGCCTCATTTAAAACATACCCGCATTAGAAGGTGGGCGCCTGATTTAAAACATACCCGCATTAGAAGGTGGGCGCCTGATTTAAAACATACCCGCATTAGAAGGTGGGCGCCTGATTTAAAACATACCCGCATTAGAAGGTGGGCGCCTGATTTAAAACATACCCGCATTAGAAGGTGGGCGCCTGATTTAACACATACCGCGATTAGAAGGTGGGCGCTGATTTAAAACATACCGCGTTAGAAGGTGGCCGCATGATTTAATACATACCCGCATTAGAAGGTGGGCCGCTGATTTAAAACATACCCGCATTAGAAGGTGGGCGCCTGATTTAAAACATACCCGCATTAGAAGGTGGGCGCCTGATTTAAAACATACCCGCATTAGAAGGTGGGCGCCTGATTTAAAACATACCTGCATTAGAAGGTGGGCGCCTGATTTGTGTCGTCGTGTTGACGTAATGTAAAGTGGGGCCCTATTGCCATGCCATGATAGTTAATGTGTGGACATAAGCGATGCAAAAGTTGAGTAGATGAGAATGCGACCCTGTAAGTCGAAATACCGTTCTTCGCGTGGACACAACACGGTTGGGGACATGTAGTTTAGCATGACGTCTTTGTACAATCTCCAAACATGAAAGTGATTCTTGTAGCGAGTTGCGATGCGGAGGCCCTTGCGAATCTGCTCATAAATGTTGTAGCTTCCCTGCTGTTTTCGACCTGAAGAACCTGTACTCAAATAAATTTATGAGTTTTGGGAGGGGGAGTTGATTCGCGTTGACTTTGTAGCTTCGGCCCTGGTATTCGCATGTCCTGCTAACTCGGACCCGTAGCCCCTCTCTGCTTCCCAGTCTTGGCCAGCCGTTAATGAAAACATTCGAAAACAATTTGTAGAAATGCATCTTAAAAAATAGAAACATAAAAATTCTATCGAATTTTGATGAAAAATGTTTGTTGAAAAATAATTTGCTTATAAGAAATACTGCATATATATATATATATATATATATATAAATGTCTGTCGAGCAGTGACATGCGGTGAAACAAAGCAAACGTCCTATCCAAAATTCTTCTGGCTGAAGACTTAGTTTGACGATGCTTTTCCATGTTTATCGGCGTCCTCTGGCAGTGATCCCTTAAAAAATGCCCCAGTTTCTGATATGTGAGAATGACGATCTTTTGAACGGACAAACGAGTCTTGTGTAGATTGTTTGTCTGCCCTATCAGGGTGATCAGATGGGTGCATTTTGTCATTTGTGAGATAGAGGAGAAAATATTTCCTAATGGTGGGACCGAAGCCGATTTAGGCCGCCTACGTATCCCCATGAGGGAATTAGGTCGTGACGTAGTTCATTACAAGCAAAAGGGGATTGTAAGGATTTTCTAAAATGGGACCGAAGCCGATGTGGCCGCCTACGTATCCCGCCGAGGGAATCAGGTCATAACGTAGTTCATGTTACAAGCAATGTGTTTCTGGGAAATTTGCAATCTAGGAAACGGAACCCGACATGGGTTCTTTGCGTATCCCGCCAGGGAGCGCAACTTTTACAACATAAGAAAATGCATTACATAGAAAAATCCTAAATGTAGTATCTTTTCACTGCATCCGCGTTGATAGCTTTTGGCCATACTTCACCGTCCATTTCAGCTAGAATTAATGCCCCTCCGGTCAACACCCGGTGAACCATATAAGGCCCTTGCCAGTTAGGCGCGAATTTTCCTTTAGCTTCATTTTGGTGCGGGAATATGCGTTTTAGCACCAATTGCCCCGGTTCGAAAGTCATTGGTTTTACTTTCCTGTTGAAAGCTTTGGCCATTCTGTTTTGATAAAGTTGTCGATGGCGCATTTGCGTTCAATCGCTTTTCATCAATCAAAGCATCAATTGTTAAATGCGATTACGTATCCATTTAAACCGTTCATTTCGGCTTCTTGGATAACTCTCAAAGATGGTATTTCCACTTCTGCTGGTAACACGCCTTACATTCCATAGACCAATAGATACGGCGTTGCCCAGTAGAAGTCCCGATTGTAGTGCGATATCCCAAAAGTGCCAAGGACAAATGCTCGTGTCGGTGCTTGTAATTATCAATCATCTTTCGTAGTATTCTTTTGATGTTTTTGTTGGTCGCCCATTTGCTCCGTTCATCCGAGGTCGGTATGGAGTGGAATTGCGGTGAGTGATCTTAAACTTTTCGCATATCTCATTCATCGATTCTTGTTGAGATTAGCTCCATTATGCATTATAATCGACTCGAGGATTTCAAATCGACAAATGATGTTATTGCGGACAAAATCAACTACCACTTTCTTTATTCTTGACTTGTGGGACGATGCTTCTACCCACTTTGTAAAATAGTCAATTGCCACTAGAATAAATCTGTGTCCATTTGACGCGGCAGTTCAATAGGGCCAATGACATCCATGCCCCAAGTGCGAATGGCCAAGGAGAGCTCGTCACATTGAGTTCGTTAGGAGGCACCTTGATTAGATCGCCATGAATCGACATCGATGGCATCTTTGCGAAGTGGATGCAATCTGTTTCCATGGTCATCCAAAAGTATCTGCTCTCGAATCTTCTTTGCCAAAGTGAAGCCATTCATATGAGGCCATACGTGCCTCCGTGTATCTCTACAACTAAACTGCTTGCCTCTCGAGCATCAACACATCTTAACAAACCGAGATCTGGAGTCCTCCGATAAAGGATTTCTCCGTTTAGGAAGAAATGGTTTGCTAACCTCCTAAGTGTCCTCTTTTGTATACTGGTTATGCCTTCTGGATATTCACCTATCTTGAGATATCTTTTAATGTCGTGGTACCAAGGCTTTCCATCCAACTCTCCATCTATATTGAAATAATATGCCGGCTGATCCGATAAGCTCACCTTGATGGGATCAATGTAGTTCTTATCCGGATGTTGAATCATGGAGGACAGTGTTGCCAGAGCGTCAGCGAACTCGTTTTGAGTTCGTGGGATATGCTTGAATTCTATCTTGCTGAATTTTTTGCATAATTCTTTCACGCAATGCAGGTAAGGAAGTATCTTCCGGTTCTTGGTCGCCCATTCGCCTTGCACCTGATGAATCAATAAGTCCGAATCACCTATAACCAATAATTCTTGAATGTTCATATCAACGGCCATTCTAAGTCCGAGTATACAAGCTTCATATTGCGCCATATTGTTGGTGCATGGAAATCGGAGTTTTGCCAAAATTGGGTAGTGTTGACTTGATTCTAAAATCAAAACTGCTCCAATACCAACCCCTTTGAAGTTTGCAGCTCCGTCGAAGAACATTCTCCAACCCGGGTACTCTTCTGAGATGTCTTCTCCAACAAACAGTACCTCATCGTCCGGAAAATAAGTCCGGAGAGGCATGTATTCTTCATCCACGGGGTTTTCCGCAAGATGGTCGGCTAGTGCCTGTCCTTTGATAGCCTTTTGGGTGACATATATGATGTCGAATTCACTTAATAAGATTTGCCACTTCGCTAGCTTCCCGGTGGGCATGGGCTTCTGAAAAATATATTTGAGCGGGTCCATCCTTGAGATGAGATAAGTGGTATATGCAGACAGATAATGCCTAAACTTTTGCGCAATCCATGTCAAGGCGCAACAAGTGCGTTCGACAAAGTATACCGAGCTTCATACGGCGTGAACTTCTTGCTTAAGTAGTATATGACTTGCTCCTTCTTTCCTGTTTCATCGTGTTGTCCCAGCACGCATCCAAACGCGTTCTCTAACACAGACAGATATAATAACAAAGGCCTTCCGGGCTCTGGAGGTACCAAAACAGGTGGGTTAGACGGATATTCTTTGATTCTATCAAAAGCTTGTTGGCAATCCGTCGTCCATTTGGTAGCGGCGTCTTTCTTGATAACTTGAATATCGGCTCACATATCACTTTGTTGATTGTGCTATGAATCTCTTGATGTAATTGAGGCGACCAAGGAAACTCATCACGTTCTTTCGACTCTTTGGAGGAGGCAAGTCTTGAATAGCTTTTACCTTGAGGGGTCTAATTCAATACCTCTTCTACTCACGATGAAACCTAGCGACTTCCCAACAGGACACCAAACGCACACTTTGCAGGATTTAACTTTAGGTTATACCGCCTCGGTAGATCAAAGAACTTCTCTAAATCTGTCAAGTGATCCGAAGTCTTTCGCGACTTAATAATAACGTCATCCACGTAGACCTCTATTTTTTGTGGATCATATCGTGAAAAATGGTAGTCATGGCCCTCATGTAGGTGGCACCTTTGCATTCTTGAGTCGAACGGCATTACCCGATAACGATATACTCCTGAGGTGTAGTGAATCTTTGTATTATCTGCATCTTCCTCATCCATCAAGATTTGGTGGTAACCGGCAAAGCAATCAACAAATGATTGTAATTCATGCTTTGCACGATTGTCAATGAGTATGTGAATATTTGGAAGAGGGAAGTCATCCTTGGATGGCCTTGTTGAGATCCCGATAATCCACGCACTCGTATCTTTCCATCTTTCTTTGGCACCGGTACAATGTTGGCCAACCAAGTGGGGTATCTTGTGACTCGAATGACCTTTGCATCGAATTGCTTGGACACCTCTTCCTTGACCCTTAAACTCAAATCGGGCTTGATTTTCCTTGGTTTTGTTTCACCGGAGGGTAGGATGGATCGATAGGCAATCTATGCGAAACAATATCCGTGCTCAACCCTGGCATCTCGTCATAAGACCAAGCAAATACGTCGATATATTGTCTCAAAAGATCCGTCAGTTCTTTCCTTTGCGGGGCGTTCAGATGGACGCTGATTCTTGTTTCTTTCACATTTTCTGCATCCCCCAAATTTATTGCCTCAGTTTTTTCTAAATTTGGCTTTGGTTTATTCTCAAAATGTTCTAATTCCTCTGTCAATTCTTCTGGCTGCGAGTCTTCCTCATACTCTTCGAAGTCATGTTCATTGTTTGGATTTTGTTTGTTTGTTTCATTACATGTCACATTCACATTATCGATGATTTATTAGTTTGCATCTTTGAAGAGAAAAGAAAATTAGTAAACAAAACAAATTTTGAAATAGCAAAAGCAATGTGGATTTGTCATTTAAGCTTTCAAAAGATGGAGGCAAAACATATTAAAATGCATAGATGCCATTCAAGCCTCAATTAGAATCGCATTGTTTCAAAAAGTACTAAGGTAATTTCTACCAAGCTTCCCGGAGAAAGCAGTAGGGCACAGGTCAATTTTTCAAAATATCTCCACGTTACGCATCCCAAATAGTTGGGCCTTCATCAAAATCATCCGTAATTACATTGCATTCCATTTCTTCTTACGCAATGAAAAGGTTTTTGAGTCCTTCCGCGAGGTCGTCTGCATCATCTTCATTCGACTCTGAGCGGCATATGCTTTGACGAATGACTGATTCAAGGGTGGAGCAGGCTTTGGCAAGGAGTGTCCCTTTTCTTAGGAGGTTGGTGATAAGACTTCTTTAGAAGTGGGTTTGTATCCGAGACCGAAAGTATCCTTCTTCTTGAGCAAGTGAGCAGGCTCCACCATACCTTCTAAATTCAATCCGAGGCCTCGACCGGGCTTAAAGCCATTCTTCAACATTTCTGGGCCACCATTGTGAGAACCAGGGTAACTTCAATATTTCAGCTTTGGAGGCACATGTAATTTCTCTGACATGGAAGACAGACCCATCCAGTGTATCTACGCTTTCAACAGCAGGGATCTGCCCTTCGGGACATATTGAATTGCTCCCTTCTCCGTGTACCACGACCTCGTGATGATCCCAAACAAACTTAAAACTCTGATGTAGGGTAGAAGGAGCGCACTCACCACATGGATCCAAGGTCTTCCCATTAGTAGGTTATAACCGGTAGATATGTCTAGCACTTGGAATTCCACGACGAACTCTACGGGCCCCACTTGTAATGTTAAATCTATTTCTCCCATAACGCTCATTTGGGCTCCATCAAAACCTTTAACTCGCACATGACTTTCGCGAATCTTTCCAATGCTAATTCCCAAGGCTCGGAGAGTCGCGCAGACAAATATTGACTACCGAGCCTCCATCAATCAATACCTTAGAAATGAACTTGTTCATGCACTTTACTGTTATGTTCAAAGCTTTGTTGTGGCCCAAACCCTCAGGTGGCAATTCTTTGTCATGAAAAGAGACTTTATGGGCCTCTAAAATCTGTCCGACCAAGGGCGAGTTTCTCGCCGTGGTCTCTCTCGGAACATAAGCTTCTTTGAGTACTTCCAATAAAGCGCGTCCGTGGTCCGGAGAATTCATCAACAATGATAGCAAAGAAATCTGAGCCGGTGTTTTCTTCAATTGCTCTACAACGGAATACTCCTTGGTTGGCATTTTCCTCTAGAACTCTTCCACTTCAGTCTCTGTTACAACCTTTTTTGGATTGTCTGCAGGGGCATAACATCGTCCGGATCTTGTCATACCAGCGACGATAACTTCTACAATTTGTTTCTCATTTCCCTTGCTCCTTTCCCCAATCGAATAGCTCCAAGGGGCGGTTTTGGTATCAACAGACGACGTCACCATCCGCGATTTCGGAGGAAGTACTTCCACTTCAAACGGTGCTCTTACTTGAACTGTAATTATAGGGGTGATCAAAGCCGATGATTCGACCCTTTCCTCTGTTCGGATCGGCACAATGATCCCTTCCAAACTGTTTTCTTCATCAACGGTAATCATGTTTATATTGGCATTGTCATGATTTGGCAAAGAGTTATTATTTACATTAGGGGGAGGTCCTTTCAGTTGGATAATTCCCTCTTTGATCAAAGCCTCGATCTTGTCTTTGAGGGCAAAACAAACTCCAGTGTCATGTCCGGTGATCCCCGAGTGGTACGCACAATGCTTAGTTTCATCATACGACCTGGGAATAGGATTGGGGATATGCCCTGGGATGGGTTGGAGTATTCCTGCGGTCCTCAATCTTTCGTATAGTTGGGCTAGAGGTTCGACTAAAGGTGTATATGTTTTGGTGGCCTTCTTTCGTAATTTGCCCGAGTCCGGGAGTATTTGGTGGATGGGTTTCTTGGCCGAGGCGGATGTGTGGGTTGATCGTGTGGGAATTTCTATAGGTAGGTGCTCGTGGTGGGCTATATATTGGTTGGGTATGATAGGCAGGGGTAGGGAGTAGGCGAGTGTTGATAATAAAATTTGAGGCTTTGTGTGCTTTGGCTATAGTAGGAGGGCTGATGATTTTGGGTGTTTTGATTATAGTAGGGAGGCTGGGATGACGGGCTTTGGTAGGTTGGCATTTGGTTGGACCTATGTTCCTGGACTGCCATGACAGGGGACGCTCCATCCCTCCTCTTCTTAATTGCTCCCCCGAATGAGTCTGACTGAATGGCCTTACTTGTCGCCTGCAATGCTGCTAAGTTCGTGATTCTCCTTGTTTTGATACCTTCTTCTATGAAATCTCCCATCCTAACCACTTCAGAGAAATTCCGTCCAATGACGCTTATCATTTTTTCGTAATAAGTTGCATCCTTCATAGATTGCACAAAGAGCGTGGTCATCTCACTTTCCGCCATCGGGGGCTGAACTTTTGCTGCTTCCGCCCTCCACCTCATGGCATATTCTCTGAAAGTCTCTGTAGATTTTTTTTCCAATTTCATTAAATAAAATCTATCCAAGACTGTGTCGGTGTTAAACCTAAACCTGTCCACGAAATCCTGTACCATTGTGCCCCAGTTATGCCATTTTCGCGGGTCCTGGCTTGTGTACCAGTCGAGCGCTTCCCCTGTCAAACTTCTTATGAACAACTTCATTATTATGGCCTGGTCCTTACCCACTCCAACCAGTTTGTCACAATACGATCTCAAATGAGCGCGAGGATTTCCCTTTCCATCGAATAAGTCAAATTTTGGCACCTTAAACCCGACAGGCAACTGAACGTCGGGATGCATGCAGAGATCTTCATACTCGAGTCCTTCATGCCCCTTGCTGGTTTGAATGTTTTTAAATGCTTCTTTTAGGCTATGAATTTCCCTTGCCATACTTTCATCATTTCTAATCCTTGCTTGCCTTTCCATCTCTTCATATTGGTCTATCTCCTGATGATGTATGTTTGGTATGGTAGAAGTGGAAGGTTGGGCTTAGTTGCATATATCGGTGGCACAACGCTTGTTAGTGATGTGTGCCATTGGTATTTGTTGGGTTGCCTGGTAATTTAGTGTGGGAGGGATATTTTGGACAAGTGGAGTAGTTTGGGTAAGTGGAGTGGATGTATATATGGGTGTGAAGGATCTTTGGGTCATTTTGTAGCGGGCTTTGTTGTGGGTGGCTGCGGGTTGATAGGATGCGGATTAGTACGCTGTGGGCTGGCGAGTTGAGGATTGGTTACGCTTGGTAAGGGATTTGGGAAGGTTACGGGGAATGATGGTTCGTGAGATGGAAATGTGTGTGGTGCGATTGCGCTCGTCTCTTGTTCAGGCGTGGAGTGTTGATGGAAAGATTGGTAAGATTAGAGCCGTTCGATCTCGGTTTGCATAGTTGCCATTTGTACGATAGTTGGGCGAGGTATTCATCCGGGACGAAAGTATTTCTCCTTTCCGATGTCTCTGGTTCACCTCCGGAAGAGCGACAAGTCCCAAACCGGTTTGTTAATTTGCCGCTGAATCAGTCATTTTGTCGGATGATTGTGCCTTGGATCTCGTGAAGTAATGGTGTTCCGCCGATTTCAATCAACGCTAATCAACTTTTGGAAAATAAAGCGAGCAAAATAAACCTTCTCTAAAAAATGAAACAAACCAAGTTAGTATGAGACGAATAATTATTGCTTTGAATAACATGTATAGAGTGGAAAAGCGATAAACGAGCTTGAGCCAGATTATATGGAAATTAAATGCGCGTCCCTAATGTGCATGGGGCCTCCTTTATGGGAGGTGGGCTTAAACGCAAAAATATGCAAGATCTTGATAAATTGATCCAAGCCAAAGATTGTGATGCCTTTTGTCGGAAATAAAGGTTGACTTTTCTTGAAATAATAATGCGTACAATAATAAAGTCGATAACATAAGATATTTATGCTCGGGTTCTAAATCTTGCTTTTGATCACCGAGATGAAGATGGAACCCTAACATTGCTTTGGGTCCGACTCCTGCGTCCTCTAGATATTGCACTATATTTTGCATTTGTCGCCACATTTCGGGGTAACGATTGTGTCTCTGAGCCGGAAATTCCTTACCCAAATTGTCGTGTCGATATCTTCAAAACCTTGCTCGCCATCGGGACTATGGTGCGTACTTCATCGCAATCCTCTCGTAGCCACGCTTGATATTCGGGGTACCTCTGCCTGACTACCTCCAATGTCTATTGTGTCAATATTGTTCCATTCATCGAAGACTTGCCTAGCTCTGGGGACAATGAAATTCGGCGCAAACGGAATTTCAGAAATCCTCATATTTGCCCGGAGGGGAATTATCTGCTCTTGTCCCAACTGTCGGAGTACGCGGAGTGGAGCGTAAGGTTGGAGGCCTTTCAACCCGATAAGCTCAATATAATAAAGCATTTTGCATCTTATGTAGGCTTTTTTGGCATTCGGGAGCAGAGGGTATTTCCATTGGATCTGTTCACAGGTGCGGGACGCCAAAAACCCATACCAATCATTCATGCCGACAGGCGATACCAACCGCTTGCTCGCCGTAAAGTTGACGATTTTGTTCGACTCGCTGAAGCATATGTCGACCATATTCGGGCGCTGATAGAAGTGTTCCATTGCCCACATCTGCAAAATAAGGTTGCAGCCTTCGAAGGAATCTGTTTCACCTCTTTTACATTTCCCTAAAGCCCGAAACATTTCAGCTAAGATCATAGGGGCCAAAGTGAGTTGTGCTCCGTTTGCTCCTTCGAAAAGTGCCCGTGCTACGGAACATATGCAGTCTTGATCTTTCCATACTCAGCGGGAATATCGAGACCCTAGAAAGGCGACGATAAATGCAATGGGTCGTTTGGTCCGCCAATGATCGGGGGTGCAAGAAAATTCATTTTTGAATGTCTTGTAACCGTCTCGACAACCGTACCTCTCATAAAGATAATCCATTGAGACCCAGTTGTTTTCAAAGCATAGGAGTTTCTTAGTGTTCTTTAGCCCTAAGTAGCGGAGAAATTTCTTTCCGGATTGACAGTGCGAGATAATTTGTCCTCTACCCTGGTAGATCAAATTGGTGAAATAGTTGATTTCTTCCAAAGTAGGAGTCATCTCAAAATCTCCGAATCTGAAGACAACCCGATCCGAATCCCAAAAATGGATCAGTGCTCTGACCAAATGTTGATCGGGGAAGATGTCGAACAACGAAACGAGGCAACCTAATCTTCTCCTAATTGCCATTTGGCTGCCAAGGTCAAAGTTTGTCCACCATATTTTCAGTTTGCTCGGAATCCCACTCACCATCCTGACTTGCGGCACAGACTCCATCTATAACAAAATAAATAAAATAAATAAAAATGAATATACATTTTCCGATTTTGGCATCCTGTTTAGGCTTGGATCCGTCCATCAATATCCTGCTACACATAATATGCTGATTGGTCGTTGGGTTGTGAGACCCGTCGACAATTTGGTGGTTTTCTTATTTGTGAAGTTGATGCCAAGGATCAACTCACCTAAGATGTATGCATGCATGACTTAAAATAAAGGGTGGTATAGCTCTATCTTAAATTTTCTAAGATTTGGCTGACTAGACACAAGGTTCCCGAGCGGACTACTCGAGTGAGAAGGCTACGCGGCCACCGGATGGTCCGGTCACTCCGCGCATACGCCAACTCTCCTAAAATTTGGTAGATTGAAAGAAATTTGCGGGTCTTGAAACACACCTCGCGTGTAGTGTGTGATAGTGTCAATTTTCCAGAGTGGAAGAAATATGAGCGGAATGCCAATTTAAGGAAAGCAGTAAGACAATATAGCAATTAAAGCAGTTTATGCAAAAAATCTCATAAATGAAACACATCAAAGCACTAAATCAAATAAGGAACGAAAAGTAAAGCAATAATTAATCCGAACTTGTTATGGTTTAAGAACCTGATGCTCCCCAAATGAGTCGCCATCTTTGTCGCGCCCTATTTTGACCTTGCTCGGGTCAAAGCGAGCACTGGACGTGTTCGGGTGATTCCTGGGTAAAAGGGTTGAGGAGTCGCCACCTAATTTTTTACGGTGAATTAGGACACCTAAATATTTAAACTAAGTGCTGCGATGTAAACTCCAATTTTAAGGTCTGCGAAACTAGCGAGATTCTAGGTAAGGGTTCTTTATTATCCTAAAGGGAAGGGGTTAGGCATCATTTAAGATCCGTTAACTTGCGGTTATCCGGTCAAACTCAGTTTAATTATTGCTAGAAAAATGCATGTTTTACAAGTATAATAGATTAAAAGATGTTTGCAAATAATTAGTAAATGATGCATTTTATACAAGTACGTATTCAGATGACATAAAAAGAAAGATACATGTAAAGTTTTGAAAAATATGTATTTTGTGACAATAAATTATTTATACTATCAAAGAAGTAAAATTTTGGGAATCATTGAATTGTAAATTGACAAAAGATAAACTTATCCGGAATGATTAATAAAGCAAATAAAGATGACAAAGTTGTTTTTTGAAAATTTTGAATACGCGTGACGAGCCTAAAATAAATAAACTAGCGAAGGATTTCTAAGTTTGAATTCAACCGAGCCTACAAATAAATAAGCTAGCGACGGGTTTCAAATCTTAAACTATCTTATGAATTAATCCTAAGTTTGCCTATTCTAAGCATTTCAATAGTTACATACGTGCGATAAATAATATTACAATACAAAGCGGGATAAAGCTGAATTAAAGAAAGAAATAAAATAAATAAACTCCGAGGAATAATTCGTCGTTATTTTACTTTAATCCCTGCAAGCTGTCAAAAACAAACGATTAGAAACAGTTAAATACAAATAACTCCATATCCGCATTCAAAACAGTGAATGTTTTGATCACGGAGGGCTCAGACTTAAATTTTGAAAAGAGCATTCCAATCACGTCGTGGCTGCAAACATATGACTAATGTGGTTATTTTGATTACCTCGCCTACTAAACGTGTCGGTCTCTCGGGTGAAATAGAAAAGATCACTATAATCACGTCGTGGCTGCGAATATATAACTTGTTGGTTATTTTAGTCACCTCGCCTACTAAACATGTTGATCTTGGATGAAATAAAGGTTTAAGTCTTCATCATTGCCCAGAAGTTATATTTTCGTCTTTGCAACTGTGGAGGCCTCAAAATCGACGGATATTTTTCATCGGTCAGTGTAGTATCGTGTTCAAATCAGCAAAATTAAATCTAAGCGAAGGCAGCAGCGATGAGCGTGAGCTTGCAGCGATGAGCGTAAAAACAGAGAGGCAGAGGAAAAAAAGCTTTTCGAAAATGACGCGGTGTCTAGTTTAAAACAAGAAAGCAAGATAACGGTAATATGAATGTCAAACGATGGACTGGAACAGAAAGCAATGTTTGAAAGGTGCGGTGTTGATTTAAAGCGATAAAAATGATAAAAACAAGAAAAGCGATGTCTGAAGCGAGCAAACATAAAAACAAACGCCTAACAGACGCGGTATTTATTCAAAACAAGAAAACAATGATATCCGTCGTAAGAAATCTAAAACAAGAAACTTAATAAAACAATAATATATCCGTTGCACGGATATCTAAAACGATTATACTAAAAAAATCGAGAAGCGAAACGAAAGAAAAGCGCGGCCTCAATTCAATTTCGTCGGCCTTAATGCGATATTAATAAAGCGGTAAAGCGATTGCCAAAGAAACGAGCGTTGAGCAGTTTAAAATATCCAACCCGAGTTCAAATTCGAAATATTCAAATCGGGTTGCTCGACGTCGCTTGATCTGACCCGGATCGATGATCCAAACTCGAATCGATTTCAAAGACCAAATTCAGATAACCAATAACAATAATATGGAATGCAAGAATGCGGAAATATCCCAAATCGGGTCGACCGACCGGATCGATGATCTGACCGGATCGGTGTTTCAACGGATCGATTTCAACACCTAATTCAGATAACCAATAACAAGAATATTAAATGCAAGAATTGCGGAAATATCCAATCGGTCGACGGGCCGGATCGATGATCTGACCGGATCAGTGTTTCAACCCTAATCAAATAATTTCATCAATTTCAGATAACCAATAATAATAACAAAGAACAATGCAAGAAATTTGGAAATTCAAATTGACGCGATCTGACCGGTCGGTGACCAACAATTGAGTTTCAACCGGAATCAAATAATTTCATCAATTTGGATAACCAATGATAACAACAAAGAATAATGCAAGAAATTTGGAAATTCAAATCGGTCGACCCGACTGTCGATAATCTGACTGGTCGATAATCTGACCCGAAATCGATGATCCAAATCAAATTTTAACACCAAATTCAGATAACCAACATACATAAATATGAAATGCAAGAATTCGAAAATGTTACCGGCAAGTCGACCGTGTCGAATTCGACCCGACTCAATCGATGAAGAAAATCGAGAGAATCAAAATGGGAGAACAAACCTTTTAGGACTTGATTCTTGAAACAACAAAGAAGCCAAATGCTTTAAACTCAAGAACACAACAAAATATTTATGTATATATGGAATGATCTTAGAAAATCCTTCCAAAAATCTATTTTTCTCCCCAGAAAAATCTCCTCCTCAAAATGAAGAACAACATGGGGTATTTATAGGTGGATTTCCCAAGAACGAGTTTGAAATTCGAATTAAAGGTAAAGATTTACGAATTTTGGAAGCGGATTTTAGGGGTGTGGGCGTGGGCGAAGTGGCGGGAGGGGGGTGGTGGTGTCAGGGTTGGTGGCAGGGAGTGGGTGGTGGCAGGGGGCGAGGTGACCGGTCGGATGGGGGCAGCGGCGATTTGTGAAGGGGGGGGGTTAGGGTTTCGAATTTTTTGGTTTTGTTTTGTTTTGGGTTTTGGGGAATTAAAAGGGATGGGGGTTATGGGCTTGCGGGTTACGGGTCGGGTGAGTGGGCCTGGGGCGACGGGTGAGGGTGTGGGCGATGAAATGGGGATTTAATTGGGGAGTTTGGGCTTGTGGTGTTGGGTTTAATTATTTTGGGTGAGGGAGATTAAAGATGGTTGTTGGGCTTCGGTTTTGAAATTTGGGTATAAAGGAATTTAATTGGGAAGTTTGGGCTTGTTTGTTTGGGTAGAATTTGTATTGGGTTGGGAAAATGAAATGGGTTAGAAGTTTAGGTTGGGTAGAAATTGTATTGGGTTAGGAATGGAAAAATATAAAAGGGGTTTAATATTAAAACATATTTATATATATATATATATATATATATATATATATTTTTTTTTCTTGTTTTGTAAAAGATGTGAATTATTTAAAATAACATAACGACGTGATAATAATAAAAAATATAATATTTGCGAAATGTTTAATGCTTAATAAAAAAAATGCGATGCAATTTTGCGAGAATAAAATAACATAGAATTTCGGATAAAACTTATGATTATTATAAAATGCAAATGATATAAAATATGCGAATAATAATAATAATACGAGGATATATACATATATGCCTATATTTTAAAATTATTTAAAAAGTGTCAAAATATTAAAAATTATGAATAAAATCATAATAGATGGGACAAAATTGGGTGTCAACAACGGGTCCCTCATGAGCCATGACTCTAAGACTTTGTCCTTAGCATGTGTGTACGAGAGTGGAGTGAGAGGCGTGACTATTGTATTGTATTGTACTTATCCATTCTTACATTCTCAAATGTTCTGTTGTGATTTATACATGTCTTGGTTGATTTCTTGATTTCTTGATATTGGACTTGTTATTGGTACGTGATGTTACATGTTTGCTCTATGTGCTACTTGTTAGTTTCTACTTCGTATTGCGTTATCTAATCTTAGTCGGCCTATGATACTTACCAGTACTAGTGTTGTACTGATACTACTCTTGTTGCACTTTTTGTTGAGTACAGAGTACGATCCAGGCTCCAGTTCGACGCCCTGTGACTGATTTACGCGAGGATGACATCTTTGGTCATTTAAGGTGAGCTACTTGGTCATCCGTGGCCCCTAAATGACCCTCTTATTCTACTTCTGTATTTCTTTTCTAGCAGACAGTATGTACCCTCTTGGCATTTTCAAACTAATACTTTCTAAATGTATTAGAGCTTTTGTATGCTTTTGACTAGATCTTTTGGATATTGAATTTTCATTTATGATAGTATTTATGATTTGATAATTCTTTCTTATCTAATTTCCGCTTATTTAACTTGTTATTTCGGAATGTTGGGATGTGGTTCGCCTACCAGGGGGGATAGTGTAGGTGCTACCACGACCTACGATTTGGGTAGTGATATGACGATTGTGTATATGTAATTTAGTTGTAGAGTTTAAGTTAATATTATATTTTTTGCGTATCAATTTCTTAATGATAATTAGTTATCTTTGTCATTATTATTGTTTATTACTAACTCGTGTGACATCCTAAATTAATTATAAAAAAGAATCTCGACATATTCGAATTAATTGTAAAAGTGATTAAGTAAGGGAAGCCTCCCTTAGCTTTAGTTGAAAATGGCCCACATACATCAGTATGGATCAACTCAAGTACCTATTTGGCTCGCACACCTTTCCCAGAAAGTGGCTTGATGGTCATCTTTTCTCTCAAGCAAGATTCACAGTAATCATAGGACTCCAAGTCAAATGGTTCCAGTATAGTCTAACTTTCTTAATCTTGATATCCTTGATTCATTGATGTGACCAAGTCTACAGTGTCATAAGTAGGTGGGGTTTCTTGGATTACTTATCTTAGCTCGTTAATTTTGCACATTGAAAATTTCACGACTATAGTTTAGAACATACAAACCATCCACAAGCAGAGCATTTCCATAAACAAAACTATTAAAAGACAGTACATAACTGCCATTGGCAATAAATGAGGAAAACCCCTCAATGTCTAACACTGGGATAGAAATAATATTCCTCGTCAACGAGGGAACAAAATAACAATTATTTAGTTCTAAACAAAAGTCTGAAGGTAAATCTAGTCTATAAGTTTCCACGCGTTCAACATCTACTCGTGCTCCATTTCCAACGCGCAGGTCTACCTCCCAAGATCGAACCTTTCTGCTGTCAATCAGACCCTAGACATTATTACAAATGTGTGAGCCACAAGCGGTATCTAATACCCAACAGTGAGAGTTACTTATAGACATGTTTATTTTAATGAGAAACATATATTATCCAGTAGAGCTAGAAGCACCTAGTGCATTGCCTCCTCCTGGAGCTGTGCAGTCCTTCTTCCAGTGCCCATTCTTCTTGCAGTTGAGGCACACATCCATAACTACCTTTGCCTTCTTCTGAACACCTCATCTAGGTTTCAAAACTGTGGGTGCAACAACTGCCTTACCCTTCTTCTTCTGCATGTTCTTACCCTTGGATTTGAACTTGCTAGATGAGCCCACTATGAGCACAAATTTACCTTTAGATGTAGATGATTCAAAGGTCTTCAACATGTTGTAAAGCTCTGGAAGACTCGCCTTGGTTCTACTCATATTGAAGTTCACAATGAAATTCTCAAATGAACAAGAGAGCGATTTCAGGATCAGGTTGACAGAGACATTTATAGGCAGCTTCGTTCCAATCGAAGCCAACCTTTCTATCAACCCAATCATCTTCAGAACATGCGCTGACACTTGACCCTTTCGTTCAGCTTACATTTGAAAAGGTCTCTCAACAGTTCATACTCCATTGTTTGAGACTGTGAGTCACAGAGACTCTTCAAGTATTTTAGCATTTCGTTGGGGCCCATTTTTTCATACTGCCTCTGTAACTCCACATTCATGGAAGACAACATTACGCATTGTGCCGAGGTAGCATCGTCTAGATGTTTCTTATAAGCCACCTTCTCAAACAGGGCATACTCAGCAGAGTTTTCAGTAGGGACTGTGGGGAACATTGTGTCTAACACATACTCAATTCTTTCTTGTCTTAACACCAATCACAGATTTCTTAACCAGTCAGGGTAATTTCCTCCAGTCAATTTGTTTGTCTCGACCAACATTTTCAGTGATAGATTCGACATTTTATATAATAGATTATATAATCTGAAGAAATAGATAGACTTGAAATTAAACTCTAATATAATTTTTATTGAACACATTTGTTAACTAATTAACATGACATTTAGTTTAATTAGCTCCCACTATGTAACATACTCTTCGACCCCATATATATATATGTGATTTTAAAATATTTTTACTAATTGATATGAAATGCACGTGCGACACACGAGATGCACGTGTAATGCGTACAAAAACAACTATTAGAAGAAAATCACGACAAATAATTTAAGAAGGAAGGAGTACGATGGTGTGAATTTGAATTCTAAAGCTTGTAGTAATATATAATGTTAAATATTTTAAGTAAATCAAAATGAAAGAACTTGTCGTATAAATGGGGTGAAGAAAGCACTGAAAGATTTGGTGACACCATCATGATTAATCATGGGTGGGTTGTCCCTCATTTGTTTTGCATCAAACAAAGAAAAAAAATATTGTGCACATCATCTGCCTTCCGCATAATTTTACAATATAAAATTTGAGTCAGTGTATTGTGTGATTCATTGTTATCTTTGAGTTCACGTAAAGTCATAAGCGTTTGATGTACCGCTACTTCTTTGACAGGTTTATCTGTTATATCCTGGGAGAGAGTAATTCATAACCTCGGATACTTGAGTGGATTAAATTTCTTAAGGACACACAGTAATGTGGTCTCGGATACTGCTTTTGTCATCTTCTTTCTCGATTTTTAATTGAAATATTGTTTCGTTGTTTGAACATTGTTTTACTAACAAATTATTATTTTGAATACAAATTGGACAACAATCTTAAGGAATTTAATATATATACTATTTCTGTGTTCAAAAAATTTCTGGCAATCTGCTACAGAAAGAAAAAAAGTATTTTTTTACGATATATAAAACTACTTTTCTGATATATAAAAGTATTTTCTTTTGACATATAAAAAATATTTTTTCCTGACATATAAAAGTATTTTTTCCTGAAATATAAAAGTATTTTTCAGAATTAAAAGTGTTCTTCTCTAAGATAGAAAAAAGTACTCCCTCCGTCCTAATTTAAGTGTTTTAGTTTGATTAAATAGGGGGTTTATGATAAAGAGAGACTTTTGAATCTGTGGTCTTAAATTAAAGATGTGTGTAATGTACTAAAATGTCATTTAATCTTGTGGTTATAAACTTGCCATATAGGATCTTTGAATTGTCAACTTTACTAAATGTAGAAAGAGACACTCTATTCAGGACAGACCAAAAAGGAAAGTAACACACTTAAAATGAAATGGAAGGAGTATTGTTTTTCAGAAATAATTAGTTATCCTTTTGGAGATTAAGACCTTCGTGGTTTTCTACTCCAATGTCGGAGATTAAAATCAGTGGATTTTCTACTCCAAATTTAATATTCGGTTTGAAGTAATAAAAATTTCACCGGTTTATTAAATCTGTTTCTATAATAAGTTATTCAATTTGAAGATATAAAAACTTCATTGAATATATAATTTTATTGCATTCAGTTTGAAGATATAAAACCTTCATCGATTTTGTTAATTTTGTTTGTATTGTTTTCGAATAGAAATGGGATACCAAACTGCAAATAGCACTGCTATTGGAACTAGTACACCAACCCCCGTGGTTGGCAGTACAAGCAATGTTGCCTCCTCTAGCCTTTTAGCTCCGGCAACGCCACCGACAAAGAAATCTGGAAAAATTTCTGGAATTAATTTTAAGGGATGACAACAGAAGATGCTTTCCTACTTGATCACCCTGAGTTTGCAAAGGTTCATAAGGGAAGTGATAGAAACTAAGAGTCCACCAAAACAGTATAGAGGACCAGGTTCTCTATATGTTTCCTTAAGTAAAACAGAAAATAAATAACACATGATATTTACGTGAAAAACTCCTTGCTCAAGGGATTAAAAATCACGACCTACCAAGTAGGATTTTCAACTTCAATAACTGAGCAAGTTCATATTACAACCTATTGCAACCTAGGAATTAAACTCTTAATCCCTCAAACCTTACAATACCTCTATTGCAAAGCTACAAACCTTGACAACTCTAGCCAAGAATACAAACCAGCAAAGGTTGAAAATCTATCCTACCATGACACTTCTTAAAAGTAGTGTAGGATTTACAATAAAGACCAAAAGACAAAGACTCGAAACAAACTAAAGGACATAGACATATTCAGTTGTCTGGATCTGGTCCTTCAGTTTGTTGAAAACTTTGTTCTTGAAATCACTTGGAGACTTGTGGCGGCTGTACTTGCACAAGTGATTTTAGGTTTTGAAGTGGGTAAAGCAAAATCTTGTAACATGTTGTATATATTGGGGAGCATGTGGGATGAGATAGGGATTACTCATCATATTGTTTGACCACTAGCACGCTACAGCAGTGCTGCTATACTTGTGTCAATGAACAGTGTAGCTTTACAATTGTAGTTGTTGACTGTACGAGAATTAGGAGAAACGGATAGCAGACCAGGTCCTTATATGGTTCTTCATCAGTTTGACAAATCATCAAAATATAGAGTGATATAACTTATCAATTCCCTATTTTTTTATGATGACAAACTCAGAATCAATGTCCCCCTGAGGACCAGGTCACACACTTGTTCCCCGTGCGAATCAAACCTATCTTTCAAATCACATCAATATGTTAATCACAACAACAAGGTTTTATCCCCCTTAACTTCTCTCTCAATCACAACATATCATGAACATGTCCAACATATCCAATTCCCCCTTATTTTCCCTCTTTTGGCATTATCGAAAAGAGCAATTAAAGCAGCACAAGCACAAAGAAGTCAGTAACATTAACTCGAAGTCAATGGGGCAACACAACACGAGCAAAAATATGAACAAGCAAGCTAGTAATAATGCACAAAATAGAGTAATTGTCCAAAAGTAGATTAACAGTAAACATATAGTAGCCAAATCAGTACAAAATATGAGACTTAAACTGCCATTAGTGCCAAGGTCGTTAGAAAACAACAAGAATAAGAACCAAATGAATGGGACGTAAGGAAGAAGAAGGAATAGGTGTTAGAAACAAGGACATGAGAGGCTAAGGATGTGCTAGTGCTTTGAGAAGTCTATCCACTCTTTCACTCTTAGTGCGCTGATCTTGTAGCATCTGATCTTGAAGCTCATCCATCTTTACCCTCAACTTTTATTTTTCAACCCGCAACTTCTCATTTTCAGCATCTAAATTGCTGCGAGAACCAAGTTCTTGTGTCTTTCAGCCAATTGGACTATGAGAAGAGCATTCTCGGCCTTAGGCCTTTGAATCTCAACAATTGCTACTTTTTGAGCCTCGATTAGAGTCGAGATGGTAGAAGTGTTGCCAATACTAACCTTTTTTGGCAGATACTCATATTCTTCCAAAGTTTTCATGGTGAACATATATTTCTTAGTGCCCAAAGTGGCTTTTCTAGTTTCGAATTTGATATGCACAAGTACCTTCGTCAGAAGAAACCCATAAAGAAGACCATGTCTGCCCTCCCTAGTATTTACCACTTTGATCATATGCTTAATCATGATGGCTGGTAGACTAATCGGTTCAAAGGATCACAGAGCCTCGATGAGGACCAGGTCTGCCACAGAGGCAATAGAGCGACCTTCAATCATTGGTAGTAACACGTTGTTGACAAAGGCAAACATAAGTTGGTACTCAGGTTTAAGCTCCTTCTTGATGAGCCTTGATTTATTAGTAGGCTTATCCCTATTTGCAGTCACATTCTTAAATCCAGCTGAGACTTCTCCAGATACAGTTTTCATCCCATAAGTCTACACCTCCAAAATTTCTCCAAGTACTAACTTATTCAACATAAACTTTGTCCCATTCACAGATAAGACCAAGGTACAGTCATCAATATGGTATAAATTTGCATAGAGTTTAGCCACCTCCACTTCATACACACTGGGTGTCGGCGGAATAAAAAGATGAGTCCAATTCTGGAACTCAACTATTTCAATCAGTTCCTTCATGCCAAACATTTTAGCAAGATCAAAATCAAAAACCCTTTCCAGCAGAACCTTTTGATTTCGCAAGTTTTCCTTCATCTCATTCTTATTCAGCACAACATTTTATCTCTTTGAGGAACCTAGTTCCTTATTGGTACTGCTCTTCCTCTTCTTTTGAGAGAAAGGTCTAGTATCACACTCATCTTTTTGTGACTCTTCACTCTCATCAACTGACTTGTCACCCTCATCATCATCAGAATTAAAGATTGAGACTTTCCTCCTTTGATCTCATTCCATTTCTTCGAGTTTTTCCTTACAAGCGGATTATCTCAAGTATCTCCGGTCAATTATCCAAGGAAATGTAGAGATTGATAACGATGTCATACATCGTATTGGTGCAGGGTGGATGAAATGGAGGCTCGCATCTGGAGTCTTGTGCGATAAAAATGTGCCACCAAAACTTAAAGGCAAGTTCTATAGGGTGGTGGTTAGACCGACTATATTGTATGGGGAGAAGTGTTGGCCAGTCAAGACTCCACACATCCAAAAGATGAAAGTTGAGGATATGAAGATGTTGAGATGGATGTGTGGGCATACAAAGAGGGATATGATTAGAAATGACGATATCCGGGATAGAGTGGGAGTGGTCTCGCTAGAGGATAATATGCGGAAAGCGAGATTGAGATGGTTCGGGCATGTGCAAATGAGAGGTACAAATGCCTCAGTGCGGAGGTGTGAGAGATTGGCTATGGACGGCTTCAAGAGGGGTAGAGATAGGCCAAAAATGTATTGGGGAAATGTGATTATACGGGATATGGCGCAGGTGCAACTTATTGAGGACGTGACCTTAGATATGGGGTTGTGGAGGACACAAATTATGGTAGAAGGGTAGTAGGTAGTTGAGCGTAGTCCTACTTACGCTTACATACTGGTAGCTGTAGTGTTATTATTGTAGCCCTGCTTAGCCTGTCATTCTAGTAGGCGCAATATTGTTTTATAGTCCCATGTCCTTTGATTTCTGTTGTTGTATGTTATTTCGTGTACTTTGTTTATCTTATTTACATGCGTTAGTTACTATTTTTTTTTCAGAATGTTTTATCATGACTTATTCGCTTTTGTTACTCTCATTTTCATACTGCTTTAAATTTCTTGTTCGGGTCTGACCATTCTCTTTCTTTGCTTGTGCTTATGTTTTTTCTTGAGCCGGGGGTCTTTCGGAAAGAGTCTCTCTACTTATCAAGGTAAGGTCTGTGTACACTCTACCCTCCTTAGACCCCACGTTGTGAGACTTCACTGGGTATGTTGTTGTTGTTGTTGTTGTATCATCTGCATTCTGCATAATTGTTACAACATAAAAATTGAGTCAGTGTTGTGTGATTCATTGCCATCTTGGAGTTCGCGTGAAGTCATAGGCGTTTGAGGTACCGCTACTCCTTTGACAAGTATCAATTATATCATGGGAGGAAGTAATACATAACCTCGAGTACTTGAGAGATTAAATTCTTTAAGGACACACAGTGAATTTTGTGGTCCCGGATACTGCTTTTTGTTGGAAATTAGCCTTTGGCGGGAGTTGCGACCGACCAACTTTAACGGCTTAAACACTAGTGTTACGTATGTTGGAGAATCCGGTTCTTCACACATGCATGATCTACTAAGTACGTAGATAACCGTAGGGCCAAGAATCGTCAAATTTCATTGAGAAATGAAAGAGATATTGGTCCACGAAGTAAGGTGTTTGAAGCATGGAAAGTGTGGTATTGTGTTCAATTCTCCCTCATCGGTAGAGGAAGAAAGAATTGTTGTGTATATAAGACTAGGGATGGCAATTGGGCGGGGCGGGTGCGGGTACCCCTCCCCGCACTGCATCCGCCAAAAAATTATACTGCCACCTACCCGCCACCCGTGGCGGGTACAATTTTCAACATCCATACCCGCCTAGGCGGGTATATTCCTATACCCGCCACCTACCTACCCGTCCGCCTACCCACCACCTACCCACCCGCCTACCCGTCCGCCTACCCGCCACCCATTTTTTTCACCTCTTCCCCATTGCACAACAAAGAATCAAGAAAATAAAATTTCTAAGAAACCCAAAAAATTATCCACCCAAATAACTATATATTACAAATGTAGACAAAACTCAGATATTATTTTAGCTATATAAGCTAGGTGGGTAGGCGGGCGGGCGGCGGGTAGGCGGGTAAGCGGGTAAGCGTAGTGGCAAGCAAGCGGGTAAGCGGGCGGGTAAGCGGGTAGGCGGGTAGGCGAGCGGGTAGCGGATATGACCGCAAATCCACCACCTACCCGCTTACCCGCGTGATTTCGGTACATTTTCAATACCCATACCCGCCTACTACCCGCCAAAGTTATACCCATACCCGCCCCAATTGGGGCGGGTGCGGTGCGAAATCCGCAAAATTATACCCACCTGCCATCCCTATATAAGACTCAAAATTGGTTTGGGGTTTGGGACCCCAAGGGGTATCCCATGTGTTTAAAGGAGGGAGGACCTAGATGTGCTTCGATTCAAGGAAAGACCACACACGCGCCGCCGCTCGCCCGTCCTGGCCCAGGTGCTCCGAAGTTCCGAAGTTCCGAAGTTAGGGTTCTCGGGTTCACGGTCCACTGGTCGTAAGTGTGGGCGGTTCAAGATGTCTGATTTGGTCCCTGGTTTCGAACGTCGAATTTGGACAATCAAGCAGAACGCCAAGCTCTCAATTCACCATTTATTTTGGCTGAATTACTCCTCCTATAATGGCCAAATCCGTTGGTCTTTCACCATTTATGTTGGTGACTTTACTACCTCCATAATGACCATTATTTGGCTATTATGGAGGCAGTTTTCAGCCCCTCAATCACCTATATAAACACTCCCTTACACCATTGTTGAGCACTAAGAACATATATATATGATACACAAAAATACAGAAATATACACAAGCAAAACAGTTTCTTCCTACACCTTCCAAGGCATCATTTCGTTACTCAATATTCTTCACGGTAGCTCTTGAGTTTCCTTTGCTCAAGTGTTCCATTGCTGTTTTATCTTGGGAGACAAATTGTCCAGGACGTATAAAGGATACATACGGGGCAATATTGTCTTAAGGACAGAGTGCCACACTCGACTCAGCAAAACCAGTTTCCATTTTTCCGTCTTCAACAAAATTGTAATTTCAGTTTTGTGGTTATATTGTAATTTTCAGATTTCTAGATGAATTATTGAATCTTTGTTTATCCTTTCGAATACTTGTAATAGTTATATACTTCCCGTACTGCTTTATAAAGTACTAGAGCAAAAATACCTAACACTTTTGTCATCTTCTTTCTCCGTTTTTAATTGAATTATTGTTTAGTTATTTGAACATTGTTTTACAAACAAATTATTGTTTTGAGCACAAATTGGACAACACAACCGAATGAAAAAAAATATAGGGAAAGACGTGTACACATGTGTGCAAGTAACAGTTTAGAGTGCTGAAAAAACAACGCTACTTCTCTGGTGAATAAAGTCTCAGTCCCACCACTAAATTAAGAACGATAGGCCCTTAGCCATCTTCCTATCTACTACGACTTTGTCAACTCAATACAATATATGGCACCAATTCCTGCAGGAAAATAAAGCACACAACGTACACTTGTTGTCTATATGCTTATACATTGATTCTCTTCTGTTTGGTTATTCTTGTCTACACTTATCTCTTTTTAAGTACTACTATTGTGTTCCTCTATAAAGTCTTCGTCAATGGTGTGTGTGAGTCAGGCCTATGATTATTAAGAAAGGTATAATCGATGAGCAACATGTGAATATTCCTATATTATACCACTTGTTAACTTGAGTAACTGTGGCGCACTCCGAATTTTTTACAAGCGATATCAACATTTAAGAAAAAGAAGAAAAAAACATAATTAATTAGTCCAAATTATTTTCCCTATAGTTTATTACAATAAGCTTAGGCTAATTGTTTAAGTGATTCTTTTTTAAAAAAAGAGATCAAGAGTTTAATCTTTTACAACCTTCATGTTTTGAAACAAAAGAATCAAAGATTAGCCAAAGACATTGCTTCAATGAAGGAGCGAAGACAAGGCCTCAAGTCAAGCCAAGTTGTCAAGTGCTTGTCAGATGAACCATGGAACATTTAATTTTGTATATAGTGGTGTCATTTTTTATATCTATATATTGTTTTATGTTTTTTTACATAGATATTGTAAATATTTTTGACATAGGCACAGCTTCGTATCATGTACATTTGCCACTATCGAGAAAAGAGAAGGTTAGGCAAAAGATAGTTATCAGTTCGAGAATATAAAGTGTCCTTGCTCTTATATATTATAATCTTCAGACACACATTTAGACAAATCTATTATCTTCATGTTACGTATTTAAAGCATTTTGGAAGTAATATGTATTCAATTTGTATACATAGTTAAAAGAAGAAAAAAGTGTACACTAGTATTATACATCACGAACTTAAGCAAGAAGCGTCAAGAAATTAAATACATAAATAGTGGAGCACTTTAAAAAATATACCAAGTCTCATTACTCTTACGTGGCGAACATTTAAGTTAAGTTCAAACGTTGATTCCTATATTTTTCGATTGACCGAACAATGAAGACTGTGGGTCCCTAACGGGCAGCAACACACGTGCTCCTCTTTACACGTGTCATAATTAAACGTTGAAAACTCAGCTCAGTGATAAAGTCCTACTGCAAAAGCAATTAAATCATTAACGCCGTTCAATTCTCCGTCAGTTTACACGCGGGTTCGCAATCCTACGTGGAACTAATGGTAGGTCCCAACTGAAGAACCACGTGTACATCGGGTAAAGAGTGTGTCAGTACCAATATGGCACGTGAGGTTCACACGCTTGCTCAAGCTCCACTTTTCACCATTTTGATTGATCCATATTTTTTTTTCATTTTTGGTCCCCATCTTTTATATATATATATACCATTGAAACAAATTAAAATATTAAAAAGAAAAGAAGCAGCAGAAACATTTCTTTGGCCTTGGGGCTCCTGCATCATATTGGTATGTTACATACTCTTTAATTTCAGTTTTTCCTTTTTTTAAAAAGAACGCTTCTTTGGGAGTGTTGGGTTTGTGAATTTAATAAGACAAATGAACTATCAAAGGTTGCATAGAGATAGATAAGAAAATCGGATTCGAATCCTGAATGTTGAAAAAGTTTTGATAGGAAGGCCTTGTTGTAAATTTAAATTAACCTAGCTCCAATATTGACATTGAATATGAAGTGAGAAACAAAAAAGAATAAGAGATTTATAAATTAAATTAATTAAATATCTATCTCGGATAATAAAAATATTATAAAGCAAAGTGTCCAAATAAAATCTGAGTATGTATACATTTTACTCTGAGTACATATGCGCAGCTGAGCTAACTTTGTTCTTTCATGATCACATTATGTTCTCTCTTCTGTCTTCTCATATTATTATAATTCTTATAGTGCTTATATAGAATGTAGTTGCATTTTAATTATTTTTAAACCGATATAATATAAGAGAGCATTGGGATTAGGAAGAAGTTTATAATTAACTGGTGTTTAAGTATGATTACTTTTTGTATCCCATACGTATGCACGACCATAAGGAGATAGAGATTCTACATGCCTAAATTATTGTTGAACCCATAAACATTCTCCCAATTAATAATATCTTACAATATTATATTAGATCTTTTAGAAATATTGTTCCAAGACAAAGACATTTATATATAGGTCACAAGCTTCCAAGAACATATTCATATACCTGTCTAAAATAATTGAATTTATTTGTCCTCTCAAATCAGTGATTTAAGTCTAGGTGCTTTTAACTGGTGCTGCACTTTTTTTCTTGACGGGAACGACTTATGATAGAATCCGCCAAAAGAAAAAAAAATATTAGGAGACTATTTGTTTATTTACCATTTTTCTAAGGCAACTATATAATATACACTTTTTCCCCCTCCTACTTTGTGACACCTAAAAAGGCAAATAGTATTTAGTTACAAAAACTTACTCGAATTTGAGTTAGTAATATCTATTACAGTAAAATTGTATGTAATGCATACTAGTTATATATTTATTGATTTGATGCATGCTATTGTGGTTGAATAACTATTTCCATTAGTATAATTCTTTATAGTCTTGGGAAAAATAAAAGAAACCAACAAAATCAAGTAATTGAAGACCATTTTAGTGAGTAAAATAAAAATTTCAATAAGATTTGTGTAGTTGATAAAGTGTTTAAATGAGTTTCTTAGAAAGTGCTCACTTCTTAATCAATCAATCATTTGCCTTCCAATCCAAACTAGTAATTGAGTTTCGTTATATAAATCATTTCACTCTAGTTTAATGCTCATTTCATTTCATACATATTTTCTGTAAAGGTATTTATGAAAAGGATGGCCATGATTATTTTAACTGAAAAAAAAAGTCATTTAATAGAACAACAAATATTTGATTTATTCGAGTTTATGTAATACTATTTTTTAGTCTGTTTTTCAAAGAACCATTTAAAAAAAAAAATTGGAATCAATTAACTTAAACTTCCTATCTATTAACTTAATGAAAAGCTTTTGTAATCACTTAAATATTACTCCCTTCATTTCAAAATATTTGTCTAGTTTTGATTTGATACGGAGTTTAAGAAAGTAAATAAGACTTTTGAATCTTGTGGTTGTTAACTAAATATATGTATAATGTACCAAAATATCATTAAAATCTTATGGTCCTAAACATGTCATGTGAAAAGTTGGAACTAAAGAGTTGCCAAAAAAGGAAAGACGCATCATTTTTTAAACGGATTAAAAAAGAAAGTAAGACAAATATTTTGAAACTGAGGAAGCATGATATATATAAAATCACAACTACATACTCAGTGTAATCCCACAAGTGAGATCTGAGAAAAATATACACAGACTTTACCCCTACTTTAAAAGGTAGAACAACTGTTTTCGAAAAAACTTTCTCTCAAAAGAAAGAATTACAAAAAAGGTCAGATAATAGTTGAGAGAAGTAAAACAGTCACAGCAAAAATGATGTAGATAAACATTATGAAGTAACATAAATGGTAGCAAACTAATAGATGATTGAGATACAAGAGACAACAAAAATTAAAGATGAAGAAATTATGGAAATAATACTACATCTGCTAATATGGAAGGATACTCAATACAACACCCCAAGTACCTTCTAAAATCACAATTTAAAAAAAATTATAATCATATAAATATTATAATATGGTTATTAAAATCACATCTTTAAAAGTTTTTTGTTTTATATTACTAGCAATATATATAAAACAAAGGGTGCTCCAACTTGTCTTCCAAAACAGCTTATATATACATAACGACATCAAACTACTAAACTTTGTCTTGACATTCACAGCTCAAATGTCATCTACCAAGAACGCCACCGTCCCACCACCTTCCACCACCGGGAAGCTGAACGGAGATCCACCACTATCCGACAACGAACGATGTTCGGTGGAGGAAGTAGCTCTGGTCGTGCCAGAAACCGATGACCCTACTTTACCAGTAATGACATTCCGAGCATGGTTCCTTGGACTCACTTCATGCACTATCTTGATATTCCTCAACACTTTCTTTATTTACAGAACTCAGCCATTAACTATTTCTGCTATACTCATGCAAATTGCTGTACTCCCTATAGGGAAATTCATGGCTGCTACACTTCCTAAAAAGAATTTTAAACTTTTTGGGAGATGGGGTTCGTTTAGTTTAAATCCAGGGCCATTTAATATTAAAGAACATGTTATTATTACTGTTATGGCGAATTGTGGAGTTTCCATTGGAGGTGGTGATGCTTATTCCATTGGAGCTATTACTGTTATGAAGGCTTATTATAAACAAAGCGTCAGTTTTCTATGCTCTCTTATTATCGTCTTGACTACTCAGGTACAATTTTTACTTCCTTTAATTACTACTATGAAGTTTGTGGTTAATTTTTCTTGAAAGCTTTCAGTGTTTGAGTTTGAGTTTGAGTTTGAGTTGATAACTAAAAGACAAAAAAGATAAAGGGAAGGCGTTGAAGTTAAGCATACTATCTGACACTGTAGTGTAAGTAGGCGTTTGGACAAAAAAAACTGTGATATTTGAAAGAAACTAAAAGGTAGTATTTGAAAAATGATATTTGGAAATTGAGTTGCATTTGAACATGCCCTTAATACTATGAAAAAGAAATTGATGTTTTGTGAGTGGAAAAAAATTCACTTGAAAAAATGGTTAAATCTGGAAATTCGTCTTCAGTTTTTTTCTAGCCAAATGTATAACCAAACACTATCTTGATTTTTCTAAATTTTTTTTGTTGGAAAAGTGAAAAATTTGTATGAACAAACGGACACCTAACATGTTTGTCTTGAAGTTTCAATGTATATTCTTGTAATTTGAATTTCATGCATTTGGTATAGAGGAAAATGTTTTCCATGGAAATTTTCAGGATCATTTTCCAGTATTTGGTTATTGACATTAATTAACTGTAGAAATTGGAGGATTAAGGTAAGATGATGGAGTAATATTTTGTGATAATCTTGATTACTAACGGTTTGATAGTTAGTTGAAGTAAATGATAATGAGTAAGAGTTTGATATTTGTAAAATGACTATCGCGAAGAAGCAAGAAAATCATTTTTTCCCATTTTTGTGGAAATCTTTCCTTTAAGGAAATTTTTTCCCAAGTAACCAAACTATTAGCGAATATTCTCCGAATATTCACAGTATATTTTGTAATTATGATAGGTGTATATTTAAAATAACATAGGATTCTTATTGTATTAGGAATCAACATTTGTACAACTATATATATTGTGATTAATGTAAGGAATCCCTAAGAAAAATTATTTCAATCTTACATGGTATCAAGAGACAAACTCTAATCCCTACTTTTCTCCCCCCAAGCCGCCGACCACCACCCAAATTCTCTTCTCCCTTCTTCTTGGCCGACGGCAACACCACTGCCACCATGTCTCGCCCTACTTCCCCTATCAATTTCGGTTCTTCCACTGGCACTTTTGACAACCCCTCTCAACATTCATCGTATTCTTTTCATCCGTCATTCGCCGTTACCCATATCAAGAATTTTATCCCTATTATTCTTGACCAAGAAGACTGTCAATATTTCATGTGGATAGAACTGTTCTATATTCATGCATGTGCGTATAATGTGCTAGATCATATTAATGATTATGTTCCTCGTCCCACCGATGTTGCAGACTCGACATGGCGTCGCCTTGATGCTATCGTCAAACAGTGGATATACGACACCATCTCAAAGGATTTGTTGTGTACTAACATGAAAACAGGTGCTACGGCACGTGAACTCTGGGTACGGTTAGAAGAAATTTTTTAAGATAATAAAAATACTCGGGCCGTGTATTTGGAAGAGCAATTTAAGAATATGCGTCTCGAGAATTTTACCAATATGTCTGAATATTGTAAACAACTGAAACTCATAGCCGGCCAACTTTCCAACGTAGGGACATCTGTTTCAGAAACCAAGATGGTACTTCAACTAGTTGTTGGTTTACCGAAAGGTGAATATGATACACTTGCGACAATGATTCAACAAGCCGACCCACTACCAAGTTTCAACAAGACGCGTTCACAACTTTTGTTGGAAGAGACCCGCCGTCCTAAACAAGAGGAGCACAATAAAAAGGCATTAGCCGTTGAAAGCATGGCAACACCGACGGCCAACACAACCCAGCCACCACCAGCAGAGCAGTCCTGCGGCGGCGGACGTAGCGACAGAGGCCGTGGTAGCAACAACAAAGGAAGGGCCGCGGCAAGGGCCAAAGGAACCAACAGTCAGGCCCAACCCCTACTCCCTATTTTCAGTGGACTGGACAGCCATCTTGACCCAATACCGGGAACCAGGCCTCTCCTGCATGCCCCTACCCAACATCAGGGGCCCAGTTCCAACAAGGTTGGCAGCCAAGTCTTTTGGGCTCCGCCCCAGCCAATATGCAGGCCCACCAGCCCACACAACAGGCCCATCTGGTTGCCGCCCCTCAACACCCGTAAGTCAGCAACCTGGCCCCCACCGATTTGGGCCAGGCCTTCAACACTTTGAACCTTCAACAACCCGATGATAATTGATACATGGACACCGGAGCCACATCTCACCTCACCCGATCGTCAGGTAATTTATCTCAAATGCTTTGGTTAAAGTGTCCTCAATTTATTACTGTTGGCAATGGTCACCGCATTCCAATTGAAGGTTACGATAACGCACATACCAAACATCCCCACCCGTTTTTCTCTTTAAATCATGTCCTTTACACCCCTAACATCATTAAAATTTTAATCTTTGTTAGAAAATTCACTCGCAATAATTATGTGTCTGTCGAATTTGACCCTTTTGGTTTTTCTGTGAAGGATCTCATTACGGGAGAAATTCTTACGCGCTGCAATAGTGTGGGAGACCTCTACCCCTTCACTCAATCTTTCGCTATCAGACCACAATCACTTATCTCCCTTACTGATATCTCTCCGTCAACTTGGCACAACAGACTCGGATACCCCAGAGACCATGTTTTTAATTTTCTTAGGACTACTAAGCGTATTCAATGTAATAATGGGAAACTTGCTCAACACTATTTTTCTTGCCCGCTTGGCAAGCATACTCGTCTTCCATTTATGTCATCCAACAGTGTTACTTTTTCTCCATTTAATATTGTTCATGTTGATTTGTGGACATCTCCGGTTGTCAGTTCTTTAGGTCACAAATTTTATCTAGTATTCTTAGATGATTTTTCACATTTTGTCTGAATTTACCCACTGAAATTCAAATCTGAAGTTTTTGTCAAGTTCCTTGAATTTCAAATATTCATTAAAACATAGTTTGAAAAATCTATAAAATCTTTTCAATGTGATAATGGACGTGAATTTAATAATTCGGCATTTCACAATTTCTGCTATAAACAAGGCATGGTTTTCCATTTTTTCTGTCCCTATACTTTCCACCAAAACGGAAAGGCTGAACGAATTATATGTACCATCAATAACATGGTTCGTACTCTTTTGTTTCATGCATGTCTTCCACCACCTTTTTAGGTATATGCTGTTAAAATAGTAGAATCCCTTCTTAATATTTTACCCACTAACACTCATCAAAACAAGACCCCCACCGAAATTTTATACCATAGGATCCCGTCCTATGACCAACTCAGAATTTTCGGTTGCTTATGCTACCCCAATCTAGCCTCCATTGCCCCTCACAAATTAGCACCACGAACTACGCCCTGTGTCTTTGTTGGTCTCGCGTCTAATCATAAAGGTTACATGTGCTATGACTTATCCACCCGTAAAATCATCATCTCCCGCCATGTCACATTTGACGAAATGTGCTTTCCATTTTCGAATCTTCAAAAATTTCAAACCACGAACTACACATTTCTTGATGAGACAGTTTTGTCCCCACCAGTCAAATCACTGTTCCGACTTCATTCTACTATTCCCGAGTCACCGTCGTTGGTTCCGGTGGTCTCATCTCCACCGATGACCATCACCGACGACACACTTGCACCACAGAGCTGCTCGCCACCCAGTCCCACGGTCGAACAACCACCACCAGTCACCCGAGAGGTCATCCCGAAAACCTCTAGCCGACATATTGTCGCTCCATACTCATATCGGTAACCTGCACCCATTAACCATACCTGAACTGCCAAGCTCCACCAATCCACCAACACCGACAACAATCCAGTACCCAAACCAGTCTCCTCAAACCCCCATCACCGGCGACACCCACCATCTGAAATTAGATTCTGACCCCGTAAACCAGCAGCTACTAAACACGCCCAATACAAACCATACACCACTGCCTACCCATCATATGGAAACTCGTGCTCAACACGGGATTTTCAAACCCAAGGTTCACTTTAACCTCTCCACACAAACCATATCACCCATTCCTAAAAATCCAAAACTAGTCAAACTAGACCCTAATTGAAATGCGGCCATGTGCGAAGAATTTAATGCTTTAACAAAGAAAAACACTTGGGATTTGGTACCTAGATCGGACGGCGTGAATGTTATCCGGTGCATGTGGCTATTTCGTCACAAGTTCAAAGACAGTGGTGACTTGAAACGGTATAAGGCAAGACTGGTTGCTAATTGCACTAATCAGCTGGAGCAAATTAATTGTGGTGAAACACTAAGTCCGGTTGTTAAACCAGCTACTATTCGTACTGTTCTCAGTATTGCTATGGGCAAGCATTGGCCGATTCATCAGTTTGATGTCAAAAATGCATTTCTTCATGGGAATTTGAAAGAAACTGTGTACATGCATCAGCCACCTGGCTTTGTTCATCCTGCAGTTCCTCAGTATGTATGTCATCTCAGAAAGTCTCTATATGGCTTGAAACAGGCACACCGCGCTTGGTATGATCGCTTTGACAGGTATATTATGCAGATCGGGTTTATATGTAGCAGGTGTGATAACTCTCTCTTCACTTTTCATCGTGGTAGCAGCACTACTTATTTGTTATTATATGTGGATGACATTGTTCTTACTGCCTCCTCTGACGATTTGAAGCATGAAATCATTGCTCTACTCAAAATTGAATTTGTTATGACTGATTTGGGCAAGCTGAGTTATTTCTTGGGTATATCCGTCACAAGATCTGCAGCTACTATGTTCCTGAGTCAGCGTAAATAGGCGGAAGAGATAGTGTACAGGGCTAAGATGGCAAATTGTAAATGTCTGCCAACTCCGGTTGACTCGAAATCCAAGCTTAGTGTCAATGATGGTGTGCCAATTTCTGATCCCACCCTATATCGGAGTCTTGCAGGTGCCCTTCAGTAGCTTACATTCACTAGACCTGATATTGTATATGTCGTTCAACAGGTGTGTCTATTTATGCACGCCCCGTGAGAATCCCACTTTGCTGCCCTCAAGCGTATTATCTGATACATTAAGGGCACACTTGACTTTGGACTGCATATCTACCCCTCTGCACCAACCAAATTGCTCTCCTACACGGATGATGATTGGGCAGGGTGCCCGGACACACGTCGCTCCACCTCGAGCTACTGTGTATTTCTAGGGGATAATCTTATTTCATGGTCCGCCAAGCGACAAGCCACACTATCCCGTTCAAGTGTTGCAACAGAGTATCGAGGAGTTACTAATGTAGTTGCTGAGATTTGTTGGCTCCGAAATCTTCTTTTGGAGCTCCAGTGTCCACTGCGCAAGGCGTCTATAGTCTACTGTGACAACATATCTGTCATATATCTGTCTCACAATCCGATCCAACATCAGCGGACCAAACATATCGAGATGGATATTCACTTTGTACGTGAGAAGGTCGTTCTTGGTCAGGTCAAAATATTGCATGTGCCTTCCTCATATGAGTATGCCAATATTTTCACAAAGGGATACCGCGACAACTATTCTCCGACTTCAGATCCAGCCTTAGCGTCAGGCCTCCTCCCGCTCCGACTGAGGGGGAGTATTAGCGAATATTCTCCGAATATTCACAGTATATTTTGTAATTATGATAGGTGTATATTTAAGGTAATCTTCTTATTGTATTAGGAATCAACCTCTGTACAACTATATATATTGTGATTAAGGAAAGAAATCCCTAAGGGAAATTATTCCAATCTTACACAAACGATGAAAAATAATTTTCTCATCGAAAATATTTTACGTGAAAACATTTTCAGTCATAAGTCCCAAAGGTTATCATATATGATAGTGTGAAAATTGTGCAGATATTGGGGTATGGATGGGCAGGGATGTTGAGGAGATACCTGGTTGATCCTGTGGATATGTGGTGGCCTTCAAACCTTGCTCAAGTCTCGCTATTCAGGTTCGCCTTCTCATTGATGATCATTTATGAAATATCACTGTCTTTTTGTCTAAGTAAAATTTAGTAAGGGTGGCCAGTGGGGTGGGGCGGGTCCCGGCGGGATGGGGGAAGGATCGGGTCTCCGGCGGGACAGGCGGGTCGGGATTAGCGGGACATACAGATGTCCCATCCCGTCCCGTCCCACATCCCGTCGGAAAAGGGGACCGATGTTGGGGGACGGGGCGGGTCGGGATCGGAATTTTGGTTTTTTCTTTTTTTGCACTTTAATTTAAAAAAATAATATATATAAACACTTCAATAATTGAATAAGATAATGTAACAAAAACATTTCAAAGCTGTTTTTGTGTCTCTTATATTATTTAATAGAAATATGATTTTTTTGTAATACAATTTCAAAATTGCAACTTTGTGATGTTGATCAAAAGTTACAAACACAGTAAAATTACAATTAAAAAAATTACATAATTAACCATACTTTTTTTAAATTTCCTCACAATATCTTGAGGATCTTCGGTTGGAATTGGAAGTTGTTGGTCAAATTGTTCGACGTCACTTCTTGTTCTCTCGGACTAGATTTCGTTGTAGTTTTAGTCTTCTTCTTCGTTGATCTCCGGTTGATCGCACCTTCTACGCTCCGCTCGAATCCAATCTCTGAATAGAAATGCAATCTCCAATGTGTCTCCCGCCAATGAATGTATGTGCTTTCCTATTTGAAATCTTCCCGCAGAAAAAACGCTTTCAGACGATATTGATGACACTTGAATGTTCAACACATCTCGGGGCATCTTTTGCTAGTGTCGGAAATGTCTTCTCATTGTCCCTCCAGTATTTCAGCAAGTCTTCATGTCCTTCATTATTGACAATTAATTCATACGGTACAACACCCTGCAAAACATAAACATCAAATTCGCTAACTTGTGAAGAAGTTGAACCACTAAACATTTTATTTCTAAGGCCACACATTTTTTCTACGGCCACACATATTTATAAGGTTGCAGCGAAGTAGTAGAAGATGGTACAGAAGCCGATTGATTATTTGCACTTTGTTATTGGTAATACATATATACTTTTTTGCATTCAGTGTGTATGCTAGACGTAACTTCTTCTTTAGTTTGTTCGTGGGTTGGTTCTTCTGTTGGGTCGGTTGGAAGTACTTCTATACAATCATAAATCATTTCTACAAGTGTTTTACAACCGTCTACTTTAGTAGTCGGATTTAATACAACACCAATAATATAAATAGTGGGAATAGAAAAAAGTATTTTTTAAATTTTGTAAACATTTTTTCAATAGATGTCTTATAAGTTTGTTTTTCCATATATTCATTAAGTAACAAAAATATTAGAGCTATATAAAATAACATAGTTGAAATAGTAGGATAATAAATACCGAAAAATTCTTTAGTAGCTTGAAAAAATTTCTCTAAAAATCCATTAAGTTCTAAAAAAAATTCTCTATCATTATCTACAAGCATATCCCTTGAATTTTTATTATGGGCGTTAAATAATAAAGTTCTAGGTATTCTATAATCGTAAGCAACAAGTAGTTGTTCATATAGATAATTCGACCTAGTCGCTACTTCTTCAGGATTTTTTCTATAAGGTAATCCACAATCGTAACAAGTTTTTTATACTATTGGCGTCTTTGTATTTTTTTACTTTTAAAAATAAAGTTTATAGCAAATTATATTTTATCAAGAATGTTTTCAAAAAGTTTTAGGCCATAATTTACAACTAAGTTATAAATATGACATGCACATCTTATATAAAAATGATCAAGAAAATATGGAGTTAATCAAACTTTTAAAAGTCTTATAGCATAATCATTAGAAGTAGCATTATCTAATGTAATAGTCATAATTTTATCAATTATTCCATAATAATCACAAATTTCATTAATATTTTGTGCAATAAAACTTTCAGTGTGCCTATCATCAATATATCTATATGCTAAAATATATTTTTGCATAGACCAATTATGATCTATCCAATGACATGTTACCGTTAAATAATCATTACTGTTAGTACTACGGCGTATATCAGAAGTGAGAGCCACTCTGCCATTAAAATGATATAATGCATAACGTAAATACTGTTGATATTCACTTGCAAATTTAAAAAAATGTCTCTTCTAACAGTCGGTTTAGAAAACCGTTAAAAGAATGATTATATATTTCTCTAATGTAATGAATAAAATCAGGAGAGGAAGGAAATGAAAAAGGCAAACCCTCTACCGCAATTAATTTTGCCATATTTTCCGTATCTTTGTGTTTATCATATTTAGGACCAAAAATTTCTCCCGTCGTTGGGTTAATTTGACCCCGTACTTGGTCGGGGACACTATGTGAACCTTGTCCCGACTCAGATGGCATTGGCACACCCAATGTTTTAGACTGGTATTGATTCCACCTAATTGTGTGATCGCCTTGTACATGTCTCAATAAACCTCCCATCCCACCTTGACCTCTTTCGGTTTTAAATTTATAAATATTTTTACAAATTTTACATCTAACTACTTGATTCTCTTGGTCCCTATCAAAAAAATCACATGCAACTGATTTTAATTTTCGTTGTGTGGGGCCCCGACTCATACTAGGGGGAATAGAAGGCATTCCAGTTTCAGTTTGAGGTTGAGACTCAATCTGAGCTTGAGGTTGAGGTGCACTAGTGGATTTGTCATCTACATTATCGTCAAAATTAAAGTCTGGTTTAGATGCAGAATATACCTCATCATCTAATGGTATATCATTAAAAAAAACAGTTTCATCTATGTAAGTGAAATCAATCAAATCATTGGGACTAGAAATAGAATTACTAGAAGTACTCTTACCCTTGTTACCCCTACTAGAAGAAGCACCTTTACCCATATCCTTAATCATACGTCACTCAAAAGCGTTTCATTATAATTATGCAAATAAATAATTAAAGTAAATAAAATTTAGTGTGATAATTAAAATTAAGTAACAATAATAATTTAAAGAAGGAATGAAGGTACCAAACGCCGACGTAACATCGACGTGTAATCGATGATTAAAACTTTGCTCGATGGATGATTCTCAAGCTAGTTGTCAACTTCACTCCCAATTTTTGAACTTTGATATAAATGAGCAAAAAAATATATAATATTTAGTAGGCAATGTAGAATTGTAGAGAGATAAATTAAGAGATTAGAGAGATGGTACGAAGATTTCTGAGAAAAAATGAAGAGGAAAATGAGGTATTTATAGTTGAGAAATAGGGGTTAAAAATAAATTTTAAGGGGGTAGGGGGTGTATGGGGGTGGGGGCAAAAATTGACCGTTATAGCCGTTGCACAACGTCCAAAATTGAAATTTGATCGTTGTTGCAACGGTTGTTTTTGCAAAGGGGAGGGGCTGATGGGGCGGGGCAGAACGAGCCCATGTCCCGTCTCGAGTTCGAACCCCGACACCGATTTTTTTTTAGGGATCAAGGTGGGGTGGGGTGGGGCGGGTATCGGGATCGGGCCGACCCGGCCCACTGGACATCCATAAAATTTAGTAGTCCACTTCATAGTGCAACAAAAGAAAGAAAGAAGAAAATAGCAACTTTATGTATGATGTTTATTTTCTTCTAAGCTGACGTCTATGTAAATAACCTCTCTACCTCATTGCCCATGGATAAAGAAAAATCGTTTCAACATCAAAAACAACAAAAACTAGAGCAAACATATAATAAAGGATTCTAAATTGACCCCACCTTGTGGGAGCACACTGGGTTTGTTCTTGTTGTTGTTCTATATATGATGTTTATATCTTCTATAGTGGTGGAGTTGAATGGATCTTATTTAGGTTCTTGTAGCAGTAGCTAAACACAAGTTCAATTGGCTGATATTGCTTTAGGCATCGTCTTATCGATCAAGTGGATGTAATACATAACTTAGCCCTAAAGATCACATCATCCTATGGTTGTTAGTGAAGTTGAAAAGAATTAACTAAGCATAAACGATATTTTTCAATTCGATGATGGTTTCTGATGACAATTCTCGCATTCGCAGCAAAATTATAAGAATGTAATGTAAATTGAAGATATCTTATAAGAGATACTAATAGTGATTCACTAAATTCCAGAGTGTTATATATCATCTTTGCTGTCCATGTTATCCTCTTTATATTTATATGACTTTGTTATAACAGGGCACTTCACGAGAAGGAACCAAAAACAAGAAGCTTGACAAGGATGCAGTTTTTCCTTGTATTTATGGCTGCAAGCTTTGCATATTACACTTTCCCAGGCTATTTATTTCCGATTTTGACCTTCTTTTCGTGGGTCTGTTGGGCGTTTCCACACAGTATCACAGCTCAGCAAATCGGCTCTGGATACCGTGGCATTGGTGTGGGTGCTTTCACCCTCGATTGGGCTGGTATATCAGCTTATCATGGCAGTCCACTAGTGACACCGTGGTCCTCGATTCTAAATGTTGCCGTCGGATTTATCATGTTCATATACATCATTGTTCCTTTATGTTACTGGAAGTACAACACTTTTGATGCTCAGAAGTTTCCTATCTTTTCAAATAAGCTGTTCACAGCTAGCGGGCAACAATACGATACCACTAAAATCTTGACTCCACAATTCGATCTCAACATTGCTGCTTATGAAAAGTACAGCAAGCTCTACCTCAGTCCTTTGTTTGCCCTCTCAATCGGGTCGGGATTCGCAAGGTTTACAGCGACCCTCACACATGTTGCACTATTTAACGGCAGGTTAGCCTCTCATAAGCTTTATATACTTGAATACATCTTGTCATTTTGAATTTCTTAGAAGCTTGAAGCCTTTTTCGGCTATTTGACTACTGAAAAGAAATAATCCCCTTGATTATTTTCATTAATGAATGAGTATATATACAATTTACAATTTTCATAATATGTAAAATCTTATTCCTATTCTACTCCCAAAATTCTATTCTATTTGTACATGAATTCTACAATTATGGTAAGTGTACAATGCTAATTACATACAAAAACCTATTTACCAAACATAGTGATATACACGGCTATGTATACCGTGTATATCACGGTCTCCCATTTGTCATGGGTTTCCGTGATATATACAAGGCTCCAATGCTGTGTATATCGTGTATGTTAAGACAGTCCCTAAAATCTTCAAATAGAATCGAGGGAAGACCTTTAGTAAAGATGTATGTGATTTGGTACCTAGAAGGGACATGTAAGACGCGTACTTGTCCACGAGCTACCTTTTCTCGAACAAAATGGATATCCATCTCGATGTGTTTAGTACGCTGATGTTGAACCGGATTACCATAAAGATAGACCACACTAATGTTATCATAATACACCAAGGTAGCTTTTTGAATAGGACAATGAAGTTCTAAGAGAAGATTACGTAACCAACATGATTCAGATACCACATTGGCTACTCCTCGATACTCGGCCTCTGCACTGGAGCGTGATAATGTAGACTGGCGCTTTGCAGACCATGCGACCTCGGGTGAGAGCCGAGTATCCTGAACTTGTCGCTTACTCTTGAAAATGAATGAGGTTCGTTGAAGTCTGGCTAGAGTTATGTAGAGCAACTTAAATGGAATGGCTTCTAAAAAGAGAGAAATAGCTCAAATGAATTTTTGAACTGACAATCTGTGTAATTTCTCCTCGGCCAGTGATATTTGGAAGCAAAGTAGATCAGCTGTGAAGAATGTCAAAATGGACATCCATGCAAAATTGATGAAGAGTTACAAGCAAGTCCCTCAGTGGTGGTTCCTCGTATTATTGTTCGGTAGCATAGCCCTATCGCTTATGATGTGTTTTGTGTGGAAAGAAGATGTGCAACTGCCGTGGTGGGGCATGCTGTTTGCGTTTGGACTTGCTTTTATTGTAACTCTCCCTATAGGAGTCATTCAAGCTACTACCAACCAGGTGAAAGCTTAATTCCTAATTGTTTTACGTGCTATTTCATAATATAGCCTCGGCTTTGACCTTATAAAAGTTCGATTTGCTGACATAATTTTTATTGCGTTGCAGCAACCTGGATATGACATCATCGCACAGTTCATAATTGGTTATATCCTCCCAGGAAAACCAATCGCAAACTTGCTTTTCAAAATCTATGGCAGGACCAGTACGGTTCATGCTCTCTCCTTTTTAGCGGATCTTAAACTTGGTCACTACATGAAAATTCCGCCACGATGCATGTACACAGCTCAGGTTAGTAACTTCTTTCTCTGTTTTCACTCTTTGAATTATAACACGTTTGCAAGGATGTCCTCGTTTCCAATTCATTCATCTTTATTTCCCGTCTTCCAGCTTGTGGGGACACTGGTTGCCGGTACAATCAACCTTGCTGTAGCATGGTGGATGCTAGGAAGCATCGAGAACATTTGTGACGTTGAGACTCTTCATCCCGACAGCCCATGGACCTGTCCCAAATTCAAAGTCACATTTGACGCTTCTGTCATATGGGGTCTAATTGGACCACAACGGTTGTTTGGTCCCGGAGGATTATACAGGAACTTGGTATGGTTATTCCTCATAGGTGCATTGCTACCCGTGCCTATTTGGGTGCTAAGTAAAATCTTTCCCGATAAGAAATGGATCGCATTGATCAACATACCCGTTATATCGTATGGTTTTGCGGGAATGCCACCAGCCACACCGACAAATATTGCTAGCTGGCTTATTACCGGAATGATATTCAACTATTTCGTGTTCAAATACAGAAAAGAATGGTGGAAGAAATACAACTATGTTCTATCAGCTTCCCTGGATGCGGGAACAGCTTTTATGGGGGTTTTGTTGTTCTTCGCGTTGCAAAACGAGGGCAAAAACTTGAAATGGTGGGGAACTGAGTTAGATCACTGTCCCTTAGCAACTTGTCCAACAGCCCCTGGGATTATAGTGAAAGGATGTCCAGTTTTCTAGAAACCCAACAAGAAGATCGAATGATGTTTGAATATTTTTAGTTGAGTTTTAGTCTTGGAGGGCTCAAAGCTTCAAACAAATCTAAGCATTGTCGTTGTAATTTTGAGTAACTGATAGCTTTGTGTTGTGTAAATGATTTGATTATGAATCAATACTAGCTTGGCCAAATTCCATTTATATAAACAAGCGCAATTGATTGTCCCCCAACTGAAATGTTTGAAACATTATTTTGACTTCACAAAATTTTAACGAGTTTAAATCAGTGTATAACATTGACCTGCTATAGCAGGTTACTTTTTAAATTGAGTAATTTTGTTTTTCCTTCTCTAAATACAGATTCAGGCTTCTATTTTTTCTTTTTCCTCTCTCCTCACCCCTACGACATGCCCATCTTCATCGTTCTCTGAAATCACAGTGATTTAAGTTGATTTTGTTAAAGTTTTCTGATGTATTCAATCTGCATAATTGGTATATATAAGCCTTCTTAAATTAGATGCACTAAATTTAAGAAACAGGATGGACCTTTTCAAACCAAAAAAAGATCTAGAATCAAGAGGTTTTTGAAACCTAATTATATTTTCATGAGCAAAAGAGTTAAAATATTCATCAGTAATTTTGATGATGATGTTGAGAATTTGGCAATAATTCTGATTATAAGTAAACTCAGAAATTATTTTAGTTAAGAGTAAAAATAGGATTCTACTTGCCTTTAATGTATTTCAAATACAAAGAAAGTTACTGTGGTAAGTTACCTATGAGATTATCTGATGGTGTAAGACAGTACACAAAACTTAAACTCAAATTTTATAAACCATAGTGTACTTTATTGAACTCAGTTTTGGTCAACAAAGAAAGAAAGAAAGAATGTCCCCGGGCATAGCTGAATGGCAAAGGAGGGGACGTAAAATCCAGCTAGAGGCCTGTAGCGTGAGTTCGAATCCTGGTGGGATCAATTTGCTCTCTTCTAGGGTAGGACCTTGTAGGTGATATCAGTTACTCTGTTCTCAAAGCCTGGTCATTCATGCACATCCCAGACACATTCTGTTATTTACTAGTAGTAGTGCTAAGGGACATTCCCAGAACGAATACATTATGAAAAAAGAAGGTTTGATTTATGTGATTCGTTCAACTAATAAATTCAGTTTCTTATGATCATGGATTAGGGGCAGGCTAGAATAGTTGACCCATAACTGTTTGGAATTTGCGTTCTTGCCTGACATACCAAAGTTAACCAAAGTGACAAATTTGCTTTCTTGCCCAACTTTTTCCTACTACGGAATGATTTAATTTATATATACGGATAGTCTAAAGAACTTTTTACATTATTGTATCATTCAAAAATTATCTATATGTTATAGTACTCCATAAAAAGTAATATTTACATCTTAAAAATAAGATATATTGCATGTTATAACAGATAAAGCTGACTAGATAGATAGTATAAAATTTCCACGGGTATTTATAAAACTCTTATAGAATTAATATTGCATGGGTGCTGATAAGATTAGGCTACCAACCTGATGGTTTAACCTTCCATATTTTCCAACTTTTTTTTATATGTGAACCATATATGCAAAGGAATTTATATATAATGGAGATAGTAGCTACCATTTCGTACCTTTTCTCTTCATTCCATATATATATATATATATATATATTGATCATATTTAGAAACAAAAACACACCATAATTAAAGATGATTCAATTATTTCAAGGAAGTATTATGATGATGATATTCATAATCTCCTTTTTGTTAATTGTGCCAATAAGTTGGGGAATTAATATTAATAATAATCCGTTAGTAGAACTTTCAAGCAGAGAAGAATTGGCAAAGATGGCTGGTTATGGAGAAGAAAAGCTCTCTACTGTTATCCTCCATGGTACTCTTCTTTGTGGTGATCACACACCACAGCCAGTTCCAGGTTTAATTTCTATTTTCCCTCACCTTCTAATAATTATTTTCCCTTTTAACCTAAGAACAATTAATTGCAACCATATATACAAATAAGAAAAACACTTATATTACCACGAAAGGATGTGGTGCACCGGATGGGGTTGCTCCTCTCTCAATAAGAGGTTTCGTGTTTGAGCTCTGGATATGATTTTTTTTTTGGTAGGGAGCGTTTTCCCCCGAATGAGCCCTACGCGGTGCGAATTCGGATATAGTCGGACTCTAATGCGGGTACCAGACACCGGGTGAAAAACCAACCCAAAAAAGCAAGTTTATTACATTTAATCATCCTTTAGCTAGCTTGTTATGATTTCTTAATTTGTTTGCAAAAAGTTGTGTATAAATCAAAGGGCAGTCCGGTGGACTAAGCTCCCGCTATGTGCGGGGTTTGGAGAAAGGCCGGACCACACGAATTCACAAAAACAAGCCTATCCTATTCTTTAATGTCTAGCTGCAATATTAATTCGAATCATTACTTACTTACTTTTTTTTTATCCCTCATTTTGAAGGATTTATAGTGTTTTCACACTTGTCCTCCAGCGTGATTCGAACCCTGAATCTACCGGTCATGGGTGAAGGTGTTTTACAAACTGAGCAACCCTCACTTGTCAATCATCTATTTACTAACAAAAGGCTCTGGGGATTTATTAGTCTTAGGTTAATAATTAATTAAGGACAAACTATATATATATATATATATATATATATATATACTACTTTCTTTGTAATTATTATGGAATCCAACACCATCAATGATAGTAATGGTAATCCCTACTTCCCAAATTATGTCATGACATTAGATTGGACACATAGTTTAAAAAGGAAATATTTAGAAAATTTGTGGTCTAAAATATGTTGAGAACATTTTTGTGGTTATACATTATTCCAAAAAGGGTAAAATGAGAAGTTTAAATTAAGTCAAATTAGATATGAAAATATAGACTCATTTTTAAAATGGAATAAAAAGGAAAATGATATCACATAAAATGCTACTTAAAAAAAATAGGATTACTTGTTAAAAGCAAAAACATATAGTACTAAATTCACCTTGCAAGATTTTGCATGAATTATGAATATATTTTCGACTAATAATATATCTAGCTAAGCTATTCATAAATTAATTTTAATCAATTGGTCTTAATTTGTGTATTTTATCTGCAGGTGCATCAGTGGCGATATTTTGCGGAACTAGTGGGCCGGGTAAGGTACGGAGATCATCATGGGCCCAAAATATAACAGATGAAAGTGGAGAGTTCGTAATAGATGTCCCTTCTCATCTCCATGCTAATATTGATGATCCAAACCTATGTCATTTTCAAATCCTTCATCTCCCACGGGAGTACTCAGTTTGTAATCATCATTCTTTTACAAAAAGGAAACAGTACATACTAACATCATCCAATATCGGATCAGATAGTATCTGCATTTACACCACTCCGACTATTCACTTAACTCTTAAAGCTAGCTCATAAATATATATAATTCACGACAAGAAGAAGAGATTCATCCGGACACAATTTTTTGAGATGGCGCTTCAGTCTCAAGCATTGAGTTGTGATGCTCATGATGTTAAAATTTTATCATATTGTACAATTTTGTGTAGCTTTTTAAGTGTTGTACTTGAAAAGACTATTAATTGTGTGTATGTTGTGTGAGAAATCTTCAGTGTAACTCCATGAGTGATACCTTCAAGTATGTAAAAACCCTTTTCAACAACTGATCAGTGACATGCATATGATCGATATTCACGAAGTTAGTAAAAATTTGCAGTGCACATATCTTGATTTTAGTCAATTTTTTATCTGTGCGAAGTGCTATCATGCATGTGGAATTGAACAGAACTCCTTTAAGAACAAAAAATGCAATATTTATATAAGCAGCACCATTATCTAGAGGAAGATCGTCCAATCTCTCTTTATTCTCTATAAGATTTTAAACCTTTATTCAATTATAGGTGACAAACGAACCAAACTATCACGTGTATTCGATGCACATTTATTAATGCTATACACAAGACCGGGTAAAATTCACAGATATGCATCTTTTTTAGCTTTTATAATTGAATAACAGTACAGGAAAAATTTCAGGACATTATCATGAGACTATCGAATGTTATTTGCACGAAAGAAGGTGTAGGGGAAGGGAAAATGTTAAGAAGTAAAACTCGGGTCATTTGCACTTTTGTCATTATTTTGTGTTGGTCTTTAATTTTGCCCCTCAATGGAAAAGAAAATCACAAGGAATAACTTCATTTTCACATCATAGTATCACATAAGTTATGGTTATTTCTGCATAGCGCTTTTAAAGAACTAATGCACCTATAGGCATAATTTGAAGGGAAAAAAATTAAAAACCAACTCATTTGAAGATCAAACCGTGCAATTAATTGGTAAACTTAGGGAGCAGTCATTTTGGGCTGATTACTGATTAGCCCAATGGCCCATTAAGTACCATTGAATTAATTACCCGGAGATACCACTCGGGTATCTAGTTAATTAGTTTTAGCCTAATTATCATTTTCTTACCCAATCTAGCCCTTCGCCTATCTAGTTCCTCCTAGGAATGGCAATCGGCGGGGCGGGTGTTGTACCCCTCTTCCGCACCCGTATCCGTCAAAAAAATTTATACTCGTCACCTATCTGCCACGGGTGGCGGGTACATTTTCAACATTCATATCTGCTTAGGCGGGTATATTCCTAAATTCATATCCGCTCTACCACTCAAGTGGATATCCGCCACCCGTCAATAACTGTCTGTACCCGCCAGTCATATTTTGTAATCAATTCATGTGTCATTTTGTCAACCTACCAATTCATTATTATTGGGCTTATGGACTGCTAAAATTATGTGTGCCAAAATTATTTGGGCTTTAGATAAATATAAAGTTGTACAAATTGTGGGCGTGTGAATTTGTGGCGGGTGGTTAGATGCGGGATAACAGAAAATCCACCTCCTACTACCCGCCAAAGTTATACACATATCCGCTTACTATCCACCCCAACTGAAGCGAATGCGATGTGAAATCCGCAAAATTATACCCACCCGTCATCCCTAGTTTCTCTTTCTCCTATATGTACGTATGCGTTAATTAGGTAAACGCCCACTGGACCGATATCATCAAGATTCAAGACAAGCACATATTAATATGCAGTGATGAATCCACCTTTGATGAGATTTTGTTCAGTTGAAAAAGTTCCTTATTATAGTTGCATTACGAATCCACCTTTGATTGGCAATTCTAAAATCTTGTTATTTGTGTTGAGTTCTCCCGTATTAGTGGGTTTAGTGGTCCTTGATCTCTTTATATGGATTTGGACAATTCTTCCCTCATAAGCTAGCTTTTGGGGTTGAGTTAGGCCCAAGATTCATTATTTACATGGTATTAGAGTCAGGCCTATCTCATTTCATTGTTTCCGATTTTGAGCCCCCTATATTGTCCTACAGATGTCCAGCCCTGGGCGTGAGGCGGGGTGTTGAGTTATCCCACATCGGTGGGTTTAGTGGTCCTTGGTATCTTTATATGGACTTGGTCAATCCTTCCTAAGCTAGCTTTTGAGGTTGAGTTAGACCCAAAATTTATTCTTTACAATTTATCATTGATCAAGGTAACTTGAATTAAAAAAAAGAATATAAAAATGTAGCATTATTAATTTATAAATCTATGGAAGATTCAAGTAAAACCCACCGGTACCGATACCATCGAATCCGAAAAGTTTTTTTTTTTTTTGTTTTTGGTTAAAGTTCTTTTGTTTGTTTTCAACTCTTTATAGTATAATTTCTTAGAATTTTGAGTATTAAGATAGATTGATCAACCTATTTATAGCTATATAAAACAGATATATTGTTTATACACCGTAATTTGAGTTGGTATTGTGTGTTTATATATTATATATATATAAAGTATATGTAATGATTACATGTAACTATACATAACAGATACATTATATATACACTGCAATTTGAGTTGATTTAGTGGGTTAATCCATAATTATACAAAGAATACACATTATATATAGAGTATATGTAATGTTTATGCATAGCTATACATAACAAATCGTAGGTATGCATTCTTCCTCTTATGTTTTTACTTTATTGTTTATCACCTTGTGGTCGCAGGACTGGGACTGGCGTCAAGACTGGGACTGGTTGGGGGAATTACGCGTCTCAGGGACAACGAGTGAAGATCATAAAATACGTGTTGCACTCTTTTTCTTGGTATACTTTTTCCCGAAGGAATTTTTGCCTGCAAGGTTTTTAATGATGCAATGACTATGAAATGTATTACTCAGAAGAACTCTCCTTGGAGATTCAAGTGCATAAGAAGAAGATTCGCTCCTAGTTGCGAGGGCCGGCGGCCTTCGCTTTTATGTACTTTCTTATTTAGTCAGAAACGCATATGTACCCGGGTTTATACACCGAACGTAATGAATAAAAATAAGCTTGCATTTTTGCTTTCTACACTCTAAATTTGTTGGTACGAACGCGTCCTCCCGGACCTGATAATATTCACCACGAACACACGAAACAGCCTGTGGGCCTCAGCGCGTGAAGGAAACATAACCTTATGCCAGTATAAGATGAGGTCAAGACGTCCTCTTCATCGACACCGAATAAAGGGGACCCCTTCTTTTATTATGAAATAGATGATTTTAATTCTCAATCATAAAATAGGCGGCCGGAAGAAACATTCCCGGATTAGGGGAATCGATTGATCAAAATATCACATATATCTGTGAAGAACTAAAAATGCAATCGTGGAACTTAAACACAAGTGTTCGACTTTGCCATAGAACATAGTCCTGATGAGGGGTTCCTTGGGTGGAAGGATTCTTATGGTTGAACTGCTCCACTTCAAAGAACCGAGTAAATTCCACACTCAGCCACAAACTATTTGTGTTTTACCAATTCCCCATCAGACTAATATAGATTTTTATTTTCGAATATCTCAATTTGTGTTGGAAGGAAAAGGCTGTCAATATTGTATAAAACCACTTCACGTTATTCATGAAATCAATCATTAAAATCTAAAAATAAGTGATTGAAGTAACCTTTGAGTAATGGAGAAGTCTATTAGATGTGCGACTTTTATCCAAGAAATAAGTTCTAAAGAAATGGAGAATTTATTAAAAGTAAAAAAAGTGGGTCATTGGCACAAATGCCTTTATTTTGGGCTGGTCTTTATTTTGGAAGACCATGATTCTTTCCCTTCCAATTTTTTTTCTTAATGCTATTTCCTGCCCTGTACGGAGGGTAGGAGGCGCATAATCTAAAATCTTTTAGACTTACCGGGCCAGGCCCGGCACCGGGTTAGGTTTTCAGTTTATATCTGACAAAAGCAAAAGAGTAAAAGTCAGAAGCACCGATTATGTTCAAAACGTTGAAACAAAAAAACGAGCATAGACGAGAGACTTACGATTGAAATTACATTGCTTCGGGATAGATTCCTCTAGAGGCTTGACTAAATCTGAAGTCGTGACGATAACATATCTCTCTGTCCATCATTGGCCTGAGTCATCATCAATACTAGCTATTAAAGCATTTTGTCCTGAAAAATTTGGGGGAATAGAGATGGATTAAGTGAGCGAGGGTAAAGTCCTCCCCTACTTGTGAAGAGAGGTATCAGAGGCATGTGATTTTCCTCTACACAGCCAGACCAATCTGAGCCAAATATACTTTGTATTTCCGGCAGAATTCCAAAATCATTGGGTCAATAAGTTCGCTCACCCTCAGTGAAAATGGTAGGTGTATACAAAATAATATCCCTGCCGGTAGGAAGTGATATCTTCTCCTTCATGTGGGAGGAAAACCTTGATATTGGTCCAGCTACAATCTCTATTCACCCGACTCAGGTAACGGGCGCTAATGGAAGATCCATATTTGCTGGCCGGCAAATCCCGCTCTCAATCAGAAGTCGTGGAAGTCCCGCGCTTTGTAAGATCCTTCGAGCTAGACCAGTTGAGTGGGATGTAGGCGTTGACTTGAATAGTAGAAGAGAAAGCCAATGGTTTCTTTTTCTTCGAAATTCTATTGGCCGACGATCGACAAACTCCGATGGGGACTTGCTTAATAGGGACGTCAGAGTCACTACGAGCAAGGTTCTGATATTTAAGGGAAAAAGGGGTAAAACGTGATTTCTTTTTTTCAAAAGAGCAGGGAAAAGCATTGAAGATTGGAAGAAATAAAAGAGTCCTTGTACGAAAGGGGATATGTAAAAGGCAAGGGAAGAGATAATGTTTCGCTTAAAAGAGAGGAAATCAAATCGTCATTACGACACGAACTCTCGATGAAGGAATATGGGTAAATTGCGATGCATGTAATGCAGATATTACAAGGGCAATAGAGTATTTATTGAAGGGGGTCTGCGTGCGAAGAATGACAATCGGACCCGTTTCAAGAAACGTTAAGACAAGGCAAAAATTGACGGTTGAAATGACTCTTCCACTTTCCAGTCCCATGGACCCAACGGCTTCGGAAAGTGGGGGAATATTTGTATTATGTAGAAATGCCTCCGGGAAGACTAGTGTATCCGAGAAGCCTCAACAGCCTTGAGTCCCTATACATCTGTCTCTCACTCCCAACAACCCTCATCACATCATCTCTCCTAGATCAGAGCGTTGTAGCGTGCGTGGGTGTGATGACATCAGCACGCTCACGTCATCATAACTTAGAGGGGCATAATAGTCTAGTTTTTCCCTATATATACGAAACTTAGAAGAGAAGGCAAGAGACATTGTATCCTCTAAGCTTACATTTGTAACCAATACTCTCTCGCTCAGAGCAATTTACCAAACAAAGCACTTGTTCATTATTTCTCATTATTCATTTTGAATCTAGCTTAATTACTCATTTATGTTACACACCACATTTTCATACATTAAAGTGTGTCGTAATTTAGTCAAGATAATATCGGAGAGCAAGACCATTCTCAAGTTCATGAGTGTTTAAAATCACGTATATCTCATGTAGAAAGGTTTAGAAGTTAATCGAATCGAAGAACATAAGTTTCTTCGAAATTCGGCAAGTTGGGAATGTTGTATAGGGAAAAATTCGTATAAGACAACTGTATGAATTATAGCATAACATGTGGAGCATGATGCTGAGTCAGACCCACGTCAGATTATAATGTTACTAGTTTGGTTTGCACAGTACCAAGAGCGACTCGAGTAGGGCCGGTACCGGTAATAAATAAGGCTAAGAGTCGTTTGCATCATAACATATGACCATTACCAAAGCCAATTATACGACTTCCAAAAGCCTTTTAATGGCATTTATTGAGAGATTGATTATCTAATTATTATAATATTCATTCTCCTGCATTTATGAGAGCATATTTCGTGGGTTGTGTACCCGTGTAACTCATATATAAATAGGACACTTCATTCCATTGTAACTCATCATATTCTAGATATTACAAAATACTTATTATTTTTCTCTTAACTTCTGTGCTTTCATACAAGTTACAATCACTTTGCCAAGAAGTTGTCATAGGGCTCAGGCAAAGCTTTATTTTATCTTATCTCGTTATTATTTATTTACAGCATAATTCATCTAGAATTCACATCTAACGTGTCACTTGTGATCCACGTATCCTTGACCACATATACAAATTCAACTGTACCACTTTACGGGTAAATAGTTTGGTGCCCACCGTAGGGCCCGGATAATTGTGGTGTCACAAGTGACCTCTCTACTAATCTATTTTTTCCTTTAAGTCTTATTCATTGTTCAGATCGGACAGATGACAGAAATAGGTAACATCAGAGACAACACAAGCAATTTGGGGCTGGATGGTTTGACAAGAGGAACCATAACGCCTAGAGACCCGACGCATACGGACAGAGTCATTCCCAAAGACTGTCAATATGCTGATGTTCCCACTGATAAAATACCTGAGGAAGCCATACAAAATCTTCGGGCGCAGAACACTGCAATGAACGAAGAGTTGGAGCATTTGAAGTAGTTTCAAGAGGAGTTCATGACCAAAATACGGGCAGCACTCCAACAGGAGGATCGGTTCCCCCACCAAATACACATGAATAAACCAGTGATGGACAAAGTAGAGTCGGTGATGATCAAGGCAGATCTGCAAATGATGGTTCAGAGAGCGAAGTCCCTGAAAACTCGTTCCAGGAAAAGGTCTTGAAATTCGTGAAGGACATGATAAGCAAAGTTGACACCAATGCAAAGAAGGCAGAAAAAACTGCCCAAGAGTTTCGGCGCCAGTTTAGTCAAATACCAGGGGCTCCCCTCGTGGTTGACGGTCCAAATGCAAAAAAGTATATTCAATTGGCGTATAAGGCATAACCGGCGCTCGAATTGATCCCCAAAAGGTTTTAAATGCCTTTTGTGGCCAAGTATGATGGAACTACTGATCCACATGAGCATATCATGGCCTATACTACGACCGTGAAAGGAAATGATCTAAGAGAACACGAAATAGAATTGGCTCTGATCAAGAAATTTGCTCAAACACTCGTTAAGGGAGCTCTGACATGATATTCACAACTCCCTGATCATTCTATTGGTTCTTTCTCCCAGCTCGTTGACATGTTCATAAAAGCCCATAAAGGAGCTCGAAAGGTGAAAACACTCAAAGTGGATATCTTCCGCATTGCACATAATTACAACTACACTAATCCAGTAACCATTCGAACTACACGATTACGATACAATTATTACAAAATTGAACTGAAGCATGAGATACTAGAAAAAAGTTTCTAACAGAAATTAATTAATTTGCTACAACCTACTAATAAACTTTAGGAACTTCTACTGCATGGTGCAAAGCTCAATTTAGATTTATTGGCATATATTCATAGAAAATGATCAGACAGTTTTTTTTCATGAACTGGGTTTTCAATATATTCATATCAACAGCTATTTGCCTATTAAGGAAAAAATTCAAACAAAAAAAAGTAGAAACATCAAAGCTTTTAACAGCGGAAAAACACACAACAGTGCTTAGTGAGTACTCTGTCTGTCCCAATTTATGTGACACTATTTTTTTTAGTCTGTTTTAAAAAGAATGTCACCTTTTTATAATTATAAATAATTTAATTTTAAAATTTCCTTTTTATCCATAATGAAATTATTTATAGCTACACAATTGTCTTAGATTTATTTTAGACCACACATTTTAAAAGTCAATCTTTCTTTATTAAATTTTATGTCAAGTCAAATGGTGTCACATAAATTGAGATGAGGAAGTAATTATTAAAGGGGAAGCATTACATAAAAATTGGGAGGAAACACGACAGGAAAATAGTGAAAATAAATAAATGAAGACAACAAACCCGCAACCTGCCCATTAGTTTTTCAAAAATGGTTTCAGCATGTCCTGCCCTGTATTAATTTTTCAAAAAATGGTTTCAGCACGCCCGCATCCGCATAACATCAAACCCGCCCTACCCTACATAACGTCAAACCCGCCACGCACCCGTTTAGCTCCGTTACCATCCCTAGCTCCAATTAATACTAAGATATATTATTAATTTTAAGTACTCAAAAATTCATCACAAAATTTTTTTTAATAGCATATTTTTTTTCATAAAAGCTTTTTATCCAACAACTAAACACATTTTTTATTATTATAAAATGAAACATTTTCAAAACCATTTTTTCATGAAAAAATTGTGTTTATAAACTTTATACTCTGGAAAAGAAAGTACTCCTCCTAAGACGGATGGCTTACTTGAAATCAGAGGGTTAATCGGGCTGGGTCGGTCCAACCCATCTCTTACTTAGGCTATCGAAAAAGCAGAAGAAAACATTTACAATTTAAACTTGTGAATAACATATTGCTCTGTTTTCAATTTTCCTAGCCATGGACAAGGTTCAAGAGGTACTCTATTATTTTACATGATTCATTCTTGCACATTTAATGTATTCATAGTATATTGATGTGTGTGCCTTGAATTTCTGCAAGCGTCTATCGAAAACAGTCACTCTACCCCCCCACAATCCAGACCCCAATATGTGTAATTACACTAGGTATGTTGGTGTTGTATAGTATTGATCTGTGTGATTTGCAGATAGTGGAGAAGCAAGTTCTTACGGTTGCAAAGGCGGTAGAGGACAAGCTTGATGAAGAGATTTCGGCCCTGGATCGGTTAGATCTAGATGATATAGAGGTATTGAGAGAACGTAGATTGCAACAGATGAAGAAAATGGCTGAGAAAAGGAGTAGATGGATGTCTCTTGGACACGGGGAGTACTCCGAGATCCCAAACGAGAAGGAATTTTTCTCTGTCGTTAAGGCTAGTGAACGCGTTGTTTGCCATTTTTTTCGTGAAAATTGGCCTTGCAAGGTAACTTCGCTTGCTGCTATATGAATTAATTATCAGCTTGTTAACCTTTCATCAATGTATGCATTACACAATTTGTTTCTGCAACTTACATGTTAGATTGAAGAAGTTAGATTTGCAACTCGGGGATAACTTTTATCCGAGACAAATTGGCATGATTGTTGTATTAAGACTAACCTGACTAGCACAATTTGTTCAATCATTCTGGTTAAAGGCGGAGCAATCTGCTCAATTATTATGAATTAGAGGTCTTTATATTGTATCATAAGGCGAATCACATTTCTCCTGCCTCTTTTGCATAAGAAAGCACCAACTTATGCATATCCATTTCCTCAGTTTTTGGTTTTGTGCATCAACATAGCTCCCAAGCTGCTTGTCCAAACAAAAAGCTTCTTTCCCCTTTGACACATCACCCACCATTGTATTCTTATATAGTTGTTGAGATTGCAAAGAGCTGCTTGAAAATGCCTTAAAAGCTATGTTGCTCGGACTCTCCAAAAATATTGTCGTACCCGTGTTGGATTCTCCAAAAATGCACTACTTTTGGAGAATCCCACACGCACTCGTCAATATTTCTGAAGAGTCCGAGCAATATAGTTTAAAAGTGTTATTCCCACACCATTGCTTCCCCAAGATTTAGTTTTCTACTAGTGTTTCCCTCCCCACCTTGAATTTGACTTGCTTTTCAATATCTCTCACCCTTTCATGATCTCTCCAAAGGGCTGTTCCGTGAGGACTTGTGATACTTGCTGTTTTCCACCCCCTCTATTGATACCAATTTTTCCAGAATGATGCAGCTCCAGATTTTGCTTCTTCCTTGTAAATCATCTGCATACAATTTCCCCCTTGAGGCTTGTCAGATACGCAGATGTTTTACTCTAGCGAGGTTAACAAATGTAGGAATGCAGAACATACTAAACTTGATTTTTCCTTAAATTGAGATCTAGCCACCTCTATCACTACATTATTTTCACTGTAGATTTATGACTGTATGAGACTCTGTACCCTGTGTAATAGAACCGACTTATTTTCGAGAGCCATGAAAGAAAGAAAAGGGAATCAAAATGTGGCATATGTTTAGTCCAGATTTCCCCTATGTATGTTAGTGTGTGTATTGTTCTTGAGCTAGCAATAACTTTGTTACTTGTCAACATTGTCTTTACCTCAATGTTTGCTTTTACAACTGACCCTGCTCTCTAGAAGCCTCACTTGGTTCAGCATCTAATGAAAACAACTTAAGTAGAAAAAGAAAAGGCCAAATACATATACAACCCCTTAAACTTGACACAAATTTCCATTTACACACTTTAACTAAACTTGTTTCCTATTAGACACCTAAAGTATATCCTAAATGTACCTATTAAACACCTTTTGCTTATGTGGCACAAAGAGTGACTTTCACATAGAATTGAGCGCGTGAATGTTGAAATGTAACTCTTTTCCTTTTTTCCCTTTCTTCCTCGTCTACCTTCTCCATCTCGTCTCAGCCACTACTGCATCTCCATCATCATTTGTACAGACTTCCGAAAACCCAGATACCCCCACACCACCCAGCCAGAATCTTCAGAAAACGAGAAAAAGGAACTTCAGTTTCAAACCATAGAACTACCCATATAGCTTCTTCCATGGACGGAGATGAAACTCTTCGAGGAAAAACGTCGGCTTCGTCTAATTGAGCAAACAATGATTCTTTCTCAATTGAAACGAAAAATAATCTCTAAAGATTAAAACTTTGTCAAATATCTCCACCTAATATTAACATGAACTGTTTCCCGGCAGAGACTAGTCATTGTTCTGGTCACTTCACAGATGTTTTGAGCCATGAGGAAAAACACAAAGGAGCTTGGTTTTCACATTTTTTTGGATGTTCCGTTTGGATTAATTTTCTACTTGTCATGATGTACGAACAAAATAAGAATGGGAAAATGTTGGGTTATTTTGGTATTGTGAGTTGGACGATTGACCCGTACGTGTGTTTGTCGAAATTTCAGAAAACAGTTCGACTAGTCAATTTCTTGTTCTTGATTTCGCATCCATTTATTCCCAACCCAAGTTCTGGAAACTTTCAATTTCAGTTTAAAAAATTGATGGAGAATTCTATTATTCACAATTCCATTACTGGAAGCTTTCAATTTGGCTCTAAAAAAGGTGAAGAAAGCAAGAGCCTTATTTCTCATACTATGATGGTCTGTAATGCCGCAGGGAGTGGAATTATGTGAATAAGAAAAAAGAAAAATGGGAGTGGAATTAAATGGGAAAAAAGGAAAAATGGGATAACCACGTGTCATATTTTAATTAGATGATTTGCCATGTCAAAAGCAGGTGAATATCACACACTTCAATTTTGTTGAGATTGTGAATGAGGTGTTCAATAGGTACATTTAGGACATACTTTAGGTGTATAAAAGGAAACATGTTTAGTTGAAGTGTCTAAATGAAAATTTGTGTCAAGTTTAAGGGGTTTATGTATTTGGCCAAAAGAAAAAGGAAAGAGAGCGAAAGAAATGTTCAACAACTGATAGTGTGTGCACTAAGACAATTAGGAATCTTAGACCAGGTTCACGGGGGAAGTCGCCCCTCTTCCAAGTTCCAATTGACATATAATGTGTGTGTATTGGCTATGTTCTGTGTTTATTTCTGTCTGTTCAATCAGTATAGATTATTTAGTTTTCCTCATTTACTTTTAGTTCGAATTGTCGTATGAAGATTGTTATTGGCTTTTGTATACTTCTGTACTTTACTTGAGATATTTTATTTTTAAAAAGACAATAAGGAAGGATGAATTTAGGTTGTTTTTCACAGGGGGGATTAGAATTAGAAGACAATAATTCTCAGAGTTTTTGATTGCAGGTGATGGACAAGCATTTGAGCATACTGGCAAAACAGCATGTAGAGACACGTTTTGTGAAAATTAATGCAGAGAAAAGCCCATACTTGGCAGAGAAGCTCAGAATTGTTGTTCTTCCAACCCTTGCCCTCATTAAAAATGCTAAAGTGGATAACTATGTGGTATGTCCAGTTAACAATAAACTTAAAGTACTTGCAGTTCGTTTCATTTTTACATGTTTGGACTTATTTTGTTTGTTCTTAATTCTGAGCCATTATCTTATAATCGTCTCTTCATGCTATCTTGCCATGATTTGGCTCCATGGAAAATAGGTTGGATTTGATGAGCTAGGGGGCACGGATGACTTTAGCACCGAGGACCTTGGAGAGAGGTTAGCTAAAGCTGAAGTTATCATTTTTGAGGGTGAATCGTCAAGAATTTTATCAAAATCCAAAGCTCAGACCAAGAAAAGTGTCAGGCAGAGTTCAAATCCTGACTCGTCGGACTCAGAGTAAATTAGACTACCTTGTTTATGTATTCCTTCTTTATACTACAAAATAGTTCCTTGTGGAACACACTAATCCAAAAAAAAGAGGTGGATATGAAACTCACCTACCATTAAGAATTGGAATATGTTGGTTCTGTTTCTCCACTGAATCTTGGCCATTTAGACCAAAATTTTCTGTAAGCTATTGTAAAGTTCCTCTTTGATTATATCTGATGGAACATGTACTGCTGTCTAGTTCTAGTGATGCCTTAGCTTTGTTGCTTTTTTGCCTCAGTAGTGTATAATTTATGAGGGGTTTTGATAATACCATATATTCTTTCGTTATTAAATTAGGAACGCGTTCTTGAAAGTCGATGGATTTTTCTCTTCAAGTAACAGTTTGTTCATTTTACTGGCTGATAAATTCTGTAGTGTTTATTCCTTGTTTCCACAATGGTTTTCAACAGCTAAAACCACTGTAGCTTTTTTCCCCCCTTCAAAAGGACGCCAAAAAGTGAAAATTTGAAATTTACTTGGTCTATAATTGCTGTGACTCAGTCATTTTAGCAGATTCTGTTCTGCATTAGGCTTATCCTGCTGTTTGACACAAGTGTTTTTGTTATAACTTGAGAAGTGTTCATTTCTCCCCTAACCAGAACCAATCTTGTTTCAGACTGTTAGGTAAGGCTTTGGTGTGGATCAAATTCAATTTCTCCGACTACGATAATATTCTTACCGTTTATTAACAGTTTCAACACTAATATCTTAAACATGTGCATAACAGTTTATTTTAAATTATTTTTAACATCTTTACTACATTCAATGCAATGAATCTATTCAAGCATCTTTTAAGTTATATTTATCCTCCATAGTCAAACTATATCGGAACATAATATCATTCAAAACTTAAAGAAGAAAAAAAGTTATTTGAACTTAAAGCTACCATAGATTAGCAATTAGCAAGCTACCATAGTGAGACTTTACTTTTAACATTTCTACGACAATCCTAACAAAAATAAAATAAGAGAATTTTATAGTACTACCTAATAGCAGCAAGCACCGTAGATACCTTTTTGCATTTTGTCTCGTTTCTTTTTTTTTCAAAAAAGAAGCTAATTACTCTCTCTTCTCAAATTATTTATCATGATTACTAAAAAAATATCTTAAATTATTTATATTTTATAAGTTCAAAACACAATTAATGATTTTTTCTCTATTTTATCTTTAGTAAAATTTTGTTATTAATGAAGATTACAGATAAAATAAAATAAATATCTAATGAAGAGATTATAATTTAGATATAAATAAGAATAGTTTTGCAGGGTAGTGGCTATATGATATAGTTTTGCAGTAAACCATTTTAGATAGAGGCTATATGATATAGTTTTGCAGGGTAGTGGGTAGTGATTGAGGTATTTTTCAGGTCAGTTTGAGTGCTTTTGCATTCTTGTTCAGTACAATCAGACCCAAGTCGATAATATTACTGAATTGGAGAGAAGGTTGTAGGGATTTGTTGGGTTTGTAAGCACATCGTAAGTTTAAAATTTTACTTACCCAACAATGATCATGGCATGGCTTATACGATAATCATATTAAAGTGTTCAAAACACGATAAGAAAAACTTATAGGCTTTCGTATACTGGATTCACTACTATGGTATCCACGCGAGTTGTCCCTCCAATTGCAAGTTTCAACTCCAGTGTATTTATCTAACGAAGAACGCTAGGAATTCTTTTGTTAGAAGAGAGAAGTAACTCAAGGCTCTAAGTCTTGTCTGACTGACTAACTTCATAATTATGAGTTTGTGTTGTTTATATAGGAGTTCATGACAAAACATAAGTAGATTTAAAATAGAAAAACCTGATCCATTTTAATGTTCAGTGGACCAGCTCACACGTCCAAGTGGACGGCCAAGGTGCCGATTTTGGGCCAATAATTTCTGGCCCAATTGCTTCCTTGTATTTTTCGAGTACCCATATAATATATCCAACACATTTAATTAAATTCGAAATCCAAATTCGACTTAATTAAATAATTTCTATCAAATAGAAATATTCCATAATTGTTATAAATTAAATATCTCGATTCTAAATCGAATATTTAATACTTTCTCAATACACTCTTAGATCGAAGAAACAATCGCATATAGTGTGACCCTATAGGCCTTCACATATCGACATTAATCTAATTAAGGTCCATACAAAACTCCTAGACTGCGTCATATGACGAACTCAATATGTGAAGTACGTTTACATGAATCCAGCAAACTTAACCTTTATGCAGAACTATAAATTTCTTTCATTCGCGACACACTCGATTAAGCTTAGGATTTGTCAAGTGTCTATCCAAATGACTTAATCACTTTATCTCACATTTATTAATTGACAACTAGACCATATTTTAAATATGTCTCTTGCATTGGTCAGTGACTTTAGTCAACCTAATAACATTGAGAACTTGAGTGCTCTCTCGAATTTTCAATCGAGGAATGAATTATATTTTTGGCTCAACTACCACCTTGATTTACATCCTGATGCACCCAACAAAAGCCGTGTCTCATCCAGAAGGAATTTAAGCTTAGAACTTGGTCAAAGTAAATCATTCTGCAAACAAGGTGTGTATTGACCTCAAGTCAAATGACCTTTATATTCCACACGCCGACAACACTATAGACATGTATACCGAATAGTTTATCGGCAGGGTATACCAATATTTCTCCAAAGTATCCATGTGTCAATTACGAGTAACCATTACTCGCAGCTGTGAGAAATACTGTTGGAAATTTGCCATTGGTAGGGAGGTTCGTCCACCCATATTTAATGACTTAAACACTAGGGTTCCGCATATTGAAAGTTTTGTCTCTTCACACGTGCATAATCTACTAAGTGAGTAGATGACCGTAGGGCCAAGGATCGTCAAATTTCGTTAAGAAATGAAAGAGATATTGGTCCACGAAGTAAGGTGTTTGAGGCATATAAATATGGTGTGGGACAAATCTACTACATCGGTGGGAAAATGAAGAATTCTTCTCTTTATAAGTCTCAAAATTGGCTAAGGGTTTGGGACCCTAAGGGGTAACCCATGTGTTTGAAGGAGGGAAGACCTAGATGTGCTTGGGTTTGAGGCTAAGTCCACACGCGCGCCACCGCCCGCCGGCCCGTCGGGTCTCGGAGCTTCTTCTGATATTATCTTTTTGGACCCAAATTGCTTAATATTTACAGTTTGATCCCTAAAGTTTCTGAAAAGATGAAATTGGGCAGAAAGTTTATGCCTGCCTTTTGGGTTGATTTTTGGAGCGTTAAAACTCCATTAATCTGCACATAACTCCTCCCTAAAAGCTATTTTATGTTGCACATTAAATCAATCATTTACTTGGCTGATTAACTCCTCACTAATGGTCATTACTTGGCTATTAACAGCCATTAGTTGGCAGTCAAGAAGTCTCTCTCCTTATACTATATATTGAAGTCTTTGGCTCAATTGTTGAGACTACAGAAAAGACAAAACCAGAAGAGAGAACAAACACAACAGAAACTCAGTCCAAAAACGTGAGCAGAAACAGTGGACAAACAGAAAACTCTTCCTTCATTTTCCATTATTCAGCAAGCTTCGTCAGAATCAACCTATTTGCTTTTTAGTGTTGATTAGTTGTTGTTTTATCTTGGGAGACTATTGTCCGTTAACGTAAAAGCATACATACATGGCAATCTTGTCTTAAAAACAGAGAGTCATCTCTCGACTCAGTCACAGTTGTAACAATCCAGATTTAGTGTTTCTTGATTTCAGGTTATCAAGATTCAAGATTCAACCAGCTTGCGGCAATTATAATATTGGCTTGTTTGTTTATCCTTTCGAACACTTGTAATATTTATTTACTTCCCGTACTGCTTTACACATCCAACAAATACTACATTTTCCAAGAATGTGATGCATACTACATGTTGACTTATAACATATCATCGATATCACAATCTCGATGATCATTAGTCGAGGCTATTTTGAGAGTTATGTTCTATCATTAATATCTCACTCTATTAATGACAACGTAAGCTCAAGGGATGCACATATTGTTAGTTTACAAGGATTGCAAGAAACGGAAATTACAAGTAACTGCTAAAGTAAGAATTGAAATTACAATTCAACTAGAAACTGAAAATTACAATATAACAATAAAACTAAAATTACAATATTTGTTGAACGAGAAGACCGAAAACTGCTTTGATTTTTGCTGAGTCGAGTGTGGCACTCTGTCCTTAAGACAATATTGCCCCGTATGTATCTTTTATACGTCCCGGGCAATTCGTCTCCCAAGATAAAACAGCAATGGAACAATTGAGCAAAGGAAACTCAAGAGCTACCGTGAAGAATATTGAATAAGAAATGATGCTTGGAAGTTATAGGAAGAACTGATTTTCTGGTTGTATATTTTCGTGTATATCAAGTGTGCCTCAAGAATGGTGTAAGGGGTGTTTATATAGGTGATGAAGGGACTGTTTGACTGCCTCTATAACAGCCATTATTGGCCAAATAATGACCATTATGGAGGTAGTAAAGCCACCAAATTAAATGGTGAAAGACCAACGAATTTGGCCATTATAGGAGGAGTAATTCAGCCAAAATAAATGGCTGAATTGAGTGTTGGACGTTTCTGTTCCTGTCTGCCGAAATTCAGAATTTCTGGAAACTTTAGGGACCAAACTGTACATCTTGAAACTTCAGGGACCAAACTGTACATCTTGAAACTTCAGGGACCGAACGGGATACCCCTTGGGGTCCCAAACCCCAAACCAATTTCGAGTCTTATATACACAACAATTCTTTCTTCCTCTACCGATGAGGGAGAATTGAACACAACACCACACTTTCCATGCTTCAAACACCTCACTTCGTGAACCAATATCTCTTTCATTTCTCAATGAAATTTGACGATTCTTGGCCCTACGGTTATCTACGTACTTAGTACATCATGCATGTGTGAAGAACCGGATTCTCCAACATACGTAACACTAGTGTTTAAGCCTTTAAAGTTGGTCGGTCGCAACTCCAGCCAAAGGCTAATTTCCAACAATCCCCTCTTGAAAGAGATTTTGGCGCACTCACATGGTGTCTTTTCATTTCCACTAATATTTCAGCGGACCGATGTTGCATAAGGAGAGGTAGCATCAGCTTTGAACCTTCCATAGCTGAATACCATCGGACTTACTTACTGCGCGGTGAACTTGATGTCTTGAACCGTCAGTGTTTAGTGTAAGCCAAGTCAATGGTACCAACACAACAAATTCCCTTACTCTCTTCTTCGTAATGTTTTGTCCGTTTTGGCCATGGACAACGTCTTGGATTCTTAAGTGCGTTCATTTTGAGGCGGCCCGTCCTCGCACTTAAATAGGTGGTCTCCTACAAGGTATCCTGCTATACCCCACTTCACAAGTGTTAGGAACCATTAAAAGTTTCCCAGAACCTAACCTCAACTGTTGAGGAGCATTATAGATTTTGAAAACTTAACCTTTACCCACACTGCAGATAGCACTTAAAGTCTATCGCGGGAACAGCTTTGGATTTGGTGTTTCTTTTCAGAAATCACTATCCGAAGTGCTCATACTTCCACCGAAGCGATCAACTGAACCTTTACAACTTAGTTTTCCCATTGAACCAAATTACTGGGATCTCCAGTTAGTAAGGTTGGGTTACATTGTATTAGTCCTTATATTTTGGGTTTTAAGCCCATTCCCCAAACAGGCAAGCCATCCGATCTTTGGGTAAGCCCTTTGTCAATGGGTGCGCTATATTATCCTTTGACTTGATGTAATCAATGGATATTATACCCGTGGTGATCAGCTGCCTAACGGTCTTGTGCCTCCGTCGAATATGACGAGACTTGCCGTTGTACATAGCATTCTCGTGCCCTTCCTAGAGCCGATCGACCGTCGCGGTGGATCATTACCGAAGATGCGGGTTTGTTCCAACACGGAACATCCTCTAAGAAGTCATGAAGCCACTCGGCTTCTTCTCCGCTTTGTCTAAAGCGATAAACTCCGATTCCATTGTGGATCGGGCGATGCAAGTTTGCTTAGAGGATTTCCAAGACACGGTACCACCAATTGTAAATACATATCCACTGGTGGACTTGGTGTTCTCTATATCAGATATCCAGTTTGCATCACTGTACCCCTCTAGTACAGCTGGATATCTCGAATAGTGTAACCCGTAATTTAACGTGTATTTCAGGTATTGTAATACCCGATTCAACGCCTTCCAGTGGTTATCACTCGGATTACGAGTGAACCTAGCCAACTTATTGACTGAGTAAGCAATATCAGGTCGGGTGCAGTTTGTTATATACATCAAACTACCGATCACCTGTGCATATCGCTCCTGGTATACAGGTGCACCAAGATTTTTATCAAGCTTTTGATTTGTATCCATTGGTGACTTTATCGGTGAACTGTCTAACATCTCAAACTTTCTCAAAACATCCTCGATGTAGTGAGACTGAGATAAGACCAGTCCGTCAGACGTCTTAGAGATTTTAATCCCTAAGATGACATCTGCGATACCCATATCCTTCATGTCGAAGCATTGTTTCAACATGTTCTTAGTCTCTAGGATTACCCTAGGACTGCTTCTTGTGATTAACATGTCGTCTACATACAGGCATATCATAACAAATGAGTCAGAGTTACCTTTCGTGTAAACACATTTATCACACTCATTAATGGCGAACCCTTTCGATAGTAGAGTACTATCAAATTTTTCGTGCCATTGTTTCGGAGCTTGTTTCAGCCCGTACAGAGATTTGATAAGTCGACAGACTTTCTTCTCTTGCCCTTGAACCACGTACCCCTCGGGTTGGTCCATATAGATTTCTTCTTCCAAATCGCCATTTAGGAAGGCTGTCTTAACATCCATCTGGTGTATCTCAAGGTCACACAAAGCTGCGATCGCAATGAATACCCGTATGGATGTCATCCGGGATACCGGAGAGTATGTGTCAAAGTAGTCAAAGCCTTCTGTTTGCCGATAGCCCTAGACTACCAACCTGGCTTTGTACTTGTCTATAGACCCATCTGCTTTGTATTTCCGTTTGAGTATCCACTTACACCCCAACGGTTTATTTCCCGGAGGAAGATCAACCAACTCCCAAGTATGGTTATGCAGAATGGAGCTTATTTCACTCTCAATAGCTTCTTTCCAGAGCGGTGCTTCTGGAGTTGACAACGCCTTAGCAATTGTCCTTGGTTCATCATTAACCATATAAGCTACAAAGTCAGGACCGAAGGATTTATCCTTCCTGGCCCTTTTACTTCGCCTTAGATCCATCTCTGGAGTCTCCAAGTTCTGAGAATCTGGAACACTAGATTCCGGATGTTCAGCCACCTCGAGATTCGCTAGATCTGAACCATTCAGATCCGGGCAGTCAAGGACTCCCGGTTCTTGAGAGCTTTATGCATAACTTCGTTTGAGAGAGGTTATGTCTTTTTCCTTTCTAGGAAAGGTACTTTCAAAGAATAGTGCATTCCTTGATTCCATTATTGTACCCTGGTGGATATCTGGAATATTTGACTTATGCACTAAGAAGCGATAAGCACTACTGTTATTTGCATATCCGATGAATATGCAATCTACAGTCTTAGGCCCAATCTTGACCTGCTTTGGCTTGGGTACTTCAACCTTTGTCAAACAACCCCACACCTTAAAGTATTTATAGGTGGGTTTCTTTCCCTTCCATGATTCATATGGAGTTTTGTCCTTACCCTTATGTGGGACTCTGTTAAGAATCGTATTAGCGGTAAGGACGGCTTCTCCCCACATGTTTTGGGGAAGACCGGATTTGATAAGCAAGGCATTCATCATTTCCTTTAATGTGCGGTTCTTACGTTCTGCCACACCGTTTGATTGAAGTGAGTATGGAGCTGTCGTTTGATGAATAATGCCTTCTTGGGCACAGTATTCCTCAAAAGGCGCTACATATTCTCCCCCTCTATCGCTACGAATGGATTTAATCCGTAGGCTAAGTTGATTCTCAACTTCTGCTTTGTAACGTCGAAACGCTTCAAAGGCTTCATCCTTACTTTTCAATAAGTAAAGGTAACAATACCTTGTGCTATCATCTATAAATGTCACAAAGTACTTGTTCCCCCCTCTAGTTTGTGCAAACTTCAAATCACGTATATCTGTGTGAATAAGTTCTAGAGGAGCGGTATTCCTTTCGACGGATCGAAAAGGAAGCTTAGTAAGTTTTGCCTCTACGCACACCTCACACTTATGTTGAGGGTTTACGTCGATAGACGGCAACAACTTCATCTTTACCAGCCTTTGAATAGACTTGTAGTTAACGTGTCCTAATCTATGATGCCATAAATTAGAAGACTCAAGCAAATAAGAAGAAGGTTCAACTTTATTTCCTTGACGCAATCTGAGACATGGCATTCACTTTGAAGAGGCCTTCACAGACGAAGCCCTCCCCACAAATGTGCCATTTTTAGTGAGTACAAATTTATTTGATTCAAACACTAGCCTAAAACCAGCATTAACCAATAAAGGTCCAGAAACTAGATTTCTTCTAATCTCTGGGACGTGCATCACTTCCTTCAGAGTGAGTTCCTTGCCGGAAGTCATCTTCAGGACCACCTTTCCAACCTCTAGCACGTCCGAGGAAGCGTTGTTGCCCATGAACAAACGCCTTCTTGCTCTGAGATCGGAGTGTGCGTGGAGAAGGCATCTTTGTTGGAACAGATGTGTCTTGTTGCACCTGTGTCCACCCACCACTGCATCGGATTCTCAACCAAGTTGGCTTCTAGCACCACGGCCGAGAGATCCTCAATCATGTCATCAAGGAGTGTGTCCTTGACGACGTTAGCTTGAGCCTTGCCTTTCGACTTGGCTTTCTGTTGTTGCTCAGTCTTGAGCTTGCGGCATTCCTTGATCCTATGACCAGGTTTCCCACAGTGATGACAGTTACCTCTGAACGTCTCCGCTGCGGGGGCTTTGCCGTCTTTGTGGAACTTCCGCTTGTTGCTTGTTTTCCCTTTAGCCTCAGCCAGATTTGCCTTTGCCTCAGCATGTTGTCTACCCTTTGGCAAGGTCTTCTTATTATCTTCCTGGATTTGCAGTTTGATAACAAGCTCTTCAAAGGTCATTTCCTTTGTCTTGAGTTTCAAGTAACTCATAAACTCATTCCACGAAGGAGGTAACTTTTTAATCAGCGATGCAACCAAAAACTGCTCGTTTGGCTTTAGTCCTTCCAAATCCAGGTGATGTAAAATCATTTGGAATTCCTGGACTTGGGACATCACTGTTTTGTTGTCCACCATTTGAAATTTTAGAAATTTCCCAACGATGAACTTCTTAGTACCCGCATCTTGTGCGTTGTACTTCTTTTGCAGTTTTTCCCACAGCTCTTTGGTGGTGCCAACGGTAGAATATACCGTGTAGAGAGGGTCTGCCAAGCAGTTCAGTATATAATTCTTGCACATGAAATCGCTATGATTCCACGCATCACGAACCATCTTCATGTCGTTAACGACATGGATACCAAGGCTCCCTTCACCCGTTTCAGCAGACGAAGAGTCCATTTCATCTCCAGCTTGTGGAGGATCTTCCGTAAGGAACCGGGCCATGCCCATAACTGTTAAGTAGAACAACATCTTTTTTTGCCATCTTTTAAATTCTGATCCCATGAACTTTTCAGGGCGATCATGGTGGTGTGAAGAAGAGGAGCTCAGCGGTCGGGAAGGCGATGAGTGTTATCGCTTTGAACAAAGAGGCGGCGGCAATGAAAGCGGCGGGTTATCGCCTTGGCGATGGCGGCGATGGGGAAAGCGACAACGTTGCCTCGAGAGGCAGCAGCAGTAGCAGCAACATCGGTCATATTTCCAGCCATGTTATTGCAGTTACCGTAAGCACAATATTGTCTTAAGTTGTTAGTTTACAAGGATTGCAAGAAACGGAAATTACAAGTAACTGCTAAAGTAAGAATTGAAATTACAATTCAACTAGAAACTGAAAATTACAATATAACAATAAAACTAAAATTACAATATTTGTTGAACGAGAAGACCGAAAACTGCTTTGATTTTTGCTGAGTCGAGTGTGGCACTCTGTCCTTAAGACAATATTGCCCCGTATGTATCCTTTATACGTCCCGGACAATTCGTCTCTCAAGATAAAACAGCAATGGAACAATTGAGCAAAGGAAACTCAAGAGCTACCGTGAAGAATATTGAATAAGAAATGATGCTTGGAAGTTATAGGAAGAACTGATTTTCTGGTTGTATATTTTCGTGTATATCAAGTGTGCCTCAAGAATGGTGTAAGGGGTGTTTATATAGGTGATGAAGGGACTGTTTGACTGCCTCCATAACAGCCATTATTGGCCAAATAATGACCATTATGGAGGTAGTAAAGCCACCAAATTAAATGGTGAAAGACCAACGGGCCCCAAAAAGATAATATCAGAAGGCCCTTGACCCTTGACCCTTGACCCGTGAACCCGAGAACCCGAACCGGACCGGACGGGCGGGCGGGCGGCGGCGCGCGTGTGGTCTTTCCTCGAACCGAAGCACATCTAGGTCCTCCCTCCTTTAAACACATGGGATACCCCTTGGGGTCCCAAACCCCAAACCAATTTTGAGTCTTATATACACAACAATTCTTTCTTCCTCTACCGATGAGGGAGAATTGAACACAACACCACACTTTCCATGCTTCAAACACCTCACTTCGTGAACCAATATCTCTTTCATTTCTCAATGAAATTTGACGATTCTTGGCCCTACGGTTATCTACGTACTTAGTACATCATGCATGTGTGAAGAACCGGATTCTCCAACATACGTAACACTAGTGTTTAAGCCGTTAAAGTTGGTCGGTCGCAACTCCCGCCAAAGGCTAATTTCCAACACATATATGAATAATTGAAAACAATCAAACAATAATTCAATAATTACAAATGCCATAAATATTGATCTTATTAATAATACAAATGTGTTTAAGTACATTATGTCCCTAATATAGATTCTCTCTAGAAAATGTATACTTTCAAAGGTTACTTCTTAACAACTCAATTCTTTGTTTGTTTGTTTTATTAAACCTTTGTGATGTTCTCTGTGTTCAGATACAATATTCTATTTGACTCCCTTTATACCAAATTATATATTACTCTTTCTATTTGGGTGTTTGATGTAGTTTCATTTGTATCTACAATTTTACAAGTTTCAAAGATTCAAATCCATCAAACTAACTCTAATATTTTAATAGGAAGAATTCTACAGTAATTTGAGCTTAACAGATTCTGAACTCTTAAATTTGAAGGACCTTTTGGACAATTATAGTTGTTTTAAGTAACCAGTTTGCCTTCTCCGTTAAAGCACTTTGCATTCTTGTGGATGATAATGGTCTTCTGAAAAAAGGTTAGAGGATGCTGGTTAAGGATGTTGGAACACGGATTTTGGAACTCCTCTGTCACAGGGAAAAGGTATGGAATTTCTGGTGCAATTTCCAACCATGTTGTTCTTTTTTTTAACAAATAACCGTGGGCGCAGCTTGCGCGCATCTTGACTAGTTCCACGAGATACATGTCACCTTCCAACCAGCAACAGGTACAAGTTAACTCTGTCCACCATGCTAGTAACTACTTACATAAAATTCACCAAGAATGGAAGCAATTAAAGTATCACAATTCATGCAAGAAAATGAGAAAGATATTAGCATGAAATTTCTACTAGAGGTTTGAATTCATTCTGATATGGTTTTCTCTTGAAAAGGACTCATGATTCAATTACTCTGTAGACATTTTTCTTTTAAAAACAGATTACATATATTGTATAAGAATTGCCTAACCTTTTCTGCAATTCTCTTATTATTTTAGAAAGAAAAGGAAAACAGAGATTACAGTTGGTCACTTTCCTAGCATATCTGCTGCTCAAATATTCTTCATATTCTTTTGCTGAAACCTTCTTACTGGTTCCTCTTAAAACGGCTTCTTCAGAATAATGCACTGAAAAGCAGCTAGCTCTGGAAAATTGATCTTTCACTAGAGACTGAATAAAAAATAAAAAAAAAATCTTCTGTTAAGCACAACATTTATTCTAACCCATTTCCAATGGAAAAGTTTAATATAACTTTTGGTGCACCCATGAGGTTCCATGTAGAGAAGATTGGGTGTGTTCATAGAAAATCATATCCCATTGTGCCCAAACATTTAATCAAATTATTACTCTATCAAGGAAAAAAAGAAAATGGAAAAGTTTAGAATAAAAAGTGTTGCTTTGTTATTGTAGTAAAGCAGTACGGGACGTAAATAAATATTACAAGTATTCGAAAGGATAAACAAATAGTCAATCTTCAAAACTGCCGCAAAGTTGTTGAATCTTGAATCGTATGACCTGAAATCAAGAAACACTAAATTTGGATGGTTACAACTGTGTGCTGAGTCGAGTGATTGCACTCTGTCCTTAAGACAAGATTGCCCCGTATATATGCTTTTACGTTAGTGGGCAATAGTCTCCTAAGATAAAACAACACTTTAATCTCAACACTACAAAGCAAATAGGTTGAGTCTGACGAAAAAAACAAATACGAATCGACTTGCTGAAGAAATGAAAAAGGAAGGAAGAGTTTCTATTTTAGTCCCAACGTTTTGGACTGAATTTCAGTGTCTCTTCTGTCTGTCTCTGTGTATATAAATGTTGTCTCGTTTTTGCTGGCTGTTTGGATGTTTATTTCTATTTTGTGTATTTTTCGTGTGTTGCACAATTGAGCCAAACAACTCAATATATAGCACAAGGGAGGGGCTGCTCAACTTCCCAAGACATGGATGTTTAAGAGCCATTAGTGAGGGCTGTTAATGGTCATTAGGGAGGCTGTTAATGGCAGGTAAATGGCCAATAAAAGAGGGCTGAGGAGTTAACAGCCAAGTAATGGCTGGTTAATGCTTCAAAAATCAGTCCAAACGGTAGGCAAAAATTTTCTGCCTTCCGTTGTTGCCAAATTCACCTTTCCAGAAACTCCAGGGACCAAACTGTAAATATTAAGCAATTTAGGGGTCCAAATAGATAATATCAGAAAGTCCCGTGACCTGAGCCTAAGACCGGACGGGACGGGACGGGCGGGCGGCGCGCATGTGGGCTTAGCCTTGAACCCAAGCACATCTAGGTCCTCCCTCCTTTAAACACATGGGATACCCCTTGGGGTCTCAAACCCTTAACCAATTTAGAGACTTATAAAGAGAGCGATTTTTCCTTTTCCCACCGATGTGGTAGATTTGTCACACACCATATTTTCATACCTCAGACACCTTACTTCGTGGACCAATATCTCTTTCATTTCTCAACGAAATTTGACGATTCTTGGCCCTACGGTCATCTACTCACTTAGTAGATTATGCATGTGAGAAGAGACAAAGCCTCCAACATGCGGAATACTAGTGTTTAATTCATTAAACATGGGTGGACACACCTCCCCGCCAAAGGCAAATTTCCAACAAAAAGTAAATGAAATGGCAGAGTTGCTCAACTTTAAGCAAGCAATTGTGATGGTTATTTTAGTAATATTTGCAAGCTTTATTTTCTTATTGATGTAGTAATTGTTCTAAATTCTTCATACTGCTGTACGGAAACAGAAGAGAGACACGACTTCTTGGCATTTTGTCATTTGTGCATAGCACAGTATGGAAGGTTTTGTTCAGGAAGGTCAGAATTTGCCTCCTCCTTCTCCTCCTCCCGTTGTTAGACAAGTTAAATTTGTTTACTTCTAAGGTAGTGGCTATATGATATAGTTTTGCAGTAAACCATTTTAGATAGAGGCTATATGATATAGTTTTGCAGGGTAGTGGGTAGTGATTGAGGTATTTTTCAGGTCAGTTTGAGTGTTTTTGCATTATTGTTCAGTACAATCAGACCCAAGTCGATAATATTACTGAATTGGAGAGAAGGTTGTAGGGATTTGTTTTTAACACTTTAATATGATTATCGTATAAGCAATGTCAGGATCATTGTTGGGTAGAAACAAATGAAAAATGAAGCGAATGTGGTCGATGACAAAAGCAAGCTTATCGATGTAGTGCAAGTGGCCAACATTGTTGCAGATTATGGTAGTGGATGGTGGTACGATACTGGTGCAACCATTTATATCTGTAAAGATAGAAATCTCTACAAAACATACGAACTGGTTAGTGGAGAAGGAAACGAAGTTACTTCATCGAACAACCAAAGAAGCAAAATGGTTGACAAAGGCATTGTTGATCTCCCATTTAGTTCAGGAAAGATTGTTACTCTTATTAATGTTTTACATGTCCCTGGCATTTGTAAAAACCTTGTTTCTGGAGTTCTTGTTAACAAAGCTGGATTCAAGGTTACATATGAGTATGATACGTTTGTATTGTCCAAGAACGGAATATTTGTTGGACAAGGATACTCTTGTAATGGGATGGTTAAGCTTAATTTAATAAATAATAGTTCTACTTATATTGTTGAGTCTGTTGATTTATGGAATGCTAAATTAGGACATGTGAATTATGGTTCTCGTAGAAATATTAAAATATTAGGAGTGATTTCTGATTACAATTTTGATAATGTTTCTAAATGTGAAATATGTGTGCAAGCAAAGATAACTAGAACATCTTTTAAATATGTAATAAGAAATTATGTCTTGCTTGAATTAGTACATAGTGATGTTGGTAATATGAAAAGTTATATGACTCGTGGTGGAAATAAATATTATGTCACTTTTATTGAAGATAGTACTAATATGCCTATATTTACTTGATGAAATCTAAAGATGAAGTCTTTGATAAATTTAGAATTTACAAAGTAGAAGTAGAGACACAATTAGGACAAAAATTTAAGGTTTTACGTTCTGATCGTGGTGGTGAATACTATCCTTCTGAATTTACTTTATTTTGTCAAGAACATGGTTTAGTACATCAATTCATTGCTCCATATACACCCCCAATAAAATGGTGTTGCTGAAAGAAAAATAGAATTTTGATAGATATGGTTAATGATGTTCTCATTAGCTCTGGTTTGCCTTTGCCAATTTTTTTATGGGGTGAAGCTATTTTGTCTGCATGTTATATTTTGAATAGAGTTCCTTTGAAAAAGAAGAATATCTCTCCTTATGAATTGTGGTTTAAGAGAAAGCCTAACTTGAAAATACTCAAAGCATGGGGTTGTTTGGCATATGTCAGAAAGCCTGACCCTAAGAGACCAAAGTTAGGAAACAAGGCTTATAAATGTGTTTTTGTAGGTTATTCACTTAACAATATTACTTACAGATTCTTAATCCTTGACACATTTGAGATTATAGAATCTATAGATGTAGAATTTTTTGAAAACTTGACAAAGTCTAGTTTTCAACCACAACCTACTAAAACCTCATTGTTACCTAGTCTAGAACCTGTAGAGACTAATGACAATGTTGAACTCTCTGCTCCTACTCACAATAATGATATTTTAGTTCCTACTAAAGATATCGAACCTAGAAGAAGTAAGAGAGCAAGAATAGAGAAAAATGTGTCCAGATTTTATACAATATCTTGTAGAGGGTAATAATAATGAAGTTCTTAACATTACCAAGTATAATATGCATGTTGATGATGATCCTAAAACTTATTCTGAATCTATGAGTTCCAGAGATGCTAATTTATGGGAAAACGCTATCAATGATGAAATGCATTCACTTTTGTCTAACGAAACTTAGGTGCTATCTGATTTACCTCATGGTGTTAAACCTATAGGATGCAAATGGATATTCAAGAGAAAATTGAATGTTGATGGTACAATTGATAAGTTTAAAGCCAGGCTGGTTGTTAAAGGTTATAAATAAAGACATGGAATTGATTACTTTGATACATATGCTCATGTTGCTCGCATCACATCTATTCGTTGTTTGATAGCACTTGCTTCTATTCACAAGCTAGTTATACATCAAATGGATGTCAAAACAACTTTATGGTGATTTAGAAGAAGAAATATATATGGAACAACCTAAAGGTTTCATAGTACCAGGCCAAAGGAAGAAAGTTTGCAAGTTAGTGAAATCCCTCTATGGTTTGAAGCAAGCTCCCATGCAATGGCATGAGAAGTTTGACAAAGTAGCTTTGGCATATGGTTTTGTTGTTAATGGTGCTGATAAATGTATCTATAGTAAGCATGATAAATCTGGATGTGTAATTCTCTATTTATATGTTGATGATATGCTTATTTTTGGGTCTGACATATATTGTGTGGAAGAAACTAAGAATTTTCTCAGTTTTAACTTTAATATGAAAGATCTAAGAAAAACTGATGTGATCTTAGGAATTAAAATCATAAGAAAGGGAGATGAGTTGGCTTTAACCCAATCTCATTATATTGGGAAATTTCTCAAGAAGTATAGTCATTTCAATGACAAACCAGCTCTCACTCCTTTAGATCCTAGTATTAAATTAATGAAGAATACTAGAAGGTCTCATGGACAATTTGTGTATTCTAGTATTATTGAAAGTTTTATGTATGCTATGCATTGCACGAGACCAGATATAGCCCAAGCGGTGTGAGTACTATGTCGTTTCTCAAGTAACCCAGGAGTTGAACATTGGAAAGCAATTTCAAGAGTGTTGACTTACTTGAAAGGAACCATAGATTATGGGTTACATTTCTAGGGTTATCCTGCTGTATTGGAAGAATACAACGATGCAAACTGGAACAATGTAGAATCCAAGTCCAAGTCTACTACTGGATGGATATTTACATTAGGTGGTGTTGATGTGTCTTGGGGTTCCAAGAAGCAGACTGGTATATATGATTCAATAATGTTGTCAGAATTAATTGCACTGGCAGATGCATGTAAGGAGGCAGAATGGCTTAGAAACTTACTTATAGAGATCCCATTATGGAAGAAGCCAACTCCAACAGTCTTGATTAACTGTGATAATCAGGCTACGATCTATAATGTCTCAAACAAGACTTATGATGGAAAGTCAAGACATGAAAGTCTTAGACATCAAATAATAAGACAATTACTCGATAAAGGAGTAGTTGAAGTTAACTATATTGAAACAAAGAAGAACTTGACAGACCCAATTACTAAGAGTCTACCAAAGGCAGTGGTTTCAATAAAGTGTAAGAAAATGGGACTAAGGTCTGTGAAAGAAGGTTGATCACCGGTTAACAGAAACCCAACCTATGTTTTGAAAAAGATAAACAAGGTTCAATGGGTACTAACAAGTTACGAGAGTGATTATGGTATACTAAGTCAAAACTTCCCACTCGGATATGTAGGCAGTCACATGAGTGATGCAGACATTCCTATTCTGAATGATTTTACTTTATTTAATGTTTTTTTATTTTAAAAAAATAGGGGGAGAATGTTGGATATTTCAGCAAAATCAAAAGCCATCATTGATGTGATGCCCCATCAAATTTAGGGGGAGTCTGTTAACGTAATTCATATCTATTTTGAATTTGAACAGACGCAACATTTACCAATAGCCACCGTTGATACCTCTTGGAGGTGTCTGTTGGTGATGAAAAGGCATCACCAATGGATGCGAAATATCTATAAGTAGTAAAAATATTTTCTCATTCAAATAATAGATATGAAAAAGAATCAAAACTTCTGTTGAAAAGAATCAAAACTTCTGTTTTCTTTTCTTCCCTAAGCATCATCAGAAACTTCATACCGTGTGTTCTTGGTTGGATCAAGGGAGTACAAACTTTGAATTCAACATCGTTGTTAGGGCTCATTATATCCTGAATGCAATATTTTTGTGACCTATTGTACTCGCCAATTTATTGGGAATGGTCGAAATAATTGTCTAAAAGAATCTGCATAATAGCCTTGAAGTCAGAGAATAACAATTCGGTGTCTGTGTTTCATCCTGTTAGTACCATATTTTACAACAGTGACTAAAAGCAATTATTCAATTAATCTCTTTTGTTATACAATCAATCAGTAGGTAAAGTAGATGCTTGAAACTCTCTAATCAGATTATACCATGTTTAATGGTTGATGTACTAATTATGAATAATAACATATTATTATGATGGTAACAAATATACATATGTATTTATAATTCTATACCATCAAAAAGTGACAATCAAGTTGTGTCTCACCTGTTTCAGCGAGAAGCAATACGATGCTTATATACCAAGAGAACTCTGCTTAGTAGAGACACTGATGGTCTGAAAGGAGCATGCATTAGTTGTTTGGACGATAACTGAATTGTCAAAATTTAGCATTGTTTGCTCGTTCTAGCTCTAAAAATGCCTCATTTTGTCAGGTGGCATCAGTTTATATAATTAGCATCATGTCATCCTTTCGTCTGAGCAGAAGAAATCCAGTTGTAAACTGATGAATTCTACTAATCAATTGACAAAGAACATTACATGCATATACAATATGCAAGTAGAATTTTATTACCAAATACCGTAAACAAAAACAACTCAACAACAATAACATACCCAGTGAAGTCCCACAACGTGGGGTCTAAGGAGGGTAGAGTGTACACACACCTTACCTCTACCTTGGTAAGTAGAGAGACTGTTTCCGAAAGACCCTCGGCTTAAGAAAAAACCTAAGTACAAGCAAAGAAAGAGAACGGCCAGACCCGGACAAGAAATTTAAAGCAGTATGAAAATGAGAGTAACAAAAGCGAATAAGTCATGATAAAATATTCTGAAAAAAGAAGCAGTAACTAACGCAGGTAAATAAGATAAACAGAATACACGAAAGAACATACAACAGCAGAAATCAAAGGATATGAGACTATAAAATAATACTACGCCTACTAGTATGATAGGCTAAGCAGAGCTACAATAATAACACTACAACTACTAGTATGTAAGCGTAAGTAGGACTATGCTCAACTACCTACTACCCTTCTACCGTAATCTGTGTCCTCCAAAACCCCATATCTAAGGTCATGTCCTCAGTAAGTTGCACCTGCGCCATATCCCGTATAATCATCTCTCTCCAATACTTTTTCGGCCTACCTCTACCCCTCTTGAACCCGTCCATAACTAATCTCTCACACCTCCGCACTGAGGCATTTGTACCTCTCCTCTGCACATGCCTGAACTATCTCAACCTCACTTCCCGCATATTATCCTCCACCGATGCCACTCCCACTCCGTCCCGGATATCGTCATTTCTAATCTTATCCCTCCTTGTATGCCCACACATCCATCTCAGCATCTTCATCTCCGCAACTTTCATCTTTTAGATGTGCGGAGTCTTGACTGACCAACACTTCTCCCCATACAATATAGTCGGTCTAACCACCACACTATAGAACTTGCTTTTAAGTTTTGGTGGCACATTTTTATCGCACAAGACTCCATATGTGAGCCTCTATTTCATCCACCATGCACCAATACGATATGTGACATCGTTATCAATCTCTACATTCCCTTAGATAATAGACCCGAGATGCTTGAAGCTTTCTTTATTTGAAATGACCTGAGTACCAAGCCTCACTCCACGCCTGTCTCATGGTCGCTCTCATTACTGAACTTGCACTCTAAGTATTATGTCTTGTACCTACTCAACGTGAACCCTTTAGACTCTAGAATCTATCTCCAAACCTCCAGCTTAGAGTTCACTCCACTGCGAGTCTTATCAATCTGGATTATGTCATATGGGATTAACATACATCATGGCACCTCCCATTAAATTTGTCACTCCAGTCCATCCATCACCAAGGTAAATAAGAATGGACTAAGAGTTGATCCCTGGTGCAGGCCCATCATCACTGAAAAATGTTCCGAGTCTCATCATATTGTATGTACCCTGGTCTTGGCTCCATCGTACATATCCGTGATCGCCCTAGTGTACGCCACAAGTACACCTCTAACCTCTAAACATCTCCATAGAACCTCCTTAGGGACTTTGTCGTATGCCTTCTCGAGATCGATGAAAACCATATGTAAATCTCTCTTCCTCTCCCTATACTTTTCCACCAACCTCCTAATAAGATGAATGTCTTATGTAGTCAAATGCCTCGGCATGAATCCAAACAGGTTCTTGGAAATAGACATGCCTCTTCTCACCCCCATCTCTATGACATTTCCCAAACTTTCATAGTGTGGCTTAGTATCTTGATACCCCTGTAGTTGTTGCAACTCTAGATGTCATATTTGTTCTTGTACAAAGGAATGATTGTACTCCACCTCCATTATTTGAGCATTTTTCCATCTTAAAAATGACATTAAACAACTCAGTCAGTCACTCTAAACCTACCCTGCCTGCGCTCTTCAAAAATTCAACTAGGATCTCATCAGACCCGGTCGCTCGTCCCCTACGCATCCTGCGAATAACACTCATTAACCTTCACAACCTTAATACTTCTACAATATCCAAAATCCCGGTACCTTCCGAATTGCTCCAGATCTCCCAGCACAATGTCTTTATCTCTTTATTCGTTCAAGAGTTTATGGAAGTAAGACTGTCACCTCCGTCTAATACGCGCGTACTCCACCAATACTTTGTCATCCTCGTCCTTGATGCACCTCACGTGATCCAAGTCACGGGTCCTCCTCTCCCTCGCCTTGGCTAGTCTGTACAACTTCTTATCCCTGCCTTTTCCCTCTAATTCCACATACAGGCGTTCAAAAGCCACCGTTTTCGCCGTTGTAACCGCTAGCTTTTCCTCCTTCCTCGCAATCTTATATAATTCCTTATTCGTCAATTTCTCCACCTCATCATTGCTTTCTACCAATTTTGCATACGCCACTTTTTTTGCTTTCATCTTCTCTTGAACTTTACCATTCCACCACCAGTCCCCTCGATGTCCATCACGGCTACCCCGCGAGACCCCTAGCACTTCAAAATTTGGATTCGAAGTGCTAGGATTGACATAAAATATCTATACCCAGATATGCAAAATTAGGATTCTAAGGCAATCAATTAATAATTCGTCTAAGTTTCAGTTTTATGTGGTTCCCTATAGACAACAGTAAAAGTGCAACTTAGTTCAAATTGAAATCTCTACATATGAATATTTTGCACTCAACACCTAATTTGTCTCTCATTTTATTTGGTCGGAGGAGACAATTATCGTTGACTTTAATAGTGAGATTATCATTTCATTAGTTGTTCCTTTAAAAATTTCTCATTTAAGTAGTGGATCTGCAGGCTTTAGGACAGATCCATGATCAACGTAGGGAGCTGCAGTGATATCCTTTTATTTTGTTTTCTCTTATGGTAATCACTAGGTTTACTTTGAAATTCACAAGTTGGATTAACACTCATATCTCCAAGTGGACCTTTATTCTCCTGCTCTTCGCGCTCATGAAATTTGATCTGTTTAAGTAATTGAAATCTTGGTTTATAGTTATGACTTTGTATGACCGATGAGCTAGCAAAATTGTTATATTTTAGCTTCGCATTTACAACATACCCAGTGTAATTCCACAAGTGGGGTATGAGGAGGGTAAGTTGTATGCAGACCTTATCTCTACCTTGAGAGTCTCAAGGTAGATATATTGTTTTTGATAGATCCCCGGCTACAGAGAATAACTACAACAAAATAATATGATACGCATGAACGAGGTTGTTTCATGTACATTTTTTATGGCGCTTAGAATTACGCTTAGAACATTAAGTACAACAAATTAATATATATATATATATATATATATATATATATATATATATATATGTTAAATATTATTATGTGTAATTTATGGTAAACATTTAGTATCCTAGTTTAGGTAAGGTTGTAATATAATTAGTGTTGTATTACCATAATTAGTGTATTACTATAAATGTATAGAATAAGGTTTTAGGAATATGATTCTCCTATTATGTAACTTCTATATATAGCCTTTCAATTAATGAAAATAATGAAAGAATTATTTCTTTCATGGTATCAAGAGTATAGGTCTTAAAATCCTCTCTCTACTCTCCTAAATTTTCCGTCGACTTCCTTCCACTTCCGAGACGTTTTGCTCTCGGTTTGTGTGCCAACGGGACCTCTTTTCTTTCCAAAATTTTCTCCCTAATCCCTCAATCACATATTGTTCTATCAATATGTTTACATCCCGGAACATGTTTCATCCGACCCTTACAGTTTCTATAATCAAGAATAACACCCCTCTCGTTCTAGTAATAGAAAACGTCCAATATGCGACGTGGGCCGAACTGTTTAAAATTCACGCACGATCGCATCAAGTCATCCATCACATAATTCTCGCGGCTCCTGATGATACAGAGATGCCAAAACGCGATGATGATCCTAAGTTGTGGACGACTATTGATGCTACCGTCCTTCAGTGGATATATTCCACAATATCTACCGACCTTTTGCAAACAATTATTGAGTCTGACGCTACGGCACATGCGACTTGGGATAGACTGCGTGATATATTCCAAGATAATCAAAATTCTAGAGCCGTTACCCTGGAGCAGGATTTCTCCCACGTCAATATGGAAGATTTTTCTAATGTTTCGGCTTATTGCAAAAGATTAAAGAAATTGGCGGACCAATTTCGCAACGTTGGCACGCCAGTTTCGAGCGATTGTTTGGTCCTCCAAATAGTTTTCGGCCTCTCCGAGGCCTATAGTGGTGTGGGAACACTTCTTCGGCAAAGCCATCCGCTTCCGCAATTTTATCAGGCGCGTTCTATGCTTACACTAGAAGAAGCAGACATAGCGAAATGAGCGGCTACCGGTACTAGTCCCGTAGTCATGATGACCGAGTCCACGATATATTCTACCGATTCCAACAAGTGATGCCAAAACCGCAACACCGGTGGCGGCAAAAAGGATGGAAATAAGAAAAATGGCAAAAACCGCGGTGGTCGGCCGGCATCAACGATTACGGGGCCGCGGTGGGCTATCTGCACGATGGCGATGGGCCACACAACAACAATTTGGGCTCGGCCGGTTACCTTCCGGTAGCGATGCTTGACCAGCCAGCGATCCAAGCCCGGTCGGCCTGGTCGATTCTGACGACAACGATAGCCTGGTGAGACCGCAGCGAGGTGCTTGGGCCTCGGCCCCCGCAAGACCATCATGCAGCAGGCCCCATTCAGACCAATATCGAGGCCACGATGCACACACTGAGTTTGACTCAACCGGACCCGAATTGGTATATGGACACCGGTGTCACTACCCACATGACATCCGATTCAGGTACTCTCTCATCTTATTCCAATTTGAGCAACCCTCGCGGTATAATTATTGGTAATGGAAATTATGTTCTAATTCGTGGTTATGGTCATAAAACATTGTCTCCCCCTCATCCCCTTCTTATCTTGAAAAATACCATACACGCCCCCAAATTGATTAAAAACTTTGTCTCTGTCCGTAAATTCACTACTGACAATTTCATTTCTATTGAATTTGATCAATTTGGTTTCTCTGTAAAGGATTTCAAGATGGGGAGTCCTCTCATGAGGTGTCATAGTAGGGGAGATCTTTATCCTATCACACCCAGACCCGATCCATCGAGTCAAGCCCTGCCATCAGTTTTTGCAACCATCTCTCCTTTCTTGTGGCATGCTCGTCTTGGTCATCCGGGGTCCTCTATTTTGTCAGTTTTAGATAAAAATAGCTTTATTTCATGTAAGGGTACGAGTCGTACTCCAATTTGTCAATCTTGTTCTTTAGGAAAAATTGTTAAGTTGTCATTTGTAGACTCAAAATCTCATACTTTAATGCCATTTGATATTATTCATAGCGACTTATGGACGTCTCATGTTCCTAGTTCTATAGGTCATCGTTATTATGTTCCTTTTTTGGATAATTATTCTAAATTTTTATGGACGTTTCCAATAGCGAAGAAATCTCAAGTTTTTTCCATCTTCCTAAAATTTAGAGCATTCATCAGAACCCAATTCGACCGTGAAATCAAAAATATTCAGTGTGATAATGGAAAAGAGTATGACAATGAGGTATTTCGAAAACTCGGTGCTACTAATGGGATAAATTTTCATTTTTCTTGTCCCCATACATCTTCAAAAAATGGGAAAGCCAAACGTAAAATTCGTTCCATAAATAACATTATCCGTACTCTATTAATTCATGCTTCCGTACCCCAATATTTTTGGCATCACGCTATTCAAATGTCTACATATCTACTTAACATAACTCCTTCCAAAGGTTTGACTTATTCTTCCCCTCTTCAGATTTTATATAATAAATCTCCTTATTCTCATCTTCGAGTTTTTGGGTGTTTATGTTATCCGTTATTATCATCCACCACAATTAACAAACTTTAGACCCGGTCTACTCCATGTGTATTTTTGGGTTTTCCTTCTAATCATCGTGGCTACAAATGCTTTGATTTATCCTCCAATAAAATCATCATTATCGCCATGTAATTTTTGATGAATCCCAATTTCCATTTGCTAAAAGTCATTCTCCCGTGCCTAGTTCGTATAATTTTTTGGATGAACAAATATCCCCGTATATTATTCAGCATTTTTCTGACATCTCCTGCACCCAAAATTCTCCAGCAGGCCCATCGCCCGTGGTCCCGCCCGCGTCAGTCCTCTGCGCCGCTTTTGTCACTGGGCCAATTTAAGCAATTGGGCATGTCGGCCCAATACCGAACTAGTCGGTTTGTTTCCGCCACCGGTATTGCTTCGAGGTTGGGCGAGCCCAGCTGCTGGCCAGTCTATCCCGAGCCCAGAAAATTCCTAACATCCACTCAATTCTTCCTCGAGTCATAGACCGGTCACTCGTAGTCAGCGGGGTATTGTTACACCTAAAAGACATTTTAATTTATATTCTAATGTCTCTAAATTCCCCCTGTCCCGTAATATTGTGTCTGTCTTAAACGATCTGAATTGAAAAATTGCTATGACTGATGAATATAATGCTTGTATTGATAATGAATATAATGCTCGTATTGATAATAAGACGTGGGAGTTGGTGCCCCGTCCATATGGTATTAATGTTATCAGGTCTATGTGGATCATTGCTCATAAGGAGAATTCAGATGGTTTATTTGCTCGACATAAGGCGCAGCTTGTGAGTGATGGTAAGACTCAGCAGATTGGTATAGATTGTGGGGAGACGTTTAGTCTGGTGGTCAAGTCGGCTACCATTCGCATTGTGCTTAGCTTGGCTCTTTCGAAGACATAGCCTATTCATCAGTTGGATGTCAAAAATGCTTTCCTACATGGTGATCTCAAGGAAACTGTCTATATGCATCAGCCGATGGGATTCAGGAATCCCAACCATCCTCATCATGTCTGTTTTTTTAAGAAGTCCTTATATGAGCTTAAGCAGTCTCCACGGGCCTGGTATACAAGGTTTGCTGACTATGTTTCAACTATTGGGTTCACTCACAGCATGTCGGATAATTTCTTGTTCATCTACCGTCGTGGTTCATCCATAGCCTACATTCTATTATATGTGGACGATATTATCTTGATTGCCTCTTTCGATGCCTTGCGTCAGTCCATCATGACCATGCTCAGCTCCGAGTTTGCTATGAAAGACTTGGGGCCCTTGAGTTATTTTTTGGGGATTGCTGTCACTCGTCATTTCGATGGGTTGTTCTTGTCACAACTGAAGTATGCAGCCGAGATCATCGGGAGGGCTGGGATGTCATCCTGTAAGTCCATTTCCACTCCAGTTGATACCAAGCCCAAGCTTGGTGCCGCGACCGGAGTCCCTTACGAGGATCCGACCCGCTATCGCAGTCTTGCAGGGGCCCTTCAGTATCTTACCTTTACCAGCCCGGATATTACGTATGTTGTCCAGCAGGTGTGTTTATTCATACATGATCCCCGAATTGAGCACATGAATGCACTCAAACGCATCATCTGGTATATTCAGGGTACACTAGACTATGGGTTGCATTTGTATCCTTCATCGACATCCACACTTGTTTCATACACAGATGCTGATTGGGGTGGGTGTCCAGACACCAGACGGTCTACGTCTGGCTACTGTATGTTCCTTGGCAACAACTTGGTCTCCTGGTTCCGCTTGGCCAAAGGCGACTCTATCCCGCTCAAGTGCCGAGGCTGAATATAGAGGGGTAGCCAATGTGGTCTCAGAATCATGTTGGGTATGTAATTTGCTTTTGGAGCTTCATTGTTCTAACGCACTAAATATATCGAGATAGATATTCATTTTGTCCGTGAAAAGGTTGCCTGTGGTCAAGTTTGCGTATGCCATGTCCCGTCGAGATATCAAATTGCCGACGTCTTTACAAAGGGTCTTCCCTCGGTCCTTTTGAAGATTATAGGGACAGTCTCAGCATTCGAAGATCGCCCGCTATGACTGCGTGTGTGTGTTAAATATTATTATGTGTAATTTATGATAAATATTTTGTACCCTAGTTTAGGTAAGGTTGTAATATAATTAGTATTGTATTACCATAATTAGTGTATTACCATAAATATATAGAATAAGGTTTTAGGAATAGGATTCTCCTATTATGTAACTTGTATATATAACCTTTCAATTAATAAAAATAATGAAGGGATTATTTCTTTCAATATATATATTCAGTTAAATATGAATATGTTTACTTGGAAAGAAGTTGATGGCTATGTACTGGTTTCACGGGCACATGAAGAAAAGACTGCACCACTATGGGAAGGTAGTATCATAACATGAGGAGAGAACTTTATTAGACAAATGAATTTAGTTGATGCCTAGGTATTATGTCATCCTATTTTTGAGCTCGCAATTTAGTGATTTCTACCGTGGAAGTGTTGTGTTACCGCTGAGGTCCTGTACATTTTATGTGTTGAATGTGTATTGTGTTATGTATACTTAAAATAGCAAATATAAGTCTTTACGAGTAAGTAATTTGAAGTTGTGAATTTGCAAAACTTTTAGTAAAATTTTTGCATGACCTTCTATTCTTGGATGATATCATTGAAATGATGTGACACTTATTCTTGGGTGATACTGGTTGAAGTGGACCTGTAGTGTCGATAGAAATAAAATTCAAATTTGCTATTTTTAGCACTATTTTAAGCTTCCACTTTTGAGCATCCTAAAAGAGAAATTAAAGCTAAATAAAATGTAGCTTCTCATTAACAGCATCAGAAACGAAATCCTCAATTTCGAATACAATGCAAGTAGAATAGAGGTTTCTTATCTACTGTGGGGATACACGTATAAGTGTAATCGAATGTGTAGTATATTTCAGAATGCATAAGGGTGAGCTCTCATCTTCTCTTCTAATTATCCTACATCCCGAAGAGTAGTTCGTATAGAGGTTATGGCCCGAGTAAGATAGACCATTTGCATTTTCTCTATATCGATATCAAATCATTTATTGTGTAGAGGATAGTCACTTAAAATTGTTAATCATATTAAATCATGTGTTGCAACACCACCACCAATTCTTCGGGTAGAGGAAGAAAGTCAGTTCTAAGTCATATAAGGTATGTGACACCAACTTGTAAGACAAGACTACTTGATAACATTATGCAGATAATGCTACATGTTTGCGACAGAAGCATGGTGAAAAAGATGAAATAACTGAGGCTCTAGATTGATTGTTAGAGAGTAATAGTCCATATGTAAAGGAAATGGCCAAATTCTGCACGTTGTATGGAAAAATCTCTTAATTATGATTTCGATAGGAAGCATTGTGTTTATTGTCATCACTGCAACTGACAATAGATAATTTAGGTAACTTATCGGCCTGTGCTATGAACGGGCATCAACCATCTAGTCTATCTTTAAATAATCCTAATAGTTAAATGTGTGTTGTTATTTGTCCTTTTACACAATTTAACACTTAAATAATACTTCTCGTAAAGATTAGGCAAATGGTCTACTTATTAAATATTGAAAAATACTTCTCAAATGTATTGCCAAGCACATTTATTTTTTAAAATTACATAGGGTATGAGAAGGGGAAATAGGGGAGGGGTAATAAGGCGGGAAATAATAAGGCGGGGAATCAAACTCTTACCAACAAAATAAAATTTCAGGTAGCCAATACATTGCTTTACTCTAAGAATGATATCTGAAAAAAGTTATTATGATAAAAGTACATGACTAAAATTTCAAGTCTTATTTGGAATATGATTGGTCAATAAAAAGAGATGAAACAAGATTACTTTCCACCTTTCAATAGCAAAATGAGATTACTTTTTTTTTTGGGTAGAGTACTTGGATTAAGAAGCTAAGATTAAATTGCTACTCAAAAATTGCTACTCAATTAACTATCTTAGATGGGAAAGAAAAACTCACTCCTCACCCTCTTATTCAAGAGACTCAATGTGTTAGTTGTGAAAGCAACATATAATTTATTACAACCCAATTAAAATTATACTTTAAGCCATTATTGTTATTAGTAATTGTCGTTACAAGTTGTAGGTTTATCGTAAGTGATTTCAATCATATTATGTAGGATTATTTTAGCCAATTTCACAATTTTCAATAATCAATTCACTGGTCAATTGTTAATCAAATGATTTACTATAATAATTTAGATAAAGTTACATACACCAATTCCTATTCAATTTTATAGGGGTGTGCAAAAATCCGTTTAACCAATAAAACGAATTGAAAATATGTTATTGATTTATCGGTATAGGATCATTGGGTTAACGGTTTTGCAATTTTTTTTATTGGACTATCGATTTGGTTTTAGTTAATGGTCAAACCGACAACCCAATAAAATTATATTAAAATTACATTTTTATCCCTATTATATTAGTGACTTTTGATTTTAAATACATACATTTCTTAAATTCTTACTTTCATTCCATGATCCTATTTCCGCATGCAGACATTTTAGTTCTCTCAAACTAGTGCTCTCGCCTTTTTGCCTCTCTCGACCAGAATGAAAACAAGTTTGTTTAGCAATATCGTCTTTTAATTTACTTCTGTTGGTAATTTGTGTGCAGTTTTATGCATGAACAAATTGTATATATGAACAAATGAAAATAAGAGAAAGTAAAAAAAAAACTAGAGCATTTTCGATCAGTTAAATCGAAAATTGAATCGTTAAGGATCCTAAACCGATTAATCAAAAACCAATAACAAATATCTTATTGGTTTAATATCGATTTAGCGTGTTTACGAACTAAAAATCGATAAATCAAATCGTTAATACACAATCAAACCGAACCGACCGTTAAACACCTCTACAGTTTTCCCTATAATTTTCAGTGTGTGATTTATGTTTCAAATTTAAAAGTCGTCAGCTTTGTACTTATCTTATTTTTATTATATAAAAATCAATAACTAAACTATGCTCCAAGATTGCATTAATAATAACCCGACAAAATAATAAAATTAAATGAAGTAGAAAAAAAAAAGAAAAAGATAGAAAATGCGAAGTTATCACTACCTAAAATTAGTTGTATTTTGTATTACTAGTACCAGTCCCTTTGTTTGTCCTAGATAGGAGAGTGTGCTTCCGCCCAGCGACTGGTTTCCACATCCGTCGTAATTGGGTTCCCTCCCTCTATTAGGGTTTTTCCCTCAAACGGTACCACAACTTTTCCTCTAATCCTTTTCCTACACCTATTTATTTTCTAATTTATGATTAATGTTCAATTGTTGTTGTATAGATTATAATTGGGAATTTCAGTAGCACCTGGAAATGGTCTCATCCTAATTTGAGGTATCGCTTACATTCTCCTTTTTTTTTCCCGATGGCTAATGTCCATAAATATAGTTGCCGTTGATTAATTTCTTGTACTTCCTTATTTTATATGTGTCAGCTACTACTTCTTTTTCACACTGCATTATTATTGCTTAGTGTTATTTTCATAATGCTTTAAATTTCTTTCTTGTCCTTATCCGACCTTTCTTTTATTTGTTTTCTCTTGAACCGGGTCTTTTGAAAACAGTCTCTCTGCCCCAAAAGTAGAGTTAAGGTCTGCGTGCACTCTACCACCCCACCGTGTGGGATTACACTGGGTATGTTGATTAATTTCTACCTTTTTTTAGGTTTTCCTTGAGTTGGTGCAGAAACAGCAAACCTGAGGTGGATACACTTTCTTTTTGATTTGACTGGTCTTTTTTTAGTTCCTTTTAGTAATTAGTATATTTAAAAATACTTTATCTGAGGTGTCCTTATGCCGAGGGTCTATCAGAAACAACCTCCCTACCTTCAAGGTCTGCGTACACTCTACCCTCCCAAGACCCCACTTTGTGGGATTTCACTGGGTTGTTGTTTATCTGAGGTGATTTTAATGGATTGACATGGTAGGATTCCTATAACCCTTGTTCGACATTGGGGTGTAGTTGTTGTTCACTTGTTTGTTGCATTTTGCTTTTACAGTATATGACGACACTCCTTGTTTAAGGAGGAGAATGAGTATTGCTTGAGAAAAATGATGATTTGACTCATCTTTTTAGTATATTTAAAATACTTTATCTAAATGGAGTGACATGGTAGGATTCATATAGTTCGTCTTTGGGATTGAGGTGTAGTTGTTGTTCATTTGTTTGTGGGCAGAGTTACCCGGTCCATGTGCTTGTGGGTGGTAGCTGGGACCCAATGGAGTAATTGAGGTGCACGCAAGATGACCCTGACGCCACCATCATCAAAAAAGGAAAAAAGAGGAAAAACTAAAGAAAGCAACAAAAACTTGAGTATGCGAACAAGTTGGAAATCAGAAAAATAGAGTTCAAAAACACTTAAGAGAAGTCTAGTTAAGCATGTAGGATAAACATTCTTCATTCTTCAGTCCTCCACTGCTTCTGGGTTTTTACCTTTCCTTGTGTTTGGAGCTGCATTTAAGCCTCTTTGTTTGGCAACGTTGGTGGTTTGCCATAGTAATGAATCATGTACTCCTGTAAGGCATTTAGTCATGGAAAATAGTTGCACAGAATTACTGAGTGATTGACAGGCCCTGGGCTGACAATCACTTATCAGCACGATTGTTTAATCAAGTTCAAGTATAGGTTTTCTCCCTATTCACCAGTAAGTAATACTAAAGAAGATGATCCCTTATACAATGGGTATACAAGTTAAAAAATGGACCCATTAACTAGGTTTTCATGTGAGCTGGAGATTTATGTTCATTATTGTATTCTATGCTGAACTAGATACCAGGGTCCAGGCTATCCCGGGATGTCTGAATGTTTAGCCAATACCCTCTAATCATGCTACTCCTGATGAACTTAACTATGTAGGTTGAATACTTTTGCTGATAGATGAATTTGTTGGGTTATTTGATTAAATATGCTGTATTACTCATACCTGATAAAACTCTTAAATATTTGGCCAGTCCCCATTGGCTCTTCTAAGTTGAGCAGTTAGGGATTAAATGAAAAATTATCTCTATGATTCAAAAGCGTGAAATTAAAATTACATAGAAAAGAAGTCATCACGTGCATGGTTTAGAAAATGAAAAGTAACATGATGGAGCTGTCCGTATTGTAGTCAACTTAAGTCTTTCTTACAAAGGAAGGGCTGACACTTGTCATGGGACCTCTTGTTTAATTTTATTAAATTGTTTCCATTCAATGTGATTGGCAAGGCAACACCTTCGTTGACAACAATTACGTCTCAATCCCAAGCAAGTTGGAGTGGTGTGTATATGAATTCTCACAGTTCATTTCACTCCAATTAAATCTCTGACAAGATTAAGACTGTTAGAAAACATTGGACCTAAAGTAAACATACTAACATGCCTATAACTTAATCCTTACTACTTGGTGTTGCTTATATAAATCTGATTTCTTCCGTTGTGCGCTATTTCTAGCTACGTTTGTATTGGATTTTAAGAGATTGCTTCCATCCATGTGATTTTAGCTTGTTCTCTTATTAACACCTTGACTAACCATTGGTTCACTTCACACCTATATATCGGTACATCAGGAGGTCGACATAGAACATGACTATATCATCTCAAGCAAATTTCTCTCATTTTACTTCTTTATGTGTGCTACTTGTACCTTATGCCAAGTATGACATTTTTAATCTTGTCTAATCTTGTATGACTGTACATTCATCTTAACACCCACATCTTTGTGTCACTCATTTCGTGGATATTTTTTTTTTGTTAAAGTAAAAGTATTTTCATTCATAAACATGGCCATAAAGTAGCCGTATACAAGGGGTATACCAAAAGGTAGAAAATCTACAAAACGATATGATTCTTTACAAACACCACCCAATCATCTATACAACAAGGAACTTTTTGTGTGCACCAAAAGAAAATAAGGGAACAGAGACTACTCCTCAACTGAGAAAAAATCGCCTCTACTCCATCGAAAGCTCTCTTATCTCTCTCTCTCTAGACAACTCACATTAACGCAAGTGGAACTAGGTTCCAAGCCTTACGTCTTCTCCTCCTCCTCCCGCTCTTCCAACTGAACAACAAATCTTTCACAGTATTTGGCATTACCCATGGAGTGCCAAACCACCTAAACATAAAAAAAGGGTAGCCCGGTGCACTAAGCTCCCGCTATGCGCGGGGTCCGGGGAAGGGCCGGACCACAAGGGTCTCCTTACACAGCATAATCTCATAGTCAAATCACAATGTAGAAGAAGGTGATTCACGTCCTCGCCTGTCTCCTTAAACATGTAACACCAACCGACACAAACCATCTTCCGCTTCCTGAGATTTTCCGCTGGATAAAATTATTTCGCGGATATGTTGGTCTTTAGATGCTCAATATACATTACCATATAACATCGAGTCTTATAAATGTTCTATGGGACTTGCCTTTAGGTATCCTTCTATTAGATAGCACTTTGATTGCTTTCCTTCAACTTCTTTGACAAATGATAAATTAAACCCATTTATAAGGCATATGTGTAGATTCTCTCCTTTTGGTATACGGCTTGTATACAGATATTCCCCCATTTGTTAATAAAATTATTTACGTTATCAAAAAATAATAAAAAATAAGGCATATGTACTAACTGATTTTCATCGACTGAACTTTTTGAACTTTTTAATTTTATGACAATTTCTGGTTAATGTCTTATAAACTTTTTTCTACATAACACTTTGATTGCATATAAAACTTTCTTCTTCAACAATAAAATATTTATACTTCGACTACTTAACTGTTGGGTGATGCAATGTAAATTGGAATAAATCTCATTAATTTCACTACATACCAACAACAATCAGAAGAGGGCTTGCCAGTCTCTGCATCTATAAATTAATAAAGTATTAAAATTTTCTCGTGTTGTAGACCATATTCTTACAGTTTTAAACAGAGGATCTTATCTTTCCAAAATAGAAGTTGCTATTAGGGGTTTTAGAATGTCTAGAAATCTTGGATATTCTAGTTCCAAACTTTTACATCCCAAGATGTTGAAATATAAATTACGGAAAGGAGTTTATGGAGATCTTAGAGTGTTGTTTGTGCCTTGTATTGATTATTTCTACAATTGTAGGCAAGTGCTGTGGATGGTATGGTTTTCTACTTCTTGCATTGTGTGTAACCGTAATCTTTCCATCTATCTTCTTTTTAAGTACTTCACTTTGTTAGTTGTCCTGCTCAAAAAAGTACTTCACTTTTTTAATTAATTGCGGTGTTTGGCCAAATATCGCGTACATCGGCAGTTCCACCGTGTACTTTTTTAATAGCATTGATTGAAGAGATGGCTGGCCCTTAAACGTGGGATATGATTATTACATGATTTGATCTTTAATTTGAAGGTTGGGTGCGACTTTTCTTTGGGTTTTATATTTAAAATTGACATGATTTCGTGGTTTCCTAATTGTAGGTTTTTTGAACCTGCTCTCTTTGATAATTTTCTTCATAAAATCAATTTCCTAGTTCATATTTTTCATGTTTATCTGGTATTAGCAGGGATTAAGAGCCCAAGGATTACTTTACCTGGAGGATGGGTGATGATGCTTTTGATGGCCAGCTATTGGCAGAAAAGCTGTCTAAGCTTAACAGTTCACAACAAAGCATAGAATGTATCCTTTTTGTTTGTGAAGATTTTACTTCATGCACATGTTGCTCTGTTATTTTCTAACAGAATTCATGGATGAGCATTTGGGATCTGACTTGGTAGCAGGGGATTGTCTTCCCATTTCCAATTTTAATCTATAACTGCCACTGTTGTTAGCTCTTAAATCCTAAAATCTATGTCCTCCTTGACTTAACTACTTGAGCTTTTTAGCTGCTATCCTGGTAACTAATTCTTTTTTCTTTTTTTTTAGTGGAAGTAATTAAATTTATATCCCGTCTCAAATGAGATAATTTTAGAGACATTCTCGTGGTTGAAAATTACGCGTAGCTCTTTAGTTTGTGACCCTATTGTACATATTTAAACTCCATCTTAGTGCTACTTCACAAAAATAAGATTTAGTACTGTGAAAAAGAGCTCTAATTTGCTTTCACCATATTGTATATAAAAAGGAGACAATTCATATATGCATACTTCTCTTGTAAATTCTATAACTTATATCTTATTTTTGAACATAATACTTACAAAAGCACGTCTTCTCACCTGATAAAAAAACAAAAGCATGTCTTCTTTTAAATGTAAATTATCAATAGTGCTTAATTTTCACAATTAATTATCTTTGGTAGTTTGGCAAATTCCTTATAAAAATTAATATTAGTTAAATTGTGTTTATAATAAAATTAAATATTAACACAATATTAAATATTAACGGTTGAAGACATAATCAAATAATAGAAGTGTGCTCTCTCTAACAGTTTAAGCTTTTGGATAAGATGGTCACACAACTTTAACATGGTATCAGAGCAGGTATAGGTCCTATATTCGAGTCTCATCACCATCCGTTTTAAAAAAAATTCCACATGCTTGATTCAATTAGGCCCACACGCGAGTGGGCGTGTTGAAGACATAATCAGCTAAATCAAATTCTGCTCTCTCATAACATAAGTTGTTAGATGAGATGATCATACTTTAATTAACAAAGGTCAACATGCCATTATTAGTTTTTTTTTCTCTTTTTCATTTCAAATATCCTTCCATACTAGTAGTCGTAGTATTACTCTTATAGTTTCTTGCCTTTCGATTTTCTTCTACTATTTGTTTGTTTCTTGTTCTTTGACTATCTTATTACTTTGTGGTTGTTACTGCTCCTTTTTGTGGTCGTTACTACTCTATCATGCTTTTATAGTATGTTGCCATGTTTTATTCGTTTCCATTATTTTTTTTCATACTGCTTTGAATTGCTTGTCTTATGCGTTGCATTGTATTCTGGGTTTGTCCAGTTGTCGAATTTGTCAACCAACCACATTGGAAGCTTAGTCTTGATGACATGGCCATAATGATCAAAACATTGAACAGTTTCACGGTGGTCGCCATCACACACCATGGAAGTATAGAAACTTACCGGGGGATATGATCCACGCTCTGTGACAAGTCATTACGATGTCAACCCCGTTGGACCTCCCAATCTAGTCAGTGCCACGTGTTCACACATATTAATGCTATGTTAGTATACACATCATTGTTCGTCAGTTATGTGTTGCTTCTTTGTAGGTATACCTTTCAACTTAGTTAGACTTGTTAGTCACGTTATCAGCTAGGTGCTTCCACCTAAGCACTCAGTTGGTTTGCCACGTCAGTACTGTCACGTGAGAGGTACAACTTTGTAGTAATAGATCGTTTTTGTAGTCAGTTAGGTTAGAGGAGGATTTGTTCTCTAGACAACAACATAAGTGCTTTTATTCAAATGGACGTGTCAGAGCAACATGCTAGGATCTTCACAAACATCCATCTTGCAATGATACTGTGACATAAGTACATAATCAAGGTGCACTTAAGGATGAGATCACAATGTGATTTTTGGTACTGATTTCAACAATGTATAGAAATTCAAGGTGGCTAAGAAGTCTTGAACCATCTATGTCTTACATACGGTAACTCCATTCTTTGCTTTACTCACTTCTCGTCTCGTCCTCTGGATCGTTAGTTCAAGTGCTTCAGATCATATGACTGGTATCATTTGTATTTCTATCTTTATGTCCCTTTATCACCACCTATTGTCACCCTCGTCAATGGTGTGAAAACCACACTAGGGGCATTGTTGGGTCTCCGTGAATGCCCTTTTAGTCTAATCTTTATTAGCAAAACTTACACATGCTTCGGGTTGTTGCACAACCTTTTGTAACATTTGTTTTGGTGTTGGACTGTGGTACCACACATACAATTGACAAGAGATGCGAGTCCCAAGTCTCTATTATCTCTCATGTGCTTCCTCTTCCACCGTGTGCACTGCCAATGAGCCTCTTTACCTTTCTAGGTTCCAGTAATTTTTCATGTTGTCACTTCCTTACCTGTCGTGTCATATGGAGATGGTGAGATGTAGTTATGCCTTAAAACAAGTAGAAGTCGTGACAAGTTCCCTTTTGAACTTGTTCATTTTTATGCTCGGGGGCCTAGTTCTATTAGTTGTTTAGTGGTTTGTAACTTTGTATTACTCTGTTTGATGACTATTCCAGTTATACTTAACTTTTTAATGAATGAGATTTTTGTGCCGAGATTAGGAATGCTTCGAGCCAATTTAAAGAATTCTGACCTCTTAAAGAATGCTTCATTAGTCCGCGTCTTCATACTTCTCAACAAAATGGAATAATTGATCATTTAATTGGTACGATATTGAATCGATTACTGAAGCTCTCTTTAGTTGGGAAGTAGCTGGAGCTGGAGCTGGAGCAGATGATAGAAATAGATGGAGGATGGTCCCTGCTTGCATTTGGTGGACAATTTGGAAAGAGAGGAACTCTAGATGCTTTGAAAACAACGGTAACACTTTGCAGATGATCAAACTTAATTGTATTAAGTTTTTCTGTTTTTGGTGCAACCAGATTTACCCAGAGGATACTATATCTATCTTAGACACATTAGGTTCCTGTTAGAAATGTAGACTGGTTTTGCTATCTTTTGCTCACTGTAAATATGGTTTCAGTACAACCTATGTACTGTTTTGTGTTTAATACATACAAATGTTACCTTCTCAAAAAATAAAAAAAGAGCAGTCACAACGATCATTGGGGGAAGAGGAGTGACTTGAGCCACCAGAGGCGAGAAGCTGTATATCAGGAAAAGGAGCAGCGTTGGCTATCTTTTTTGCGACGTTGGTTGTCAGAAAAAGGGAACATTGGTGATTGGCATGAGACGGAGAGAGAAATAGTAGCTTTGTGCCAAAGACACTGTTGAGAATATAACTAAATAATATAAGTGTGCTCTCTCTAACAACTTAGCTTTTAGATGATATGGTCTCACACTTCAACATGGTATTAGAGCAGGCAAAGGTCGTGGGATCGAATCTCACCGCCACTCATTATTATCAAAAAGAATTTACACGTATTTGGCCCATGATAAAGGAATCAGGCCCGCACGTGAAGGGGCGTGTTGAGAATATAACTAAATAAATAGAAGTGTGCTCTCTAACAAAAACTTTTAGATGAGATAGTCACATACTTCAACAGACACACAAAAAAAGTAAAATTAATAGGGCCGATGGCATTAGGCTTTCCATATGTAGCGGTTAAAAAGCTATTTGAGTTTCTATCAAGGTTAGAGAGGTAATGATACGATATTGAATTGATTGGCCATGTCATCTAAAGTGTTAAGTTATCGAACTGTGAGAAGAAAATTTCTATTTATTTAATTATTATTAAACACACCTCCTCATGTACGAACATGATTCTTTTTTCTTGGACCTGGCACATAGAAACACTTTGTTATTGAGTGGCTGCGAGACTTTAGTCGAGGATCTCTGTCTGCTCAGGTACTATCTAAAGGAAGAAAAAGAAGTAGGCATTTTCTTGAGGATTGTTTGTTGACAACTAATAATAGGGGCTCTTGTCTAATATGGCACAAGAAGGTAAGTGATTATTTTTCTACTTTTAAGTAGTAGAGAATGTTCTCGAATATCATACAATTTTATCGCAGTGTTTTGCTAATATAATACAATAAATCTGTTCATGTTGCGAATCGAGAAAACCATGTAGGTATATCTCTCCTGATAGAGATATAAACAATCATGGATAATTAAGTTATGAGATCCTACCAATATTTGATAAAAAGTTCTAATCGAATTTTTTTTTTCTCTTATCAAAATATTTTTAATTTACAGAGAGGCTAGTGTATTTTTTAAATCTAGAGGACATGTCTCTTTAGTTTTGTTAATTTATAGTAGATTTCAATGTACCTAATATTTTTATTTGTTAATGAATAAAAAGTTACAAGATCATTTGAGAAGTGTCAAGTGCTAATAATGATTGAGGGAATGAGCTGTTGTCTCCTTATGGTCTTAAGCAATATTCTCTCGTGAGCTAATTTAAAAACCATTTTTTAAACTTGGTAGAAGAGACAAACCGATTTCAATTCTTGGTTAGTCCAATATTGGGTCCCTGTGCTATATTCACGCTTTAGATGTATGGGAGTACGAGAAGTGTTAAGTGTCCCACGTTGGTCGAGTCGATCTCCTTAAATAGTTGCGCAATGCTCACCTCAACAAGCTTTGGTGGTTGAGTTAGACCCAATGTTCATTTTCTGAACAAGATGGGTACACTTTTTATTTTTAACTATATCCTATGTCGTAAAAATAGTGTAACTTCTATCTATTCGGGAAAGTATTATTCAATAACGATCATAATTGGAGGGAATATTTTTGTACTTGTAGCAGAAACACTGTTCTTGTTGTCTTTAGGAAACTTTTTGTATTATGAAGTGCTTTTTTTAGAGTGTTTGTTTCAGCTTTGGTACGATTTCCTTTAACACATTATCAGCTTTATCACGCTGGTGCATTTCACATCGTAAGAAAGCCAAGCAGATCGTTGAAACGTGGGATAAATCGTTCAGATCTGCACAGCGGGAGCAACGTGTTTCATTCCTGTACTTATCCAATGATATTCTGCAAAATAGTCGGCGCAAAGGCAGTGAGTTTGTTAATGAGTTCTGGAAGGTCCTTCCTGTGTCTCTGAAGCATGTTTTTGAAACTGGTGATGAAAATGGGAAGAAAGTGGCTTCTAGACTGGTAATCCCTTTTCTGCTTTTTGGTAGGTGTATTTATATGTTGTTAAGTTAGGATTTATTCGCAAATGAGAAATCAACTGTGCATCAGTAAGCCTGAAGCTAGGAAAATTGTGTGAAGATTCTTTTTCTTCATATATATTTGTGTTGTTAGAAGTTGGCTGATAATGCCTATAGCGGTTGTTTGCAAATATAGTACTCAACGGGAGTCGGGGTCGAATCCCACGGGGAACTATGTATAGGAATACTAAGAGAGCAAATAAAACCGATCAATGGCAGTCACAAGGGATTTGGAACCTAGGATCTCAAACTCAATTCAAGTCCACTAAATGCATTGCCTAAACTTCACTAATTATGCTTAAGTCAATGTTAATAGCTTTGAAATGCAGTTACCAATTAGTCTCTCAACAACAAATGAGATTCTTAGTACAACTAGTGAGTCTATCTTAGTTAATTCTCATGAATTCACTGTTACCTTTATAAAAAAAAATTCTAACGAATTCAACTAAGAACATTAAGTATATCCAATTATGGCTACAAGAATGAATTGGTCCATCACTAGCCTCGATCAAATGTAGTCTAGATTAAATTACTCTATTAATTAATTCAAAACCCTTGTTGGTTAATCTAAACCCGACCTCAGTTCCCCTTTCTTAAGTTTAAACTGAGGTAAATGGAAGTATCTTCGGCTTGGCCAAACCTTTGGAAAACAAACAAATCAAATAACAATTAACCAATTCCTTAATACGCAAGAAATTCGTCACTACATTCAATGAACATGTGAGTAATTCAAAACCCTGGTCATGAAGTCTCCCAACTACTATGTCCATCTCGGCAAAATAAATCAAGTATGTTTAGATGGAAGATATTTCGAAGATTGCTAATTCTATTCAGAAAGTCAAATGGAATTGTATATTATCATTGTTTTTTTGGTGTAAACAACGTTGTATAGAGGATGCAGATCAAATTGTAGATTTATCAGGTTCTTTGGACGTAAGTTTATTTTCTTCAGTTTGCTCACTTTTTGGAGGTTGCTAGCATACCCTTAAAGTTGGGGAATACAACTTTACCAGTTTCAAAATATAAAATAAAATCAAGTACGTTTAGTATCCCAGACCCAATTGTGTGATTACACTGGGTATGTTGTTGGAGAAAGGAATAGAGAACTCTCAAAGTGTAGCTCCAATTTTTATGTGTAATAGAGAGGTCGAAAGCTACAACCATCTCCTTTTGCATTGTCCAGTGGCCAATGAGATTTGGTCATTATTCTTTATCATATGCCATACTCTGTTAAAAAGCTACTCTCTCCGTCCCAATTTATGAGGGTATTTGACTTGGCACGGAGTTAAAGTATGAAAAGAAGATTTTTGGAACTTGTGTCTAAAATAAGTATAGATATTTGTATGGCTAGAAAACATTTCATAAGGGTTAAATGAGAAGTTTAAAGTTAAATTGTGAGTAAATACAGAAAAATGTCAATTCTTTTTGGGACTGACAAAAAATGAAAGTGCCACATAAATTAGGACAAAGGGAGTATTGAACTACTGGGGGCTCAAAGGAATCAATAAGCCAATGAATAAAATTTGGAGTACAATACTTGCTTGTGTCTATGGGGTTGTATGGAACGAAAGAACTGACAGATGTTTTCAAGGGAAAACAGATACCATACAATAGCTCAAATACAGATGTTTGTGGTTGTAGGCTTTTTGGTGAAATCTCTAAGAATGGACACACCATGCTAGATTGTATAGATACTTTACAGGAGCAAATTTTTGTATAGTGGAATCCTCTCTGTTTTTGTTTGTTATGATGGATTCTTTGACAATGTACTGCCTTTGCACTTTCTTAGTGCCAGACTGCTTTGACTTATAATATATTGCTTACTTTCCCCTTCACAAAAAGTGCAGGCTCCAATTTTGTTGGCCCAGACACCACGGTTATAAAAACAAGTGAGCTCCAATCTTCAATCCATGGTGGATATGTTGAAATCCTCTCCCAAGACTTTGTTCTTAGCCAAAGATATGAAAAACACCACTAGAACTTCAATTTATGGTATCCAAGTTATTTTACAAGTCCTAAATTGTCCCTCGGGAGTAAAAAAACGTGGACCACATAATATTTTGTGGTCAACAATTTTTCGGGTTCAACCTTCATGTGCTCCACTCAGTAGCACACTTTTCTTCTAAGTTGCGCGGACTCTCTGTTTTTGGTGTCGTTCCCGTCTCGATACGGGGGATAGGGTGCGGGTGCGAGATACGTCCTGGATATGATCAACCAACTTCGGATACTTTGATCGGAGTATATCAACAAATCTAGGGGAAAATTGAGATTTTGATTTCTCAAAATTAAAGATAAAACAGGTTTAAGATAAGGAAAATGACATACCTTCAATTTTATAGTACTTTTGTCTCATTTTTGCCGCTTCGTGTTTCAGAGAAACAAAAAATTCAAGGTCGCTTTTTGAGTTCTAACGGTAGACAGTAGCAACGATATATCTTTATAGCTCTCTTTTTTATAATTTTGAATTTTCTTAGCCGAATTTCCGCACCCGTATCCATACTTGGATACGCACCCCCGAATCTTGAAATTTAGATTTCGCTAAATCTTACACTCGGATCCGTACCCGTGTTGGATACCCGCACCCAAGTCCGAGCAACATAGCTTTTCGTAAAGCGTGGTCAACATAATATTTCGTGGACCACAACATCCCAATCTTCGAAATCCACCTCCATAGTTTCCAAATAGCGCGGTCTACATGATATTTCTTGGTTAGCACTTTTCTGCTACCTTGGACTTTCGGTCCACGTTATTTTCTGTGGTCCATATTCCTCCAGTTTTATGATTTCTATACAATACCGGATCTACGATTCATTATCGTACAATAACAGAAAATTAAAAATTTTATGCTATGTTATGCGGTGCGGCGGGGGACGGGTTTATGCAAGGCGGGTTAAAGTCTTCACGGGTCTATGCGGGTTTTCCCCACAACCACCCCGCCCGCACCACTTGCCATCCCTATACGCACACCTAAACTTTGCAAGCTTCCTTGTACCCCTTTTTATTATTTGAAATGACCTTCCCTTCCCTTCAGTGTTGGCTCTTATTATAAGAGGTTTCTAGTGAGAGAGGAATGTACTTTCCCTCATGACTCCATTTGTATCTCTAAAGCACTGTGGCGGCAAGGGGTGTGATCAGAGGAGAGTCACCTATGTCAGTTGGTGCTTTATGTATAGAAGTGCTTGCGAAAGTGTAAATCATCTTATTTTGCATTGTAAGGTGTCTAGTCGGTTATGAGGGTGACTCAATTTGTTTAGGATGCAATGGGTCATGCCGGATACAATGTAGGAGGCTTTGCAAAGGTAGACTCGTAGAATGGGGAAGAAAAGCCTGAGGGCATGGTGCGTTGCCCCCTTAACGATCATGTGAGTCATTTGGAAAGAGAGGAATAGGAGGGCATTTGAAGGGTTGGAACTTGATTTTGTTAAAATGCAAAGTAGTGTTTTGTCCTAGTTTCTTTTTGGTGTACTTATGAGGTCCCAATTTGTATAGAGGATTAGATCTCTTTTGTTGACAACCATTTTTTGGTGTAGGTTCTCTTCTTTTAGTATATAATTATTACATAATTAAATTATTTACCTAATCAGGCAGCAATAACAGGGGTAGCTTGAAGCACTGTATTTCCATCTAAGAAATTAGCGTTTCAATATGCTATATACCATCTTTTCTCTACTGTAGCTAATTAGTTTCAATTCCCAACCCGTTTTATTTGCTTGATCTCATCTGAGAAGGAACCAAAGCAACAGGAAAAGAGTGAATGAGCAAAGAAATGGTAAAAGCTAATTGGTTAGTGAATTTGTCTTTAAAGCATGAATATTTAAAAGAAATGAATGAAAAAATAAAAGGAAAAGGTAAAAAAAAATGTAAAACGAAGTCAAATCTGACGTGGCTTTGATGTAGTGGCGCGTGTAAAACACCGCCAGCCTCAACACTGATTTTGTATTTTCAAGGGGTAATTTTTAAGCATTTTCCAAAAAATAAACAAATTTAAATGATAGAATATGATGTTAGAACTGTTTGTAACCTATATATGAGTGCAGATATCTGTTGGGTTTATGATGCTACATGCATGCAGGTCAAGATGTTAATATATGGTATCAAATTTTCTTTTGTGAAGGCATGAATTTGAACATTATTCTCATTTTTTTGACTAGAAAGTTTCTTGTAACAATTTCTCATAGGATTTTATATTTTGCTTTCACTACGTAGCTAGAGCAATATTATTACAAGCAGTGAGGTTAAAGCTTCCGCAACAGGCTTTACAAGCTTAAAGAACCTCAAATTGTAATATCAGGTCGTATTCTGCTGCTAGTTTGTGTAAAATCACCTACTGGTGGTACTCGAGTGGTGTCAACTGTTTGCATTGAAGTTTGAGAAGTCTCTTATTCCCATTATTATTAAGGGGCATCATTTTTCTCGGTGTACCTGGTTAAGTTGCCGTTGACAACGCAAAGAAAAAGGATCAATTACAGACATGGCTATTAGTATTTGTTGTCTCGTTTGCATGTATCTTGCTATTGTGCTGTCATATTTTCACTTGTTATCTTGCTTCAAACGCTTTCTTTTACCCCACAAAGGTAGGGGTAAGGTCTGCGTACATCTTACCTTCCCCAGACCCCACTTTGTGGGATTATACTGGGTACATTGTTCTTGTTGTTATCAGAAGTCAAAAAAGGCTGCAATTTCAATCTAATTCTAATTAGTTCATTCCAAAAATGTCTTGCAACGGTTTCTAATTAGGCGATGAGTCCTAGAAGAAAATCCACTTACATTCTCTTCGGACTCCAGTAGAATTCTTGCAACATGGGAAAAGCCACGAGTAGAACACTGTCTTACTCTACTGCAATGCTTGGAGAATGCCCTTCTATCTCTCATCTTTGACAGCCCCTTAAAGGTTTGTCTAGAACCTGGACCTCATGGTGATGAAAGCACACCTTAGTGTCTTGGAAGCGCTTGACATGTCATCTTGGTTTATCAAGACAAACTACTTTAGATCTGCAATTACCTAGAAACTTCTTCACAATGTCTCTTTTTTTTGTTGAGAAGGTAACAGTTCTTCTTCACAATGTCTCTTTATTTTCGTCTTAATGATTTTAAGCCTTGGTGTAGTTCTTAAGCTTACCATCAGTCGAAGCCCATATCACCTTTTTACTTATTCCCTTCCCTTTCTGCTTTGTTTTTTTTTTTGCGGGTAATGTCAGGTTGATATATGGGAAGAGAGAAAAGTTTTTGGATCCAGGGCTCAGAATCTTAAAGACGAAGTGTTGGGCAAGAGTCCAGCTCCGTCAGTAAGCAACGGGAAGAGCTCAAATCCTATCAAAGTTGTGAAGAAGGATGCTCACGCCGTAAGGATTGTGAGTATCAGATTAAAATCTTCTGTTCAAATTCACGCTGGGTTTGTTATCATGGTTGTTGTACAGGTAATCTGAATATTTTGTTAATTTCAACATCAGAAATTGGCTGTTGGCTGTACTCCAGAAAAAATCGTAACAGCATTCCAACTAGTTCATGATGAAAATGTGAATGAGGAAGATGCTTTGAACAAGTGTAAAGATGCAGTTTTCCGCGTTGGGGAAATGGAGAGTGATATTGAAACCCTTTCCTCCCAAGGTAAAATAGTAATTGGCTGCTGGAATAAAGTAACTCAAAGTGAAGAATAGCTCAGTTTTTTCTCTCTCTTAAATTGATGTTGCATATCCATTTTGTGTCGTTGTTTAGTTATAGTGGAGACATCTCTTGCATTCTTGGCACAAGATTTTCAAGTTAATTGTTGCTGTAAGTGGAGTATTTGCTCAGTATGCCAGCTATATGACGGTCTATACTTTGACAGAAGTTTCTGGTGAAAAGATGATTTAGCACCCAAGGGTGTGACCTAGTGGTCAATGAAGTGGAAGGAGAACTATCAGGTCTCAGGTTCAAATTCCGGTGAAGGCAAAAATACTAGGTGATTTCTTTCCATTTTCCTAAGGCTTGGTAGGCAGAATTACTCGGTACATGCGCTTGTGGGAGGTAGCAGGTACCTAGTGGAATAGTCGAGATGCGTGCAAGCTGGCCTGGACGTTAGCCGGTCTTTCCTAGAAGTTCATAGCCAACAACCTTTTGCTCTTTGAAGTAATCAATACTTTTGACGACTGATGCAAGTTGTTAGCTATCTTTTGGAGAATCACATTCCTGGTTTCTGGTTAGGTAGGAACATGGAGTCATTCCCCTTAAGCTAGCATGTGGCAAGTGAATGAGACGTCATAAGATCCACGAAAGTTGGATCTTGAGCACTTCCACCTTATAAATATGTAAATTGTTTATGTCTAGTGTCCATACCTTTGTATTATCGGTTTGTTTCATCAAGTGACGGCCTGGAACTTTTAATCTACACTATTTATTTTTAGCTTGTTAATATTTGATTATTTATTAACTAATTAATTAAACTCAACATTCTAGCTATCAAGAACGTTCGCCGTCTTTAGTGATAAGTAGAATTTGTTTCAAAGCAGTAAAAGTGATACAATCAAACCTCTCTACAACGACATCGTTTGTCTGGGTTTTGTTTGGCTGTTATAGCGAAATGTTGTTATAGGGACATAATACAACATAACATGAAACGGTTAAAAAACCGTTTTTAAGTGGAATTTTAGTTTTCCAAATAAGCTACCAAGGCCATACCACTGTCAATGAATCATCTTTAGTCTTATTCCAGTCTAAGCTGCGCTTTGACAGGAGTACATCGAAATTTGGGGGAAAATTGAGATTTGATTTCTCAAAATTAAAAATAAAACGGATTTAAGATAAGGGAAATGACATACCTTCAATATTATAGTATTTTTGTCTCATTTTTGCTGCTTCGTGTTTCAAAGAAACCAAGAATTCAAGGTCGTGTTTCGAGTTTAGATGGTAGACAGTAGTAGCGATATATTTTTATAGCTCTATTTTTTTATAATTTTGAATGTTCTTAGCCGAATTCCTGCACCAGTATCCATACATGGATACGTACCCCCGAATCTTAAAATTTAGATTTTGCCAAATGCGACACTCAGATACATACCCGTATCGGATACCTGCACCCGAGTCCGAGCAACTTAGATTCCAGTACACTGACTTAATAGTGAAAATCCCCCGACTACACAACTTCTAGACTAGTTTGTCTGGTACATTGGAAGTGCATGTAACTGTAGCCAAAACCTGAAACATACTTGTGACTATCAATTTCCTATTCATTTAAGGCTCTCCTGAGTTCAGACCCCATCCTTGATCATTCTTGATATGGGCAACTCTAGCATCCTTTTGAAGACTAACATGATATAAATCGGGGGAAAGAGTTTCAAGGTTGTTGGCAATCCAATGATCTTCCCAAAAGGAAGTTTTTACACCATCACCAACCTTTATATACATGTTGACACTGCAATTAGGTTCAGGCCACAACCTTCTAATGCTCTTCCAAAAACTGTATCCTTAAGTGTTGAAATTTGAATTTTCTTCTTTCCTTCTCATTTCTTTAATTTTCTAAGCTAATTAACAATTAGTAATTGTTCTAACTTGATTGTTAACTAGTTCTTGAGTCAGAATTTTCATTTCGTGCTAATTCTTCTTAAGTTTTTTTTTCTTTTATTTCGTTGAAGTTTATTGACTCCGTCCGTTAGATTTGAGTCGTACGTCTTTCTATATAATAAGAATTCATTCTTCCACAAGACTTAGCATACCTGTGAGATTGATTGGATTAGAGGTTCATCACCAACATTGGAAGAACACTAGAGTGAAGTGAGACTTGAGCGAAAACACGAGTGACGTGAGGAACTCTTGCTTCTAACTTGTTTGTTGAGTTTTGTAGGTACAATTACGAATTTCGGAAGCCGTTCTCATGCCATATACTTCGGAAATTGAATAGGTTGAGTATGACGGTAGGAGGGATGACGGAACAAATGAGTAGTGTGGAGAATATGGGCACTCCCCATTCGAATGTTGATGTTGAGTCAAGTAAGGGTCCTAACACCTCACATACTCTTACCCCGGGACAAGTACAAGAGTTGCTCCATCCCAAACTCACCCCGCACCTTCTCCATATATCTCCCCACCTACTATCCCAAACACCACCACTCAAGGTCCTATGAGACGAACCAACCCTCAAACACATCCATATCTATATCGGCCACCCCAAGAGGAACCAATACCCCAAATGACCCCGAGAGTCACTCCACAAAATGTTCCCCACACACCAATGCATGCACCACCACAAGATTACCACCCGGAGCCATTACAAATGCATTTTCAAAACCCTTTATTTGACGAAGGCGTTCAGGAGGTTGATAGGGAGAGATGGTGGGAGGAGCCTAGATACGGAGGGAGACATGGGTATGATGCCCATAGGGGACGAGGGAGACGAGGAGGTATGGGTAGGCGCTATGTTCAAGAAGAGGGGTAGGTGGCAAGGTCATGATGACCTGGCAAGATGGCAAGGCTATGAAGATAAGAGAGTCCAAGATCGCAATTTGAATACCATTAAAGTGGAACTTCCCAAGTTCAAGGGAGGTAGTGATCCGGAAGAATTCTTGGAATGGAAGTTACAAAGCGAACGGATATTCCTCACCAACAACATATCGAATGCTTTGAAGGTGGAGTATGCCCTCACTCAATTTGAGGGATATGCATCCACTTGGTGGGAATCCAAGAGGCGTGAACAGTACCTATTTGATATTCTGAATTGGCAAGAATTGATTGAGCTCATTGAAGCAAGGTATGTGACACCCGACTATTATCAAGGCGTTCTTAAGAGGGTGTACATGTTGTAGTAAGAGTGTAGAAGAGTACTTCGCTGAGTTTGAGAACTTGAGGTTGAAGTCCAAAATTGAAGAACACTTAAACTACACGGTGATCCGATTTGTGGCCAATTTGAATCATGAAACCTCCAAACCTATGAGGCTTCAATTCTATACCACTCTTGAAGAGGCATTTCATGACTCAACTAAGGTTGAAACGGACTTGAAAGCGGAGAAATCTTACAAGACTAAGAATGTCTCATCCTCATCATGGAGCAAAGGCAAAGATAAGTGGGAGAAGCCCAAGACCACTACTTCAACTCCCCAAGCCACTCTCGACTACAAACCTAAGGGCGACGACAAGGCTAGAGGAGGTAACAATGCTAAAACTAACTTTCCTCGTCCTTCTACCATTCAATGTTTTAAATGTCAAGGTAGAGGCTATATTGCAAGTGAATGCCCTAATAGGAGATCAATTGTGGCCATGCTTAATGGTTATCGAACCGATGAAAAGGAGGAAGGTGGTGAGGAGGGTGGTGATGGTGAACCTAAAGGTGAGCATGAGGGAGGATTTGAAGAGGAGGATGATGAGCGGCACCTAGAGGAGAATATTAATTTGGTGTGTGTTGCGAAGGATCATGGGTGCAATGAATAGGGAGGAACTTGATCAATGGGAAAACCTATTCCATACTCGATGCAAAATCATAGATAAGGTGTGCTCCTTGATCATTGATGGTGGTAGTTGCATAAATATGTTGAGCACAACATTGGTTGACCATATGAAGTTTCCCACAAGGAAACATCCTAGCCCCTACAAGCTTCAATGGTTCAACGATTGTGGATAAGTGAGGGTCACCAAGCGGGTTGTAGTGAAGTTTAGCATTGGCAAGTATCAAGATGAAGTCCTATGTGATGTAGTGTCAATGCAAGCTTGTCATATGTTGTTCGGGAGGCCATGACAATTTGATAGGTATGCGCAACATAATGGGAGATCTAATAAGTATTCCTTTGTCTTTGAGGGAAGAAAACATATTCTCACCCCATTGACACCCTATCAAGTGAGTGAGGACTATAGAATCATGAAGGAGGTTCGGGAGAGGGTTCAAAAGGAGGAGGTTGAGAAAGAGTCTTTACTTAGCCAAGAGGGACAAGGGGTAACAAAGGGGAAAGTTAAGATGTGTACACTTGCCAAACCAAACAATTGTTTGAAAGGAGTTGTTGAGGGGCATTTTATGGCGTGCCTTGTCAACAAAGATCTCTTGTTACATACTAACCAAGATATTAGCACTTTGCCTAGTATTATTTCTTCTCTTTTGCAGGAATATGACGGCTTATTTTCGGAGGAGATGCCCAAAGGATTTCCTCCATTGAGGGGTATTGAACATCAAATCGATTTTGTATCGGGTTCCCAAATCCCCAACAAACCGGCATATAGGAGCAATCCGGAAGAAACTAAAGAATTGCAAAGGCAAGTCGAAGAGCTAGTGAAGGAGAGCTTTAGCCCATGTGTTGTGCCCGTGATACTTGTTCCCAAGAAAGATGGCACTTGGAGGATGTGTATCGATTGTAGAGCCGTTAACAAAATAACGGTGAAGTATCGACATCCTATCCCTAGACTTGATGATATGTTGGATGAGCTATGTGGCTCAAGTGTGTTCTCTAAAATTGATCTTCGAAGTGGATATCACCAAATCCGCATGCACCCCGGTGATGAGTGGAAGACAGCCTTCAAAACAAAGTTTGGGTTATATGAGTGGCTTGTCATGCCATTTGGTCTCACCAATGCGCCTAGCACTTTCATGAGGTTGATGAACCATGTGTTGAAGCCTTTCGTCAATAAGTTTGTCGTCGTTTACTTGTCTATAGCAAGACTATTGAGGATCATGTGTGCCACTTGAGGCAAGTTCTTGATGTCTTGTTGTTTGAGAGGTTGTATGCTAATCTCAAGAAGTGCTCATTTTGTGTTGACCGGGTGACATTCCTGGGTTTTGTGGTAAGTATGGATGGCGTGGAGGTTGATGAAGAGAAGGTCGAATCCATTAGAACTTGGCCAACTCCTAAAAATGCAACCGATGTAAGGAGTTTCCTTGTGTTGACAAGTTTCTATAGGAGATTTGTGAAGGGATTTAGTACCATTGCCGCTCCTTTAACTAAATTGATCAAGAAAGATATACCTTTTGTACATGGAGATGAGCAAAATAAGGCCTTTCAAGAGTTGGAAGGCGAAATTGAGTACTTCTCCATTATTGCAATTGTCGTATTTTGAGAAGACGCTTGAGATTGAATGTGACGCTTCGGGTATTGGCATTGGTGGACTCTTGATGCAAGAAGGGAAGCCATTGGCCTACTTTAGTGAAAAGTTAAAAGGGGCTTCTTTGAACTACTCTACCTATGACAAAGAGTTGTATTGGCCCAAGATGAGACATGATGTGGAGAGGCTTTGTGGACAATGCCTAGAGTGCAAGCAAGCCAAGTCCAAGACTCACCCTCAAGGTGAACCTTTAGATTCGAGGATGAATCTTTTCCAAGAAGGGGAGGATGATATGACCCGAGTCAAGACCATTCACTCGTGGCCAAGCAAGGGAGCTCCAAGAATTACAATTCATGTTCATGAAGAGAGGAGCGTTGGAAGAACTTGAAGAGAATATCTCACGAGTGTATAATGTTTGGATGATAACTTCGGAGGATATTGAATAAGAAGAAGATACAAAAAAGGGGTCACTTCACAAAGTGGCTAAAGAAGAACCCATGTGGTGTTATTTGTGCAAAGGCCACTTTTGGCCTTTGTTGTAATAGGCATAACTATAAATACTTGCCTTAGTTTCATTTGATGGGGGTTGATTTTTGGATGACAATTAATATTTTCATAGAATTCTACTTGGGCATATAGTTAGTGGTAATCTTAATTAGAGTGTAATTTCATAGTTGTTGAAGAACCTTGTCCATGAATTCTCACATGAGCCATGCTCACTTGTGGAATTCATCTATAGTGTAGGTGCTCTTGGTTGTTTCTATTGGAGGGTTTGGTAACCAATCCAAGTTTGCCTTTAGATCATTACCATTTGTCTCACTTTTATCTTTAATTTCTTGCAATTTCAATTCATTGTTATCTTGTGTTTAAATTCTTAGAGTTTCCCATTAGGATTTTATCATTCTACCCCCGAGTAAAAAATATAGGAATTTGAATCAAGGGTGTTTTCAGTTATTTCTTATTTGCTAATTGCCATCATACTTGGATAAGTAATTTTTCTCAAAGAAAACACTTGCCATCTTATGGGATTGTGATTTGCAAAGTATTTCCATTATCATGTAAATCATTGTGCAAACATATCATGTATTACCCAGGTATGTTAATTTGGATATAACTTCAAGCAAATATGTTGCTTGGATTCAAGGTGGTTTGGAGCTAGTTGCTTAAGTGCATTGTTAATCAATTTAAAAAATATATTAGGAGGGAAATTTATTAACTATAGCTGGATTTAAAGGTGGAGTATAGTGTTGCGAATAAACAACAACCGGGTTGGCTTTTCCTTATCAGAAATAACAATCGGGTTGGCTTTTGTAAGATTTATAGATGAACTCGAAGAAGCTGTTAGAGTTCAAGGTAACAGGAAGTCTGGATTTTTGTTTATACTTGCACGGCTTATTCATGAACTCCATCACTGGCAGTATTTTCTCTTTCCTGCTATCACTTATTGTTATTTTTGAACTAGAAGTCCTTGAGCTAAGTAATTGTTCCTTTTAAAACTTCTGATATTGTGTTTTCTACTGACTGTTGCTCAGGAAATCTCCAGGGTTCTGAATTGATGGAAAAGATGCAAGAACAGGAAAATATACTTCAGCAATGCATCAGCCACCTTGAGAATGCTGAATCATTGAGAGTTACCTTGGTTTCTCAGCTGAAAGATGCACTTCAAGATCAAGTACAGTATTTCCCTTTATCTCCCACCTACCCCCCCCCCCCCACCCCCAAAAAGGCAGCCCGATGCCGCACCCCAAGGGGTGTGATGTAGACACCCTAACCTAATGCAAGCGTTAGTGGCTGCCCTCTGTGACTCCTATCACTAGGATTTCATAATCCTTTCTAGACCTTCTACCGTTTACCTTATATTTAAGGTGTTTATAGCAGAGAAGAATTACACAAACTACATGACTGTGTTTCGCATCCTCCTGTTGGCCGCTAACCAAGTTCAGTGCCTTTATTTTTCTATGTTCGCATTTCTATCTTAACACTCATGTGAACCCTAACAATTTTTTTTCTTCAGGAATCTAAGCTAGAGTTATTACGCAGTGGGCTGCAGGTAGACTCAATCCAATCTTTTATTGCTCACATCTCTTTATATTTTATCCACTCATGAAAAAAGGGATCAGAAAATTAGGAAGAGATGTGCAAAGAAACCACAGTGCACGGAGAATTGATTTGTGTTGGAATTATCTTACGTATAGTATAATTTAGTGTTGAACAAATTTGTTTGTTTGCTTTGAGTTGAAGAACAGTCAGGTATAGAGCAGTTTTTGGACTCATCCAATGATGAAGTCTGAATTCTTGAGGAAAGTTAAGTTTTAGAAGAGGTAAGGTGCGGAGACTAGTTTTTTATGCTTTGCGACCAGCCAAATGGACATATCATACCTTTTAGATTCTTATTTAGTGTGCATGGTTTTCCTTTAGATTTTATAGGTTTCCCAGTTTCCAGTACTAGGACCAAAATGTGATATCAGAATTCCTGTTGTTTGCAGAACAATCTGAGGAAGGCAGTTATGTATGTTTAAGAGTCTATATTGATTTTAATAATTTGTAGCTGCTGTGAATAGGTAATAGTCTTTTTCTCTTTTGATTCATTATTACATTTCTTTTATGTAAATTTGGATGCGGAGACTGCTGCTACAGTTGGTCTTGTGTAGTGTGTCTTTGACGACTTACATAGGGTGATGGGTTGGGAGTACAATAGGCTAGGCTGTGGTTCCATTCAGTTATTAAGAGGTTCTGGAGTTATGGAAGAAGGTTGAGAGGTTTTTGTCACCATTTGATTGGGCATGGGAGATGTTGAAGCAAGTGACCAGATTTATCGTTTGACGGGAATCTGAGGGGAGGAATAGTATCCACCAGAGCTTTATTTTGCAAAGTTTTGGTTTCAGGGTGGAAATTTGATGGTTGTAGGAAAAAGCATCGCTTGAGGGTTTTTTGGGTGACCACGCGATGATTTGAGAGAAAGCAAGCATGGCGGGACGGCTTGGAGTTTCACATCGACACTGAAATTGATGGCTTGTTGCTGGGTTGGGGTGAAGTTGGGACTGGAAATGGATAAGAGTAAATGAGCTGTCCAACATGTAGAAGTTAACTTTTTCTAGTTTGAATTGTCTGAGGTGTAGAAGATGGCTTTTTCAATTTTTGAATATTATTTGGAAGGAGGTTGAAGAACTGAGCCCCTCATATTGAGGGGTGACTACTAGTGAAGAGTCACTCATCCAGAACTTGAACTTGTGAACAGAAAACTTTCCAAAATTTTGCTGGTTAGAACGCCATATACAAAAGCTGCCAAATGGGCTAATGCAAGTATGCATTAATTTACAAGTGCAGCTTCCTTTGGAATGATCCAAAAGAAAAATGGGTCAATGGGACTGTTGAAGCCATGAACAATTATTTCTCAGCATGATTGGCCTTAGGTGGACTATGCCAAAGTCCACAGTTGACCTTCGGAGGTGTTGGCACAATCAGGGCAGTAATGTAAGACAGAAGAACTGGTTGAACAGGATCCCACCTTGTATTTAGTGGACAGTTTGGAAGGAAAAGAATGCTAGTTTTTTTTAAGTTAGTTGCAATTCAATTCAGAGGATAAAGATGTGAATTGCACGAGGCTTTTGCACTTTTTGTGTGAAGAAATTTTTGTGAATAATGATGAATCCATACTAGGCATTATAGAGTCCTTGTAAGAAGAACAAGGACATGTTTTGCACTTGAAGCCATTGTGCTGATGAGTAATACAATCATTACCTTTCATTAAAAAAAAAGTTGAAGCCATACTAATTACATTGGTTAAAAGTGTGCTTTCTCTAACAAAAGTTTTTAGATTACATGGTCACGCTATCCAAAATAGCATTAGGGTCAGCGGAGGTATCGAGTTTAATTCTGATGCCTCACGTTATTAAAAAGAACTTTCATGTCATAAGCCAGGCCCGCATACGAGGGGTTGTATTGAATACATAATCAATTAACTGAAGTGTGCTATTTCTAACAAATTAAGATTAGACATAATAATAAAATCGACCAAAAAAAAAGATAAGACATAATGATTAACTAAAAGTGTGCTACTTCTAACATATTAAGCTTTTAGACGAGGTAGTCAGACTATTCAACATTAGACATATTAAGCTTCTTTTAACTAAAAATAAACCCAAAATACAAACAGAATAAGAATGATTCTTCAATAATCTCAATTGCGCTGCATGATTAGGCACTTTTTCCTTTGCCATTACATTACATTCCAGTTTTCAGAACTCATGTTTGTTATTTGGCAGTCTTTTTTCCTACTATTCTCATTTCTCATGACACTTCCATCTTCTTAGCTGCATGAGATTCTTAAAATATTCAAACATTTTCTGTTTTCTGGATCTGATTTTTTTTTTGAAACTGGTAACTGTATATTCTGGATCTGATATTCTCCCAAACCCTTTGATCACGTCCAGAATTCCGACCAGCTGTATTGCATGCATTAGTTTTGTTGGCTTTGCCAGGTTTATTGGTTCTTTGGTTGCTCTTGTAAATTGTATGCCTTTGCATCCCATCGCTACATATGCCTAACAACAGTGTCAAAAATTTCACCCATTCAACCTTATCCAATTTTAATCTTAACCGATGTTTTCAAAAGTCAGCTTCGTCGCTTAATGTAATTGAATGGTAATGGAAGAGTTACTAAAATAACACTTAAAAGTTAAAATAAGTTTGATAGATAATATTATTAATTAAATTATATTTTGATACTTGAAATGGTAAATGATATTAAATGTCTTGAGCCGAGGGTCTCTCGGAAACAACCGCTAGAGGTAAGGTCTGTGTACACTTTACCCTCCTAGACCCCACATTGTGGGATTTCACTCGGTATGTTGTTTAATACTTGAAATGGTGAATGATATTAAATGTCTTGAGCTGAGCGTCTCTCGGAAACAACCGCTCTACCTACCAAGGTAGAGGTAAGGTCTGTGTACACTCTACCCTCCCCAGACCCCACATTGTGGGGTTTCACTGGGTATGTTGTTGTTGGTAAATGATATTAAATATTTTAAAACTCTCCAACATGAATGTTACACAAATATGCATCGTAAGGAGGGAATACTCTAGTCAAGCTAGACGAGTCTCACCATTAGATTCCACATAATAATACAATATCTAGTGAGTGAATTAGGAAAATAATCTCCATAAAAGTAATGCAGCGTTTGGATGGCCATGTAAGTAGAAATAATCAGTGCATAACTTTATGCAACACTTTATTAACAATATTAAGTAATAGTTGCATTAAGCTTTAGTAGAAATGTACTATTTTATGCTTGATAGAATGTGGAATAAGAATACACGATCACTTCATGAGCTTTTGATTATTATAGGGAATTGGATGCTAAAATTAGTAACTTAAGTTGCAATTCGATGTTACGAGTACATTCACGTATATTAAGCAACTTTTGTATTATCTTAAACTATGCTCTTCATTTCGTGAAGCATGTGCTTCACGAATCAATTAACACCCTCTCAGGTTTGTAGCCTTTTGTGCTTTTCGGTTTTGATTACATTGTTCTACACCCATTTTTCTTCCAGAAGAAATTGTTTCTTGAACAAATGTTTACAAGGCAATAGTAATTTCTTACCCTGTTTGTCATTTTGTTACTAGAAGTGGACAACTATTTTGTTTTTGAAGATGACTGACTTCATTATCCTGTTTGTCATTATGTGTGACTAGATGTAGACAACAATTTGCAAGATGACTTAACTTCTTAATGGAATGAATGTCCCAACTCCGGAGTGTGTGTGTGTGGGGGGGGGGGGTAAGCATATCCTTGTCAAGCATGCCATTTTGCATCTTCTAAGAAACAGGTTACCACTATAATACTCGTTGCCTTCCAAATTTCCCCATTTATTCCAAAAAAAAGAGGACAGCACGAGTGCAGCGCGTGATGTATGGTTAGGCGTACGTCATGGGTTCGAACCCTGTCGCGGACAAGAACTTGCTATTTAAGTGGAGAAAGGTAGAGGGGTGGGCGCATTATCCACTGAGTTTCTTCTTGTGCCGTTGGCCCTTGGAATTTTCTCGGTTATCAAATAAACTTCACTTGATGAGATAATTAAGATTCTTCCGACATTATTTTGGACATTTTCCAGCATGACTCTTTAATGTTGTAACTCTAAATCTCCATCATAGGTGTAGGTCTTGGTCAAATAAAGGGGTCTGAGATTTTGTTCTTTCCCGAATCTTTTTCCCTTTGATTTAGGTCCCCGTTTATGCTTTTAAAGTTTGGTTTCTGTCCCTAAGAAGAGTGACTAGAGAGGAATCAGAAGCAATGTCCTGTTCGTGTCAATCAGGGTGAAGGAGTGGTCCTGATGCCTGTAATGACTCGTGTCAATTCTTCCTCCATAATATCATCGGATAAAACAATCATGTATGTAGGGGTGAAAATATATTAAATCAACTTGCAGAAATTTAGCCTGCTCAATGCTCGCTCTGGCATAGCAGACCAGGCTGATTCTCTTGAACTACATGCTCATGCTAATGACACGTTTTCGAATGCTTGGCATTGGTGTGCAAGCACCCTCAGTCATTGGTGGAATTGCACTAAACCACGGTATGATTGTGTGTCATTTTCTTCTACATTTTGTATATAGGCACGTCTCTCTTCCTTTATGTGTAAGCTGTGGATATTTGAGTTCTTATAGTTTGAAATCTTTGGGTTTCTCAAGAACCAGAGATGCAAAGCACGTGGCCTTGTCTAACAAACGATGACTTCCGATTCTTAATCGACACAGGTTTCGGCATTGTCGTTCAACCAGTTCGATAAGTAGTCTTAAGACTGCCATATTTTTCATTTACTTTACCCTGAATCATTGGATAGCTTATATAAATGAGAACTGCTTATATGGTTCCATCTTTGGTTCTCTTGAATTTTCTATGCCGCTATCCGTTCTTAAAGGTGAAAATATGTTGTAATTTGTTCCATGATTCTTAGAAGATAATTTTCATTTTCTCCGGTGTCTCCATTTTCTTGCATCACATACAAACTAATGCTATTTCAGTGATGAGGTTGGTATTGACACAGCTGGTTGACATGCAGGTTGCGCGTGGTCAGATTGAACTAGCAAAAAATGTAAGACGGAGGCTGACCTCTCCCAGTGTTGCTATTCCACCATTGGATACTGGTATCCTTCCAATTGAAGTCACAAGAGCAATTGAATCAACCCCACCTTCAGTGCCTTTAACCAACATACCTCCTCTGCCTCCACCTCCACCTCCCAATTCCGTGACTTCTTTTGCAAATTCCAAAACTAATGAAGAGGAAAGCAAAAGGGCGGCAGCAGCAGCTGTTGCTGCAAAACTTGCTGCTTCAACATCTTCTGCTCAAATGTTGACCTCTGTTCTTTCATCCCTTGTTGCTGAAGAAGCTGCCTCACTGAGCAGTGGATTGAAATCAACTGGCTTCTCGTCTAGCTTACCTTTTGTATCCCCAGAGAAACGACTCAAGTTAGACAAGCCAATGACTTTTTCTGATATGTACAGTTCCGAAGTGGGTAGCTCCACTTACTTCACTTCATCACAGCAATTGATTACTAGCATTCCTCTTGCCCTGTCCTCAGGTTTGCAATCTGTGTGCCAGCCAAACCAGATGCAAGCTCCATTCCCACCCCCACCACCTTTACCTCCAGCAAATTCCCCTGCAAGTCAGTTAGTTCAATCTGCAGCTATGATGATGGGGGTGATGCCATATGGATATAGTGCTGGACTTCAACCACCTCTGTCTTCTCAAATTGCAACGGGACTGAGGCCGCCTCCTCCACCTCAGCAAGCACAACAGCAACAACTGCAGATTCAGCAGCCACAATCTCAGCAGCAGCCTGCTAATGGTGGATTTTATCGTCCTCCTGGTATTGGATTCTATGGACAGGCCCATCAGCAGACGACACCAGCAGCACCCCGGCAGTAAATCCCTTTGGATTAGGGAGTGCGTTGTTACATTGTACATTAATAGTAAAAGTAAACTAGATTTACTGTTTTCCTCATCTTTTCATACTTCTGCACCCGACATCCTCTGCAATACCCACCCCCTCCTTCAAACCAAGGTACCCTCTTTTGTTTTAGTATCTGGTGCTTTGCATCCTTTAAGCGTACCTGTAACCTTATGTAGGTGCTGTAAAATTAGCTGTAGATTGAAGGTCCATGTACTTAATATCTTCAGAACCAGGAGCAGAAAGAAACTACTAGGTGAAATTTTAACTTGTTTCTGCTTTGTGGGCCTGTCTGGGGGAAATTCGCACAAATGCCCTTCTTTTGGGTTGGTCTTTAATTTTTGGCCTTCCCCAAAAATTTCCTTGGTTTTGGGTTTGAATCATAGCTCGGTCAAAAATAAAAAATAAAATTCGCAAGGCTGAGTTTGGATTTTGCAAGCCTTGAGACAGTTAATTTTTTTTTTAATTTTTGACTGATTGGATTTCGCAAGCTTGAAGGTAAATTATGCCTTGCGAATTCTTTTTTAATTTTTGACTGAACGGGGTACCGTGGGGGTATTTTCAGCCATTTTCTTAAGCTAAGGCCAAACGCTAAAGACCAACAATTTGAGGGGAAAAAATAAAAAACCAGTGCCTTTGAAAGAGTCTCCGCTCAAAAAAAGTGTAGTCCTTTTGAATGTTTGAAACTATGGGTAATCATACGATTTTAACTTAGGTTCTACACTGTATTTCAGGGATATATCCTCCCAAATACATCTGCCAGTAAAACCGAAACCACATTAAGTTAAAGGTAATAGGTCTTGAACTTCCATTAAATTTTCCCAAATACGTCTGCCAACCAAACCAAAACCAGTTTGTAAGTTAAAGGTGATTGGGCAAGAATTTTCATTAAACCGGTATTGGCACATGCGCTGCTAAATGCCATTTGAAATATGGAGATGAAAGGATTGTTTAAAGTAGTACACGTGCTTGTTAAGTATATATAGCTTAATGACGCACTGATTTGCTCTAGTCTTAGAGAAACAAAGCTGAAACCACAATAGTTACCTCTGGAGCTTGCATTTTGTAGTTAGCAACACAACTCATCAACTACATGGATTCCAATCACATTAAATTAAAAATATTTCACACCAAAATGAGCAGTACTTGTTCCTTTGATATAGTAGTGGAACCTTGAAGATCAGGATGTCTAGAAGCAGTTCCAGTAAATGTACAGCTGGCAATTGGATCCTACTATTCAATCGACAATTTCCTCATGAATTGACCATCCTTTGATCATCAGGTGGTTAGACAATCTTGAACCAATTATAATGACAAATAAACATAACCCTAGCCTTGCTTCCCTCCTTAATACCTGCACAAGCCAACATAGAATCATAACTCGTAAGATCTTAAAAGACAGACTTTCGGCCAACATTACTGTTAAACAGAGCAATATACCTGTGATATACACTAAATATACAAAAGTATATATCACAGGTATACAAAAGCAGTGGACCAACAAAGCAGTGGGCAGTGGCCCAAAACCGATAAAGGCCAAAGAGGCCCAATTCGGAAGCCCATCACGGGCGTGGCTTGTAAAGCAGTGGTGTATATATGGAATGTATATTGTTGATATATTGTAGTGTAAAGGTTACCTTAATTAGTCTTGTACACTTACCATAATTGTATAGTTAGAATTATGGTAGAATAAGGTTTTAGAAATAGAATAGGAATAGGATTCTCCTATTATGAAAACATGTAACTTGTATATATAGCCTTTCAATTAATGAAAATAATCAAGGAGATTATTTCTTTTATGGTATCAAGAGACTAGGTCTAAACAAAAGTTTTTCTCTCAACTTTTGTCATCTTTTTTATTTTCGACCGAGACACCCCCCCGGGTTTCTCTTCCAAAATTCGTCTTCCGCTCTCAAAAACACATCTCTTAAATTTCCCTTCCTTCTTTGTTCTTTCAATATGTCTAAGAACAATTATCATCCTGCCCTCATGGTTTCCAACATCAAGAATTGTATCCCTATTGTCCTTGAGAGGGAAAACGTCCAATATGCGACGTGGGCGGAGTTGTTTAAAATTAACGCTATCTCCTATCAAGTTCTTCATCACATCATTCCTCCCGCTAGACCTCTTCCTGCGGAGGATCATGAGTTATGGATTACTCTTGATGCTACCGTTCTCCGGTGGATCTACGCCACTATTTCAGTGGACCTTCTACAGACTATTATTGAGCCGGATACCACGGCTATGGCTGCATGAAATAGATTGCGTGACATATTCCAAGACAACCAACATTCACGTGTCGTCACACTCGAGCAGGAATTCTCTCTAGTTCGAATGGACGAATTTTCGAACGTTTCTGCATATTGCAAGAAACTAAAGGAGTTGGTGGATCAACTCCGGAATATTGGCGCACCGATAACTAATAATCGTCCGAATCAGGTACTCTCTCATCTTATTCCAATTTGAGCACCCCTAGGGGGATAATTGTTGGTAATGGCAGTTCTATTCCAATTCTAGGGTATGGTCAGAAAACATTGTCTCCCCCCAATCCACCCCTTCTCTTGAAAAATACTTTACATGCTCCTAAATTGATCAAAAATTTAGTGTCTGTTCGAAAGTTCACAACTGACAATTCGGTTTCCGTTGAATTTGATCCTTTTGGTTTCTCTGTGAAGGATTTCAAGACGGGGAGCCATCTCATGAGGTGTGATAGTAGGGGGGATTTGTATCCTATCATGCCCGATTTCAGTCCATCGAGTCAAGCCTTTCCGTCAGTTTTTGTAGCCATCTCTCCTTCCGTGTGGCATGCTCGCATGAGTCATCCGGGATCTTCTATTTTATCAGTTTTATATAAAAATAGCTTTATTTCTTGTAAGAGTACGAGTCGTACTCCAATTTGTCAGTCTTGTTCATTAGGAAATATTGTTAAGTTGCCATTTGTACACTCCAATTCTCATACTTCAATGCCATTTGATATTATTCATAGCGACCTATGGACATCTCATGTTCTTAGTTCAATGGGTCATCGATATTATGTTCTCTTTTTAGATGATTATTCTGGATTTTTGTGGACGTTTCCAATTGCGAACAAATCACAAGTGTTTTCGTTCTTCATCAAATTTAGGGCGTTCATTCGTACTCAATTCGAAAGAGAAATAAAAAATATTCAATGTGATAATGGGAAAGAGTATGACAATAGGGAGTTTAGGGAATTATGTGCTAATAATGGGATCAATTTTCGATTTTCGTGTCCTCATACATCTTCACAAAATGGAAAGGCCAGACGCAAAATTCGTTCCATAAATAACATTGTCCGAACTCTCTTAATTCATGCCTCCATACATCCATACTTTTGGCATCATGCTCTACAAATGGCCACATATCTTCTTAACATAATTCCTTCTAAAGGTCTGACATATTCTTCCCCCCTCCAAATACTGTATAATAAGAACCCTCCTTATTCTCATCTTCGGGTTTTTGGGTGCTTGTGTTTTCCGTTATTCCCATCCACCACAATTAACAAACTTCAGGCTCGGTCTACCCATTTTTGGGTTATCCGTCTAATCATCGTGGTTATAAATGCTTTGATTTATCCTCCAATAAAATCATAATTAATCGCCACGTCATTTTTGATGAATCCCAATTTCCTTTTGCAAAAGTTCACACTCCCGAGCCTCGGTCATAAAATTTCTTGGATGAACAAATATCCCCGTATATTATTCGGCAATTCCAGTTTCTGGATCAGTCCCAGCAATTGGGCCAGTCTAGCCCAATCGCCGAACCGGTCCGTAAGACGCCCCAGCTTATCGATTTGGGCCAAGAAAGCCCATCGCTCTTGGCCCGCCCACCGAGCCCAAAGAAATTCCCAAAATTCACTCAATTCTTCCATGAGTCATAGACCGGTCACTCGTAGTCAACGAGGTATTTTTACACCTAAAAGACATTTTAATTTACATTCTGATGTCTCTAAATCCCCATTGCCCCGCAATCCTGTGTCCGCACTAAATGACCCTAATTGAAAAATTGCTATGACTGATGAATATAATGCTCTTATTGATAATAAGACGTGGGAGTTTGTGCCCCGTTCATATGGTATTAATGTTATCAGGTCTATGTGGATTTTTGCTCATAAGGAGAATTTCGATGGGTCATTTGTTTGACATAAGGCTCTACTTGTTGGTGATGGTAAGACTCAGCAGGTTGGGATAGATTGTGGTGAGACGTTTAGTCCGGTGGTCAAATCGGCTACCATTCGCACTGTGCTTAGCTTGGCTCTTTCAAAGACTTGGCCAATTCATCAGTTGGATGTCAAGAATGCTTTCCTACATGGTGATCTCAAGGAAACAGTCTATATGCATCAGCCATTGGGTTTCAGGGATCCAAACCGTCCACATCATGTATGTTTGTTGAAGAAGTCCTTATATGGGCTTAAGCAGTCTCCAAGGGCCTGGTACACGAGGTTTGCTGACTTTGTTTCAACTATTGGGTTCACTCACAGCAGGTCAGATAATTCCCTGTTCATCTACCACCGTGGTTCGTCCTTGGCCTACATTCTGTTGTATGTGGATGATATCATCTTGACTGCCTCTTCAGATGCCTTGCGCCAGTCTATCATGACCATGCTTAGTTCTGAGTTTGCTATAAAAGACTTAGGGCCTTTGAGTTATTTTTTGGGGATTGGCGTCAACCGTCATTCAGGTGGCTTGTTTTTGTCTCAACGAAAGTATGCTGCTGAGATCATAGAGAGGGCTGGGATGGCATCCTGTAAGTCCACTTTCACGCCAGTTGATGCAAACCCTAAGCTGAGTGCCGCAGCAGGTGCACCATACGAGGACCCGACCCACTATCGCAGTCTAGCAGGGGCCCTCTAGTTTCTTACCTTTACCAGACCGGATATTACGTATGCGGTTCAACAGGTGTGTTTATTCATGCATGATCCCAGAGTTGAGCACATGAATGCAATCAAACGCATCATTCGGTATATTCAGGGGACACTGGATTATGGTTTGCACTTGTATCCCTCATCTACATCCACACTTGTCTCCTACACAGATGCTGATTGGGGTGGTTGTCCCGACACCAGACGGTCGACTTCTGGCTACTGTATGTTCCTTGGCAACAACTTGGTCTCCTGGTCGGCAAAGCGTAAGGCAACTCTATCACGCTCAAGTGCAGAGGCAGAATATCGAGGGGTAGCGAATGTGGTCTCTGAATCATGTTGGCTACGTAATTTGCTTTTGGAGCTTCATTGTCCCATTCAGAAGGCAACCTTGGTATATTGCGATAACATTAGTTCCATCTACCTTTCAGGTAACCCGGTTCAACACCAACGCACCAAGCATATCGAAATGGACATTCACTTTGTCCGTGAAAAGGTTGCTAAAGGTCAAGTTCGCGTATGCCATGTCCCGTCTCGTTATCAAATTGCATACATTTTTACAAAGGGTCTACCCGCGGTACTTTTTGAAGATTTTAGGGACAGTCTCAGCGTTCGAAGACCGCCCGTTATGACTGCGGGGGTGTGTTAAACAGAGTAATATACATGTGATATACACTAAATATACAGAAGTATATATCACAGGTATACAAAAGCAGTGGACCAACAAAGCAGTGGGCAGTGGCCCAAAACCGACAGTGGCCAGTAGGCCCAATTCGGAAGCGCATCACGGGCAGTGGCTTCAGAAAGTAGTGGTGTATATATGGAATGTATATTGTTGATATATTGTAGTGTAAAAGTTACCTTAATTAGTCTTGTACACTTACCATAATTGTATAGTTAGAATTATGGTAGAATAAGGTTTTAGAAATAGAATAGGAATATGATTCTCCTATTATGAAAATATATAACTTGTATATATAGCCTTTCAATTAATGAAAATAATCAAGGGGATTATTTCTTTCAATTACTTTATCAAATAACAAAAAGATCATGGTAAGACTTCTATAGCTTCCTATTTAAGTATCACGGTTGAAGCTCGCTTATTAAATACTCGTCTTTGGTTTCATGTGACAAACATAATAATGAGAATAGAGAACTTGGTAGCCGCAGCCATTGAACTATAAACTCAACTCAGCAGCCAACTACTGTAGTTGAACTGAAAGATTACATACAAAGTGACTACCTCTTCAGCAAATTTTATCAAGATGGTTCTCCGTGGTCGTTGCTGCCCCTCCACAGGGACAAAATGTGATGTCCCTACTGCTGGGAAACCTGCATTTTCCAGCACACCCTTCAAAGGAAAAGAAGAAGATAAATAATAGCTCTAGATATCTTCACTGCAGGAAGGGTTAAGGGTCGACTCTGCTACATCGTAGTGCTGGCTCTTACAATCAATAAAATTATTGTGCATACCAACTAAAAAGCAGATTGTCAAAGAAAAGTTGGTTTTCTTACCCTTACAATTCCAGCAACAAAAGCTCCACAATTGAAAGCACCCATATCTTTTGGGATAGAAATAAATCTATTATGCGAAATGCTTATTAACAACAGAGAGAGACACAACATGCATTCCGAATGGAATCAGTAAATATTACCTGTTGACAAGGAGCTCCTTCTCACTAATCATATATTCGTCTTCATGTTCAGTGCCTTTCTCAAGTGAGTCAGCAACCTGGTACAGAAAGCTAAAAGTTATCACCAGCAGAATGATATTTGAGAGTGAAGTAAGGCCTAGTTCTTAAAGAATGTAAGATGACTGTAAAAAAATTGACAGAAAAAGACTATGAAAACAATAATTAGCTATCATAACTTAACAGAGTTTGGGGCAAGAGTACCTTGCAGTAAAATAAAATTCAACCAGTGGAAAGCAGACAGGCTTGCCAGCACCACAAACACAAAGCCGACGCTTAGAATACCAGAATAACTGAAATCAGTTCCAATTGAACAAATTATTCTGGACAGCAAAGATTGTTCTCTGTGGGAGCTATGCACCTCCAAACACACAGAATTAGCTTCCCTATTTTTGCCCTAAGCTTTTGGTGGATATTAACACATGGATTTTTATGAACTAGTGCAACAGACTATTATTGGCGTGAAATTCGCCTAGTTCATCACAAATGGGCTGGTGATACTCAGAAATTCGTTGTGACCGACATTGCTCATTTTTGCATTTCGGTATCCAGAAACCCGAGTTCATGATATAAGAGCTCTCGGTGGGTATTAGCACATAATTTTTTATGAACCAGCACAACGGGCTCTGACCAGTCCATCACAAATGGGCTGGTGAACGATACTCACCCTTTCGTCGTGACGAACGTCGCTTTATTTTTAGTTTCAAGTCCCAAAAACCCATTCATGACACAAGAGCTTTCGGTGGGTATTAGCCTATGAATCGTTATGAACCAGCGCGACAAACTCTGATTGGCATGAAATTCGACTGGTCGATCACAAATGGGCTTGTTAACAATACTCATAGCTTCATCGTGACCGACATCGCTTATTTTTGCGTTTCGAGACCCAAAAACTCGAATTCATGATATAGGAGCTTTTGGTGGGTATTAGCACATGGATCTTTATGAACCAACGCGACGGGCTCTGATTGGCGTGAATTTCGATCGATCCATCACAAATGGTCTGGTGAATGATTCTCAAAGCTTCATCGTATTCGCCGTTGCTTATTTTTGCGTTTCGGGGAACAAAAACCCGATTTCATGATATAGGAGTTTTTGGTGGGTATTATTAGCACATGAATTTTATTAACCAACGCGATGGACTCTAATTGGCGTGAAATTCAATCGATCCATCACAAAAGGGCTAGTGAACGTTACTCACAGCTTCGTCGTGACTGACGTTGCTTATTTTTGCGTTTCAGGGTCTAGAAATTCGAATTCATGAAATAGGAGCTTTCGGTGGGTATTAGCACATGAATTTTTATGAACCAAAGCGACAAACTTTGATAGGCGTGAAATTCGGCGGCCCATGACAAATGGGGAACGCTGAGTACTTTGAAAATTTTAAGCTTGTATTATGTTCCCCTAGTTTTCGCTATATATAGACTAAGGGCGTCGTCTTTCTTTTTTATGTCGAGCAAGAGAGAAAAAGAGAATTGTAAACTCAAACTCCCTATTTGATTATAGTAAAATCTGAAGAGGCAAAGTGGACGTAGCTCTCGCATTGAGGTGAACCACTATAAATCTGTGTGTGTTATTTATTCATCGCTTATTTACTGTTTTCTAATTAGGTAGGATTTGAGACTAAAATCCTAATATTGTGAGTGTCAACACGAATTGAATCATAACAAGACTTAATAGAAAAAATACCATTATTGGTAGGTCCCCAGATCAGTTTATCATAATTATGGTCCAGCGGGTAGATAGATTTTGTGAATATCATGAAGAATGTCATCCGGAAGAATGAATGATAGTTTAGAGAGGGACCAGGAGCCATGTTCTATAACTAAGGAAACAGTGGCCTCACTTTCACATTTTTAGGGACCGAGGTCCCCGTATGATATTTCTTAATTTGAGGCCAGGAGCAATCCAAGGTTCCTCCCAAAGATTAATATGTTTACCATTTGCAGGTCTCCATAATAGAACCTTTTGACATTGAGTCCATCCATGAGTAGCCTAGTAGAGTTGGTAGTGTATTGCGAAAAAGACGCCATGCCGTACTATCTAGTAATGTGTCATTCTTAGCATGAAGATCTTGTATCCCTAATCCTCTTATCCCAACTGGTGAGGTGAAGTTTTCTCAAAGGAATTGACGTTGATAGTATTCTAAATGACGAATGATATCCTTATGATTTGGTATAGCATTTAAAGCTCATTGTTCGCCCTGCCATATTTCAAAAATTTGTCTTCCATCCCGCAAGAGTCAAGACGATTTTTAAAATTATCCAAAACAAATTGAAAGTCTTGCCGTAAAGAGAGGAAAGCCCAAATACTTACCAAAGTTATGCCCTTCTGGCATATTAAAGGAACTCAAAACAAAATTCTTGTCAATAGGAGTACAATTTTCGTGGAAGAAAATTATTGATTTTTTTGTCCTGAAGCAGCCATAAAAAATTAAGGTGATCAATTATGGTTTGGCAACTATCAGGGGACAGTTTTGAGGCTAAAATAAGGCTGGCCAGTGGGTCGACCCCGCCCCGATCCCCCTAAAAAAAACAGTGTCGGGACTTGAAACAGGGACGGGACCTGGGCTTGTCCCGCTCTAGCCCGTCCCGCCCAGACCCACCCCAGCCTCGCCTCGACCCCGCCCCTGCCCCTGCCCCGACCCTCCCTTTGCAAAAATGACCATTGCACAACGACCAATTTATATTTTGGTCGTTGTGCCACGGTCATTTTTGGCCACCTCTCCCCATACCCCCTTAATATTTATTTTTAACCCCTAAGTTACTATATTTACACTTTAACCCAATTTTTCAACTATAAATACCTCATTTTCTCTTCATTTTATCTCACAAATCTTCCTACAATCTCTCTAATTCTAATCTCTCAATCTATCTCTCTACAAGTCTACAATTACATTGCCTACTAAATATTTTATTTTATTTGCTCATTTGTATAATTGTATCAAAGTTAAAAAAATTGGGACTGAAGTTGACAACTAGCTTGAGGATCATCCATCGAGCAAAGTTTCAATTTTAAACCTCGATTACAAGTCGGTGTTACGTCGACGTTTGGTACCTTCGTTTCTTCTTTAAATTATTATTGTTACTTTATTTTTATTATCGCACTTAATTTAATTATCTTTAATTATTTATTTGCATAATTAAAATAGAAGGATTAAGAGGTATGTTTAAGGGTAAGGGTAAGGGTAAGGGTAAGAGTGTTTTTTTCTAGTAGGGTTAACAAGGGCATGCGTACTTCTTCTAGTCATCATATTCCTAGATAGGATGATTTGATTAATTACACTCACATAGATGAAACTGAATTTTAATGATATACCATTAGATGATGAGATATATTTTGCAACTGAACCAAACTTTAATTTAGAAGATAATCTAGATGACACACCCACTAATCTAGATGACACACCCACTAGTGCACCTCAAACTGAAAGTGGAACGTCTTATATTCCCCCTAGTATGAGACGAGGCCCCACACAACAAAAATTAAAATTAGTTGCATGAGAATTTTTTGATACGAACCAAGAGAATCAAGTAGTTAGATGCAAAATTTGTAAAAATGTTTATAAATTTAAAATGGGAAAAGGTCAGGGTGAGGCGGGAGGTTTATTGAGACATGCACATATCTTTCACAAATCTAGGTGGGATGAATACGAGGCTATAAAGTCGGGTGCGCCAATGCGCTCTCAGTCGGGACAAGGTTCACATAGTGTCCCGGACCAAGTACAGGGTCAAATTAACCCGACGACGGGAGGAATTGTAGGTCATAAATGTGATAAACATAGAGATAAGGAAGCAATAACAAAATTAATTGAGGTGGAGGATTTGCCCTTTTCATTTCCTTCATCTCCTGGTTTTATTCATTACATAAGAGATATGTATAATCCTGCTTTTAATGGTTTTCCTAGATCAACTGTTAGAATAGACATTTTTAAATTTGCAAATGAATATCAACAATACTTACATTATGCATTATATCATTTTCCTGGCAAAGTATATATCACTTCTGATATAGGCCGTAGTACTAACGACAATGATTATTTAACTGTAACATGTCATTGGATAAATTATAATTGGTCTATGCAAAAACGTATTTTAGCATGTAGATATATTGATGATAGGCACACTGGAAGTTTTATTGCAGAAAATATTCATCAAGTTTGTGATTATTATGGTATAACTGACAAAATAATGACTGTTACGTTAGATAATGCTTCTTCTAATAATTGTGTTGTGAGACTTTTAAAAGATCTATTAATTCCATCTTTTCCTAATCATTTTCATATAAAATGTGCGTACCATATTTATAACTTAGTTGTAAAGAATGGTCTATCACTTTTGAAGACATTCTTAATAAAGTATAATTTGCTATAAACGTTATTTCAAGAAGTAATAGAATACAAAGAAAAAAAGAATATAAAAAAACATGTCACGATTGTGGATTAGCTTTTAGAAAAATTCCTGAAGAAGTAGCGACTAGGTGAAATTCTCTATATGAACAACTACTTGTTGCTTACGATTATAGAAGACTTATAACTTTATTTTTTAACGTCCATAATCGAAATTCAACTGATATGCTTATAGATAATGATTGAAAAAAAATTCAGAACTTATTGGATTTTTAGAGAATTTTTTCAAGCAACTAAAGAATTTTCTGGTATATATTATCCTACTATTTCAACTATGTTATTTGATATAACTCTAACATTTTTGTTACTTAATGAATATATGGGAAAACCATCTTTTAAGCACCTATTAAAAACCATCATATTTCTATTAAAAAATATAAGAGGCACAAAAACAGTCTTGAAATATTTTTAGTACACTATCTTGTTCAATTATTGAAGTGTTTATATATACTATTTTTAAAAATTTAATGCCAAAAAAATCGGAAATCCTGATCCCTACCCAGGCCCGCTAAGATCGGTCCCCTTTTCCGATGGGACATCTGCCTGTCCCGCTAGTCCCGGCCCGCAGGTCCCGCCGAAGGACCGGTTCTGACCTTACCCAGTCCCGTCGGATCCCATCCTGCCAGGACCCGCCCGCCCCGTTGGACACCCTTAGGCTAAAATAATGTCATCTGCGAAAAAGAGGTGAAATACTGGAGGAGTGGCCTTATTGATTTTTAGGGGCTTCCAATTACAGTTGTCAACTGCTAAATTGATACCACGTGAAAGCATTTCCATACATAAAATAAATAAGTAGGAGATAACGGGTCTCCTTATCGGATACCTATGGTGGGAGTGATCATTTTAGATGACTCACCATTAATGAGGATTTGAGTAGTAACGGAAGAGACACAACTCATAATAAGATCAATAAGTCCCGGAGAAAAATTGAAATAAGTAAGAATTTATTTTATAAAGCTCCATTCTAGCATATCAAAGGCTTTTTCAAGATCAATTTTGAGTAAAAAAATTGATTCGCTTCGCCTGAGAAGTGCAAAAGCAATTTAAAAATTTCTGGACAATTAAAGCATTATCGGAGGCTCTACTATTTTTCAAAAAAAGCAGATTGACTAGGGTAGTTAATGTGAGTTACAACAATTGCAGAAAATGGGAAGTAAGTAAATATTACAATAGCCAGAAAGGATAAACTACTAACGATTACAACAAACTGGAAATAAGAACGATTACAACCACTTTGAAACTTCGTTGAGTCGAGTGATGACACTCTATCTTTAAGACGAGATTTCCCCGTATATATCCTCTTACGTTATGGGCAATAGTCTCCCAAGATAAAACAACAGCTTAACAAATGAGCAAAGGAAACTCAAGTGTTACTCTTAAAGAACTTTGAGTAATGAAATGATGCTAGAGAAGAAGAAGAAGAAGAAGATTTCTGAAAATTTCTAAGTGTTGAACAATTGAGCCAAAAGCCTCAATTTATAGTGTAAGGAGGATGACCTCTCAACTAGCCAACTAATGGCTTTCAATAGCCATGTAATGACGCTTATTGAGGGGTTACAATCAGCGAAATAATGACTGAATTCAAGTGCTAAGTAATGGAGATTCAATGCTCCAAAACCTGCCAAAGAGGCAGAAACTTTCTGCCTTCCGCTGTGAGCCTCTTCCCAATTTTATCTTTCTTGAAACTCCAGGGACCAAACTGTAAATATTAAGCAATTTGGGGTCCAAAAAGATAATATCAGAAGAAGCCCAACATCCTAGCCCAGCTCGACCCGGGCGGTGGTTGCGTGCGTGTGGGCTTAGCCTTGAACCTAAGCACACATAGGTCCTCTCTCCTTCAAACACATGAGTTACCCCTTGGGTCAAAACCGTAAAAACAATGGCAAGAATTGTGGCGGCAACAATAGTAGCGGTAGGAACAGTAACACCCACCGGCTGGAATACTGCTGGCGGCGGGGGTGGACCTCGGAATAGTGGCAGTGGGCCACATGCAGCCTGGTCCCAGCCTTGGGCACCTTGGCCCTGGAATTGGGCCAGTGGCCCTCTGCCTAACTACCTCCCATCTCATGGTAATCCAGCCTAGGGTTCATGGGCTGCCCAACCTTCATTCTAGCCCAATTCGACGTGGCCCAATTATCCGCAGCAGTCCAAGGGCTTTCGCCACAATGCTGGGCCTGGGCAGCAAACCGGCGTGCTTGGGCCTCACCCTCCGCAAGCCCATCATGCCGTAGGCCCCACACCTACCTACATTGAAGCCGCAATGCACACACTTGGAATAAATCCCTCGGATCCAAATTGGTACATGAACACCGGCGCCACTACTCACATAACGTCTGACCCATGTACTCTCTCATCTTATTCTAATTTGAGCAACAATCGTGGTATAATTGTTGGTAATGGTAATTCAATTCCAATTCGTTGGTATGGTCATAAAACTTTGTCCCCCCCTCATCCACCTCTTATCTTGAAAAATACCCTTCATGCTCCTAAATTGATTAAAAATTTGGTGTATGTCCGTAAATTCACCACTGATAATTCCATTTCTATTGAATTTGATCTGTTTGGGTTTTCGGTGAAGGATTTCAAGACGAGGATTCCTCTCATGAGGTGTGATAATAGGGGAGATCTTTATCCTATCACGCCAAGTTCCGGTCTCTCAAGTCAAAATTTGCCATCAACTTTTGCAGCCTTTGCTCCTTCCTTGTGGCATGCTCATCTAGATCATCAAGGGTCGTCAATTTTGTCTTCCTTAGATAAAAACAATTTTATTTCTTGTAAGAGTACGCGTAGTACTCCGAATTGTCAATCTTATTCTTTAGAAAAAAATGTTAAGTTGTCATTTGTAGACTCTAATTCTCATACTTTAATGTCATTCGATATTATTCATAGCGCTTTATGGACATCTCCTGTTCTCAGTTATTTGGGTCATCGATATTATGTTCTATTTTGGGATGATTATTCTAATTTTTATGGACTTTTTCGATAGCGAAAAAATCTCAAGTTTTTTCCACTTTCTTAAAGTTTAGAGCATTCATTAGAACCCAATTCGAACGGAAAATAAAAAATATTCAATGTAATAATGGCAAAGAATATGATAATGTGGTGTTTCGGGAATTTTGTGCTAATAATGAGATAAATTTTCATTTTTCTTGTCCTCATACGTCTTCACAAAACGGGAAAGCCGAACGCAAAATTCGTACCATAAATAACATTGTTCGAACTTTATTGATTCATGCTTCCGTACCCCCTTCGTTTTGGCATCATGCTCTACAAATGACTACCTATCTTCTTAACATTCTTCCTATCAAAGGTTTGACATATTCGTCCCATCTTCAAATTTTATATAAAAAGACTCCTTCATATTCACATCTTAGGGTCTTTGGGTGCTTATGTTATCCGTTGTTTTCGTCCACCATAATTAACAAACTTCATGTCCGGTCTACCCCTTGTGTGTTTTTGGGTTATCCGTAAATACATCGTGGCTACAAATGTTTTGATTTATCCTCTAATAAAATTATCATTAGTCGCCATGTAATTTTTTATGAATCACAATTTCCGTTTAATAAGGTACGTAATTCCGTGCCTAGTCGTATAATTTTTTAGATGATGGTATATCCCCGTATATTATTCATCATTTTTCGGACGTGGCCCTTCACCCCAAATCTGCCAGCGGGCCCACAGCCCGTTGGCTCCACTGTTCCATCGCCAGAAATTGTTCACCGTACAGTGACTGGGCCAGTTTCGATCATTGGGCCAGTTACCCAGCCCAATACCGAAACTATTCCAGTCTCAGTTCCAACCAGTCACCGTTAGAGATGGCAATGGATCTTGGACCCGGTCCGAATCCGGTGGATCCAAATCCATTTTATAGGATATGGATCTTCAAAATTTGGACCCGACGGATTCGGATCGGACCCGGATCCGTTTTTGACGGATCGGATCTGGATCTTATATTTGAGATCCGTATCCGGTCTAGATCCGATCCGTAGATCCATTTTTTATTAAATATATTCATAACCTAGAATGTAATTTTATAAGTATTTTCTTAATTTTTTCCATAATTTATGTATTGGGTAAAGGGTTGAACCAGGATAAGGCACAAGTCACACAGCCATGTAATTTATCTTTGAAGTTTCAGTTCTTTTACCTATATGCTTTCTGCAGTTTCTCATATTTTCATTTCTATAAAAAGTAAAAATTATCACTCTTCTTTAAATTTTCCTTTCTTGAATCTGCTAGCCGTAAGCTTTAAGTATCTTTCTCTCATTTGTTTGATCAACAAAAACAAATGGGACTTTTGATATATGACTGACATTGTTTTATGTTATTTAATGAAGTCAATCAGTAGAACTACAAGTGGAGCATCACTAAAGCCTCAAAAAATTAGCTCAAAGTTGCAACCTGTCCAACATCACTAATGAAGTCAATCGTCTTTATTTTCTTGTGATGCTAAAACTTTGATCAGTATTTTGGAAGAATGGTGTCATTTTGTGTAGGTTGATAGAATGAACTCAATCATTTTTTTCAATCAGATTGCGTTTTCATTTTGTCATAAAAGTTTCAACATGTGGGAATATTATTCAAGCAAAACAAATTGACATGTAGATCCAGATTCGATCCGTGGACCCGATGGATCCGAATTTGGATCTGATTTTTATGGACCCGATGGATCTAGATCCAAGTATGCAAAATGGATATGGATCTGGATCTAGTAGGATCCGATCCAGATCCGATCCGTTGCCATCCCTAGTCACCGTGTTGGGCCAGCAGGCCCACTGCCTGCTGGCCAGTCCGTCACATGTCCCGATATTTCCCAAAATCCGCCTAATTCTTCCCCGAGTCATAGACCAGTCACTCGTAGTCAACGGGGTATTTTTAAACCAAAAAGACATTTTAATTTAAATTCTAATGTTCTTAAATCACCCCTACCTCGTAATACCCAAATTGGAAAATTACTATGACCGACGAGTATAATGTTCTTATTTATAATAATACGTGTGAGTTGGTGCCCCGTCCATCTGGTGTTAATATTATTCGATCTATGTGGATTTTTGCTCATAAGGACAATTCTGACAGTTCTTTTGCAAGGCATAAGACTCGTCTTGTAATTGATGGTAAGACTCAGCAGGTGGGTGTAGATTGTGGTGAGACATTTAGTCCGGTGGTCAAACCGGCTACCATTCGCACTGTGCTCAGCTTGGATATTTCGAAAGCATGGCCCATTCATCAGTTAGATGTGAAAAATGCTTTCTTACACGGTGATCTCAAGGAGATAGTCTATATGCATCAGCCCTTGGGGTTTAGGGATCCCAAATATCCTCATCATGTTTGTTTGTTGAAGAAGTCCTTGTATGGCCTTAAGCAGTCTCCACGGGCTTGGTATAATAGGTTTGCAGACTATGTTTCGACTATTGGGTTCTCTCACAGCAGGTCTGATAATTCATTGTTCATATATCGTCGTGGTTCTTCCTTGGCTTATATACTATTATATGTGGATGATATTATCTTAATTGCCTCTTCTGATGCATTATGTCAGTCTATCATGACAATGCTCAGTTCTGAGTTTGCTATGAAAGACTTGGGGCCCTTGAGTTATTTTTTGGGGATTGTTGTCACTCGTCATGCATGTGGGTTGTTCTTATCCCAGATGAAGTATGCCGCTGAGATTATTGAGAGGGCTGGGATGTCATCATGTAAGTCCACTTCCACTCCGGTTGATACTAAACCCAAGTTGGGTGCTGCGGTTGGCTCACCTTATGAGGATCCAACCCGTTATCGCAGTCTGGCAGAGGGCCCTTCAATATCTTACATTCACGAGACCGGATATTACGTATGTCGTACAACATGTAGAGTTTGTTTATGCATGATCCTAGGGTTGAGTACATGAATGCACTCAAATGCATTATTCGGTACATCCAGGGGACAATTGACTATGGCTTACATTTATATCCTTCATCGACGTCTACACTTGTCTCGTATACAGATGCTAATTGGGGTGGCTGTCCAGACATCAGACGTTCTATGTCTGGCTATTGTATGTTTCTTGGTAATAACTTGGTCTCCTGGTCTACAAAGCGTCAATCGACTTTATCACGCTCTAGTGTAGAGACCGAGTATCGAGGGGTAGCCAATGTGGTCTCTGAATCATGTTGGTTACGTAATCTTCTTTTAGAGCTTCATTGTCCTATTCAGAAAGCTATATTGGTTTATTGTGATAATGTTAGTGTCATCTACCTTTTTGGTAATCCGGTTCAGCACCAATGCACTAAACATATCGAGATGGACATTCACTTTGTTCGCGAAAAGGTAGCTCGTGGACAAGTACGCGTCTGTCATGTCCCTTTCAGGTATCAAGTTGCAGATATCTTTACAAAAGGTCTTCCCTCGATCTTTTTTGAAGATTTTAGTGACAGTCTCAGCGTACGAAGACCGCCCGCTATGACTGCGGGGGTGTGTTAAATATACATACGATATACCGTGTATATAATTTCCTAATTTAGGTAATGTTGTGGTGTAATTATTATTGTACACTTACCATAATTATATAGTTAGTATCCAAGTAAAATAAGATTTTAAGAGTAGAATAAGAATATAATTTTTCTATTATAAAAATATGTAAATTTTATATATATTTTTTTAATTAATGAAAATAATGAAAGAACTTTCGGTATAATCTAGCACTTGAGATATGATTGATAGTATATAAAGTTTTATAGTAATGAAAGACAGTAGCTTTGATAAAAGAAGGGTCGGTGTTCCAATTATCAAGATTGTCTTTTACGGCAGTAATAATATTTCTTCGACGACGTTTAAGAGTTGAGAGATGAAAAAATTTGGTATTCGGGTCGCCGTCATTTAACCAAGCAATTCGCGACTTAAGTTTCCAAAATTCTTCTTCTAATTTCAACAAATGATTAAAATCCCTAGTGAGGTCATATTCCAAATGTTGCGAAAAATCACTGGTTGGATAACAAGGAGACTTTTGAATTCCCGCTAACCTAGCTAAAATAATATTTTTTGTATGAAAATGTTGCCAAATTCAAGTCGATTAAATAATTCATTGATTATTTTCATTAATTAAAAGAGTATATATACAATTTACCTATTTTCATAATAGGAAAATATTTTTCCTATTCTACTCCTAAAACTCTATTCTAGTAGTACACGACTTCTATAATTATGGTAATTGTACAATGCTAAGTAATACAAATATTCTATATTAATTACAATTCTAAAACGGACCCTAAACCCTAAACCCGATACCCGAAACCCTAAACCCGAAAAGAAGGATGAAATTGGGCCCAATTACCGTGGGCTGGAGTTGCTGAAAAGCCGAGATTGTTGGGCCACTGCCTACTGGTCCAGGCCCACGGCCAGGGGCCCAAGGCTGGGACCAGTGGGGCTGAGGCCCACTATTGATGGGGTGGGGCCTACTGCCGTCGGTACTGCTGACGTTACCACCGCGGTTTGTTCCATTATTTTTCCTAGTATTCTTGCCTCCACTGTGAGCACGGTTTTGGCCCGAATTATCAACACACCCTGGAGAATTTGTGGAGGACGTCATCATGACCACGGGACTTGCCCTGGTAGCCGCCTTCTTAGCCAATCCGGCTTCTTCCAAAGTAAGCATGGAGCGGACTTGATAGAACGTTGGGAAAGGGTTACTTTGACGAAGTAGGTCCCAACGCCACTAAATTCCTCGGAGAGGCCATCAACCATCTGTAGAACCAGATGATCTTCAGTAACGGGCACACCAACGTTGCGAAGTTGGTCCACCAATTCCTTCAACCTTTTGCAATATGCTGAAACATTCGAAAAATTTTCCATGGTGACGTGGGAAAAGTCCTGCTCAAGAGTAACAACTTTGGAATTCTGATTATCTTGGAATATGTCATGCAGCCTATCCCAAGCAGTCATTGCCGTAGCGTCTGACTCTATAATCGTCTGCAATAGGTCAATAGAGATAGTGGAATAAATCCACTGAAGGACGGTGGCATCAAGCGTTGTCCATAACTTAGGATCATCCTCACGTTGAGGCACCTCCGTATCCTCAGGAGCCGCGGGGATTATGTGATGGATGACTTGATGCGAGTGGGCGTGAATTTTAAACAACTCGGCCCACGTCGCGTATTGGACGTTTTCTATTTCAAGAATGAGAGGTATGTGATTCTTGATGTTAGAAACAATACGGGCAGGATAAAACGTGCTATTTGTTGTCGACATAACGAAAGAACAATGGGTGATTTTGTAGAAAATTTGGGAAGAGATGAGGTAAAATTTAACACGAAATTTGAGGAAGGGGCACGGAAATCGATGCCATTTTTGGCCAAGAAGGGGCACGAAAAAATGAGAGAAATTTTGGAGAAGAGCGGAAGCAATTTAGTCCTAGACTTCTGATACCATGAAAGAAATAATATCTTGATTATTTTCATTAATTGAAAGAGTATATATACAATTTATCTATTTCCATAATAGGAAATTCTTTTTCCTATTCTACTCCTAAAACCCTATTCTTGTTGTACAAGACTTCTATAATTATGATAAGTGTACAATGCTAAGTAATACAAATATTCTACACTAATTACAATCCTAAAACGGACCAAAGTCCCGTGATATACACTATGTATATCACGGGAATATACACTATCTAACAGATTCCATTCTGAAACATCTTTAGCAAAGCTGATAGTAGCAGAGATTAAGCAGTCATTATTATCCCAACAATGTTAATTAGGTCTGGACTAGATAACCAGATAGTTTCAAAATGAAAAGACTTTATTTTCAGGAGGTCTGAAGGTATCTAAAGAGAGAAGGAGCGGGCAATGATCGGAGTGGGTAGGGGGAAGATGGTTCAGGAAATAAATTTAGCCACAACACGATCTAATCGTTCTAAAATAAGAGCTCCATGTTTTCTCTTATTCGTCCAAGTATATTTACTGACCCTATACCCTAAATCTACCAAATTACAGTAATTTAAGCACTGAAGAAAATGATCTGAACGATTAGGTCTAATATTTTGGCCTCCAAACTTGTCATTAGCGCTTAGAATCTCATTAAAATCTCCAGCAACTAACCAGGGCCCCTTAACAGTGTTAGCAATATTTTTCTAGTTTTCCCACAAAGTTGTTCTAAATAGGTTGAGAATTGCGAGCATAAATAGCAGATAATAAAAAAGGTTGGGTGAGAGTATTTACCTGCACCATACAATGTATCTCCTGGTTAGAGACAGCAATTTCAGTAACTGAAATCAAATCAATCTTCCAAACCACCACTCTCCCGGAATTACCCTCAGTAGCATATTGGACAAGATCAATTTTGAGCCAAAGTGGACTTTGATTCTCCGGTGTCTGAGTCTGAGTGAGAGGATTTGGAACCAGCTTGTATGGATACAGAATCGTGTAGAGAAGCATTGTGAGTATTTGGAGCTACTAATTATTTTATAGTTGATGAGTAGAGTTCTGTGGATTGGTCCAGACTTGGGCCTGATGATGAAGTGGTGTTATTGATTTTTTGAGTTGGATTGAGGGAAGAGTCTGAAGTCAGATTTGGGCTATTGTTATTGCTAATTCATATGTCTGAGTTATGCGCGTATCCACAAGTAATACACATTGATAATAAAAGAACAGTTCAATTATATCATGCCAATTACCGTAAAACATGCTTGGCATTTCATATTGCCCGTTGAGTGATGAATATGAGGTATTGCACTAGCATATTTAGCTCACAAGTTGGACGGTAATAAGAAGTTGCAATGCATACTGTAATTAGATTGAGTCATCAGTGAATTTTGATCTTCCAAATAAATAATGTTATTTTATACCTATATATAAATTTTGTCAAATAGGAGTCAGACTGAGAATATTAGAATCAACCATATCATTCTAAATATTAAAATGTAATTAATTACTTAAATTTATATCCCAATCCTCTTAGACAATAATTGATGGTTGTCAATGGACGAAATTACCAGCATATATTTTATAATAACTAACCCGCGCATTAGTTATTTATATTTATTGATACATATCTTCATAAATAACTATCACTAAATTATAATTAATTAATACATATTCTCATCTTAATTTACAACCTAACTATAGTAAATTAATAGAATTTGGTACAAACATCAATGCATGTATTTTTTTTTACCTATATATTTAGATGAATAATCTTACATCTCAATCTAAAAAAAGAGTAAAACAAGATAAATATAAAATTGTCAGGGTTTAATGACGTACGACTAATAAAAATGTGTGATATTGACTATGTATCTTATGAATTAACCATGTCTATTATTATTCATCCCTATTTTAGCACTCCAATAAGTAAGGAGATTACTGTGAAACATTATCACTCATAGCGCGATTAATCAATGATATTATAACTTATAAGCGCATGTTTGAGAAAAAAAATATCAGCTCTTAATAGAAAGAAATTTGATCTAGGTTTGTAATCCAAAATTGTGAAAATAAAATTCCAATTTATCATAATAAACTTTAACTTTGAGAAAAGGTTCTGTTTTAGATTTTGAATTTGCTCCTACATATGCATTTTATCCTTCCCGAGCAGACATGCTAGATTTCCATTATTTTATATGCATATGCATATTATATTATATTATATTTGTAAATTTCTATAATTTTTTTTGATAACTTTTGGGGGTTTTCTATATTATATGTCATAATTTTAAACTTCACCTAAATCAGTGAATTTACCAAATAAAAATTGATCGAAAATTAATAAGCATATCCAATTACCGACAAAGATCAAACCATACTTTGGGTTGAAGTAGATCTAATTATTAAGAGCAACCAAACTACATCATTTCGGATTGGATTGAATCTGGTTGTATTAATATGTTACAATTTCAAATAGAGCATATAAACTTTTGCAACATACATGCAAAGATGATTTCTGGTCCTTTTTCTTTTCTCTTGATTGAAATCTAAATGTGTCAGTAGCAATAAATTTAAAAATACTTACTGTCATAATCTCATCACATTTTCAAATTGCAATAATTAGGGATTTAATCTTATGAAGGTGATAAATATTTGGCACAAAAAAGAAGTTGGGATCTAAGATAACATTTTCAATTAGAGTACGAATAACAAAGGGAAAGTTATGCTAATAGAAATACAAAATATATGTAAAAAGAAAATCATAGTATGTTAATAGTAATTAAGTAACTTAATTATCGTTGTTTTGTTTCATGGGTACATCATTGTCCACACATTGTAATGTAAAATAAAGAAAACTAAAATGAAAAACAATCATCAGGTAAATCTATTCCCTTTAATATCTCTTGCTCAAACTCAATTATCAATGGTAATTCCACTTGCCTTCACCACATTTGAGTATTAAATTTAGCGATGTGAAGGTACTCTACTGGTATATAGTAATATATAATAATTAACTATATATGAAAATCTCTAAAGAAAAATTACTGCATGAAGGTAGTACTATTGAGTTATTCATCAGATTTGGAGGCATGAGAGAGATAAATCCAAATGGCAGCCATTGCAATAGGGAACACGAGGAGGATAAGAAAACAAGGTGGCTGAATCGGACCTATAAACAATGGTAGAAATAGAACACAAATCACTACAACTAACATGATCAATATTGAACCAACTCCCCATTGACATTGCTCCACTTCTTGTGTCATAGTATTTATTTGGGTGCTTTCAAAGAAGTATAGATATATTAAGAGTTATTTATGATGCAATGGTAAGTGGTTTGTGCTTTATTTAAGTAATTTTCGATAGTGTTGTTTCACAAAGGACGTGACGATTAGCTTTAAATTGTTACATGCCGCTTAATTTTCATTTTCACACTTTGTTTTGAATAAAGTGATAAAAAAAAAAGAGGAAAATTTGTATAGCAGATTTAGGAGAAGCATTAATCAATAACTTTTTTCTAAAACAAGAGAGCAATAATAAAGCATAAATAATCAATATTTTATTATGGATATATGGATAATTAATGACAATCATCTGATATGGATAATGATTAAACAAAATACTATATATAGACATCTAACTTGTGTTGTCTAGAGAATTGTATTAAATAATATTCCAACTCTAATGTGGTACACTTGAACATGTCTGTAATTGTCATTCACTATAATAACATTTTATTATAATGGCCTGATTTTTTTCGGAATCGATTTTTCATGTTATATTCTACTTTTTATAATAACATTCTACCTATAACAGTAATGACATTCATTATAGCGGTATATTTTTTATAAAATTACCTCTCTATAACAGCCATACTCAAATATTTTGTAATAATATTTGTAAGAAGTATATTATGTATAAAAAAATAATCAAAATATTTATGACAGTCATCAAAGAGAAGATTGAATTCTTTTTTGCTGAAAGTTTGGACAAAAATCTTCGTCAATTCAAGCATTATATTATCACTAAGAGACTGAAATTTACAAAACAACCTTCAATTGCAGAAATATCATTCTCCGTTGTTGGAGAAATACCAAAATTCTACCTACAGATGAAAACTCCATTATTAATAGTGAAAATTTAGAACTTGTTGAGGATGTTGGTAGTGTGTCATCACTTATAACCCAAATCTCATCTCATAACACCAATCAAACAATGGATGCTACCATTTATACAGAGTTTGATGCAACTCTTCCAATCTTTGAAACTTACACTAATGAAGAGATTATTGCACAAGTGGTTGGAGTGGAAGAATAAGAGACAACAGATACAGAAGGTGACAACGAAAGTTTTGATGAATAGCCCCAACCTATTGCTACTTGGGGTGAGATAGAAGAATCAACTGTTAATCTCTTACAAAACCTTCAAGGCAAAGCTATTGAATTCCCTTTTGCTGAAAGTTTGGACAAAATTCTTCGTCAATTCAAAAGTTATTATGGCTAAGAGACATGAATTTACGAAACAACGTAAAATTATAGAATTATTACATCAAACTTGAAATTATATTTAAATTCTCAATTAATTCTAAATGCATATGTTCCTTAGATTTCAACTCTTTATCGATATGGTATAACTAGTCATTGATTTATTTGTAATTTATTAGTCTTTTTAATTAATGAGATATGAAAATTAATTGAAATTCTAAAATTAACGAGTATATTATTTTCGTTTATAACATATAAAAAAGTGCAGAAAAATAATTCTTTGTGTACTTTCATTTATAACGGCTAAATGAGATCCAAACATAAAATGTCAGTATACATATATAATAACACCTCACTATAGCGGCCATGAAATTATCGGACAAGTACTGTCATTATAGAGAGGTTTGACGATACTGCTAGTGCAAAAGTATATCAATAAAAGTGTATACAAATGAAATTCTATTTATGTTTTACTCTTTAATTATCGATGACGTGATTATTAGCTTTACGAATTTACACTTGTGTGGCGCGTAAAAGGTAAAGAAACATTAATGATATGCTAAAATTGTTAAAATATTGAGTTACGAATATGCCAAATAGTTTAATGAAAAAATAAAACACATGCATTACACAGTTTCAAACTCGTTAAAGATAGTTTAAACTTTTTCTTAGTCTGCTCTCTCCATTTCCGCAAAATGAGAATTAATTAGTAGTAACAAATTATCTTTAAAATATTCAAATAGTTATTTGTACACATACTTAATGATGTATTCATCGAGCGAGCCTAAATCATGAATCATTTTCTTATCGATTAGTGTAGATTAATAAGATTCAAAATCGATAGCGAGTAAAATAAAAAAGTTGCTTCTAAAATACCGATTACTAGGTAAGATCGTCTTTGTATACACAGACATATGTGCACACTTACTCTGTTAAACAGAGCAATATACATGTGATATACACTGAATATACAACAGTGTATATCACATGTATATCAGTGGACTGAAGCAGTGGACTAAGCAAAGATGCAAAGATGGGCTTGTTGGGCCTCGGCAGTGGGCCTCTCGGCCAGTTCCAACAGAATTGTTGACAATACAATATTGTATATATGGTATATATATTTGTAGTATATTGTAGTGTAAAGGTTACATTACTTAGTGTTATACACTTACCATAATTGTATAATTAGAATTATGGTAGAATAAGAATTTAGAAATAGAATAGGAATAGGATTCTTCTATTATGGAAATATGTAACTTGTATATATAGCCTTTCAATTAAAGAAAATAATCAAGGGGATTATTTCTTTCATGGTATCAAGAGACTAGGTCTAAACAAAAGTTTTTCTCTCAACTTTTGTCCTCTCTTTGGCCGAGACACCCCACCCCACCCCTCGGGTTTCTCTTCCAAAATTCGTATTCCGCTCTCAAAAACACCTCTCTTAAATTTTCATTCCTTCTTTGTTCTTTCAATATGTCTAAGAACAATTATCACCTTGCCCTCACGGTTTTCAATATCAAGAGTTGTATCCCTATTGTCCTTGAGATGGAAAACGTCCAATATGCGACGTGAGCGGAGTTGTTTAAAATTCACGCTATCTCTTATCAAGTTCTTCATCACATCATTCCTCCCGCTAGACCCCTTCATGCGGAGGATCCTGAGTTATGGATTACACTTGATGCTACCGTTCTCCGGTGGATCTACGCCACTATTTCGGTGGACCTTCTACAGACGATTATTGAGTCGGATACCACGGCTATGGCTGCAAGGAATAGATTGCGTGACATATTCCAAGACAACCAACATTCACGTGTCGTCACACTCGAGTAGAAATTCTCTCTCGTTCAAATGGACGAATTTCCGAGCGTTTCTGCATATTGCAAGAAACTAAAGGAGTTGGCGGATCAACTCCGTAATGTTGGCGCACCAATAACGAATAATCGTCTAGTTCTACGGTTGGTTGCCGGTATTTCGGAGGCCTATAATGGGGTTGGAACTCTCCTTCGCCAAAGCAACCCTCTTCCTGACTTCTATCAAGCCCGCTCCATGCTTACATTGGAAGAAGCAGGTTTGGCTAAAAAGGCGGCTACCGGAGCAAGCCCCGTTGTCATGGTGGCGTCTTCTCCTAGTTCTTCGGATTTTGTGAATAATTCGGGCCAAAACCATAATAATGGTGGCGGCAAGAATAATCGCACGAATAAAAACAAAAACTGCGGGGGAAAACGCGGCGATTCTGGTGGCGGTTCCGGTGGTCAGCAAGCAGGCGGTGGGTCCCATCCAAGGAACAGTGGCCTCCACCCCTGGGCTCATCAGTGGGGCCCATAGCAGTGGGGCTGGGGCAGTGGGCCGTGGGCCAACAACCCTTACCAACCAGCAGCAAGTTCCAGTGGCCAGTGGGATGGCCAACAGTCCAGGCCCACACCGCATGGCGGCCCATCGCCGATGGCCCAAGAAGAATGGAGGCCAGCCACGCCCAGCCTCCATCACGATGCCTGGCATTCTCTGCCCCGCCTCCGCAAGCCCATCATGCAGCAGGCCCCACTCAAACCGATATCGAGGATGCGATGCACACATTGGGGTTAACTCAATCGGACCCAAATTGGTATATGGACACCGGTGCCACTACTCACATAACTTTCGAATCAGGTACTCTCTCATCTTATTCCAATTTGAGCACCCCTCGGGGTATAATTATTGATAATGGCAGTTCTATTCCAATTCTAGGGTATGGTCAGAAAACGTTGTCTCCCCCCAATCCACCCATTATCTTGAAAAATACTTTACATGCTCCTAAATTGATTAAAAATTTAGTGTCTGTCCGAAAGTTCACTACTGACAATTTCATTTTCGTTGAATTTGATCCTTTTGGTTTCTCTGTGAAGGATTTCAAGACGGGGAGTCATCTCATGAGGTGTAATAGTAGGGGGGATCTGTATCCTATCATGCCCGGTTTCAGTCCATCGAGTCAAGCCTTGCCGTCAGTTTTTGCAGCCATCTCTCCTTCCATGTGGCATGCTCGCCTGGGTCATCCGGGATCTTCTATTTTATCAGTTTTAGATAAAAATAGCTTTATTTCTTGTAAGGGTTCGAGTCGTACTCCACTTTGTCAGTCTTGTTCATTAGGGAAAATTATTAAGTTGTCATTTGTAGACTCCAATTCTCATACTTCAATGCCATTTGATATTATTCATAGCGACTTATGGACGTCTCCTGTTCTTAGTTCATTGGGTCATCGATATTATGTTCTCTTTTTAGATGATTATTCTAGATTTTTGTGGACGTTTTCAATTGCGAATAAATCACAAGTGTTTTCCGTCTTCATCAAATTTAGAGCTTTCATTCGTACTCAATTCGAAAGAGAAATAAAAAATATTCAATGTGATAATGGGAAAGAGTATGACAATAGGGAGTTTCGAGAATTTTGTGCTAATAATGGGATAAATTTTCATTTTTCGTGTCCTCATACATCTTCACAAAATGGGAAAGCCGAACGCAAAATTCGTTCCATAAATAACATTATCCGAACTCTCTAAATTCATGCCTCCATACCTCCATATTTTTGGCATCATGCTCTACAAATGACTACATATCTTCTTAACATAATTCCTTCTAAAGGTCTGACATATTCTTCCCCCCTCAAAATCCTATATAATAAAAACCCTTCTTATTCTCATCTTCAGATTTTTGGGTGCTTGTGTTATCCATTATTCCCATCCACCACAATTAACAAACTTCAGGCTCGGTCTACCCCGTGTGTATTTTTGGGTTATCCGTCGAATCATCATGGTTATAAGTGTTTTGATTTATCCTCCAAGAAAATCATAATTAATCGCCATGTCATTTTTGATGAAACCCAATTTCCTTTTACCAAAGTTCATACTCCCGAGCCTAGGTCGTATAATTTTTTGGATGACCAAATATCCCCGTATATTATTTGAAATTTTTCGGACATATCCCGCATCCAAAATCCTCCAATGGCCCATTGCCCGGTCCCACGATTCTACCAAAGAAGATCAGTTCTAGTTTACGGATCGGTCCAAGCAATTGGGCTGTCACCCCACCTCGAACTGATCCAGAAGACACCCCAGGTTATCGATTTGGGCCAGCAGGCCCACTGCCTGCTGGCCCGTCTGTCCCGAGCCCAGAAAATTCTCAAAATTTACTCAATTCTTCCTCGAGTCATAGACCGGTCACTCGTAGTCAGCGGGGTATTTTTACACCTAAAAGACATTTTAATTTACATTCTGATGTCTCTAAATCCCACTTGCCCCGCAATTCTGTGTCCGCATTAAATGACCCTAATTGGAAAATTGCTATGACTGATGAATATAATGCTCCTATTGATAATAAGACGTGGGAGTTGGTGCCCCGTCCATATGGTATTAATGTTATCAGGTCTATGTGGATTTTTGCTCATAAGGAGAATTCAGATGGGTCATTTGCTCGACATAAGGCGCGACTTGTGGGTGATGGTAAGACTCAACAGATTGAGATTAATTGTGGTGAGACGTTTAGTCCGGTGGTCAAACCGGCTACCATTCGCATTGTGCTTAGCTTGGCTCTTTCAAAGACTTGGCCAATTCATCAGTTGAATGTTAAGAATGCTTTCCTACATGGTGATCTCAAGGAAACAGTCTATATGCATCAGCCGTTGGGTTTCAGGGATCCAAACCGTCCTCATCATGTATGTTTGTTGAAGAAGTCCTTATATGGGCTTAAGCAGTCTCCAAGGGCCTGGTACACGAGGTTTGCTGACTTTGTGTCAACTATTGGGTTCACTCACAACAAGTCAGATAATTCCTTGTTCATCTACCGCCGTAGTTCGTCCTTGGCCTACATTCTGTTGTATGTGGATGATATCATTTTGACTGCATCTTCCGATGCCTTGCGCCAGTCTATCATGACTATGCTCAGTTCTGAGTTTGCTATGAAAGACTTGGGGCCTTTGAGTTATTTTTTGGGGATTGCCGTCAAACGTCATTCATGTGGCTTGTTTTTGTCTCAACGGAAGTATGCTGCTGAGATCATAGAGAGGGCTGTGATGTCATCCTGTAAGTCCACTTCCACGCCAGTTGATGCAAACCCCAAGCTGAGTGCCGCAGCAGGTGCACCATACGAGGACCCGACCTACTATCGCAGTCTGGCAGAGACCCTCTAGTATCTTGCCTTTACCAGACCGGATATTACATATGCGGTTCAGCATGTGTGTTTATTCATGCATGTTCCCAGAGTTGAGCACATGAATGTAATCAAACGCATCATTCGGTATATTCAGGGGACACTAGACTATGGGTTGCACTTGTATCCTTCATCTACATCCACACTTGTCTCGTACACGGATGCTGATTGGGGTGGTTGTCCTGACACCAGACGGTCGACTTCTGGCTATTGTATGTTCCTTAGCAACAACTTGGTCTCCTGGTCAGCAAAACGTCAGGCAACTCTATCACGCTTAAGTGTAGAGGCAGAATATCGAGGGGTAGCGAATGTGGTCTCCGAATCATGTTGGCTACGTAATTTGCTTTTGGAGCTTCATTGTCCCATTCAGAAGGCAACCTTGGTATATTGCGATAACATTAGTGCTATCTACCTTTCAGGTAACCCAGTTCAACACCAACGTACCAAGCATATCGAAATGGATATTCAGTTTGTCCGTGAAAAGGTTGCAAAGGGTCACGTTCGCGTATGCCATGTCCCGTCTCGTTATCAAATTGCAGACATCTTTACAAAGGGTCCACCAGCGGTTCTCTTTGAAGATTTTAGGGACAGTCTCAGCGTTCGAAAATCGCCCGCTATGACTGCGGGGGTGTGTTAAACAGAGCAATATACATGTGATATACACTGAATATACAACAATGTATATCACATGTATATCAAATGATCAAGCGATGGACTAAGCGTGAGCAACAATGGGCTTGTTGGGCCTCGGCAGTGGGCCTCTCGGCTAGTTCCAACAGAATTGTTGACAATACAATATTGTATATATGGTATATATATTTGTAGTGTAAATGTTACCTTAATTAGTGTTATACACTTACCATAATTGTATAGTTAGAATTATGATAGAATAAGGATTTAGAAATAGAATAGGAATAGGATTCTCCTATTATGAAAATATGTAACTTGTATATATGGTATATATATTTGTAGTATATTGTAGTGTAAAGGTTACCTTAATTAGTGTTATACACTTACCATAATTGTATAGTTAGAATTATGGTAGAATAAGGATTTAGAAATAGAATAGGAATATGATTCTCCTATTATGGAAATATGTAACTTGTATATATAGCCTTTCAATTAATGAAAATAATCAAGAGGATTATTTCTTTCATACTCCACATAGACAAATTTTAAATTTTGAATTTGCCTTTGTAATCCCCAATTTCTTTTGCCTTTTATTTTAATTCATTCTTCTTTTTTCTTGTGGGGGGGGGGGGGTGGGGGGTTTGAGGTGGGGGTGCGGTCAAATTTGAATCTGAAGGTTCTTCCTATTTCATACAATGATAATTATATTACTCTTTTCCGTTTCAATTTAAGTGTCTTAGTTTAACTGGACACAAAGTTTAAGGAATAAAAATAGATTTTTTAATCTTGTAGTCTAAAATTAAAGATGTGTGTAATGTACAAAAATATTCCTTGAATTTTTTGATTTTAAACTTATCATGTAGGATATTTGAATTTTTAACTTATTAAATATATGAAAAGACATTATTTTTAGGATAGAGAATAAAAAAGAAGACACGGAAATTGAGACGGGGCGAGTACTTCTTATGTTATCTTCAAATTTAGTTCCCATTACATAGAACTAAATTTTGTTCCAAAATGAAAATGGTGTTGATACATGAGAGAGTTACTATATTCTATGCTACTAGCTTATGTAAGGTATAATCTCAAAGTAGGAATTTCCCCTGAAAATTGTGCAATTTTGGTTGAAAAATAAACTTATTTGAGATAATGCGGCTGCTAACCGCGATTTGTAATAAGTTTCATTTTGACCGCTATTTCTAAAGCTTTACCCTTTGTCATTAATGAAGATGACATATAAATAGAGTAAATATTTAATGAAGAAAGATTGTAAATTAGATATAAATAAGGGTAAAGTAGATTAAATATCCTCTTAATTAATATTTCTTAAGGGGCGTGTAAATAAAAAAAATGACAAATAATTTGAGACAGATGGAGTAATAAAATTAAAACATGCTTCGATGGAGGTATTACAAACGATATATATACATTTTCACATACTTGTTTTGGACTACTAATATCGGATTCAGTGTGCAGTCGCGTCCAATACAAATATTCATGATATACCGGATTGGACTAGTATATACGTTGACATACGTACGTATATTCAAAAAAAAGTAATCCTATCGCTTTTAAAGTTGGGGTTATAAAACTAGAGTATTTGGTAGTTAGTTTAATTTGGTCATTATATTAATGAGCAGATAGAATCCATTCAGTTAAGTTTGAATTGGATTGGAACTATAAATTTTGAGAAAAGAGAAAAGTAAAAGGGAAATGGCCAAATGTAGTAGTATTACTGTTTCACGGTCAATGCTCATCTGCCCAACTGTGAAAGCCTATTTAACCCGGCGAATAACTTCTTCTCGTTCACTACGCCCCCTTCTGCCACGTGTCCCCCCTTCTCTTAAATATTTGTAGCTATATATATGGGCACTTACTTCCCAAGAACCATATATATTTGCTCTTCATAATTTTGTTAATAGTACTAGAGTTCTAGGGAGACAGAGAGATGGATAATACTAATGTTAATGCTAATGCTGGGGGATCAGCAAATGGAGGTTTTCATGGCTATCGTAGATTCCCACAACCAACCCCTCCCCCTCCCCCTACTGGTACGTTACATAGCTTTTCTTTACTGTTACAAATAATTTCACAGTCGGATTTGAGAATGATAAAATGTACATAAATCTTATCTCTATCTCTGTGGGTTAGAGAAATTTTCCATAGACATAGTCTGAAAGAATGTTTTCACAAATGCAAACCATATATATAAATAGGCCATCTTTTAGCTATATGCTCAATGTAGTCCAAATGTTGTACTAGCTAGGATTAATTTCTAAGTAATTGTTTCCTTTCGAGTTTCAGCTTCATTTTATTTAAATTTATGTATGGTTAGATAGTACATCGAGCTATATCTATATATGAATTTGTCAAGCTTATAAGCTTTATGCTGAAGCACACACACTCCTTATATATGCATCCCTTGACCCAAAATAAATAAAAAGAGCAAAGGGGACTTGTGTACGTATCTTAGCTTGCTCAATCATCAGCTATACGTTCGTCTTTAGGGACTATGTAAACGGTACTTATTTGTTATTAACTATATATACGTACACGGATATATGAGTAAGCTATTCCATTTATTATTACAAGTTTCATTTCTGGAGTGGTTCTTTATATGCTTGCAATGGTAGCTAGGTGTTCTATATATCGATCTTTGAACAGATTCATGGTGATGGTGATCGACCATTTCTGGTTTTCTTTTTATTTTTTTAAAGACAAAAGGGAAACAAGTGGCATGCATGCAATCTTTTAACCTATAGTATGTCGTCTCTACCCCCTTTTTTACACGTGTCACTTATAACATACCCTCTCCCCTCCCTCCAAAAAAGAAAAAAAGAAGAAGAATCCGTCAAAAAACTTAGCTGTTTTACATAAAGGCTTTAATTTTGGCATAAAAATTGTTGCTAGTGCATGCCTATTATATCCCATCTATACAACTAATTAACTTAAGTGAATCTATTTATATTACTCCTTGCTTTTGCCATAATTTTAAAGTAAGTGAATTTATTTATATTATCCATCTACACAGTATTACTAGTAATAATTAGTGCGGCTTCATGCACATACTTAATTAAAATCTAGCATTCATTTTTCCAAAGTTAAGAAGCATATATATAACTTTAAGAACAACTCATAAATTAGTAGTCTTATATGTGAAAAAACTGTGGTAGTGTCCGTTACAATAAAATTTGTCTTATTCCAATCATAATTATATTATGGTAAAAGAAAAAGCCTTTCGATCAAAGGCAAGTTTGGATGGTTTGACACATGGTGGGGTTAGTTGGAGAGCATACAAAGTAAGATGACAAAAACTATGACTATGAAGCGTTTTCTGTTAGTTTAATTTAGTCTGTATTCACACCATCATAATTTGTCGAAATGTGCTTTTTTAGAATTTGGAGTTTACATGAATATTGTCCAAAATGCCTCGTCTTTTCTTAGTGCTGTCTCATGTGCCCTACACTACTCTGATATCCAGCTAATTACTTCACATTAATTAATTGGTGAGAGTACATATATCCGATATTAGTTTTGTTTATTCAATACTTGAAAAGTTACCTGCAGTAATAACAAATATGGCTTAGGGTGTGTTTGGTATGATGGAAAATGTTTTCGGTGAAAAATATTTTCTTAGAAAATAAGTGAGTTTCTTACATATTTTCTAGTGTTTGGTAAGAAAGAAAAAAAAATATTATCCCAAGGGTATTTGTATATAATCTAACAAAATATTATGGGGGTGGGATGGGGCGGGGAGTGGGGGTTCGGGGGTGGCGGGAGTGGGATAGTCAAGGGCTGGGGGCTGGGGGCGTTGAGTGAGTGGGGAGGAGATAATAAACTTGGAATGTCACGACTTTGTAACTTATTTTCCCTATTTCCATTAAGGAAGTCATTTTCTTTATTTTTGAGAAACTTGTTTTTCTAGAGAAAATGTTTTTCAAAAATTTTGGTCAACCAAACATGGGAAAATTTGAAAACATTTTCTAAAAAACATTTTCGTCCGTACCAAACACACCCTTAATGTTTAATTAGTAGAGCCTGCATTAAAAGCCTAGTTGTGATGAAGTTTCATGTATTAGAAGATTTTGATGATATATTTCATTTCACTCTGATGCTTTGTTGTTTGTGTGAAATTAAGCTACGGAGATGAACATAGGACTGCCTGCTCATCTCAACCAGGCCAATACAAACAATAACAACAATGTAGAAGATTCTGAATGCACCATTCGGGAGCAAGACCGATTCATGCCAATAGCAAACGTGATCAGAATCATGCGCAGGATCCTTCCTCCCCATGCAAAGATATCTGATGACTCCAAAGAGACCATCCAAGAATGTGTCTCTGAGTTCATAAGCTTCATCACTGGCGAAGCCAACGATCGCTGCCAGCGTGAGCAGCGCAAGACTATCACCGCTGAAGATGTGCTTTGGGCCATGAGCAAGCTTGGTTTTGATGACTACATTGAACCCTTGACTTTGTACTTGCATCGTTATCGTGAGTTTGATGGTGGTGAGCGTGGATCCTTGAGAGGGGAGCCTTTGCTGTTGAAGCGTCCAATGGTTGATCCCAGCATGACACCCTCTCAGCTGCTTCCTTTTCCAATGGCTCATCACCATGGTTACTTTGCGTATCCACCACCAATGGGCAACGGTTATATGCAGGGGGATGCATCAAATGGAAGCACTTCTCAGGGTGCAGTGGCTGCTGTGGAAAGTGAGGTTGAGTCTCCTGCAGAGGAGGGTAAGGAGTGAGTTTCTCTGCTGACGGAACTAAGCTGTAGTTGTACTTCAAGAGCAGTGAAGAAAGTAGACCTGTCTTTTCGCTCAATCTTGTTGGGATGTTACTTAATTTACACCCATTACCAGTCTAGGATAGTTCTTTGCAAAGTTTAGGAATGTTTCTTTCGAACTAAGTGAGCCAAATGATGGCTTCCAATTATCTGTTTGTATATTTTGCTGCCTATCTATTTTGAGTATTTGGTTGGTGTTTGCTTGTGACTTGTATATATTTTGATGCAAAATCCTTGAAGCCAATCAAACGCCAAGTTTTCCATTCATGAGTATATGCTGACATTACAGTGATAAAGGACTCAAACATTAAATGGACTAATAGAGTTGCAACAAACCAAATCTGTATAGTACTACCCCTCTGGGCCTTAATCAATTTGCTGTAATGGATTATACAAAGCAAATGTTAGCAGGAAGAACACTTGGCTAGAACAAACTATTTTGATCAAATCTACTGTTTGCCATCTCAAGTTAGTTGAGGCATAAACAACAAAATTATCCTTTCCACATGCTTATGTACTCAAAAGATGAGGAGCAACACGAAGGAATAAAGTCATATAAAAATTAAAGACAAGTACATTCTCAACAAGGCTAACTTACTGTAATTGCCTTCTCGCAGGAAAAGTTCTGGAGAACTAGATGATACCAAAAACTATCCCGATATAATCTAATGGAAACTTTTGATTCAACTCTCAATGTTATTAGCGAATATTCTCCGTATATTTTGTAATTATGATAGATGTATATTTAAGATAACTTAGGATTCTAATTGTATTAGGAATCAACAATTTAAGGTAAGTTATGATTCGTACTGTATTATGAATTAACCTTTGTACAACTATATATATTGTGAATAATGAAATGAATCCCTAAGGAAAATTATTCTATCTTACAAATGTCTTTTAAACTCGTGATCATCTTTCTCTTCAGTCTCTTCTTCCCGTTCAATATCATGTATTTTAATCTTGTGATCATCTTTCCCTTCCGTCTCTTCTTCCCGTTCTATATCATGTATTTTAAACTCGTGATCATCTTTCCCTTCGGTCTCTTCTTCCCGTTCAATATCATTATCACCCTCACATCTTTTCCTTTGTGGAATCACTTCAAAGAAAGAAGTTTTCCAGTCTCTTGTCTCCAAGTATTTCAGAAGTATCTCTACCACTTGATTGACTGTAAGGACCTGCATAAGAAAAAATACATGTTAGGACAATATACTGGCAGTGAAAAGCGCCCCTTGAAACTGTCCACATATTCCATTTGGACACCTCAACTCAGACTTGTACCTATTGAATCCCTCTACCACTTCGGAATTTTGTCCATTTTGTTTAGCGTTGGTGAGCCTCCTCATCTTCTTTTCCTTATTGTGGGAACGTTCTGTTTCCTTAAAACACTTGCTCGACTCTATCAACTGTTGCTTCTCCTGTTCGGTGGCGGCGGCTGCAAGTTTCTCTTCCCATTCTTTGAGCTATCCACTCACCTTCTCTTGTTTCAACAATGCTTTTTTTTTTTCTCAGCCTTTTTGGATTCGTATCTTTGCTGCTTTAACAGCTTCTTCGACAGGGCCTGCTGTCCATTGTTTTCGACCCATTGGGGGCTTCCACTCTTGACCCGGAAACGGAAGGCTTTATTTTGGGAAACTATTCAAATTATTAATTAAGACTAGTTTTGGCCATAAAAAATATTTACTCTACTACTTTTTGTGTTTACTTTATTTGAAAATTAATATTTAATCATGAAAATTTTATATAAATTATTCTTAATGTAAATTTGTTAAAGATATGAATAATTATGAACTTAATTATATTATCGTATTAAAAAAAGTCTATATAAATCACTCTTAATATAATAGGAAATGGTTAATGGTAATGTTTACGTATTATGTTTATTAACTACTTTGGATAGTTTTACTAGTTTTAAAAAATGGGAGGTTATAAATCATAAAAAAAAGCAGTCCGATGCACTAAGCTCTCGCTATGCGCGTGGTCCGGGAAAGGATCGAGGTTATAAATCATAGTATTTCATATTTTTAAGAAAATATATCTTCCAATAACCAAATATATTTGCAAAAACTATTGCCAAACACAATTCCAACTTCAATTTTTTTAAAATTTTTTGTGGCCAAACGCCTACTAATAATATTACTACTTTGGACTCACTAAATCTTAAAGTACCCCTATTTTCACTTTTAAAATTATATTTAAGTACATTCAAGCATAAATATTATTTTAAATATTATTTTCAAGAAATTTAATTAAAAACAATTTTATCTTCCACTCCAAACTCCATAAATTTCAAAAAATATAATAAAAAGTAGTTTGAAATCTATGGCCAAACACCTACTAAAGTTGCATGAGTTTTATTATAAATAGTAAGAACCTGAAAAGACACATAAATCATAATCATTTACTTATTTAAGTGAATAGCTTTGACATTCTGTATATATTCAACTTGCATATTAATCTTTTTATGACTTCTTAAATTGCGTGCATACTCCAAGTAATATCTTTACATAAAAATAGGCTAATGGAATACTTAATATTTATTCTATATATCTCACATTATAACAAAGTTCTTTTTGTAAAGTTCGTCTGCAAATTCCTTCTCAAATTCTTCTTTTTAATGTGAATTAAAATTTTATTTTATAAGTATATTAGTTTTAAAAGTTTTTAATACTTCTCTTTTGAAGAATAAGTATTATTGATACATATTTTTTGCTGATTAACTAGACTGTTTCTCTAACAACAAATTATAATATATTATAATCAAACCATTTAGCCATTTATGCGTTAACGTGCTCAATTATAATAGACAATAATACGTGGTTACTTAAGATTTTTCAACACATTCGTGTAAAATGTATTACTGCCTTCGTCCCAATTTAGGTAACCTCATTTGACTTGACACGATGTTAAAAAAAAAGAAGACTTTTGAAATGTGTGATCCAAAATGAGTTTTATATAAATATGTAGCTGTAAATTATTTCAAAAAATTAAATTATTTTTAAATATAAAAAAAATGACACTTTTTAGGATAGATAAAAAAGAAAACGATGGCACATAAATTCGGACAAAAAAGTAGAACTAAAGACAAGAATATGAAAGGAGAAGACACTAAAAGCAAATATATTAAATTGAAACTTTCGGGTAACATATAGAAATAGGATGAAATAGAGGGGCATATAAAAATAAAAAACCAGAAGCAGTTGAGTTAAAGTAAATCTGGGGATAAATATGTACTGAAGTGAGGGGTTCGTGGATGTGTTGGCTTTCTTTCAACTTCCCCTACACCTCCGGAGCTAAATGTCCTAAAACACTGTGTGTGTGTGTGTTGGGACAGAGACAATTAATGGCTTCTCAGCTCCAAGTTCAGCTCAAGGAGCTTGGATCCAAGCTTGACAACCCTCCTCCTCCTCCTACTACTAAAGACTCTCTTATCAAGCTCTTAAAGGTTCCCAAATACTATACTTCTTAATTTTGTTTTTTAATTACTCACATTCAATGCTGTGCTTCCACTTGTGTTGTGTCTTTTTTTTGTTGCTTGAATTGAAGCTCATGCAGTCTTGCCTGTTATTTCAGTTGAATTAGGGTTCGTTATTTCAATTGAATTAGGGTCAAATTGCCACGGGCGAATTTAGGTATAAATAAAGGGGCACGTGAAATCATGATCACTCGACTAAACTCGATATATTATGTGTATAATTCTTAAAATATAGTATCTAATATTAACTAAAGGAACCATGGTCAAATGATTCTAAGTGGTGCACGGGTCAATTAAGGTCCCCAACTTATTACAGAGTTGAAGCTCATGCAGTCTTGCCCGTTATTTCAGTTGAATTAGGGTTCGTTTTACCCCAAAAGTGGGTCAAATTGGATAAAGTTTTCTTCTTTTGTATATATGATGTGAAATTTGGGTCTTTTCCCACTTTTAGTTTCTTCTTTCATTTACTCCCTCCGTCCCAATTTATATGAAGGTTGCCCAGTTTGGGGAGTCAAACAATCATTTCTTTGACTACAATTTTTTTCAACACTTTTCATATATTATGAATTATTAATTATGCAGATTTATAATACTTTTTATGTAGTTTTCAAATATCTATATTTTATTATAAATACTCGAATAATTTATGTTTAAAATTAAGTCAAAGAAAAAGTTGTTTGACTCCCTAAACTAGTAACCATCATATAAATTGGGACGGAGGGAGTATGTATTTAGCTACCCTTTCTACTTGTGAACCATTCTGTATGTTGGCTTTTCAGTTTTACGTGAAGTACGATTGTTCTAATGATTCTTGATGGCTTGTTGTCTTTCTACTTTCTCAATTTGGGGAAGATTTCATTAACTTCTTCCTATTTAAGTGAATTAAGAATCCAACTCTAAAGCTTTCGACTTTAGGTTGCAGATGAGCTTCCTTCGCTGTAATTAAAGCTTTAATGGTTTTTCTCTCACTTTCAATATACAAGCATGTGTATATACCATGCTGGAGAACTTTTTTTCTTCTTACACTGTGCTGGATGAATACCTATATATTATGCGTCAGTTTGCTCAATACACAGGGCTCTAGGAAGCTTGTATTCCGAAATGCTGGAATTATTTTTTCATCCTGCTATAGTGCCACTAGGATAGACATATTCCACTGTCGTTTGAGTTCAACTCCAAACCGAAGTAAGGCATCTTAGTTCATACTAGACACTGCATCATATTTACCAGCTCACTGATGAGAAAATGGTCATATCCTCTACAAGGATACAACCCATGACTTTTTTTTTGGGGGAAAATTTGTGATTGACAACTGAACAGAATCCAGAGCACCTTCTGCTATAGTTGTCAATTAATTTGTTTTTATAATAAAAATTGGGGATGAGAAACCTTGCAGTTATCTTGGTAGTTACACCACATCATAAACACAGAGTTTTAGCTGCCTCTGGAAACTTAATGCAGAGAACAAGTGTCATGCTGCTAGTCTCTCAAAATGTCCTGATTTTGGTGCTAGCAACAATTTGAAGTAAAATTCTGTTGCTTAAGAAGTATCTGGCTGACCAAAGCAGCTCTCTCTAAATACGTGTAACTCTTCAAAGAGGGATTGATTTAATGGCTACTGTACTAAGAGTATTCATCTGGATCAGCTCAGTATGATGGAAGCTGTAATTTCAGGAGGCTCTGATAGAAAATGAACAGTCTTCAGCAAGGGCTTTGGTTAATAGCAGTTAAATCAATCAATCTACTAAGTTTCAATCCTAAACTACTGCTTCTAAATAATCTTTTTTTTTATGCCAGACCAAGTTTTTTTCTAGAAGTTGAGATTCTCTAGATCTAACACTTCACCCTGCACGAACATACAAGTCTCTTACTGTGATAATATGTGCAAACACTATTCTAATTTAAATGTAGCATCAACAGCCAAACCTTAATCCCAATTAGTAGCAGTTAAGAATAATTTTAAAAAATTACTTGACTAAGAGTTGGTTATAATGATGTATATATACCTATCAGTGCAGGGATGTGTGCTCATTTAGTTAATGGTATCTAAAGCTGATAATTACCAAAACTGGTTCTGTATCTGTCCTGCAAGTTGCAGTGTCTTCTTTGTTCTATTTGGGATCTTCTAAAGCAAAATAGCAAAGAAAAGTTGTACATTGGGCATGGTTTACGGTCAATTTTGGTCGATATATTTGCTTGGATTGCTTTTACCGTAGATCGGCCTCTTTAGTTTTCTGTTTGGTATGACCTTTTAATTCCCACCCGGTGTCCCGTACCCGATTAATCCCGATTCGTGCCGGGAAGTTCCACTTTGGGATTAAAGCGCTCCCTACCAAAGGTAGCTCCATTCTCAAGGCTCGAACTGAGATCTCTGGTTTTGGATGGAGGGGAATGTTGGAGATATTATTTTTATTTGTATGTCCTTGTTTTTCACCTTTGTGGAAGTTGACTGGCAAAGTTATGCTTCTTGATTAATTTGCTTATTGATGCATGGCTGACTTGACTAAGTACAACAAGCACAATAAGGTGACACTCTTTCTTGATCCTTATCGAAGGTGACACTTGATTCTTGCAAATGGAAAAGGTAAAGAAATCTCTTTTTTCATTTCTAATCCCACTATATGGATCATTCATTTAAGATATTCTATCCCTTGAGTGATTAATTAAGCCAGAAAATATAAACTTCCCTGCTTGCATAAAAAATTGAGACTTCTGTAAAACCTTTTCTGATGAATTTCTTAAACCTTTTTTACTCTCATTGTAACAGCCCAACCCACTAGAGATATTGTCCGCTTTGGACCTATGCCCGGCTTTAAAACGCGTCGCTAGGGTGTAAGGCTTGCTTACTTATATATCCAACATCTCTCTTGTGTTTTGTCGATGTGGGATTTTCCAACCTGGGGTGTCACATACACCCCCCTCACTGAAGTTTGCCCCACAACATGAGATTTGCCTAGACTCGAGGTTTGCCCTACCTACCCGGGATTTGCCTAAACTCAGTTGAACTCTGACCCACCATCGACAAGGCTGACACATGAGTGGCTCTGATACCATCTGTAATAGCCCAGCCACTAGTGATATTGTCCGCTTTGTACCTAGGTTCGCACGGCTTTAAAACACATCGCTAGAGTGTAAGGCTTGCTTACTTATATGCCCAACATCTCTCTTGTGTTTTTCCGATGTGCGAGTTTCTTAGCTGGGTTGTCATTAATTGAATTTGTAATTTATGTTTTTAAAATAGTAATAAAAAAGTTAGAAGATATGATGCTGGTATTTGGCACCCAAACATAGTGCCGGGAAGCACAGCCAGTTGTAATGACACATTGCAGTTAAATTTCAACCAGGAACTTGCTCACCCGACATCAACAGAGACATGTTAATGTTGATCATTAGTGCTTCAAATGATGTCCGTCCAATTCTACGTGTTTTTCCATTTACTTTTTAAAGTTTGCATGTGCTCTACATCAGTTGATCAACTAGTTAATTGCCTGCTATGAGTGTCATTTCCGATAATTGGAAGCCACCATCTTTGTGCGCTTTGAGACCTTCTCTGTTTAACATTTTGCACACTTTGCTTGCTGCTACTTTTCTAGTTATAGGTTCTTTTTAACACCGTACTAATGGTTATACTGCATCAAAGTGGTACTCTGATGATGATCTTGTCCCAACTTTGAGCTAACTGTAGTTTGACTGTTCTTGTCTTGATATCCAGTCTCTTGAGAAAGAGGCAATGATCAAATCAACCTTTTGAGGTTTTGTCTGCTGTTGGGTCTTTTTGGTGTTTGCTTCTTTGGGTCAGTTTGCAAATTGATGTGTGCTTGTAATGGGTTTGTTGTCTTTTGGGTCTTATTCTTGTGTTGGGCACTTATCTTGAGTGCTATTCCTCGTAAAACTATATGTATTTTTATCCAATTTAAAAAGTCTTGAGCTCTTTCCTTATAAAAAAAAGTCTTGAGCTCTATGTATCCAGCACAGTTTTTCTTCAATTTTACTGGATGTACGGATCCAGTACAGTTTTTAATATGATCTTACTTGGTTTAACTTGTTTGCTTTTTGTACGATTGGCTATGAGTGTTTTACTTGTCCTTCTAAAAGGAGATATTGGATAATTGTCTATTGCATATGGGTTTTAAAGAAGTAGATTTCTATTCTCAAACTGCTTTTGTAACCTCCTGATCGCTTTAAGGTTTGTGTTTTCGCACACTTGAGATTCAGTTATGTGCTTGACCTTTCCGATGCAGTAATGCTTGATTGAATCTATTACAAACTTGTAATGTATGATTGGTTTTTTCACAAGCAGCAAGGTTCAGCATTTCTTTCTGAGTTGGAGCAGTCACCGCCAAAAGCTATGTTGGAGGCCATGCAGCCCTTACAAGCTGCTATAGTTAAACCAGAACTCCTAAAGCATCAAGATAGGGAGGTTAAGCTTCTTGTTGCCACCTGTATCTGTGAGATAACAAGAATTACTGCACCTGAAGCTCCTTACAGTGATGATGTTCTAAAGGTAATAATAATATAATGGTAAAGAGACTCGGTGTCACATTTATGTGCCCTTGATTTTCCCATGGAGCAACTGAAAACCTGTTTTGTGCTTTGATTCGAGTCAGGACATCTTCCATTTGATTGTCAGCACTTTCAGCGGCTTAGGTGATATAAATAGTCCATCCTTTGGAAGAAGAGTTGTCATCTTAGAAACTATAGCAAGGTATAGATCATGTGTTGTAATGCTGGATCTCGAGTGTGATGATCTTATCAATGATATGTTCCGGACTTTTCTCAATGTTGTCAGGTGAGCTTTATCTTGTATTTAAGGTCTTGTCAGTAAACATTGTAGCAGACATTGTAGCTTTATCTTGTATTTAAGTGCTTCTGCGTTCTCTTGCCTTTCTGAAGAATTTGGCTCACCTGCTAGAAGTTGTAATGCTTTATTCTGTTTAAAACAAAATGTTGTGAATTTCTGGTCTTTGATGTCATTTAGCATCTTTTTTAGTAAGGTAAGGAATTATATTAATCCTGGGAAAAGCTCCTGTATTTAGGCACTATTCTTATAAGCGGGGAACATACCTTAAAAATGTGTCTCTACAAAAGACAACTATTCTTCTATACAAATGGGGATCTGATTGGTGCATCAAAAAGAAAAAAACACAAGAAACTATTCTTCGAATGTACAAAGTCATTTTCAATCCGTCTAAATGTTCCCCTATTTCTCTCCTCTCATACTACCCTCATGAGGGCCAAAGGGGCAATCTCTCATGCCCTTGGTCTTCTTTTCCTGCTTTAAATGCCCAGCTATGCGACTCCTCTCTTATTGTACCTGACGTCACCTACTGTGATTTGAAACAGTTCAAAACCACCCTCCATAGACCTAACGCCACCTTACAATGCAGATGACATTTATTAACTTTTTGATAAGGCTCATAATGTTATTGCGACATTTACTAATGAATTGTTGGTTTCCTTCCCAAGAATATCAACTCAAACATCAGAGTATCCACTCAACAACAACAACAACGTACCCAGTGTAATCCCGTGGGGGTCTGTAGAATGTACGCAGACCTTACCTCTACCTTGGGAGGTAGAGTCTCTCTTTCCGAAAGACCCTCGGCTCAAGAGAAAGCACAATAAAGGATGTCAGAAAAATCGACAAAGTAAAGAAATCAAGGCATGATACTATAGAATAAACATCATGAAGAAAAGTAATAGTAACTGCAGCAAACTAATACCGTAATCAAGTAAAAGAGAGTAGATAATATCATAGATAAAAGGACAAAACTGAAAGGGTACCATTACGCCTACTAGGGGTGGCAAACGGGTGGGTCGGGTCGAATTTGGGCGGGTAAAAAATGGGTTAATAAAAAACGGATCAATTACCCGACCCGCCCATATTTAACACGGATAAAAAATGGGTTAATCCGATCTAAAGTTACTTTAAAGATGTTGACTTTATGTATCTAATATGGAGAAAATTAATTTACCTTCTTGTCTACAAATCTAATCCCTAGTACATAGTTGCACCTCAACATTTGCGGGAAGAATAGAACTTCATATTTTTCCAATGACACGAACATTTTTCAAAAAATATCCACCCAAGCCCCACCATTCCCACCCCATTGCACCCACCCTCCACCACCCACCCCACCCAAATCCCACTCCCACCCAACCACCACCCTCAAATGCACTTCATCTTCACTCATCCTTATCCCACACCACCACCCACGCAACCTCACCCCACCCCACCCCACCCCACATTACCTCCCCCTCCCAAATTTTATACTTCATATATTTTATTTTACTTTTATAAAAGATGAAAATTATTTCTTACCCCTTGCTTCCCCCCAAACCACAACTCACCACCTATCCCACACCAAATTTCTCATTTTTGTAAAATAAAATATATGAAGTAAAAAATTCAGGAGGGGTAGGGATGCGGGGGGTGGGTGGATGGTGTAGAAAAACAAAATAATTTTTTTAAAGAAAAATTAGATTTTTTGGAAGGGTGTTGGAGTCGGGAGGTGTAAAATCAAATAATTTTTTTTAAACTTTATTTAAGAAAAAATAATTTTTTTGGAGGGTGGTGGGGTGGGGGTGAGTGGTGTAGAAAACAAAAAAAAATATTAAAAACTTAAAAAAAAAACTCTTTTTGGAGTGGATGGGGTGGGGGTGTGGGGTGGTATGGTTGGGGTTGGGTGGTGGTAGGGTGGTTGGTGAAATGTCACTGTGGGACTTGTTTTACTAAAGTTGTTGGTTTTATGCATTTTACCATTAAGCTACTCATATTTGTAAGTGAATAATATGGGTTGACCCATTTTAAATGGATTGGATATCCAACTCATTTTAAATGGGTTGGGCGGATATTCGTATATTTATCCATTTTGCCACCCCTAACGCCTACTACCTGCTAGCCTTCTACTCTAATCTGAGTCCGTCACAACCTCCTATCTAAGGTCATGTCCTCAATAAGCTGTAATTGCACCATGTCCTGTCTGATCACTTCTCTCTAATACTTCTTCGGTCTCCCTCTACCTCTCCTGAAACCATCCATACCCAGCCTCTCACACCTCGCACTGGCATCGGTGGATCTTCTCTGCACATGCCCGAACCATCTCAGCCTCGCTTCTTGCATCTTATCCTCCATCGAGACCACTCCCACCTTGTCCCGGATAACTTCATTTCTAATCCTATTTTTTCCAGTATGCCCACACATCCATCGCAACATCCTCATATCCACCACCTTCATCAACACTCCGCCCCATACAACATAGTTGGTCTAACCACCGCTCATGTGTTCCTTTTTCTCTTTCATTGGCTCTACCTTATGCATACTCAGCCAAATTTTCGTTTACATTTCCATTCAATTGGATGGTGTGGACTCTAGCTGTTGTCTTTGAAACTTCTCTTATACTCAATTGTGCTGAAAGGTCTTAGAAGGGTCAACCACTATTTGCCTCCTTTCGCTTTGAACGTGTCAAATGGTGAGATATAAGAGAAGGAGAAAGATCAAACCCTGCTATACAAAGAGAAGAGAGGGAAATGATAAGGAAACATGACGGTCAGTGAGAAAAAAAGGTGGGGAGCGGGGTCAAAATAGGTGGGAGAAAGTATTACACCTTGAAGAAGAATTTATTTCCCAAAATTAGTTGCACTGCAAGGAGTTTGTCAACCACGTATCATAAATCTAGTAAGGTCCAATATATATTTTATGGTCAGAATAGCCATTTTCGCCTCCCAATTATGTCACAATTGTCTGATCAACATCTTCCAGCCACTTTGCTTTGTGCCATATTCATCATTTTTTTTTGGTAACGAGCAACAGGTGAAGCTTTCTTTTTTTGTTTACCCTATTTCTAAGTGTTTCTCAGCCTGTTAGATCAACAAAATAATATAGTGAAACTGTGACTTATGTGAAAAAACTGAAGGTGGAACAAGGTAAGTTTCACTGCATATCTAAACGTGGGGTACTTAATTTAGTAATATGATAAAAGCACACATCATGATGAAGGTATGAAAATATATGCAGTGAGATGAAATTTTATCTGAAAACTTGAAAATTACAGCAACTGTTGTATCTGCATTTTTGTTGCTTCAATTCCTCCCTAATTCAATAATTTCCCGTCTTGTACACCACATATGCAGGGACGAGCATCAAGATAGTATTCTGACATCAATGCAAACTATTATGGTTGTTCTCATAGAAGAGTGTGAAGATATTCGGGAGGATCTTTTACATGTCATTTTGTCGGTTCTAGGTCGCCATAAGAAGGTAAGTTTTTGTGTTGTATGATGAAATATCAGCAGAAGTTTTTTTTTTCTCTTTGGGTGCTTTATCCTGAAGAACTGCTTTTAACAATTTCTGTCAGGATGTTACAATAGCTGGAAGGGGGCTTGCTATGAAGGTGATAGAGCAGTGTTCAGGAAAATTTGAGCCCAGCATAAAGCAGTTTCTTGTATCTTCTATGTCTGGAGACAGCAGGCCAACAACATTTGAAATTGACTACCATGAAGTCATTTATGATATTTACCGTTGTGCTCCTCAGATCTTATCAGGAGTTGTTCCCTACATCACAGGAGAGCTACTGGTGCATTAATTTCTTCTTCCCATCTCTGTCATTTGGATCATCTTATTTTCTGTGAAGTAATGAAAATTATGTTGATCTGTGCTTTAGTTTTCAAACATGTCTTGACAATTTTTTTTTTTTGAGAAATGTAACCTTTTGTATTAACTGTATAAATTCAGCACCATAACTGCAGCTGGATTTAAAACTATACAAACATCAAAAGAGAAAAAAAGGGGAAAAAGCTCCTATCCAGATCTATAATCTTTACACTTTGCCAATTAGATCTACCAAGTCTCCTACTTCCCCCCATAAATTCTGTTTACACCAAAATAGAACAAACTAAGACAATTCATCCTAATTCTTTGAATGGAATTGCTACTATCTGCAAAATATCTTGAGTTTCTCTCTTTCCATACTATCCACCAAATGCATGCTGGGATGATCTTCCACCAATCTTTCTCACCATTTCTCTTCCCCACATTCATCCAATTGTTCGACAGATCCATAGTAGAGCTAGGCATAGCCCAATTAATACCCAAATTGTCTTGACAACTTATTATTGGTTGTTGTAGTTTACTAGCCTTTGTTGTTCTCTCTAAATTGCTTGGTCGGCATTTTAAGGTAGTTGGTGTAGTTTAATGGAATTTAGCTATTAGTTTTGTTGTTGTAGAATATCTGCAGATGTCAGTCTTGAAGTAGTTGACCAACTCAAGATATGTACCTAGATTCATTTTTCTTCATTTGTAAACGAGATCGTTTCTTCCCTTTCTTACTTCTGACGATCTAACGTACAAGCTTGAACATGACAGACAGATCAGTTGGATGTACGATTAAAAGCTGTGCACTTAGTTGGGGATCTTTTTGCTCTGTCGGGATCTGCTATTTCTGAAGCCTTTCAACCAATTTTCGTGGAATTTCTGAAGAGACTTACTGATAGAATTGTTGAGGTCAGAATGTCTGTTCTAGAACATGTCAAGGAATGTCTGCTGTCAAATCCATTTAGACAAGAAGCACCTCAGATCATCTGTAAGAAAATTGGAAATCATTCCTTCCTTTATATTTATGTATTCAGTTGGTAATCTAGTTGCAACATGTTCCAGCTGTCCTCCGGGACCGACTGTTGGATTATGATGAAAATGTGCGCAAACAAGTTGTTGCCGTGCTTTGTGATGCGGCATGTAATGCCCTTACGTCCATGAAGGTTGATACAATCAAGCTGGTAGCAGAGCGCATTCGAGATAAATCTGTATGTAACATGTCTAGTTTTAAGAGTCTAGTTGACTTTGACATTGGCAATTAATGCATTCTTACTCCATCTTCTGATAGCTGTCTGATCTTATGTATTCAGCTTCTTGTTAAAAGATACACACTGGAGAGGCTGGCTGATATATACAAAATCTATTGCTCAAACTCTTCCAGCAGCTCAGTTAAAGGCAACGACTATGACTGGATCCCTGGGAAGATTTTAAGATGTTTTTATGATAAAGATTTCAGGTAACCTGCATTGAATTGTTGTTTGCGGAATGATAAATTATGTTTTTGATAAGTGAAAGATAGATCAATTATTTCCTTAGCTAAATGATGAGAAATTAGGAATTAAAGTATTAAGTTGTTTTATTGGGAATCTTAAGCATTTGGAAAGTGAAGCTTTTAATGGAAACACAAACCCCAAGTTATACTGTAGGTCCTAAAGTTGAGACTCCACACTCGTAACTTGTTCTGGGCACACCTTAAATTGGAGTTTTGGAATCTGAAACTGCAACATCAGAAATTATACTTTTTTTAACCAGGTTCCATCTGACAAGCAGTCAGTAAATGTGTTATTGACTACTGTTTTTTCTACAGATCAGACATCGTTGAGCACATTCTATGCTCATCCTTATTCCCTAATGGATTCTCAGTCAGGGATAAAGTTAAAAACTGGGTTAGGGTTTTCTCGAGTTTTGATAAAGTTGAGGTTAGAGCACTTGAGAAGCTGCTGGAGCAGAAACAAAGGTTTGTCATGAATGCTCAATCTTGATGTCAGGTGTTCCTGGATGTTGTTTCTGTCCTTTTCCTCACTTTTGTAGTACAACCTGAACTACATATTCATTGAGTTTTGGATGGCGCTGCAGGTTGCAGCAAGAGATGAGGAGGTATCTTTCTTTAAGGCAGATGCACCAGGTTTGCAACTCTTTCACTCTTTGTTCCTGAACAATAAAAGGCTAAAAGTGAACAATAAATGGCTAACAGAACTTTAATGTAAAATAATTGCAGGATGGCGATGCCACTGAGATCCAAAAAAAATTTGTATTTTGCTTCCGCATCATGTCTCGTTGTTTCATTGATCCTGGAAAGGCTGAAGAGAGCTTTCAGATTCTTGATCAGTTAAAAGATGCTAATGTCTGGAGGATATTGACAGCTCTCCTTGATCCAAACTGTAACTCTATTCGAGCTTCTAGTTCTCGGGTAAGGAGAATACCTAGTTTTGAATATAATGTAGGGTTCTCACTTCTTGTTTTGTCTACTGGTATATTAAAGCCGCTGAAATGCCTAGGTATGTATGAGTACATGACAGTTTCCTTATGATGTTTTTCTCTGTCAGGATGAATTGCTTAAGATCCTTGGTGAGAAGCATCGGCTCTATGACTTTCTGGGCACACTTTCATTAAAGTGCTCATATATACTTTTCAACAAGGAGCATGTAAAAGAAATCCTTCAGGAGACTAACATACAGAAATCTGCTGGAAGCACCGATTTGATTCTGTCTTGCACACATCTTCTTGTGGTAATTTAGTACTAACTTGCTTCTTCTATATAAATTTATTTTTCTTGTCCTCATTTTTGCTTGCTAGACTTTATTATGACCTATAAAGGAGAGAATTGGAACGGAAGGCGCTTTTGGTTGAAACGTTGGATGTTCAAAATGGGTTATATTGATAGGCATGCCCTATAGGCTATATTCTAGTAACATTGTAGCTGGTAATAGTGGTGCCTCACAGGCATCTATGATTGTCTTGCTTGCAGAACTATTGCATCCTCAAGAGTCGGCCTAACATTATAGTGCCCTATAAATCGTGAGCAACTCGATGCATTACTAGTTACTACCATCAGATGTCACTACAAAAGTGTCATCTCTAATTTAATCAATTATCCATGTTTAGGAAGTACATAATTTCCTTTTCTGCGTCTTCCTTCAATTCATGTATATCTTTGATGAACATTGCAGATTCTTGCACGTTTTAGTCCATTGCTGCTTAGTGGAATTGAGGAAGATTTGATACATCTGCTTGAAGATGATAATGCGATAATTAAAGAAGGTGTCTTGCATGTTTTGGCAAAGGCTGGTGGAGCCATCCGAGAAAAATTGGGAGATTCTTCAAGGTTCACATTTGAAGCTTTCATGCTTTGGTGCTAGTTCCTTTCTGCGATATACTGAAATGTTATGCTTGTAACTTACAGGTCATTAGACCTTATGCTTGAGAGGATTTGCTTGGAGGGAAGCCGGAGGCAGGCCAAGTATGCTATACATGCACTTGCATCAATAATGAAGGATGACGGGCTCAAATCACTTTCTGTTCTATATAAGGTAGGTCATAATCTCACTATACCCATGTAAATCACTGCCTATTGATTTATCCTCTTTTGAGCTTTATCTTCATCATATGTTGGTGAAATATTTGGGTATTACATTACTTGTGTAATGCGCAGAGACTTGTTGATATGCTAGATGAGAAGTCACATTTACCTGCTGTGCTACAATCTCTTGGATGTATTGCGCAGACTGCTATGCCAGTCTTTGAGACAAGGGAGAAAGAGATTGAGCAGTTCATAAAGAAAAACATATTAGAGCTTAGTCATGTATGCCTTCCTGAATTAATGCCAAAATTTGCGACATTGTTTACCTCCTCTTTTAGCATTCATCTAAAGGAAAACTATTCTTTTCAGATATCAGAAGGTAAAGCCAAAGAAAGTTGGGAGGATCGAAGTGAAATTTGTTCAATGAAGGTCAGATTTCACTGGTTTGGTTAACTCCATTACTATTTTCAGAATTATGACTATATTCTAAAGGATAGATTGCCATTTTCATGCAATATTGATATGCAGATATTTGGAATTAAGACACTGGTCAAAAGTTATTTACCAGTGAAGGATGCCAACCTTCGGTTGGGGGTTGATGACTTGTTGGGAATCTTGAAAAACATACTCTCTTTTGGGGAAATCTCAGTGCAAATTAAGTCAAGGTACTGCTACCGTGCAGGAATCACCCTCTTTTGGTGGTTTTGGGAATAGATGAATGTCCTTTGCTTAGTTTGTTTCAAGGCTTTCTTCCATAGGAGATTTGGCTTCATTTTCTCTTATCTTTGGCATTTTGCAGTTCTGTTGATAAGGCCCATTTAAGACTTGCTGCAGCAAAAGCTATGCTTCGTCTATCAAAGCACTGGGACCACAAGATTCCCGTGGATGTCTTTTACCTTACTCTTGGGACATCAGAGGTGAAGTTTCTACCACCTATAATACCTTAAATAGATGACAAAGCCCCCACTAGCTTTTTAGAGACAAATTGTATGAATAAGTATTTCTTTTAACTGTTAATGCTACTAGGCCAGTTTCCCTCAAGTAAAGAAGTTATTCCTCAACAAAGTCCACCAATACCTAAAGGATCGTTATTTGGACCCAAAGTATACTTGTGCCTTCTTACTTGACTTGCAGTTTCAGCAGCCAGATTTTGAAGAGGTATGACTTGCGATTGCTGTACTGGCAGGTCTCTCTTGGTTATATGTTTACTTACTTGTTAATGACTTTGTTATCTCCCAATTATTGACAGATCAAGAACAACTTAAGTGATGTTATTCAGATCTATCAGCAAGGGAAGACACGTCAACTTTCTGCGCAATCTGAAGCTACTACCCCAGTTTCTTATCCAGAATATATTCTACCATACTTGGTCCATGCTCTTGCTCATCATTCTTCATTTCCTAACATTGACGAATGCGAGGATGTTAAAGTATTTGAACCTACTTATAGGTACAAGTGTTTCCTGGTCTTATTGATTATTGCATTTATAGAACTTTAAAGAGCTCGAGGCTGCCTCAAAATGCATTTCCGTGATTTTTTTCCAATTTTTCTCACGATTAGATGAAACCTGTTGTCAGCCTACATATCTGTAGATGCTGACGTTAGTTGTATTTGATCTTCACTTCATAAGCAGGATTACTTGCTTAACTTAGGCTACCGTAGTAATTTCCCCCCCTCCCCCTCTCCTTTTACCACTTATAGAAGTCTTACCGCGATTATGTTGTTTATGGTAAGCTCTTAGTAGTTTGCTTACTGAAATAGTACATGGTGGACCTTCCTCTAAGTGTAGTGCTTGCAGTAACCCCCCCCTTCCCCCCCCAAAGGACGGTGCTTGCTGTTTGGGAGGAATGGGGGAGTGCGTACGAGTTGTTTACTTGCATAGCATAGGATTTTGTTTTCTCTTCACCAGTCTTTCTATAGAAGTCTTACTGGGATTATGCATTACAGTAAGCTCTTGGTACTTTGTTTATTGACAATACATGATGGACTCATGTAAATGTAGTTCTTGTTGTAACTTATCCCACAGAAAGGTGGTGCTTGGAGAATTGGCTTTTTTTCTTGTGGGTTGGGAGGGAGCGTCTACTGGTTGTTTATTTGAAGAATAGGTTGGCCCAACGAGCTGTACCCTTATCTGATATAACTGGGAAAGAAGGTGCATGATGTTACCAATTACTTCTGAATAAATTCAAAAATTATGCTGATTTGTTATAAGGAATTTGTACAGCCTGTACTTGTCCAACAAAGAAGGGAAAAGAGAATGTAATAATGGGAAATTAAATCTGCCTTTGCTACTATTGAGAACACTCGATGATCTATATTCTAAACGTTGGTGTCACTTTCTCGTTGTGTTAATCCTCATGACTGAATGGCTAAACTACTTCTCCTGGAGGTAAAGAAGGGTGCTTGTCATCTACTCTGGATGTATAGCTCCTTGACTGCTGAACTTATGTCTACGGTTTGAGGTTTTTTTTCCCTACCTTTAATATTTTCTGCTTTTTAATTCTCTCCTTCTGTCTTAATGAGGACAGATTGTTTTTGATAAAATAATTTTATTGAGTAAAAACCAGGGAGTGCTGGTAGTTACATCAGAAATCATCAACCTACACAGTAATACTTCACAAGTTGAATTATGAGTTGATGAAATTTAACATGGCTTCAGGAACATTTACAACAGCCATGCTGTTCCAAAAATAAAGTAGATTTAACTTAAAGAGTAAGTGTAGAAACCTTGTTGTCATAAAAAGTCCTGGAGTTCCTTTCTCTCTAGTTTGATCTGCTAGACTAGCCTGCTGTTGGTATGGAGTTCCATGTTTTGAGGGGTGTTTTGCTGATCCCAGCACTTCTCCAGCTTTGCAAAAACTGTGAGGTAGTCTTCGACATTGTCCATTTGAGATCCAGCACACAGAAGAGCATATTCTGAATCCGTGAAGCCTCTTTACAGTGTAAAAAAAGGCGGTTTGTGTCTTCATATTGTTCTTCACGCAGCACACATCTGTTGCAAATATCATGTGTCCTCTTTGTAGATTATGTGGTGTTAGGCAGGCTTCCTTAGCCACGAGCCATGTGAAACAGTTGATCCTGTAAGGTGCACAACTCTTCCATATTTGTCTCCAGGGCCAAGAGGGAATGAGGGAACTGGTAGGGGGTCTATTCAACAAGGAGCAGCAAGACTTTACAGTGGATCTACCTTCCCTTCTCCCTTCCAAAGAATTTTATATTCCCTGTTATGTGTCATCAGTGGAGGTCCAAGTTGTTGGAGTAGTTGGAAGACTCATCCAAGTTCCCAGTCATTGCAATTCCTCCTAAATAGTATGTTCGACCCCTGATTGGACTTACATTCAGCAACTGTAGCATTGGGGTTGAACATGCTAAGATAAATAGAATGTTCCTCATTTTTTTCTAATGAGGGCATATTGTTGTTGATGTGTGTCTTCTTTTTGGTACCTTGGTAATCCATAACAAAATCATTTACTATTTTCATATAAAAAACATATTATTATGCGCCTGTGAATAGATTTAGAAGTTTCTAATTATTTCAGTCTTTGCTGATGTTTTCATGTTGGAGGTGGAATAGTTTAATTCATTAAGCGCGTCTTGAATTTGAACTAAGCATTTCATTGTATGAACATAGTAAGATGACCTTTTGAAAGAATCTAAAAGATGTTATCGCATATTTACATTTTTGATAAGCTTATTTGTAATACCTATAAATAAGCATTTGTTTGCAACTCTAGGCATACTCATCTCACTATTTGACTTCGGGCGAACTGGGCACATTTGGAGTCTCCAATATTGGATCCATTAGTGGCATACTGACCTTTTAAAGATGTACCCAAACCCTTTATATGAAGTCAGTTGTACTGTAATTAAGTTGTTTGGCATTGTATGTCGTCTGTCTGCAAGTTTGGCTAATGGAAGTACATTATGATAACATTTTATGTAGATTCAGAAGCTGCATCCGGAGAAATCCTGGTTCTCAAAGCTCTAATTTTTGTTGAAATATATGTGAATGTTTTGTGTCAGGCAATTGCACATTTTCCTCTCAATGTTGGTGTATGGAGATGAAGAGGGGAAATCTGAAGGTGGTATTAGTAGAGAGAAGGAAAGCATTTTAACGATTAATTCTATCCTACACAGTATAAAGCGTTCAGAAGATGCAGTAGATTCCACAAAATCAAAGGTAAGGAAGGATAGCTGATACTTGTTTAAATGTATCAATGCCTGTCATTCTACTCTTCAAGCTTCTATCACTTAGAGCTGAATATATGCACAAGTGAAACAACGAGAAGTGTGGGCAGCTTAGATTATCCTGCTGTTTGATTGTCTGAATACTTTTGCAGAACTCATATGCTGTCTCAGACCTTGGCCTGGCGATTACAAATCGGCTAGTTCCTAACCAGGATGATCTTAAGGAGTTGAAAGCATCAGTATCACTACCTCCGTCACTTTACAAACAACATGAGAAGGATGAAGAGAAGGACCAGTCTCTGGTATGCGATGTTAGATGATGCTTATTATTTGTGTCAATAGACCTTCACATTTCAATATAGTTATATTTCACAGGTTGAATGGCTGGAAAAGTGATATTCATCAGTATTTAGGCTTTGTTTGGCAGTGGTGTATGTTTCTATTTTTTTTTGTTGATGAAGTAAGATAATTTTATTACGGTTTAGTACCAAGAAGGTACTGCAATAGTACAAAAGATTAAAACTGATCCCAGCAACAATTACAACATCAAGGCATCCAAAAAATCCAAAAGAAATGATGGAGTTTCCAGCGTACTGCTCCTACACCAACAGTATTAATTTTGTATGCTATACTTCACAGCAACAGTATGATGTTTTTTTTTAACTTCAAAGCACCTATTGTTTCTTCCCATCCAAATTGTCCACATAATGCACAGTGGGATCAAAACATGATCCCAGCAATAGTTACAGCATCAAGGCATCCACGGATTAGTGCCTGTTTCTATGATGCTGAATCTTATGTATCACTTCAAGAAAAGTGTTGCATACTTTTATCGTTGTGTTTGCTTCATCTATATTTATATCTGAACTTTTCTTCCTTAAAACGTAAAATGCGTGATGTTCACCTTCTGTGATTTGACAGGTTGAAGTTAAGACATGGTTGACTGATGAGAGCGTCATGGTTCACTTTGAATCAATCAAGTTTGAAACTAACGGAACAGTAAGCTTTGATACTAACAATTTTTTTGCTAGTGATAATGATCACCTGTTGACTGATTATAATTCTTCCACTTTCTTATCACCAGCTGAAGTCAGAAATTACTGAAGACGAGTCTATGAAAGATAGTGAAGCCGAAGGAAATGAGGTGCCTTTGGGAAAAATAATGGAACGGCTTAAAGCTAGATCTAAGATGCGGAAAGAGGTAAATGATGATTCTTCGCCTGCTGAGGTGAGAACTGACAATGATGTTGACATCTTGAAAGTGGTGAGGGAGATAGATTCAAATAATGTTGGTGATGATAGTAAGTTGGATGCAAGCAATGGCCATGAATCTGCAGTCATAACTAAAGCCAGCAATAAATGTCAGAAAAGAAAAACAGGAACTGATATTTCTGTACCAAAAGGCGCAAAGCGACAAAGGTCATCTTCTTCTTCGGTCCATAAACTTTCTCCGAGACTCAAGGATTCTATTGAAGAGGAGGATGATCTTCAATCCATGTCAGAAGATAAGTCCTCAGAAGAAAACGTTTTTCAACCTGAAGAGTCAGACCTATTAACATCATCTATCAGGAAGAAAACAAGCCTCCCACCTAAACAAAAGCGTAAAGCTACTGATAAGAATTCTGGTGACACTCATGAAGTTGGAATGGACAACCGTGAAGTGAAAGTAAGTTTTTTTAATTGTAGAATTGATTACAAACTAGATATATAATTTCATCTCTTTGAGTTCTTCTTGTTTGTTTGCTCCTGCAGAAAACTAAAGGAAACACAGAAACAGTTAATACACATATCCAAAGTAATAACAAGTCAGGATCTCACAAGAAACAGAAGAAGAAAAGTGTATCTGGACTGGCCAAGGTAAGTCTTCCCATCTGTATAGTTGCTGCTTTGTCGCCCCACCCACTCTTAGACATGTTTCTGAGTGTATCTGATACTTGTCCCTCTGTAATGAAAAGTAATATATTGTGGGTGTATATTAACTTACATGGTAGTGATAAGATTTAACTTTTGGATTATAAATAATTTGGCAGATTGTTTGGTGATCTGTGCTGGTTCCCTACTAAACTCTATGGTCCAACCTCTATGACTAACTGTTAAAGGGATATATTCTATCTTTTGTAAATTGTAACTCAATCTGATTGATCCGCGAAAACCTTATACAAAACATTGTTTGCAGTTCTGTTACATTCCCTTTGACGAATATGGTTTGAATTTTTTTAGTACCTTTGATCCCTTTGTAACTTAACATAACTGTGTTAATGCATCTTCCCTATACTGTGTGGGGACTTCATTTTCTTTTATCTCTTGCAAATTTGAATGTCAGCTCCTGGTAAATAAGGAGGTGCACTGCAAAGATGAGTAGTGGAATGTCCCTTTGTCTTAGAAGAAAGCTAAATAAATATAGCCATCGGATAGTTGATGAAGAGATTGCCTTAATTTGGATCATCTTAGTGATGTCATGGATACTCATATATGATTATGGATTTATCCATTCTAGAAATGAGAATGCTTTATAATGTGTGTTTATTTGTGTGGCTGGCGGCAAGGAGTGTGATCTTAACGGCGGAAAAGAGGAAGAAGAGGATCACCTATGTAAGTTGGTGCTTCATGTGCAAGAGCTCGGGCGAAAATGTAGATCATCTTCTATTGCACTGCAAAGTGGCTAATAGTTTATGGGGGTGGCTCTTAATTTGTTTGAGATGCAATAGGTGATGCCGGGCACAGTGAAGGAGGTTTTGCAAAGTTGGACTCATAGGAGGGGGGAGAGAAACCTAAGGGCATGGAGTGTTGCCCCTTTAGCAATCATGTGGGTTATTTCGAAAGAGAGAAATAGGAGGGCTTTTGAAGGGGTGGAACAAAATTTTGTAAAAATGCAAAGTAGTATGTTGTCTCTAGTTTCGTTTTGGTGCACTTATGAGGTCCCTATTTGTATAGAGAATTTGATCTCTTTTTTTGAGAACCATATTTTGGTGTAGGTTCTCTTCTTTTGGTATATGTCTTGTACACGGAATTTCCACAATTGTCAATAAAATTATTTACCTTATCAAAAAAATAAGGTATAAGGAAAATGAGTATTAGACCAGTTTTACATGGTTGCTTTCTAGCACATTGGTACTTGGAGCGTCTGTAGCACTTTTTTTTTTGAAACTGGTAAATATTGTATTCCGTATATGCTGGAGACCTTTAAAAAGTAACAAACAGAGTAAGACGAAATACTTACAGTGATTCTAATAAGTCTACAAGTTGATCTAAATCTTCTGTGCCTTCCTCTTTACACCAAAAAAAAAAATATACTATACAATTCCACTTGACTTTTTGAATGGAATTGGATCTACCTTCAAAACATCTTTCATTTCTTTCTCTCCAAACAGTCCACCAGATGCATTGGTGTATTATCCTCCACTTCTTCTTCTGGCTTTTGCTACCAACTCTTCTGATCCAACAGCTTAGTAAGTCTGCAGTGTACTCAGGCATGGTCCACTTTGTCTCTGAGACTGAGAAAAAGTGTCATATTTGTGCTGTGAATTTGCAATGCAGAAATAGATGGTTGTTAGTCTCATCTGTTTCTTTGCAAAGAAAGCATGCGGAAACTATGATTTTACCCTTTTTCTTCAAAACTTCATGAGTCAAACATGCTCTCTTGGCTACCAGCCATGTGAAGCACTTCACTTAGTTGGTGCTAAACTTTTCCATATGTTTTCCATGCTTTCTGGTACACCCCATTCTGCGTCTGTAGCACTTGCTGTGTTAAGTTTTTCCTCTGTACAGAACTTGTATGGTGCCCCTACCAGAAATATTCCATCAATTGGTGTGGCATAAGATCCTTTTATAGGAGGTTTTGAGAGTGCAGATTATATAGCATGAACAATAGCAAGTGAGCTGTCCTTTTTTGGTTCCGGCCCCTTGATTCTTGCATCACAAAGGATAAACATCACATATGACTATCAAGCTAAACGTACGAGTTGTCGTCTAAAAAACTTTGGACTTTTTTTTTTAACAATCAGCTTTATTGGTAGCCAGTCTGTGGATAATCATAATCTACTTACAAATTGGTTGCGAATAATCTGTAGAATACAGGAAGTCTAAAGCACCAGCATGGTAATGACATAGCTTTTGAGGCAAAAAAGGTTCAATAAACTTCTAACTCTTCATTTGGGGGGGGGGGTTGCCAACCCCCCTCCCCCGGGTGAAAAAAAAAAGAAAACCAAAGGAGTTATTTTCCCAAGTGTCTTCCTTTTCAACCGTATACTGACTAAGCATTGCACCTTCATCTCTGTTTTGAAATTTCCCCTTTTATCTAATACTACTTTGGGCCTAGTAATTAACTTTCTCAGGCGTGGTTGTAAAAATGCCCTTAGGAGGAGAGCACGAAATGTTTAGACTGACTCCTGCATGCTTGTATTCCTACTAAATATAAATATTCCCTTAGCATCTGTTGTAGTGTTGATTCTCTTCAGCAAATGACTTAATTGTGTGGATTATCTATGATTCTGCCCAATGGTGTATTGTTTAGGTTATCTATATAACTAATTGTTTGTTGTTTATTTAATTTCGTTAACACTTATTAAGGAAGTTGGCTTAGGTATAGTTTTGCAACTTTTGTGCAATTTTATACCTCTTTTTCTTTTTCTAATCCAAAGTTTCACGTCTGCAATATTTGCATATTTTCTGAACGTATTATTTGTTAATGCTTTTACCTGGATTTTCTCTAGTGCACGTCAAAAGGTGATACAACTCCCACTGTGGGCTTGATTGGTTGCAGAATAAAAGTTTGGTGGCCCATGGATAAGAAGTAAGTAGCTCTTAACTCGAGAGGAGTAAATGTTCTTTCTAGTTCTTTCAAGCTACGTTCTGCCACAGCTTTCTTGGAGATCATTCCTTTTTGTTTTTTCCTTGCATGGTTAAACTTCCTTTTGTGCTTATTTTTCATCAGGCTCGCTGATTGCCTTGGAGCAATACTTGTAGAGATGTTTATTTGTGCTCTTAACGCATCATGGTTATCATTGTTGCTTCTTCTCGTATCCTCTTTATTCTTTTGCTCAACTTTTGTTGTTTGTCTTCCATTACTATTGTGCTCATAGATCATGGGGATTTTGTCTGAGTTTTCTTCTAATCTTTACTCTGATTGTGGTCTGATATTGTGGTTAATGTGGCCTTCAAGATTATTAGGTTAGTGTTCTAACTCCAAGTATTTGACAGGTTCTATGAAGGTGTTGTTAAGTCTTTTGACACTCAGAAAAGCAAACACGTTGTAAGCTGCATTTCCAATACATCAGATTTTTGTATTTCTATAGTTAACGAACTTACTGCAATTCTTTTTAATATGTCACCTTCTATTGATTCTTTGCTATGATTTGTTATCAAATGTACCAAAGGTGCTATATGAGGATGGTGATGTAGAAGTCCTCCGATTGGAAAAGGAGTGTTGGGAGCTTGTTGGTGGTGTGCAGAAGCCTGTGAAGGTGCGCTTTTCCTTTTAGAGTTACTTCATCCTTGAAAACTTTTTATTTTTATTCTTACAGTGAAGCCATGCATTGTGGCTTTTCTGATCCATTTGGACACCATTTACAGGGTTCAAATTCCAAAAAGGTTTCACGCTACGAGAAAGCGTAAGTGATTCATTTGCTTTAGTAGTTACGGTTTTTTTAAAATTCTTTTTGTGATTATTGCAATTCCTTTTCTTCTTCTTACAAGTTCAGGGGATTCCGTTTTATATGGTACTTGAAAATGAGGAATTGTATTGTTGAGTGTTTGAATTGTGTTGATGGTACTTCTCTTGTTGAATGCTGTGGATATCATACCTCTGGTTGTATAGTTCTTCTCCCCATTGAAGTAGATGGGTTGGTATAATGAGTATTTCTGCCTTTGTTGTTCCAGACTATTATTAAGTGTTGACAACTACCTTAATTCTTTTCTAAATCTTGAACTTTTAATGCCTTTCACGGAAGAATTGTTGACTTAGCATAAAGTAGTTTTTTTAAGTCTTGTGCATTATGCAAATAAGCTGTGGGAATAAGTGGATATCTTCATTTATATGTCCCCTTTTAGTTTTGTTTTATGTCTTCCGGCGCCTTGTGTATTTGCATCATAGAGGAATTATAAATATCTTTAACCTCCTCGTCTGCATTTAATGACTGCAGATCTGGAGAGAGGAAAAATAAAGCTCTTGCTGCCTCCAGGCAAAAGAAAGAGACAGATAAGATGTGAGCTTGATTCTGTAACTTGATTGCATAATTTGTTTGTGTATTTCCTATTTGCCTTATGCATTCTGTTTTGCTTGACAGGCCTCCATTATCGCAAGTACAAGGGAAAAGAACTCCAAGGAAGAATTTGAAGTATGGACAAAAAGGCCCATCAAAATCTTCTTTGAGCAGAAGAAGCCTGCTTTTAGGCAAGCCGTTGGCAAGCTCAAAGTCCAAGGTGGACAATTTAAGCTCAGGTAAGGCTCTTGTGATTCTCTTTTGCTTTCAATTTCTTGATTTATTATTCTTGTTGTCATTCTACTTAATCGTATCATTTACTGCTTTGCATATTCTGTTATGCAATGGTCAACAAATGAAAGGAGAGAGAGAGTCTGGAAGTCATTTATAGACATGGAGGGGAGGGTATGGTTAGGTTTTTAAGAGGGTGGAGTCTATCAGGTGGCTGATGAGGATGGGAAAGGAGTCAATAGTTTTGCACAGTTATTTTCTGATGGAGAGAGATAATTGGATATATCCTGAGGTGAAATATATAAGAGAGTGCGGAACTATATCAGAGTGATGGAATGTTGAATGGGAAGATGAGTGGCATTTGATGATTTAAAATGCAGCAAATGCCATCTCTTTCAAATACCTCATTTGGTCGGATATGAAAATTCTAGGGGTGGGCATATATCGGTTTATATCAGTTTTGTGTCCGAAAAATATGAACCGAATAAAAATAAAAACCGAATACAACTTTTTTTTTTTTTAAAAAAACCGGTATGTTCGGTTTATATCGATTTTTTCTAGTGGGCCGGGTCGGGTAGGGTCGGGTCGGAGAATTTTTTATTTTTTAAAAAAAATTGAATTTCCAAAACTGAAATTGACATTCACACCTACACTATCATGAAATCTCGACGTTGAAATATATTGTGTATCGTGAGATGTTTACTAAAGAAAAAGGAAAATTAGAAATCGATTTGGGGGAAAACATAAATTGATTGGGAAAACGGACGTATTTCTAAAAATTGGCTGCGCCAAACCGCCTTTTGGCAGTTTGAACGGCACCGTCTCGAAAAAATACGCAAAATAAAAAAACATCGGGTAAAACGGACATCAGAGCGCAGAGTTATGACCATTTAAAGTTTTACCAATTTACAACTACTTTCTCTCCCTATAATTTATGTCAATGCTTCCGTGATATGTTAATCAAGTTCATGCCGCATGCGACTTCCATAAAACCTTCATAGATTGACTTCAATGACTATGATTCAAGAGATAGTAGTAGCCTAAAATAAAAAATAAAAAAAATTATATATTTAATTCGTTTTTTCGGTTCGGTTCGTATCCGAAATTTAAAAACCAAACCGAATCACTAAATCCTGATTCGGTTTTTCAAAAAATCATTTTTTTAAAAAAAAAATCCCGAGAAAAAACCGAACCGAATTTCGATTCGGTTCGGTTTTTTCGGTTCTCCCGGTTTTTTGCCCACCCCTAGAAAATTCCTCCATGTTTAGAGTACTTCTCTAAGTTAATTTTTAACCCAAAGAACAATTACCACCTTTTCTTTAGTCATGGGAATTGATCGAAGAAAGTGGAAAATTTCTTTCAGTTGTGGCCTTTGGAGAAATGTAACTCCCCGAACCATGGCCTGGGCGAAACACGGCACTCGGTGCCTCATTGTATGTGACTGAGCGAATCACATGGCTGCTGAATCAACATGGACACCTAAAGCATGCACTAAAAATGATAATAAAACATGCAAATTGAATACAAAATATAATCTGAAAATATATATTTTGTGGAAGTATCTGAAAACATGTTAAGTTTGAAAACCAATGCTGACATGACATACTAAACTAGTCTATGAAACCTTTGAACATGAGTCTGATTGCAAAACTGTTTACTAGTACAAGGCCCTGACATACCTCTACTATAATGCATAATCGTAAACTTATAGATTCACACCCCGAAATTAAGCACCTGCACCGTGAAGTGCAGGCCCTATGCGAAGGGACGTTAGTACATTTGAATTGTACTGTACGTAAAACAATTGAAGGAATAAGCTGACACATGAAGTAATAAGAACATGAACTGAAACTGAAACTGAAACTGAACATGATCATGATCATGATCTGACATGCGTGTAAAACATGTATACAATTTGTAAAATTCAGGTCTGTAAAACTGTATATCTGTATATCCATATATCCGTATATTTGTATATATGTGGGGAGAGCAGTAGTATAACCGACAACATGAATCACCACGTGAGTACGTGGAGTCTGGTACTTGGCCCGACCAACAGAGCGCTCCCATAGCTTTCCGGGGTGTAAGACATGAACATGACATGAAAGGATCCAATCTGCAATTTGAAGGTATCGTCCTCTAGCGGAGCGACCCTTATCCTACGGTGGCATACGTAGTTTCAGGCTATCTGAGCCTTTTCGGTGAACTATGCAACTTCTAAAACATGTACTTGAAAATAGTGGCTCGTAAGCCCATGGGTTTCATGAAAGCAACTTGTAAAGCATGGTTTGAAATCATAATTTAGCATGTGAAATAGATATATCATATAACTTGTATAAATAATGAAAAAGCATGTTTCATGGACTGTGTAACAATGATCATAACTTATAATTTAAGAACTCATGGAATTCAAAGCATGCATTCATGGATTACAACAAAAAATCCGAAAATGAGGCGTGGGAAGAACATAGATATTCCCACACGTGGATAGAAGCTCTACATACCTTAGTCGCTCCAAAACTTGAAGAAAAGGTTTGAACTATTGAATAAGAAACCCAAAGCTTTAAACTTGAATTCTTGAGAAGAGTTTTCACCGATTGTCGTAGCTACTGTTCATAGCTCAAACCACACTGCTCTGGACCTCCAAATCCGATCTCCGCCGTTCACATTTAAGACCTATATGTTGTGACCACTCCGTTAAAATTTGGGCTCGATCCAATGGTTAATTTATCGGAAAACGCCAAAGGAAGTTGGCTGGTTGGAGGGAAAATCTACAACAAAATTACTAGGGTTTTGCGTTTGATGGAGTGCATCTAAATCAATTCTATTTCATGATTACCAACCATTAAATGTCTAAAACATAATAATAACTCCATATAATCTATTAATGATTTAGGGGCTTACCTTTTTTGAAGAAATCCCAAAGCTCCATTCCAAATTCGACCTTGAACGGATTTTTCTAGAATCTAGCGATTCCAAATAATGATTCGGTGTTAATCTAGTGTTAACTTAATGTAATTGACATAGGGATTTGAATAAGAACTTACCTTAGGTGTTTGGTAGCAGCTCTGGTCGAAAATCCTCACATAAAACGTTTTAGGGTTGTATTTATAGGTTATCATAAAAGGCTTGGGTTTTAAAACCTAATCCTACCAGAATCGGGATTTCCATTTTACACGTCCTCAGTAAATCGGCCATAACATTTCGTACAGAACTTCGTTTGACATGGGCCTTATATGGATGGAAAAGTATTTCAAAGGGCTACAACTTTCATGTAGGAAGTTTTCCCAAATTCCTTATAGATTTATCCGTAAACTCGGTTTAAGTGAGGCCTGCTGCAAACTCACTTTAAAACATGCTCCGTAGAGTAGCGTCCAACTCTAATTTTTCCTAAGACTCTTCTTATGCCTTGATTAGTTTTCAAAACACTTTCTACACTCCTCATCTTGGTTCCATCATTTTCCCATCGTACGGTTCAAACCATAGCCCCAAGTTACGAGGTGTTACAAGAAACATTTGAACGAGTGGGATACGATACTTTAGTGGCAATACATCTTTCAAGATAGGGGATGGGACTAGGGTTAATTTCAAGGGATACAAGAAGTGTGGGGACGAGACTTTTTTTTGATAACCAATGGTGTGGAGACAAGATTGACCCACATTCCCAAACATCTACAGAGGTTCATGCCAAAAGGAGATAACCGTCCAACATATTTGGATAGTACAAGAAGGGAACATCCTTTTGGATTCTCTAGTTCCAGAAGAGATCTTCAGGATTGGAAGATTGAGGAATCCAAAGCCTCGTTGAAATTGCTTTAAAACAAACTCCATCATTAGAAAAAAGAGACTCTTGAAAATGGGAGATACATATTGGAAAGAAATTACAAGTATCTATAAAGTCAAAAACTTTTGCTTGTTTCCCTTTTTCTGACAGCTGTTAGTAAATTGCCTTCTTTTTATTTCTCTTGCAACTTCAACTGAAAATATTGAAGAAAACATTAGACGACGGTTTAAAATTTTGTAAGTTATTGCAAAGATTAGACGACAATGACAATCTAATGTTTTGTTGGTAAGGTTGAGCAATATATGAGTAAATATTAGACTCGAGTCTAACCTTCCCCGAAAGGAAATTTTTCAATGGTTATATTTGCACAACTTTATAAAATAGGTACTAAAATAAATGTGGCCTAAAAAGGGGACATTTGCAGAAGTCGGGCAATAATTTGTCCTCGTGCCACAACTATTCAAAAGTAGGAGGGAAATAGAAAACTTTTTATCTCTTAATTTTCAATCTAGAGTATGAAAAGAGATGTTCTTCTAATCACTCTCTTTTGGCTTCTCGTGATATCCAGAAATAGCCTTGTTGTAAATTTGTAATCAACGAGTTTGAATGGGTTGAGGATAACCATGGTACTCGTGTTGCATTTACCACAGTTAAATCTACACTGGCATCTGTTTTTGCTCTTACGAGGTTGTCACTAGGAGCTCCTGTGTTAATTTACTTGACGATCTTAAACTTTGTTGTCCCATTCCACTGGATTCCTTTCCTGTTGTGTTCCTGCCAAATGATCCATTTTCAGTAATCTCAACTATTTACTGCTAAATCAAATTTATAATGTCCTCAAGTAGTATCAGAGCTTCCATTATGTCTTAGTTGCTGAGGTCGAATAATTTTGACAGTTTCCCCGTTATAGTATTCATGATCTCCCCTAACTTTCTAATCTGACATTTGGCTTTACTAGGTAATTCAGAAAGTGAGCAGAAAGAGGGTACGCATGAGAGTTTGTCTGAACAGGAACTGTCTGACAAGGATGAGATATCATACTCTGATGGGAAACCAGGGACTGATGCTGACAGGTCGAGTAGTGAGGAAGAATCTGAAGAAGAAGAGAATAAAGAATTTGAGGATGAATCTGGCACCCCTCAGGATTCTCGTGGATCGGACGAGGAGATCTCTTCTTCACATGAGAAACCACAGGCAGATGTATCTACAGAGAAGTCGAATGATGATGCTGAAAGATCAGATTCTCATGGGAGTATAGGAGATGATGCGGACAGTCATTCAACTGATCGAGGCGACTCTAAAGGGAGTTCGGCTGTTAAATCTGATGAAGAATTATCCGACGATGAGCTACTTGTAATGCCTATTCTTAATCGCTATTTATTGAAACTTAAAATTCTTCATGACTGATAGTTTAGTAATAAACTATTGTCATACACAGAGCACGTGGAAACAACGAGCAGGGAAATCGGCTGGAGGGAAGTAAACCAGCAGAAAAGGCCATCATGTGATCCTGGCTAATGATTTGTAGAAATGCAGCCCACTGGAGAGCACGTGGCATCAAGCCAAATACCGTCATCCTAAGAAGCTTGCTGCAAGAAGATGATACTATTAACAGTGACATTAATAAGTTTATGAAGTACATTTTACCACATTGAAAATGGTAGGGCACAGGTTTATTTAAAGGTAGGAAGTAAGGACAAGAATGTGCATTCCCACAGTTTGTGTAGCTGCGGTCTAGAGGTAACTGATATGAGTCAATAGCAGTTGTCTTAGGCATTGTACAGCTCTAGTTTAGTAAGTTAGCATAAAATTACCCAACTAGCCGATCCTGTGTTGCAGCTCGGTTTTTGTTGTAGTTTTGTGTCTTCATTTTGTTTATGTTGTTGTTTAGAGTAGTAATAGAATCGCGTCTGTTCGTAGTTCCTCCTTTTATATGACCCGTGGATTTTTGTGAACTGTAGATTTGTAAGCATTTGTGGTGTATGGAATTAGTAACATTTGCACGCTTTTCGTTTTTTCTTTGCTTCTGAATCTGAACATTTGTGAATGCAAGGTGGTAAGAATTAGCTTTGAGAATTTAGAGGCGCCACTCGAAGTCTGTTTTCTCTCTGGATATTTTATATAATATATACACAATTATAAACCTGACTACCACTATTTGGGAGATAACCGTTTAATTACCTAACATGATTATATTTACCTATTGTAAACAAAGTAAGTTTAAGATCTATTTTTTTCCAATTCTATGCCCTAATCTTCCCCATTTTCTCAACAACTCGATTTATAATAATCTGATTTGATACTTCTCTAGATTTGCTTAATGCGTTGGTTCTTGGGGAGAGTACATGGATGCGCCCCGTAGGCAAAACAATTACCCGAAAATGTCTTACTTTCATGCCCCTAAAATCAAATCATTATCCGGGTGCTTCCAAAACTATGTTATCAACATAGTATCGCCCTATTTCTTATATACCACGGTGTCACAAAAGACTTCTTTCATTTCTTTAAAACAGTCGTCATTCCTGTATGAAACTCATATAGCATATATAATATACTGATTGGATATCATAGAGAATCATGTTCATTTATTTAAAATAAACAGTTTTCTCAAAAAAAAAATTATGATACCATCATCTTATATACATATACTGAGATGGTATCATGAAGGACTGCTTCAGTCCTTAATAAGACACTCTCTCAGTCTTCCATGATACTATCATAGTACATAAAAATACTGTGATGGTATCATGAAATAAGAGTTTTGGGTGAGGGAGTATTCGGGTAAATATTTTCGATTGGCTGATTAGAAGTAAATTAGTTTATGAGGGGTATGACCGGATAAATATTTTATCTTAAATGAGTATTTTGTATTGTTTTTCCTTGATTCTTTGACGGAGTCATATCTTGTCCGTAACAAGCAAACCGCACGTAAGTCCAAAATTCACAATTAACATAGTAGCTTGTTTCATATGATCAAGAAAATATAAATGAATCTTTGAACATTCATACAATGCAAAATATGTGCTTGCTGCTAAATAATTTTTCGTTTTGAAAATCAGAAAGAAATAGATATCTTCTAGGTGAAAAAGCAAATAAACTCTTAGATAAAATGAAATGACAGTAAGCTATGCTACTTGGGCTTGCTGGAGCACTTTAATTACAGAGTATTTCTCCACTTTTAACATATTTCACGGTGCTGCTTTTATTTTTCTCAAATATTCATAGCCCATATATTTCTCTTACTTTAATTTATAGCAATGAATAATTTATTGATATTTCTTTTTGTGAGTCTATATTTCATATTGAGGGGGGTACTCTGCCAAATGAGGAAATGATTTTTTCTGCTTTGTGACAAGTTTTTAAAGTTTCAATTTAATGGTATGTTTGGTACGATAGAAGTCATTTTTCAAAGAAAGTTCTTCAAAAAATAAGTTAATTTTCTTATTGTTATGCACCGTACAACCCTCACATATATGCAAGGAAAATTATGAAAATAATAATTTATGGTTGATCAAATTTTCAGAACAAAGGTACTTTCAATAAATAAACAAGCACGCGTAAGAGTAAAATTTTAATTACACATATATTAAATCATATCAATTTGTCATAGTTTTAACTAAGTTACGTTATATATTGAGATACGATCCACGTTCATACGGCAATATTCTTAATTAATCACAATCAAGTAGTAACGCTTATATATATATATACGAGGCATATGCCATGTACTTACTTTAATTGAGTTCATGTACTATTATAGGAGTCTGCCGAAGGAAAAAAAATCATGGGATTCAACTTGTCACTGAAGGGATTTGTTGGGTTCAAAACAAATAAGTAAGACACATCGGAAGTTTAAAATATTGTTCTTACTTACCCAACAATTACTTTTGGTATGGTTATTTAACAATCAAAATCTGTAACATAAAAACATGAACACTTACATGTTGTATTATCTGAAATCTTTATCAACTGTGGGTTCACACGCGAAAGCCCTTTCGATTGCAAGCTCCAAGCTTCAATGTATTTCTCTTTTGGAAAGCTAGGATATCCGGCAGAGGTTCGAGAGAGTGTTTTGATTCTAAGCCTCTAAGACTTAGAATAATAATATGAAATTAAGTGTACTGAATAATGAAGTGAATGTCTATATTTATAGGTGAAAAATTAGGTCAAAACGGATTAGGGTTTGACCTTGGTCCTGGCCCAAAAATCGAGATAGATTAGGTCATTAGCGCCGCGACCCTATGGTGTGGGCGCCGCGGTGCTTCACGTGGCCCTACACTGTCTTGATTTATTTTCCGCACATTCTTAATTAAATCCAAAATCTAATTTTGACTTAATTAAAACAATCATTATTCATTTAAATATCTCGATTCTAAATCAAATATTTAATACTCTCTCAATACATCCTTAGATCGAAAAGACAATCGACATAGTGTGACCCTACATGCCTTCACATATCGACATTAATCAAATTAAGGTCTACGCGGAACTCCTAGACGACGCCGCAAGACGAACTCAATATGTGAAGTACGTTTACACGAATCCATTAAACTTAACCGCTATGTGGTAAGATAAAATCCTTTCATTCAGACACACCCGATCAAGCTTAGGATTTGTCAAGTGTCTATCCAAATGGCTTAATCATTGTATCTCATCTATATTAGTTGACAACTAGACCATATTCTAAATAGTCTATTGCATTGGCCAACGACTTAGTCAACCTAATATCACTGAGAATCTGAGTGTTCTCTCGAATATACATTTGAGGAATGAATCCTAATCTTGGCTCAACTACCACCTTTAATCCACATCGTAATGTACCCAATACAAGCCGTATCTCAACCTATAATGCATTTGAGCTTAGGACAGGATCAATGTATATTACTTTGTAGACAAGGTGCGTATTGACCTCAAGTCTAAGGACTTCTATCTCCCACATGTTGAACATACTTTAGACAAGTATAACAAACAGTATATCAGCATGGTATACCAATACTTCCAAAGTATCCATGTGTCCATCACGAGCAACCATTACTCGTAGCAGGTGAGACATACTACATCATCTAAGGATGTGATGCAGACCACATGTCGACTTATCACATATCATCGATATCCCATTCTCGATGATCATTAGTCGAAGCTATTTTAAGAGTTATGTTATAATATTAATAACTCACATTATTAATAATAACGTAACCTCCAGGGATGCATAGTATAGAATATTATAAATAATTAATTAATAATTGCAAATGCCAAAATATTAATCCCCATTAATAATAATATGAATGTGTATAAAGTACATTTGTCCTAATACATATTGTCTCTAGGACATAAATATACTTTCAGTCACAAAGATTAATATTGATTTGCATCTTCAGACTCATGCGATGTCGGCTCTTCTAGAGGTTGATCAGATCTACTTAATGTATTTTATTAAGATACTAACCTTTCTGCCATCCACGCCAAGCATGTGACAATTAGGTCAAAGGACATTCAACTTCACACATCGATCCACCACCGGTTTAAGCCTAACAAGTAAAGCATATGCATTAGACCCCAAAATTTTGAGGCCTCAAAATTAGTAAACACTCTTTTTGTTATTATTTATGTATCTTACTTTTTTTTATCTATTTAAAAATAATATTACTTTTTATACAAAGTACTTTTTAAATTTTTGACATGCTACATGATATATTTGTTACACCTTGTAAGTTTCACGTTCGTTCCGTCACCGATTGATACAGATATTTCGGAAAGAGGTATGACCTGACAGAAGGTTAATGAAGGTTTATAGCTTGTTTATGAAAGTTTCGAAGTGTATGGAAGTTAAACGGATCAAAGAAAATACGTTTCGACGAAATTGGAAAACTGTGCATTTTGACGGCAAGGTTAACGAACCGTCAAAAGGGTCATTCTGAACCGTCAAATGTCCTGCAAGATGTCAGACCACATGGATGGTTTGACGGTCTAGATTATCGGACCGTCAATTCGGCCGTCAAATGGGGGCGGTGCAAATTTTCAGTCGGGTATATACTATTTTGGTCGACCATTTGACCTTATTTTCTCCCAAATTAACCCTAAGTCACTCCCAAATCCTCTCTAAGGTGTTGGATCATTCCTAGATCAAACTCAAGTCACACCAAGTGTAATCAACATAGTAAATCCCATGGTTAACGTTATAATCATCTTTTCCTCATAGAACTGATTTCGGAAACCCGTAGAAGTGGAGCAAGCTATTGTTTTAATGAGATATCTACGTGTAAAGGTGAGTTTTATCCTCTTCTGCCGATTCTTATGGTTAATTGATGATTTGGAACAAGTTATGGAAGGATTCTCATAGTTAAAACTCGTAAACCTTTGGAATCGGGGTTATGTAACTTGTTGAGTTATTTTACTTAAAATATAAGGTAAAGTTGGTAATCAAATTGGTTACGTATGTTGAAGGGTTAAGGAAGGTGCGATTGAAAAGATTATGGGATCGGATTATATAAAGTTTCTTTATAAAGGAAGTCTAAAGAACCCTATATGTTTGAAGTTGTCGAATGATGCCTAAGTGAGTTTCTTTATAGGATTTTGATTCGATATTAATATTATATGATATAGATAACTATCCGTAAGGAGTGCGAGGCCTCACGGGACATAGCTCACTTCTTCGATAAGGTATGTAGGCCTGTCCTTCCCTTTCGGCATGATTTATATAAACGTGATGTAAACGAAACGCTACCCTATAGCAATTCCATTCTTGATAACTGGAAGCCTCTTTGTTGAGTCAAGATCTAATAATATCATTCTCAGAGAGTTTATTCATGAGTTGTAAGTTAATAAGGTCATGTAATGATAAGGATGTCAGTCTCATAATAATGATCTCAGGTATAACAACCTTACATCACTCCGACTGAATTAATAAGCATGACATGTCCTTCAGTTGTCGATCATACATATATATTATGCATTCATATTTTTCTCAGAGGCCTATGGCGTTATATACGCAGCTTATACACATATAACATTGATGATATTTCCCTCAGAGGCCTATGGAATTATAACACAACTTATACATACTTGACATTGATGACATTACCCTCAGAGGCATACGACGTTATATACTCATGTACTGTGAAATCACAGTATATTTGATGTCTTTTACTTATGCTTTTATTTATCTTAAAGTATATTTTACGTCATTACTTATGTATATGTGTTGTTTTATAGGACAAGGAGTGCGAAGATGAAACACAAGAAAAAAAGAGCAAAAAGGCCAAAAACATGACTTGCGAACCACAAATATTATATGCAGATTGCAGAAGGATTGCAGACCACAGTAGGAACCTCAAGAATTTGAACTAGAGAAAAGCATGGTCTGCGGCGTGACATGCAAACCACAAGTCGTGTCTGCGAACCGCATACCATGTCATTGAAGACCTAAAAATTGACATAACATGTGGTACAAGAACATGGCTTGTGGACCGCAAGTTATGTCTGCGATGTGGGTTGAGGTTCGCATATGGTGACGCGGGGCAATTTTGTCCAATTTTGGAGCATGGATTTTAGAGGCTTTAAATAGTTCCTAGGGTTTTGTGCCTCATCATTCCATATCAGTTTGTATTCCTAATGCTCAAAACATTCCATTGTTCTTATTTTTAAGCTTTTGAGTAGGATTAAACAACATCTATGGATTCAAATTCATCTTAGTTCTTAATTACTTTGTAAGTGACAATGTTTTCATATCAATTTAATGATTTTATTTTAATTATCATGAGTAGCTAAATACATAGCTAGGATTGTGCACCTCAAATGGTGTGATTAATGATTTGGGTGTTTTAATGCTTGACTAGACTAGGTATCAATGTTATACTCCATTAATGCCTCTTTATATATTGGTATCAATGGTGGCCAACTTTGGTAGTGCCCCATAACCATTTATTGCTTGGAAAAGAATAATTGGTGGGGAAAAATATTAATGGAATAGATTTAGGACTTTAACTCATATCTAATACTCAAAGCTAGGAATAGAATGGGTAATATGAGAATTGAATGGGTGTATTGATTAGCACATCCTAGGTCTTGGAAAAGCCTAGTGATGAAATTTATCACCTAGGTTAGAAAATTAGGTATAAACCTTTAATTGACTCATCTTATAGTATAATAGGTATCCAATTGAAATCAAGCATATCCTCAATTACATTAATCCACCTAGAGGGAACACAACCCTAGTCCTCTCCTTACTTGAATTACAAATTTGCAATTAGTTCATACTTGAATTGAAAAGTTGATTTTAATCAAAACAAACATTATTTCTCAACACCTTTAAAATATAGACTAAGTATCGAGGTTTATATTTGAATTGTACTTGTTCTCATTGTATTCCCTGTGGGATTCGACCCCAACCTTTGTTGGATTCTATATTTGCTTCGATCGCTTTACATTCTTTTTGGAGGTGTAATTTGAGCTTATCAAATGCGATTAGTACACATATCTATACAATTTGAAGTACCGTGGCATTATAAGTTTCATGTGGTATCTCTCATTTCCTTGACTATTATTGGTTTATTTATAGTCGATTATGCCCTACATATTTTCAGTACATCTTTCGTACTAATGTCCCTTCTGGGGCACTTCATTTCATGCTTACAGGTAAAAATAGACACTCCCTTCTCTTGGAGTTGCAGTACATGAGTCCTTAGGTATTGTTTTATATATGCTACTAGTATTTTGGGGTATGGCGGGGCCCTGTCCCGACCTATTGGTATGTACATATTACTTTTAAAGGCTTGCAGACCTATGTATAGTGGATGTTGGTATGTCATGGCCTTGTCAGCCCTTTTTGTTGTCAGTACACTCATCTAGTGGCCTTGTCGGCTTTGTCTATCTGTATATATATCAGGTTGGGACTCTTCTACGTGCATGTTGTTATTCAGTCTTGTATCATATGGTTATTTTGAGGCTTTGTTGGCCCAAGTTTCGTATTACAGGGTTCAGTTACTACAGTGGTACGCTCAGGCCTTCAGGCGCTGGGTGTTGCCCTCTCTCCCCCAAGGTTGGGGTGTGACAAACTTGGTACCAGAGCAGGTCTGTCCAAGAGAGTCTACAAGCCATATCTAGGAGAGTCTTATTTATGGGTGTATTGTACACCACACTTATAAGCAGTAGGTTACAAGATATTTAGTATGGTTACTTTTCTTTCTATTCTAGATCGTGCGATAGTGCTAAACTGCAAGTGTTCACTCTTAATTCCCATCTTGTTTATGTTCTCAGTTATGCCTGCTACTATTAGACGACATGAGGCTCTGTGAAGAGTAGATTAGTGGCGGGAGAGGGTGACAGTCAAGCACCACCCGCTAATCTGGGGAGACATGAGCACCAAGATGAGGTAGTATCTCGGGCCTCCAGGACTCCACCCCCACCACCACCTCCAGAGGGACAAGGGGGAGCTGATGTGCCTCCAGTTCCTCTTCTAGTGCGGTGCAACTATTGACTCGACTTGTGGCCTCTCAGGCCCAACGTCAGACCCCGGTGTTGCTGATAGAGTTGTGAGTGCGAGAGTTCAGGATTTTGTTAACTTAGACCCTCCGATATTTACAGGGACAAATCCCAATGCAGACCCACATAATTTTCTGGATAGGATGTAGCGGACCTTACGAGTTATGCATGTGATGGATACTGAAATAGTAGAGTTGTCTTCCTACAGATTTCGGGATGTGCCCGCAACCTGGTTTGAGACTTGGGAGCAGACTCGAGGATCTCAAGCCCCACATTTGGGTTAGAGGGAGTTCTCTAAAGCATTTTAGCAGCAGCATTTTCCAGTCGAGCTTCGACGAGCCAATCGAGATAGGTTCTTACATTTGGAGCAGGGTAATATGAGTGTCAGAAAATATAGCTTGCAGTTCAACTTCTTGGCTAGGTATGCTCCCACGATTGTTGCTGATATGAGCGACGAGTACATCAGTTTGTTAATGGTTTAGAGCCACATTTAGTAAATAAGTGCATGAAAGCTTCGCTGAATATGAATATAGATGTATCCCGCATTCAGGCCTACACACAAAATCTATAGGATCATAAAAGGCAATAACGAGCTGATCAAGAGTATGATAGGGGCCATCACAAAAGGGCTCGGTCCGAAGGTGATGCAGTGAGGGGTTTCGAGAAGGATTTAGGCCTCAGTTTCTAAACACCCATCTTATTTGATTACCAATGCGCCATCATAGTTCCAAGGCCAATGTCATGATTCGACCACTTATTCTGGTCAAGGTCAGAGCTCACGGGCACCCGACCCACAACATAGAAGAGATTCAATTTAGTTTAAGCCACCTCTACCCCAATGTGTCCAGTATGGCAGGGCCCATCCAACACAATGCCATCGAGAGAAAAATATATGTTATTCTTGTGGTTACCTAGGGCACTTTGCTAGGGATTGTCCGACGAGAGGTGGAGGCGGTATGGCATAACCAACAACTTCTTTTTCATCAGTACACCCTTTAGGACAGAGTACGCAGGCACCGACTGGTAGGAGCAGAGACAGAAGAGCATATTATAGTTCAAACGGTCCCCAAAACCGCATCTATGCTTTATCAAGTCGACAGGACCTTGAATCGTCCCTAGATGTAGTTACAAGGTATCTTATCCGTCTTCTCTCTTGACGTATATGCTTTGATAGATCCAGGTTCCACTTTGTCTTATACTACTCCATTTGTTGCTGGTAAGTGTGGAAGAGAGTCTGAATTGTTACATAAGTCGTTTGAAGTGTCTACGCGTATGGGTGAACTTGTAGTTTTTAGGCGGGTGTATAAGGATTGTGATATAAAGATCTATGATCGTCATACTATAACCGATTTGAATGAGTTAGAATTGGTGGAATTTGATGTTATCACATGCATGGATTGGTTGGCTTCTTGCTATGCTAATGTCGTTTATTGGATGAAAGTTGTTCGCTTTAATTTTTCAGATTAGCCGGTCGTTAAATGGAAAGACAATATAGCAGCGCTAAAGGGTAGGTTTATTTCCTACCTTAAGGCTCAAAATATGATCTCGAAAGGGTATATCTTTCACCTCGTGCGAGTTCAGGACGTGGATGAAAAGTTTCTAACTCTTCGGTTAGTCCCCGTCGTTAGTGGATTTCCTGACGTATTCCCTGATGAACTTCCCGGCATTTCTCCCGAAAGGGAAATTGAGTTCGCTATCGACGTACTCCCAGATATCCAACCTACATTTATTCCCTCGTATCGAATGGCTCATGTCGAGTTAAAAGAATTAAAAGCTCAGTTGAAGGATCTTTTGGAAAAGGGCTTTATCAGGCCCAATACTTCTCCGTGGGGTGTGCCAGTATTATTTGTTTGTGAGAAATATGGTTCCTTAAAAATGTGTATTGATTACCGTCAGCTGAATAAGGTGAGTATTAAAAACAAGTACCCGCTCCCCAGAATTAACGATTTGTTTGACCAGTTGTAAGGCGCTAAGTATTTTTTGAAGATTGATCTCAGGTTTGGATATCACCAGCTATGGGTTAATGAGAAATATATTCCAAAGACGACTTTTCTGACCAGATATGACCACTGTGAGTTTTTTGTTATGTTTTTTGGTCTGACTAATGCGCCGACAACCTTCATGGATCTAATGAACCAAGTATTTAAACTGTTCATTGATATCTTCGTAATAGTGTTTATTGATGACATTTTGGTATATTCTCGATCAGAAGCTGAGCATGCGGATCATCTGCGATTGGTATTACAAACACTTCAGGATCGCGAGTTATACACTAAGTTTTCTAAATGTAAGTTCTTGTTAAACTCAGTGACTTTTTTGGGTCATGTGGTGTCAGACTAAGGCATCAAGATAGATGGTAAAAAGATCGAGGCGGTAAAGAATTGGTCGAGACCCACAACCCCTACGGAGGTGCGTAGTTTCTTGGGCTTGGAAGGTTATTATCGACAGTTCGTAGAGAACTTCTCTTCTATTGCCGCTTCATTGACAAAACTACTGCATAAGGCAGCCAAGTTTTGGTGGTCAGAGGCTTGTGAAAAACGTTTCCAGGAGTTGAAAACAGATTAATATCGGCGCCTGTGTTGGCATTACCTGAGGGATCAGAGGGTTATGTGGTGTACTGCGATGCCTCTAAAATAGGGTTGAGGTGTGTTTTGATGCAGCATGGGAAGGTCATTGCATATTCTTCTAGGCAATTAAGGAAATATAAGCAAAACTACCTGACTCACAATTTGGAATTGGCAGCTGTTATATTTTCTATAAAGATATGACGTCATTATCTATACGGAGTCCATGTTGAAATATTCACAGGCCATAAGAGTCTACATTATACATTTCGTCAAAAGGAGATGAATTTAAGGCAAAAAAAATGGTTAGAGTTATTAAAGGATTACAACGTTGTAGCGGATGTCTTAAGCCGCAAGTCTATGGAGAGTTTGGATGGGGTTGAAGCCAACAAGTTAGAAATGACCAAAGAACCACGTCACTTAGCCAGTTTAAATGTATGACTTTTGGACAGGGATGACGGATGCGCGGTAGTGCAGATTACCGCAGAATCATCCTTAATAGCGGAGGTGAAAGTAAGACATCTTGATAACCCCGAGTTAGTCTGAATGAAAGAGGGATTCCCCTGCAAAAGAAGCCGATATTGGAACTTACAAGAGACAGAGTCCTTAAGTATCAGGGTTGACTTTGTGTACCGAATGTAAGAGGGCTCCGAAAGCAAATCATGACTGAAATCCACCAGTCCATATATTCCATTCATCTTGGCTAGACAAAGATGTATCATGACCTCCGAAAGATCTATTGGTGGAGCGATATGAAGAAGAATATCACAGAATTTGTCGCTCAGTGCCCAAATTGCCAACAAGTGAAGATAGAGCCTCAGAAACCTGGATGAGTATTGTAGAATATAAAGATCCCAACATAGAAATGGGATGAGATTAATATGGATTTCATTATGGGTCTATCTAATTCTCGTCAGAAATTTGATTCCATATGGGTTATCGTGGATAGACTTACAAAGTCAGCTCATTTTCTACCGGTCTAAACCACTAACTCGTCTGAGGATTATGCCAAGCTTTATATTAAAGAGATAGTTCGACTTCATGGAATCTCGATGTCTATTATATCTGACAGAGGCGCACAATTTACAACAAACTTTTGGAGATCTTTTCAGAAGGATTTGGGTACTCAGATTAATCTTAGCACTGCTTTTCATCCACAGACCAACGGACAGGCTGAACCTACTATTTAGACTCTAGAAGATATGATGCGAGCTTGTGTTTTAGACTTCAATAAAAAGCTAGGATGACTATTTGCTACTTGTTGAGTTCGTCTATAATAATAGCTACCATTCTAGTATAGAAAAACACCTGTCTTACACTAAAAGTTCACACGCTTCTTTATTCAAAACAAAAAGTGCCCGGAATTGAGCAAATGAATGACGATGGCATGAAGCTCCGACAACCCCTACATAAAAACAATTGTATTCACTTTTCACACATAATGGAAGAATCGATCCGTGGATACGCATGATAAGGGGGTGTGGGGACAACCAGGCCACCACTTTTACCAAATATGGGTCCGGACGACCCAAGAGCCCGCCATTTCGGATAGCGCCATATAAGGCACTATACGGGCGGAAATGTAGGTCTCTTATTTATTGGTTCAACATTGGCGAGACAAAACTACTATGACATGACTTGGTACAACAATCTTTAGAAAAAGTGAAGTTGATTCAGGAGTGACTATTGACAGCTCAGAGTCAATAAAAGTCTTATTTAGATCACCAATGTTATGATTTGGAATTTGCTGTGGGAGATTGGGTATTTCTAAAGGTGTCGCCTATAAAGGGCGTAATAAGGTTCGGTAAGAAGGGTAAGCTTAGCTCAGGTACGTTGGGCCATATCAGATTATTCAGAGAGTCGGTCAAGTGGCTTATAAGCTTGAGTTACCCCTAGAATTGGAAGCGGTTCACCTGGTATTCCACGTATCGACACTTTGCAAATGCATAGGTGATCCTTCTCGCATAACCCCCACTGAGGATGTTCAGGTCACATAGGTCCTGTCGTATGAAGAAGTTCCCATCGCTATTCTAGATCACCAAATTCATAAGCTACGAACCAAAGAAGTAGCTTTGGTGAAAGTTCTTTGGAGAAACAATAATGTGGAAGAAATGACTTGGGAGGCCGAATAAGATATGAAGTCCCGATATCCTTATTTGTTCCAAACCCCAGGTCTATATTGACACTCGTGCGATACAATTTTCTTACTCCTATTCTATCCATCGATCTTAAATCATATACTTTGTTTAGGTGTTGATATTGAGGCAAATATGGCAGATGCAACTCAGAGTACGGTGAAGGAAAGTTAAAGTGAGTTATGACTAACCCTCTTTGATTGTCATGTATATAGACGGTCGTGTGAGGACGATTGGATAATGTTATGCTATTCTATAGCCATGTGCGGCATTGGTTATCTGTTTTAGTTGCTTGAAATTTTTTTTGAAATCCTAAGCATTAGAGCAATCCTCAACATTCGAGGATGAATGTTCTTAAGGGGGAAAATATGTTACACCTTGTAAGTTTCAAGTTTCATCGCATCACCGATTGATACCGATATTTCGGGAAGAGGTACGACTTGATGGAAGGGTAACAAAGGTTTATAGATTATTTGTGGAAGTTTCGGAGTGTATGAAAGTTAAACGGATCGAAGAAAATACGTTTCAACGAAATCAGAAAACTGTGCATTTTGACGGCAAGGTTGACAGACTGTCAAATGTTTGACGGACCGTCAAAATGGCCATTTTAAACTGTCAAATGACCTGCATCCGGTCGTCAAATAGGGGCGGTGCAAGTTTTCAGTCGGGTATATAATGTTTTGGTCGACCATTTGACCATATTTTCCCACCAATTAACCCAAGTCACACCTAAATCTTCTCTAAGGTGTTGGATCATTCCTAGATCAAACCCAAGCCAAATCAAGTGTAATCAGCGTAGTAAATCCATTGGTTAATGTGATAATCGTCTTCTCCCTGTATAACTGATTTCGGAAACCCTTAGAAGTGGATCAACCTACTTTTTTTAAGGAGATATCTAAGTGTAAAGGTGAGGTTTATCCTCTTATATTGATTCTTATGGTTAATTGATGATTTGGAACAAGTTATGGAAGAATTCTCATAGTCAAAACCTGTAAACCTGTGGAATCGGGGTTATGTAACTTGTTGAGTTATTTTACTTGAAATGTAAGGTAAAATTGGTAATCAAATTGGTTACATATTTTGAAGGGTTAAGGAAAGTGCGGTTGAAAAGATAATGGGATCGGATTATATAAAGTTTCTTTATAAAGGAAGTCTAAAGAACTATTTGAAGTTGTCGAAGGATGCCTAAGTGAGTTTTTATATAGGGTTTGGATCCGATATTAATATCAACCCTTTATATGATATAGATAACTATCTGTAAGGAGTGTGAGGCTTCACGGGACATAGTTCACTTCTTCGATAAGGTATGTAGGGCTTTCCTTCCTCTTTCGACATGATTTATATAAACGCGATGTAAATGAAATGCTACCCTATAGCAATTCCATTCTTGACAACTGGAATTCTCTTTGTTGAGTCAAGATCATATAATATCATTCTCATAGAGTTTATTCATGGGTTGTAAGTTGATAAGGTCATGTAATGATAAAGATGTCAGTCTCATAATATTGATCGCATGTATAACGACCTTACATCACTCCGACTGAATTGGTAAGCATGTCATGTCCTTCAGTTGTCGGTCATACATATATATTATGCATTCATATTGCCCTCAAAGGCCTATGGCGTTATATACGCAACTTATACATACTTGACATTGATGACATTGCCCTCAGAGGCCTACGACATTATATACGTGATTAGCACACATATCTATATAGTTTGAGGTATTGTGACATTACAAGTTTCATGTGGTATCTCTCATTTCCTTGGCTATTGTTGGTTTATTTACAGTCGATTATGCCCTAGATATTCAGTACATCTTTCGTACTGATGTCCCTTCTGAGGCACTGCGTTTCATGTTCACAGGTATAGATAGATAGAGCGACGCTCCTCATCAGTAAGTGATCTGCATAGCTGTAATATTGTCTCACTCTCTTCTCTCGGAGTTTCAGTGCAGGAGTCCTTAGGTACTGTTTTATATATACTACTAGTGTTTTGGGGTATGACGGGGCCCTATCCCAACATGTGGTATGTACATGTTACTCTTAGAGCCTTGCAGACCTATGTGTAGTAGATGTTGGTATGTCGTGGCCTTGTCGGCCCTTTTTGTTATCAGTACACTCATCTAGTGGCCTTGTGTATGTACATGTTATATATATATATATATATATATATATATATATATATCTTGTTGGGACTTTTCTGTGTGCATGTTGTTATTTAGTCTTGTATCATATGGTTATTTTGAGGCCTTGTTGGCCCAAGTTTTGTATTACAAGGTTCGGATACTACAGTGGTACGCTCAGTCCTTTGGGCGCTGGGTGCCGGCCACCCTGCCAAGGTTGGGATGTGACAATATTAGGCCACAAAATTTAATTTTTTTGATACATTATACACATTTTTAGTTTAAGACCCATAAAATAAAACAAAGGAACTGCTATTATATAATCCCCACTTGTGGGATTACACAGGGTATGTTGTTGTTGTTGTTGAAATGCTATTATATGATGTATACAACAACATACCTTGTGTAATCCCTATCAGTGAGATTTGGGGAGGGTAAGATGTACGCATACCTTACCTCTACCTTTGTGGGGTAGAGAAGTTGTTTCCGATATACCATCGGCTCAAAAGAACGTAGTTAATGCCGAAGTTCAAGGAAAATAAGATAGCAAGATAACAATAAAAAAACAAATAAAGCAACACATATTAATACTCACATAAGATTATGAATCTACACAAAACCTAAATAATACTCCAAAGAAACGGAGAAGAGTAGAAGAGAGGTTAGCCCCCTACCCCTCTCACACACAGTGCGACAAAACTCAACTACCTACTAACCTTCTATTCTAATCTTTGACCTTCAAATCTTCCTATATAAGGTCATGTCCTCAGTCAGCCAGAGTTGTTCCATGTCTTATCTAATCACATCTCCTAGTTCTTCTTCGATCTACCTCTACCTCTCCTAACTCCTGGTATCGCCAGTCTCTCACACCTCCTAACTGGCGCATCCTCACATGCCCGAACCACATCAGTCTCACTTTTCTTATCTTGTCCGCCACGGAGGCCACTCCAACCTTGTCCCGTATAACTTCGTTTCTAATCATGTCTCTTCTAGTATGACCACACATCCATATGAGCATCCTCATATAAAATTGTTCATAGCCAATATCTCACACCTCCGCACTCATCTGTGCATCTCCTCTGCACATGTCCGAACCATCTTAGTATCACTTCCCGCATCTTATCCTCCAATGAGGTCACTCCCACCTTGTTTGAGATATTTTTATTTCTAATCCTATCTCTCCTAGTATGCCCCACACATCCATCGTAGCCTCCTCATTTTTGCAACTTTCATCTTCTGAATGTGAGAGTTCTTGATTAGCCAACACTCTGCCCCATACAACATAGGTGGTCTAACTACCAGTGGGTAAAATTTGTTTTAAGTTTCGATGGCACCTTTTTATCATGCAAGACTCCTAATACAAATATTCATTTTATCCACCTTGCACCAATGCGATGGGCGGAAATAAAATATAGAGTGAAGAAAGATTTCAGTAATCTGGCCAAATAAAAACTAATTATGAATTTGGACTGCTTCAGCTTAAATGGAAAGAGAAATTGATTGCTAACAATCTAGTTGTTGCTTTTAATTCAAATCAGTATTTAATTACAATACTTCACCATTTTACACTTATTACCATAATTCCTACACTATCATTCATCTTATTGTTACTAACGAGAAAAAACTCCTAACTAGTTTGGTAAATAAAAAATAATACTTGATCAACTTTGACAAGAGGGGTTGCTCAGATGGTAAGCGCCCTCCACTTTCAACCTGAAGGTTGCGAGTTCCAGTCACCAAAGGATGAATGAGAAGCTCATTTGGGTGGGTGGGGTGTTTTAAAAAATACATTTGATCAACTTTTGAAAAGGCTACAAGGTATCTAAAACTGGGTATTCATATACAAAGGTGTTGCACAATTCCTCAAGTAAGTGGAAGGGTTGATCGACATCAACTAAATCACTATCCTTTGTTACATACAATGTATCATCTCCAAAGTCGGTATTATTCTCAACGATGGACAACAACGCCACAAAAGATACTAAGGAAGCACTATCAATAAAATTCACTATCTGCAATGACAATACCACGTGATTCAAACTAACAACTTTTGAGAACCCAAAGTAGAATTTGGTTCTCAAGAATCATCATGTCACGGAATATAACGTTCAGCGTGACCTGATCCATATCATCCAAAACTTCTGAATGGTCAAGCACTTTGAGGGTGGAGATGTTGACATTAACAAGAGTGATAAGTGTTAGTTTTGATGTTTGACAAAAAGAATGCACAAAGTGAATGAACCAGGTCTGTGGACTTAATCTATCCAACAGACAGATGCAGTATAAAGTTGGATAAATCAGGGCAGAAGTCGAATGAACCATGTCTAAGAACATGTTCCTTATCAGACACACTAGCGAGACAGAGTTGACAGGAACAAATGCGAGGACCAGGTCCAAGAACGTGTTACTTCTCAGAGTCCTACCGCGAGTAAAATTTATGGTTTTATGATAAAGATTTCTTGCCATAATTTTCAAGATAATTTGAATTCCTACAAGAAAACTAAAGTTGCGTGAAGGTGCAAGAATCCAAACCAAATGAAACCCTATTTTACACGATATGCCGTATCGTGTAGGGTTTAGGTCAGCCGACGTGATGAAAAACAATTGTTATATATATCCAAGTCTTGCCTTGAAGAAAATGACGCACTCACAAAGAGAGAAATTTAGAAACTTAAGCAAACTCTGTCAAGCATACTGAGAGAGTTCTGATTTCATTAGTGCGACCTAATACGACGAAGAATATTAAAGAAGTTGTGTTACGAAGTTTATGTTTACAGTTCTTGAGTCTAAATTCTTGTATTAGGATTGATCTTCGAGTTGTACCTTTATCCGCTTTCATAGAAGCATATTGTTAGGTATAAACAGTTAGTCAAATTCAACGTCAAGTTGGGGATCAACTTGGAGTGGGCTTACTAGTCTAGAGAGATTAGTAAGATAGTTTTTAGAGTTTATAGTTTCTAGGTTACAGAGTTTGTAACTTGAATTTGCACAAGCTCACATTGCGGTGTCGTTTTGGGGTTAAATCCTACAGAGGTATAGATCATGATTTTTTCTACTTTTGTGAGCCGGGTGATTTCAACGTAAAGATTGATGTGTCCTTTCCTTACTGTTCTTTATTATTCCGCAGACGCTACGCTTAGAACAAGTAAGGTAACATATTTCATCCTATAGGCGAAAACTAAATATCACGTTGGATAGATATTTGATCGTGCAGAATATCAGGAAATACCAAACTTCAAATGATATATTTCCTCTAAAAATTCATAAAGATTAAATAATGCAGTGTCTAAATCCACAAAAACCTTCACTACTATGTCCTTTTTGAAGTCATATACTTCTCTCAGCTCCGAGTTTCACCATGATACTCTATAAAAACTGACTTGTAAAAACATTTTCAACAATTTTGATAACTAAAAATCATTTATGATACTTTACGGCAAAAATATTTTTACAAATTAGCAAATGATGCAAGAAATATTTTCCCCCATGAATGGATTCTCGATCTTCTTAATGAATTCTAACAACTACTACCTTTTCTATTATGGAAATATTTAAGGTGTTCTATATATTTGTGGCTTAAGAAGATATTTACGATTGACATATGTCTAGTCCAAATTCGGTGATAATTAATTCTCTACTCATACCCTTTTAGAGATTGACAAATAATCTTCAAGGATATCTAATTGGTCTTTTATGTTTAGCGCCTCTTAATCAAATTTGTAATTGAGTTGATCAAAATCTTTATAACATTTCGTCATATAGTTCGGTAAAAGAATTCTGGATAATAATAATAATAAAAATGGCTTTCTCCATTCACTTTAATGATCTAGTTTGAACTTTGCCCAGAGACAATAATTGATATTATATTTAACACAATACTCATATTAATTGATGTTTACTCTTACGTTTTGAGAATATTTTATGAATAAGTAATTAATGTTAAGTATAAAATATAAAAATAATATTTTTTTAATATACTAAATTTTTAAATAAAATAAAAATATAATTTTAATATGGTGACGAGTAAAAGTGAACCGAGAAAATGTGTATGAATAATCGCACGGACTCCAAAAGGGAAATGGTCAAAATAAAGTAAAACAAAATGAAAATAGATAGGGACAGGAGGAAAGCGCGTGAATAGAATAATTAAGGTTGTAAATGAAATCTATAAGTAAGATTGTGTAGATATGTAAGTAATTAATTCAACCTAACTCTCAAACATCTCATTTGAAGGCATCTATCTGGGTGTGTTTAAGGTGAGTTAAAGACCTTCTCTGGCATCTATCTGGGTGTGTTTGAGGTGAGTTAAAGACCATCTCTGTCAGTCTTAGGGTTCTTTTTTCAAGTGTTGTATTGAAGAGGTAATTAAATTGAGTATGGGAGACAAATGTGGACAGCTAAAAGTGAGAGTTGTACAAGGAAGACGGTTGGTTATTAGGGACTTCAACAGCAGTGATCCCTATGTGATTCTCAAGCTTGGTAATCAGGTTGTCTATTTCTTTCGTACTCAATATTTATCTTACTTTCCTTTTTGGTCCAAAGTTCACGGAGTAACTCGTAGATTATGAATTTAAGCCGTGAAAACAACCTCTTACAGAAAATGTTAGACTTAGTGGTCCAGCCCTTCTCCGGACCCTGCCCATAGCGAGAGCTTAGTACACCGGGTGCTCCTTTGATTCTGTCGGGTGAATACAATCAAATACAATTAAACAGAATCCAATTCTGATGTAATTGATCTGTTTCAAAATATTTGTCTCTTTGCTTTTTTGACAATTCTTCAATTTCAGCTTTCCACATGACATGTTTAAGACCATAAGATTAAAGAACATTTTGGTATATTCTTCGTATCTTTAATTTAATTTAAGACCACAAGATTCAAGTCTTTTTTACTTTCTTAAACTCAGTGATTCTTTATTTTTTTAAACTCCGTATCAAGTCAAAATCAGACAAACATTTTAAAACATTTTGAAAGGGAGGGAGTATATGTTTAAGCTGTGTATCAATGTGGAATTGTCACTTGTTTTACTACTTCCACCACCTCATTCTTACTGAAACTATTTGTTGTACCAGACTGCAAGAACCAAGGTCAAAAATAGTTGCCTTAATCCTGTTTGGAATGAAGAATTTGATTTTTCCATTTCTGAACCTGCTGAGCTTCTCAAATTGGTAAACCTCTCAAATTCATTTACTTTATCTCAAATTGTGCTAAGGGATAATGTGTAAATGTTACAGCTCTACCTTACTTGTGATGTTTGTATATCTGAGTAATAGAATAGTGTAAAACGGAATCTAGCAGTGTTAGCAACAACAACATACAACAACAACAATAACATACCCAGTGAAATCTCACAACGTGATGTCTGGGGAGGGTAGAGTGTACGCAAGCCTTACCTCTACCTTGATAGGTAGAACGACTGTTTCCGAAAGACCGTCGGCTCAAGACAAATCATAAGCACAAGCAAAGCAAGCGAAATGGTCAGACCCGGATAAGAAATTTAAAGCAGTATGAAAATGTTGGTAATAAAAGCGAATAAGTCATGATAACGCATTCTGAAAAAAGAAGCAGTAGCTAACGCAAGTAAATAAGATAAATAAAGTACACTAAAGAACACATACCAGCAGAAATCAAACGACAGGGAAATATAAAGTAATATTGCGTCTACTGGTATGATAGGCTAAGCAGACCTACAATAATAACACTACAACTACCAGTTTGTAAGCGTAAGTAGGATTACTCTCAACTACCTACTACCCTTCTACCCTAATCCGTGTCCTCCACAACCCCTTATCTAAGGTCATGTCCTCAGTAAGTTGCACTTGTGACATATCCCGTCTAATCACCTCTCTCCAATACTTCTTCGGCCTACCTCTACCCTTCTTGAACCCGTCCATAGCCAACCTATCATACCTCCGCACTGGGTCATTTGTCTCTCCTCTGCACATGCCCGAACCATCTCAACCTCGCTTCCCGCATCTTATCCTCCACCGAAGTCACTCCACTCTGTCCCGAATATCATTATTTTTAATCTTATTCCTCCTTGTATATCCACACATCCATCTCAACATCCTCATCTCCGCAGCTTTCATCTTTCGGATGTGCGAAGTCTTGACTGACCAACACGTCGCCCCATACAACATAGTCGGTCTAACCACCACCCTATAGAACTTGCCTTTAAGTTTAGGAACAAGTCTGGTCTGGGGAAGGTAGGTTGTACGCAGACCTTACCCCTACCTTGAGAGGTAGGGAGGCTGTTTCCGATAGATCCTCAGCTAAGAATAAAGCAATGCAACAATAACAATAAAACAGTACAAAAATAACAAAGCAGGTCAAATAGGAAAAAAGAACAGTAACTACAACAAAATACTATGCTAAGCCAGTCACGAGATACAGTAAATACTAACAGAAATCTAGCAGTGTTATAATGGAAAAGGACCATTTAAGGAAAAATGGCTGACTGTTATCTTGAGATATATCATGGAATTAGTGTGTATATAGCATTAAGAACTGAAAAATAATTTTACAAAACCAAAGTATCGTTGGATCCTATATGGATCACTTGTAAGGAAATGATCATAAATTACTAATTCTGAATTAAAGGGCCGAGGATGATAATCCGATAAATGTTGATGCGTGAGACGCCACAAACTTAACCTTATACAGCTAATAAAGAGTATAAAAGAGGAAAACTTCAATTGAAGTGAGTGATTGGAAAGACTAACAGAAAGGCCTCACAGGGAAACCACAGTACTCAAAGGTCCATCTTTTCCAGTTTGGACAAGATTTTAATACAACAAGCTGATGCTGTGTAGTCTTTCTCCAATGAACACGCTGCCTCTTGAGAGTTTAATGAACTTTCATGACCTGGAAACTTCTTTTTCCAAGTGAAGGAATGTCTCTGTGTAGTATCAAGGCATATGATATCTTTCATGTTGAGAGAAGTGATATTTAAGCTGTCATTTTGCTGCTGAGGTATTATATGCTAGTAGCTCTGTGGGCAAATTTATATTTTGAAGAAAGTACACAACATGGAACTTGTGGATGTTGATCAAGGTGTATTATCTGGTTAAAGCGGCCATGCAATATATTATTCTTCATAGGAATTTGTCTTGGGATTGTTCGTGCTCAAGACTTACACCACAATATTGAGTGAACAAGAAAAATATGATGCTTTGAAGTAATTTAATAGGAGTTAGTCATGCGTTTGAATGCACAAATATTAAAAGCAACAGAGGACTTTTTTAGGACGCTAATTTGGTCCTCTTTTGAGAGGTGGCCACCATTAGTTGGTTTGGGAGTTCCTCCATGAGCATATTTAACTGTGTGAAAGATGATATAAAGGCAAATTCCCGAATGGTGAAAACTTAAGTCATTATGCACTTTGGAATAGATAAAAATTATCTCACCCATTTTTTATGTAATTTTCCCACCTCCAAGTGGTGTGATAGTGCAGATAATTTGATGAAACTAAGCTGACGAAACAAATAGAAAAACAATCAAGCAGTGGGGAAGGGACTTTACAGGGTAGGGGGAGAAGAAACTATCAGACCGTCCCTTTTAGCTTATTGTCCAAAGATGTATTTTTCTCTTCCGCATCGATACTATGTTGTACTAACTTTTTTTCCTACTTTCATGGTAAAGTTTGTGATTTGGGAGCTAGAGTTATTAGAGGATCTTGTCATTCTTATCAAAGAAAAAAAGTGATTGGTATAGTTAAATTTTATTTTATTATTCTAATGTTTGAACAGATAACCAAACAGGTCTTTAGGTTATCCGCTATATATTTGGAGCATTCTATGAAACTAGCTATGACTGAGCTTCAGTTGCTGTACTATCCTTTGATCCTGCTTTGTAGTGGGTGGCACACACGCATACTCACAGTTTTTCTTTTCTATGCTTCTGTGATATTTACATGTATGTTAAAGATAAACGTAGATGTAAGAAAAGTACTGTTCTATTACTAAAAAAAAACATTTTCACTAGGCTTTTCTAACGCCTTGTCTTCAGGGTTGTATATTTACTACCTCAAATGGGATCATTTCAATGTCCTGAGCAGCCAATTTATATGTAAAGTTCTTTTCGACTTACAAAATTTCAATTGTGACAGGAAGTGTTTGATAAAGACCGTTTCAAGGCGGATGACAAAATGGGAAATGCTCATCTCAGCCTTCAGCCTTTAGTTGCTTCTGGTAGATTGAGAAAGATTCTTGGGGTTACCAGTGAAGGGACAACACTGAGGAAGGTTATCCCAGAGAGTGATAACTGTCTAGCAGCGGACAGCAGTATTAATTGGGTGAATGGTGAGGTTGTGCAAGACGTCTGGTTGAGGCTTTGTGATGTGGATTCTGGGGATATAGAACTGAAGATCAAATTGATCAATCTTTCCTCTAAGTAAGACTCGGAGATTGATCTGGTGAAGTTAAAATTTACTTTCCTGTTGCAGGTGGAAAAGGATCTCAAAGATTTAGCATGTGTTTAGTGTGATGTGTCCAGTAGGAGAGCCGGCGCTGTAGCTTTAGTTGTATCTCAAATGTATCATATATTCATAATGGTGTGTACTTGTGCTCCGGCTAAATCCTTGTTAGAACATTGTTCTCCTAGTCCTTTTCAATAGCTAACAGCAGCCAGCTGATGGATTAAAATACCATTGCTATGTGATATCAGTTCTTATTTGGTTCAGTTATTGCAATAGGGTTTGCTACTCTCTATTTTTGGTTAAGCTCATCATCATTTCGACTGCTATCTTTAAGAAATCTAGAAGAATTTAAGTTCTATGTATGCATTAAAGCTGAGAAACGTTTATGTTTCCTAAAAGTCAACTATAATAAATTTCTTTACTAAGTTAGCTAGTAACCTGAAATTAAAAGAGAAGGACATGCAAGGTATAGACTATGTAAATTACACTCGTGTATAAGTTTGAAACCATCAAGTGTGGCCTGGTTCACAAATTAGTTGCGGGTGATTATAATGCATGTATTGTGTATGATGCAAATAATATTGTTGGGATTGATATGTTGTGAATAATAGTACATGGAATGGTATGCATGGATTACTTAATTTAAGGGCATCTTTTTATTTTTAAATATTTTTATTCATGTATTGTTAAAATACGCGAAGGGGAGCTTTGGAATAACCGATAAAGTTGATGTCATGTGACCAAGAAGTCACGTTCAAGCCGTGGAAACAACTTCATGTAGGAATGCAGGGTAATGCTGCGTACAATAAATCCTTGTGATCCGGCTCTTCCTCAACCCCGCGCATGGCGAGAGCTTAGTGCACTAGCCTTTATTAAAACACATATTCTTACCCGCTCTATTCTACACAAGTTTAGTTGATATTGGTAATGCAAAATGAATTAAAATTATCGTTATAGCAAACTAAATTTGTTTCATAACATTAGACCTGCTTTTTACCTCAAATCTTTTGCGATGCAATGACCATACGAGAAAAGGGTTTAACTAATATCCATCGTCTGTCGGTGATTTTTTTTTTACACAATCAGGTAATTTTAAAGCCTCTTATTAGTAAATCTCAAATGTTTTCACTTTCTTAATATTTGACTTCTAAATAAGGAAAATAGTCAAAATAATAGTATAGAGGTAACTTGAACTCTATATTTATTCTACTGGAATTTGTTTAGAATTATGACCTTGTAGTATTCCACCAGTTCTTTGTTTTCGATCATCTCTTCCTGTTTTACAGTCTTTTCTATACTTTCAAACCATTGAAGCAAGCACCAACAGGCAACATATACCACTGAAGAATGCCGATTGGTTGGAACATCTTAGGAATCTCTTGCGATCAGATAGAAGATAGCATCTCCTCCACGACTTACAATTTAAAAACTTATATACTATATGTTTTGTGTGGGAGCAAACGGATAACATTTTAAATTAATGAGGGTGCATGTTAATTTATCAAAAGAAAAAAAATAAAATATTGAAAACTGGAATTCATTGAATGCCAAAACTAAATAGAAAGAGAGAAAGGAAGCAGAACAAACGTAATAATGAAAAGGCTATGAATACTTCATATGACTCATCGAAAACTTCTTACAAAATTGAAACTCCTCTTTCTTTCGCTCTCTATATATATAACTCGGGATACTAAAAAGTTATTATTTTTTGTAAAGAATTAATCATGGTCTAACTCAATCCCAAAAACTAGTTTGTAAGGTGAGGATTGTCCAAGTCCAAAAAATAAGTCTAACTCAACCCCAAAAGCTAGCTTGTAAGGTGAGGATGCCCAATGTTCCCATTCCATATCCGATGTGGGACTCTTAACACTCCCCGCACGTCCAGACTTGTTAATTGGAGCGTGAATAATATAATTTGGGGCTCAATGTCCCCATTCCATATCCGATGTGGGACTCTTAACACTCCCCGCACGCACGCCTAGAACTTGTTAACTGGAGCGTGAATAATATAATTTGGGGGCCCAACATCGATGAACAAAGAATTGGAATGAGTCTGACTCTGATACCATATAAAGAATGGATCATGAGCCTAACTCAATCCAAAAGCTAGCTTGTAAGGTGATGAAGGTGATGATTGTCCAAGTAAGTCCATGTTTCCATTCCATATCCGATGTGAGACTCTTAACATTTTTAAATCTTCCAACTACGCTAATAGTTAAGAAAGAATATTGATATGATCAAAGTTGAGCAATGGGGAGGACGTCGTCGTGGATCCATTTGGAATGAAAAGGGACAAGACCAAGTTTCTGGATTTTTGTTCAAAGGACTGGGAGGAGACAGTAGACTAGAGAGTACAAAAGAGATCCGGAGAGAGGGGATTACGGAGGGTTAAAAAAGTACTAAAAGAAAGCTGAAAATTAGGATGGTGACATATTGGTGACCTGTGTAAAAAATAACTTTTACACAGATAATGTACCATACCTTAAAGAGAATATATCCCTTGGACCTCACATGTGTCACTTTTGCAGCCATTTCTCCCTCAACTATCATCTGCATGGTGAGCATTTCCTTTTGCGCTTATTCCTCAAATACCTCAAAATCTTCTTGGGAAGGGACAACTACAAACAAGACTAAACAAGAAAAAGACAAATCTCGTAAATTCTCCCATTGCACGATGCAGTAAAAGAACTTTTAGATATATGAACCTATAGCTCCCTCCTCCTAACCATCTCTGTCTTTTGTGATTCTTCTTTTTCTTACCCCTACCCTATTTATATATATCATTTTCTTCCAGGGGGAAAGACAGGGTCCTGAAGTTGCAGCTTTGAGTTTTTACCATATTTAAGTAACAAACACAAAGGCATCTATCTTGATATCATTGAGATACCTATGATAAAACATTAGCCATAATTAAGGCTATCTGTTGGATCCTGACTTCTCCTTTTTCAACGAACAAGGAGAAGAGGTGAGTCGGTCGCCGATTTATCAGGTACCTACATTAATTTTTACCTTTCTACCATCATTTGATTATAAATTCCACCTACGATGTGAAAAATAATCTTGAATCCGCCCTCTCTCTCAAAGGAACATAATATTAATGCTGGTTCTAGTTGATCATGAAAGGTTTGCTTTGGAACTTTGGATCAGAAAACGTAATTGCAGGATCAGAGCCTTCATTATTATATCGTCGAGAGACCACATCCACACACGATGCCATGCATGTCTTATACTATATAATATGGTGGCTAGCCTTTTTAAGATCTGTGATACATAACATAAGAGATTTGTGAATAAACCATTTCTAGGAGATGATACCATTTGTGCCTCGTTATGAGGATCGGAGAGTTTTTTCATTATGGATCTATTATTAGAACCAATAATCAATTCTGAAACTAAAGGCTTACTAACAAACATGTAGGATTCAGCAGGAAATCGAAATTACAGAATGTTGAGAAATCGTAGGCAAAATGGGGGGTCGTCAGGAGGATCTCCAAGATACACATCTTCTCCAACGAGTAGTCCATCTGGTTCTCCAAGAATAATAGTAACTCGGAACTGCATAGGTGGTTCCTCTAGAAGTGAGGTGGGAGAGATCGACACCAGATCGCCTTTTCAATCCGTCAGAGCTGCTGTTACTTTGTTCGGAGAAACTGGTACTGCTACTTCTGGTTCTGCTTCCTCCCCCAAGGCTAAGCCTGCTATCACCTTTAAGAAATCAAAAGCTGCTGAAGAGGTATGCATGTATGTTTATTAGAGTTAAATATATTCAACCATTTGTTGGGTTTAAATGATAGATTGAATGGGAAATGGAGGGAGTTCCCTCTTGCTCTATAAAATAATCATTTGTCCCACATCGGCAGTGGAAAGAAAAGTGGGAGTTGTCCCACATCGGTAGTGGAAAGAAAAGTGGGAGTTGTCCCACATCGGTGGTAGTGGAAAGAAAAGTTCTTCTACTTATAAGTAGAATTACTCATTCTTGTCAATAAAAGGGTTGAGGGGGCAAGGACCCCTCGCGCCGTCGTCGTCGCTCGGCTCGGCTCGGCTTCGGCTTCGGTCAAATGATCTGATTGATAATCTTTTTGGACCAAATTTTCTTTAATTTTAATTATTTAATTAAATTAATTAACTTATGACCCTGACCCGCGACCCGGCCGGATCCACGTGTCTGACCCGCGACCCGGTTTCTTTCCCACATTTAAATTTCCCACCAGTTTTAGTGACTGTTCAGAAGGGTTGCAAACCTTGAAGCTTGATACTTCCATGGCTATAAATTCGTTTGATTCCTCGAATTTTACTTACTAATTTTATGAACTACACAATCTTCTTCTTCTGCACGAATCAATTCTGTGTGATATACTACTGTTGAGTGGTTCGCCGCTACCAGAGTTTGGAGTACTACTATTCTGGTAAGATAATCGTTCTATCCTGGGAGGGGATATTCCATCAACCTCGAGTACTGTGAGTGGAATAATTTTCTTAAGGACACACTTTGAACTAAGTGGGTTCGATTATATTCTGAAAAATTATTCTTATTTTTCAACACTGATTTTGTTTACTTTCAGTGTTTATTGTTTACTGGTTTTTTGGAGTACAAATTACTAACAATCTTAAGAAAATTATATTTTTAGATTAATCTGTATTTTATTTTGGAGACTAAAACCTGTGTGGTTTTCTACTCCGTGTGAAATTTCATATTCTGACTTGAAGACATACAAACTTCGTTGGAATATTAAAGTTCATACTTGTACAACGATTTGAAGAACATAAAAACTTCATCGTTGTTGTATTCTGGTTTGGAAATTAAAACTTGTGCAGTTTTCTACTCCATATGAATATTAGTATTCTGACTCGAAGATATAAAAACTTCGTTGGAATACTAAAGTTTCATAATTATACTGTAATTTGAAGAAATAAAATCTTCATCGTTTAAATGCGTGATTGAATTGCTATTACGGTTTTATTAATTAAAGCAGTTTGTCGATTTGTGATGACAAGCGAATAATGGCAATTGAGGCTGGAACTACCTCTGCAATTCTTGCGCAGTGATTACTCCTACGACCGTACCCATTGTGCCAATTTGAGAAACCTGCGAAGTTCACGGTGCCAACTTTAAAGGATGGCGACAAAAATGTTCTTTGGCTTACCACCCTTGGTATGCAAGCGTTCACCAATGAGGACCTCCCGTGCCTGGCCACGACATGCATGACAACCAAAAGTTCATAGTTCTTGAGGCTTGGAAGCAGTGACTTTTTGTGCAAAGGCTACATTTTGAGTGCCTTAGAAGATGACTTGTACAACGTCTACGGTGCGATAGAGACTTCCAAAGAACTATGGAGTGCACTTGAAAAGAAGTATAAAGCGAAGATGCTTGCTTGAAGAAGTTTGTGGTTGCCAAATTCCTAGACTACAAAATGGTGGATGGAAAAACCGTTGGAACCCAAGTTCAAGAGCTTCAACTTATCTTCCATGACCTTATTCTTTGAAGGTATGGTAGTAAATGAAGCGTTCAAGTGGCTGCAATGATTGAGAAGTTGCCGCCATCATGGAAAGATTTCAAGAATTATCTTAAGCACAAAGAAAAGAAATGAAGTTGGAAGATCTTGTGATTCGTCTCAAGATCGAGGAAGATAACAAAATCATTGAGAAGAGGTACCGTAAGACTTCACCAATTGAAGGGGCAAACATCGTTGAAGATCTTTGCTCTGAAAAAGAACAAGAAAATGAAGAGGCCTTACGGAAAGGAGAAGGATTCCAACAAGAAAAAGTTCAAGGGCAAGCTGCTTTAATTGTGGGAAAGTCAGCCACAAAGCCCAGTTATCGTCTCGAAAAAGAACAAGGGAAAAGGACAAGCCAATATGGTGGAAAAGAATGATGATATGGATGATCTGTGTGCAATGCTATCGGAGTGCAATTTGGTTGGAAACCCAAAGGAGTGGTGGCTTGATTACGGTGCCACTCGACATGTTTGCGCTACAAAAGAAGCATTTGCAACCTATGCTCATTTGGACCAGAAGAGGTCTTGTTTATGGGAAATCTTGCAACAGCCAAGGTTGAAGGATATGGGAAGATACTTACGAAGATGACTTAGGCAAGGTCGACTCTCAACAATGTTATGCACGTTCCAACAATTCGGAAGAATTTAGTTTCATTAGGACTACTCGTCAAAAACGGGTTTAAATGTGTGTTGGTTAGTGAGAAAATTGTAATAAGTAAGAATGATTTGTTCATAGGAAAGGACTACCTCACCGAGGGCCTTTTCAAACTCAATGTAATGGTTGATGACAATATTAATAAGAATTGACTTAGTCTTACTTATTGGAGTCAAATAATTTATGGCATGTTCGTTTAGGACATGTCAACTACAAAACCTTGCGAAAATTGATTAATTTAGAAGTATTGCCTAAATTCGAGTGTAATAAATCTAAATGTGAAATATGTGTCGAATCTAAGTTTGTTAAACATCCATATAATTCTATTGATAGGAATTCAAATCCTTTAGACTTAATTCACACAGATATATGTGATATGAAGTCAATACCATCTCATGTGGAAAAAGTATTTTATAACTTTTATTGACGATTGCACTCGATATTGTTATGTGTATTTGCTTAATAGTAAGGATGAAGCAATTGATGCATTTAAGCAATACAAAAATGAAGTGGAAAATCAATTGAATAAAAAGATAAAAATGATTAGAAGTGATAGGGGAGGAGAGTACGAATCTCCTTTTGCAGAGATATGTTTAGAATATGGAATTATTCATCAAACTACTGCCCCTTACACACCACAATCAAATGGAATTGTGGAAAGGAAAAATCGAACATTAAAGGAAATGATGAATGCCTTACTAATAAGTTCTGGTTTACCGCAAAACTTGTGGGGGGAAGCTATCCTTACAGCTAACCGAATACTCAACAGGGTGCCCCACATCAAAACACAATCTATTCTATATGAACTATGGAAAGGAAGAAAACCCAACTTGAAATATTTCAAAGTGTGGGGGTGTTTAGCAAAGGTCCAAGTTCCTTTGCCCAAAAGGGTAAAAATCGAACCAAAAACTGTGGATTGTGTTTTTATTGGTTATGCTACAAACAGCAAAGCTTGTCGGTTTTTGGTTCACAAATCGGACAATCCCGAAATTCATGTTAATACGGTAATTGAATCAGATAATGTTGAATTCTTTGAAAATATTTATCCGTATAAAACTGAATGTGAGTCGTCAAGTGAAAGATCTAAACGACCGCGGGAAGAACCAAAGGTAAATACACCAAGTAAAGCGGATGCAAGGCGTAGCAAACGTTAAAGGACATCTACTTCCTTTGGACCAGATTTTGTGACATTCTTGCTTGAAAATGAGCCTCAAACATTTAAAGCAGCGATGTCTTCTTCTGATTCAACATTTTGGAAAGAGGCAGTCAATGGTGAGATTGAATCAATTTTGAACAACCATACATGAAAATTGGTTGATCTTCCTCCTGAAAATAAATCTTTAGGATCAAAATGGATTTTTAAAAGGAAAATGAAAGTTGATGGCACTATTGACAAATATAAGGCAAGACTTGTGGTCAAAGGTTATAGACAAAAAGAAGGCCTTGATTACTTTGACACATACTACTTGGTAACAAGAATAACATCTATTCGGGTGTTAGTAGCTGACGGCCGTATATATGGTCTTGAAATCCATCAAATGGATGTCAAGACTGACTTTCTTAAATGGAGAATTGGAGGAAGAAATTTACATGGAACAACCTGAGGGCTTTGTGGTTCCTGGTAAAGAAAGGAAAGTGTGCAAACTTGTTAAGTCACTTTATGGACTTAAACAAGCACCCAAACAATGGCATGCGAAATTTGACCAAACAATGTTGGCAAATGGATTTAAGATTAATGAGTGTGACAAATGTGTTTACATTAAAAATACTCCAAATCATGAAGTCATTGTTTGTTTATATGTTGATGACATGTTGATAATGAGTAGAGATATTACCAATATAAATGCTACGAAGCGTATGCTGGCTAGCAAATTTGATATGCAAGACTTAGGAGTTGCTGATTTGATCTTAGGCATCAGAATTCATAAAACTCCCCAAGGTCTAGCATTATCGCAGTCTCATTATATTGAAAGAGTACTTGACAAGTTTAAGTATTTAAATTTCAATGTTGTAAAGACTCCAATTGATGTAAGTTTTGCACTTCAAAAGAATAAAGGTGAAAGTGACTCACAATTGGACTATGCACGAGTTTTGGGAAGTTTGATGTATATTATGAATTGTACACGACTAGATATAGCATGTGCTATAAGCAAGCTGAGTCGATTCACGAGTAATCCCAATCAAACTCATTGGATGGCAATGAAACGAGTCTTGGGGTATTTAAAACACACCCAAGACTATGCTTTGCATTATAACAAATATCCCGCCGTGGTCGAAGGATATAGTGATGCAAATTGGATCACCGGGTCATTTGAAGTTAAATCCACGAGTGGTTATGTTTTCACAATTGGGGGTGGATCAGTGTCTTGGAAATCATCAAAACAGACATGCATCGCCCGCTCTACAATGAAATCTGAATTTATAGCTTTAGACAAGGCCGGTGAAGAAGCTGAATGGCTCCGGCATTTCTTAGAAGATATTCCATTCTCGCCCAAAGCTTTGCCTCCTATATGTATACATTGTGACAGTCAGCGACAATAGGTAGAGGCGGGGAGCGTAATGTACAACGGAAAATCTCGTCACATACGGCGAAGACACAATATCTTGTTAGACAACTCCTCTCTAGTGGCGTTATCACGATTGACTATGTAAAGTCAAGAGATAACGTGGCGGATCCGCTTACAAAAGGCTTATCTAGAGAGGGAGTTAGTAGATCATCAATGGGAATGGGGTTAAGGCCGATGACAAGTCATCATGGCGGTAACTCTACCTAGCAAACTGGAGATCCCAAGAGCTAGGTTCAAGGAGATCAAACAAAGTTGTGACTGACGGTTCAACATTGTCAAATAACTCAACCCATTCTCGGATGAAGACAATGTTCAGAAATAAGGATAAAACCTTATGGCTTGTTAATGAGTTAATAAAGCATTAAGGTTCTTTAATGATTATCTAAATCTGGCAGTGTATGACCAGATAATGTGGCTATAGGACCACATGTTTAGAAATCACCTATGTGAGTGTTAAGTATAAGCCGCTTTAAAGGGGAATGACAGTAAAAGCCCATTCTCTACACACTCATGAAACCAGGAGGTGTTCATGGCTGAAACGAACACAACCGTGAGAACCATAAATGGTTGAGGGTTGATTGTGTGACTTATGTTGTCTAGGTATACAACAAAGTTCGACGGTTCAAAGATATCAAATCTACCGATTGATCGAGTATATCCGATATAAGTTCACTACGGAAAGTTCAAAGGGAAACCTACTTATCCAGATGCAGTCAATTCTCGCTTGTATATCACACTTGTCCGCGCATTCCTTTATCTTATAGCCATTCCCCATTCATGTGGGGGATTGTTGGGTTTAAATGATAGATTGAATGGGAAATGGAGAGAGTTCCCTCTTGCTCTATAAAATAATCATTTGTTCCACATCGGCAGTGGAAAGAAAAGTGGGAGTTGTCCCACATCGGTAGTGGAAAGAAAAGTGGGAGTTGTCCCACATCGGTAGTGGAAAGAAAAGTGGAAGTTGTCCCACATCGGTAGTGGAAAGAAAAGTTCTTCTACTTATAAGTAGAATTACTCCTTCTTGTCAATAAAAGGGTTGAGGGGGCAAGGACCCCTCGCGCCGTCGCCGTCGCTCGCTCGGCTCGGCTTCGGATTCGGATTCGGATTTGGATTCGGATTTGGATTTGGATTTGGATTTGGATTTGGATTTGGATTTGGTCAAATGATCTGATTGATTGATAATCTTTTTGGACCAAATTTTCTTTAATTTTAATTATTTAATTAATTATTATTTAATTAAATTAATTAACTTATCCAATCCTACCCGTTAGTGACCCTGACCCGCGACCCGACCGGATCCGCGTGTCTGACCCGCGACCCGGTTTCTTTCCCACATTTAAATTTCCCACCAATTTTAGTGACTGTTCAGAAGAGTTGCAAACCTTCAGAAACAGTACTTCCATGACTATAAATTCGTTTGATTCCTCAGAATTTTACTTACTAATTTTCTGAACTACACAATCTTCTTCTTCTTCTGCACGAATCAATTCTGTGTGATATATTACTGTTGAGTGGTTCGCCGCTACCAGAGTTTGGAGTACTACTATTCTGGTAAGATAATCGTTCTATCCTATGAGGGGATATTCCATCAACCTCGAGTACTGTGAGGGGAATAATTTCCTTAAGGACACACTTTGAACTAAGTGGGCTCGATTATATTCTGAAAAATTATTCTTATTTTTCAACACTGATTTTGTTTACTTTCAGTGTTTATTGTTTACTGGTTTTTTGGAGTACAGATTACTAACACCATTCACTTCTATAATGTACATAATTGTGGTTTATATAATCTGTACGTAGAGGGTGCAGGAGAAGGAGAGTCAGCTTAACGTGGCCCTCAGAGAACTTGACAGCTTCAAACAACCGATAAGAAGCACTGAGACTGCAAAAGGCCATGCTCTCCGTGAGCTCCAAAATGCCAAGACAACTTTGCAGGAACTTACAAGCCAGCTCGAAACATTATGCAAATCAAAGCAAGCAGCCATTGAGGAAACCCAAGCTGCAAATGCACGAGCCACACAACTAGAGCTCCCTAATTTGAATGAGCATGAAAAGCTTCTTAATGTTGCAGATAAAGAAGCCAAGGAAGAAGCAGAGAAGAAATTCAAGGCTCTCAAACAAGACTCCCATTTGCTGGAGGAAACTAATAAGGCGATTCAAGTCTTACAAGAACAACTCAGCAATGTCCGTGCCTCGGATTTGGATTCTTCTACCAAAGCAAGTTCAGAGCTTCATCTTACTAAAAACACATTTCAAGATATAGTTGCAGAAGAAAGGTCGTTAAGAAGTCTGGTGGATTCCCTTCAAGCAGAATTAGATAGCTTGAAGGGCCATAACTCTCAACTTAAGAAGAAGACAGATCAAGCAGAAGCCCTTGCTGAGAACTTGCGGTTAGATCTTGATAGCAGCAAGAAAGAGCTCGAAGCAATAAAGCCAAAGGGAGATTCTGCTAATTCACGGATCCAACAGTTTACTTCTGAGGCTGTTCAGTTTCTACAGGAGGCAGAAGAGATGAAGAAGAACGTGGAATTACACAGACAAGAAGCTGTCACAGCTCGAGCTGCAGCCAAGGAAGCAGAGGAAAAACTGAAACTTGCACTAAGAGATGCTGAAGATGTAAATCATCAACCAGCTTTCAGGATTGTGCTGGACATTATTTATATCATAAAGCCAATACATAGAAGGGCCAGCATCATAGATGGACAAATAGTTTTATTAATACATGTGATAACTACTAAGAGCTCCTACAAAAGCTCGAGCAACATATACCTCTATGTACATCTAAAATATAACAATAATAAATGTCAATCACGTCCCTATACTTGGTAATTTTATACCGAAAATGCACCTCGTGCAACTAGAACATATTAAAATTTGAGGCTTCTAATTAGAAAAAACCCTCTGCTATACTGCATGGATTATTAATACTATACTAGCATGAGGATCCAGAACTGTTAGCCGGTAAAAGTGCATAATGACCCAAACTCTTATTTTAGAATGTTATTGGACCCGGACTTTCTATGCTAGATGATCATCAATATTAAGGTCATCTAGTGATTGAGCAAGCCCATTTTGCTTTCCAAATTTTTGAAATTCTGATGCCAATGTCTGAACAAACTCAGTCCCTTCCGTGACAGCATCAGGAAAATCCACATGGACAGAGCCCTGTTTAACAGGCCGAACAGGTCTTCGAAGCAATGCCTGCTGCTTTATGTAATCATAATGTTGCTGGTGGAATGGATGATCCAAGGAATAACAATTTTCATTCGAGCTGCCTGAGTATCTGGAAGATCCAGAACCTTCTCTCCGGCAAAAATGGGGGAGCGACGAATAGTCCATGATCTACACGAGTTAACAGACCAAACAGGGTTAGATCTCTCAACAACTCTGCAAATGAATAATACATGATATTGATAATTTTCCCAACAGATCAGTGAGACCAGAAGTTGCTTATCCAAGTGGCACACTCATAATCATGAGGTTACACCACAGCCTATCAGGTAGTTACCATAGAGGTATATTTGACAGGTGACAGAGGTGGTATTATTCCTAGTTACAAAGTTACAACTAATTAGCATTGCTTGTTTCTCTAACCTAGTGTTTGGATGAGCATAACATTTTCTAGTGACATGGAAAGCCCAATAGATGTTTTCTTTATTAGTTCTCCACCCGTTCTTATAATCAGAAAGTTACTACATCCTCCTAGAAGATAACACAAAACAATTGTAAAAGAACTGCTACCTTCAATAGATCATCCTGTCCATAACCTGATAAAACCTGAACCTTTTTTCTGGTTCTCTCCTGCAGAAGCGGCTTGACGATCTAATGAATTCATATGTTACAACAAATTAGAAATTTAGTCATTCAACGTGTAATTTGTACTAATTTGCAGAAATAATAGATAAAAGAATAACAAAAAAGAAAAGGAAAGAGACTTGTATAAACAAGAGACAAACCTTCCAACAAGCTGAAAAGATATAGGGAGCATTCACAATGTAGTATGCAACTACCTTCTCCGGGTAATTTAGGTCATCGATGGAGGAAATTATAGTCAATAGCTGAATGATAGCAATAACATTTAGTATATTTTGCTCCAAATATTTACAGGAATGGTTCCAAGGTAACTCTCAAATAAAGATATGCATCAGTCCATATGGTTAGACATAGACAGAAGTCCTGCAATTACAAAGTCTTCTGCAAAAAAGAATTATTTGTGTTCTTTGCGCTAGGCGAAGAGTGGAAAGAAAATAACTACTCGGTAAAAGTGAAGGCTTCTACATCAACGATCAGCAACGGTCGAAATTTCCCCCAATTTCATGGATCATCAAATAATATTGCACTTAAGTCCCATATTCGTTGACAAAATGGGTTGTGGTCTCCTTATATGGTATGGGGTAATCCTCCCCTCACGAGCTAACTTTGGGATTAAGTTAGGCCCAAAGACCATTTCTTGACAAGGTATCAAATCCAGACTCATCGATCCCCGTTGTTGTGTTTCTCAATGTTGGGCCCTCATACTATGTTATCCACGCTCCAGTTTTCCAGTCCTAAGCGTGTGGAGGAATGTTAGTCCCATACTGATTCAGGGAATGGGTTGTGGTCTGCGTAATCCTCCCCCCATGAGCTAGCTTATGGGGTTAAGTTAGACCCAAAGGCCATTTCTTCATACTATGAAAGACCCAACCAAACAAGATTAGAACTCTTGATGCAATATACCTTTATTTGGTTTAGAGCTGAAAGTTTCAAGCCAGTCATATCTAAAACCTTCAGAGATTTGCTGATGTGTTTCCCATACTTCTTAGTTGCAGCAGGCTGTGACAGATGAACCAACTTAGTAAAATGTAAGGGATTAAAACACACACATACACAAAGGAAAGTGATTTATGAATCCTTTTTACCAGAATCACGCGATCGCGATATTCATTGATCTGAATGTGTGATTGCACATAATAATGGACCTGGGATGAAGAACTCTAGTTACTTTTTTTATTAGCAGATATATAGTTAAAACAATGAAAGCAATAATTAAAACATGGAAAACCGAAGAGTTCCAAACACAGAACCTCCCTCCCCCAGGATAAAGCAAATGAAAAAAGAAAACTGGGAACTAAATAACCAAAGCTAAAGAAAAACGTATAACAGGGGGCAAAGTATGCGGAAGTTCCCAGTGCATGTCCATGAGGTAACTAGTCAGTTAGACCTAATATTACAGATATACCGGGGGCATGATTGATAGGTCAAATGTCATCTAAGTTATTAACCAAACTATGTCACTAATACGTGTAAGATCATGATTACCTCATGGAACATAACTATCATGAAAGTATGATCCTAATTCAACATAAACCATACAAAGTTTTATCAGATGGTATTTAAGAGGCAGAAAACAAAAGTTTCATCCATATCAAGACCGATAAGACCGATGCTATATTTTTTTTCTGGTAAGTCTTGGCATGGGTTAGTCTATCTTATGCAATCGAACAAGATGGACCAATTGAAAAGCCATACTATATAGATATGAAACTGCTAAACCTGTTATTATTTCATAATCAATTACTATTTGAACAATTCTCCTTTACTCTGGTTCTACTTATCAGAGATTAGAGATAAAGCATAGAGGATGGGAAGTAAAATTGCAAATAAAAGATCATTTATATACATCAATTGGTAGGTGAATGGACATAGCTGACTTATGGTTGTGAATTAGATTTGGACTCTAATGGGGATACAGCAGGGCATGGACACACGCCCAATACCGTTACTCTTTTTGTATATTTTCTTATGGACAAACTACAAACTACTACGACTGCCCCTATATATTTTCCTCCTCTTCTTCTAAACTCTTCATTCTTTGCTGGTGCTACACTTTTCTTCTTCCACACTGCAAACTGTTTCTCGTCTTCGCCGTTCTGCTCGTTCCTTTTTTTTTTTCTTTGATTATAGCAATAAATCACTGTTGTGTTCAACTATATTGAGTATACGAGTTAATTTGCACAATTCCAACAAAATTCAATGTGAAGGTTCATACACAAGGCGAGGGATTACTTCATATAATTTCAGACAGTTATGGATACTTCTTGCAAATGTTTTGGGTAGCTACAGCTTACACAAAAAATTACTACATTTAATAAAATATCATGTCCATCTGTATTTCGTCCCCCAATCCTTGGCACTTTTAATGCTATAGACAAGGCATAGTTAGTCTCACAAACACATTTTGAACGTACTGGTCTAGAAATAATATCCTCCCCGCTTTCCCAACTCATGTCCATCTGTATTTCGTCCCCCAATCCTTGGCACTTTTAATGCTATAGACAAGGCATAGTTAGTCTCACAAACACATTTTGAACGTACTGGTCTAGAAATAATATCCTCCCCGCTTTCCCAACTCACCCCACACACAAAAAAAAAGAAAGAAAGAAAGAAAAAGAGAGAAAAATGCAGCCAATAAGTGTTCTATAATCTGAAACCAATCAGTAAACCTCCATTATCCACAAATCAAACATCCGTTACTCGACAAGTAGTTCTTGAATAAGTAAATGCACATGAAATCTTATAGCCTTGAGGGAAGATAAGAATCTTAACGACCCTTACAGATGCTTTGTCAAATGTGCTGAGACCTGCACCAAAAGCGAATACTGGAAGGCCCTGAAAAAGAGGAAAATCAAGTTCTCATATAGTTATGAAGTCCATAGGAGCATCACTAGCAAAAAGATAAGGTGTCATGAATGGGTACCTCTCTTGTGTAACCTGGCATTCCTATTAGTTGAGAATCACGAATTGCTCTGTAAAGTTCAGTAGGAACGATAGGTTTCTGAGATAACAATTACAAATGAGTCAACATTAGATTTTTCCAGGATGCGTTCAAGTTTCAACTATAGTTAAAATATAATAGGATAAAATACGACTAATTCTTGTGTAAAAGAATGTATAATAGTATAAATACAACCAGTTCTAGTGAAGAAGTATCTGTGTGTGCACGCTCCTAAGAAGGATTCAGGAAGCACAATTTCCGATCAGAGCAGGAAGCGATTTTCTGTAAATATTTCTACTGGTCTATACCACCATAAAACCCACATCTAAAGTCTTCTCAGTTCTGCTAGTTTTTATTTTTCTAAAGCAAAACATCTTGTCTAACAACACTTATCACAGCCAAGCTAGTAGCACAGTGTTAGGCACTAAGCTCCTATATAAAGTAAAGGCTACACTTGATATAGAGAGAAACCACTAAAACTGATTGCTATAACAACAACAACAACAACAAGATTCCATAATACTCACAGCTAAAATATCATCTATCTCATTTTGGACCCTCCACGTCAAAGAATCAACCAACTGAAACATTTGAAAAAAAAAAGTATCAGATACACCTGATCATTTAATCCCATACATGGAAGGTAAAATTTCAAAAGTCTAAAAGAATAGGTTTTGACCATTGCATGGGCCTTTGAAACATTTCCCTCTCTTGCTGTTAGGAAGCGCACATATGTGTCCCTTGGACAGCCTTGATGAATATTCTGCAAAGTAGAGGAAAAAGATCATCTAATGAACCATTCATTATAACACAGTGGCATAGATCCAAACTTGAAATGAATGACCAATCTAATTTCGACTGATTCTATCATTCACTTAAAAGTTTTAGCTGAATAAGAAGAGTCACACGCAATGACAGCTATGACTCATTTTTAGTGTTCCATTTGGATATGATATATTTTCGAGAAACTAATTTAGTTACTAATACTCTGGCAACACAATATTCCAGAATCGTCTAGTACCAATTCCAAATGCGAGAAACTTCACCAAATGATCTCAGAACATCAGTGCTCAAAAAGAACTCATTGCTTTCACCAAATAAGATATAAGAATAGTAAATTTCCTCTATTTTAACAAAAAGTTTCTCTTATCCAATGAGTGAACATTCAGAAAGCTTTTTGGGATGTCTATCGGAAACAATCTCTCTACCTTCACAAGGTAGGGGTAAGGTCTGCGTACACACCACCCTCCCCGGACCCCACTTATGGGATTACACTGGGTATGATGTTGTAAGCTTTCTTAGTTTCTTTAACTTGTTGTTTTTTGGTAAGTCTATTAGTTTCTTTCACTTTAATCCTTTTCCAAAAAAGAAATGTAAATGTTACAACAGGAATGGCAGAAATCAGTTGGGCTTGTTAGGCCCTATGAACAAAATGAAAGAAAAATATAAGGAAGTCTGCAAAAATGTCACAAAAAAGCAGTAAAAATATGCATTTACGTGCCACAAAGGAGCAGCGAGTAGAGGGTAATCCGCACTAGCTGGCTTAAAATCCATGACAACATATGAAATGCTTCATTCATTTTTTTTCTTTTTAATAGGTAAAATACCAGAACCAATTTTACAATTCTAGTTAGCGGTGTAGAAGGAACAAAATAGGATTACAGAAGTCACAAGGCTATATGGTGAATCAGTTATCAGGTTTAAGTATGACTAGTCTCAACAGACAACTAAAAGTCCTAAATTAAGAATTCCAATAACGACACATCACTAATCTTCTAAGACATTTTTGCTTAACTCCAAAATCAAGAAAAAGGCCAAAAGTTGTCTACTTTACAAACAAACAACAACAACATACCCAGTGTAATCCCACAAAGTGGGTCTGTAAAGGTAAATGTACGCAGACCTTAAGTCTACCTTTGTACACTTTGTGGGACGGAGAGGTTGTTTCCAATAGACCTCTAGTTGTCTACTTTACAAACGTCCTTGAAAATTAAGACCATCTTAACAAAAGCAAATTAAATATTTCTTTTTAAGATATGTGTCTTGGTATCTTTGTCGGCATTGTCACATAATTAAAAGAAAATGAAGAAGCAAGTGAATGAAATTAAATCTAACATAACATAGTGTTTAGGGGCATATCAGAGAGAAAGAAAGTCAAACCTTAAAAGTAGTTATGAGTGCTTCATCAACTGCTCAAAATGAAAGGGGTCAGTAAACATTATGAGGAGAGATCTAGTATAGTATAGTCTAGTATAGTATTACCTTGCTCCATTAAAGCTTCAAACTGGTTAATCGCTTCTTCAGAAATCACACACATGGCTAGAGAGGGGGATACTACTGCTCTCATTCAATCTATTTTACTATACTCAATAATAATGGCCACCAAATAGGGAGATATACAAGTAAAGGTCAAGATTCAATAAAGGTATGCTTTACTTTTCATCCATCAAGCTTTTTTATCATCATTCACTTGAGGTAATTAAAGGGGAGACTGACTGGATTGGTGAATAATATTGTTTCCTAGGACCATCACAAGTCAAGAAAGAAAAATGATTTTATTTTAAGCGACACCAACCCCCAACCGACACTTCAATTTTGGTGGCAAGTATTTTCCTAAAATGAACCAACGTGACGGTATGCGCAAGTTAATTGACTCTAGGACAAGAAATTGCATGCCACCTTCCTCAACATTAATACCCCTCTCCCAACCCGTGGAAAAGACATTTGCTTGTCCGACAGTTTCATTTCAAATTTGTAGTTAATTCCTTTAAATATAACCAAACCGTTAATTATACTATACACCCGTATAATATGACTTAATTTTGAATATGTTGAAAATATTAATCAAAAAATTGAATAAAAGGATAGAATCAACCTATCGAATTAATGATATGTCATGACACAAGTCATTGTCTTGAAAATGATTTCGATCAGATTCCTTTGCAAATCGCTAAAATCGATCACTCTACAAGATTCAACAACTCTTCCAAACACGTAAACTCATAAATAGAACTTTGGAGTTGTACAAAACAATTGCTCAAAAAATTACGAAGGAAAAAGCCAATGAAGGGGAGAGCTAATGGAGGAGAGTATTTTTTTTCTGTGTTTGTATCTCAAAGAAGACATTCCAATAGATAGCTGTAGAAATTTTGAGAGTCATCGTGAGGAATTAAACAACCCATCAATTAGGAACATAATGGATGAACTCTCATTAAGAATAAATGTTGCAACTTTGCACAATCAAATTCAGAGAAAGAATGCGATGAATTTTACTTTGCATTCTCATCTATACAATTAATTGCAGAGAATGAATGTCATTTTGCTTTGCATTCTCATTCATTTAGTAATGAATATCAACAATTCTCCACAAATGCAAAGTCAAAAGAATTTGAATAATTTCTAAGCAAAAGAAAGTAACATGTAATTAAATATTAATATTTTCTTAGTTGAATGCACATAAGTTGAGAATCCCCACAACACATATCACATTCTTAATTTCATTTTCATGGCCTCTCTAGAAAAATAACCCACATTTTTCATAAAAAGAGGCTACATATTTACACTCACGTATGTGATTCCATCAAGTCTATCTTCAATATAGAATACCATGAAGCTATGGAATCATTAAGAGCAAAAAGCAGCTCAATTTTCTCATATCAAGCGGTGAATTCATTAATTGCTTCTCAATAGCACCACCACAATGAGTTATGAAAACATTAAGAGTACAACTCAAGTAAACTCATTAAGTGCTTCTCAAAAGCACTACACAATGAGCTATGGGATACTTTAAGAGTTAACTCAACCTCACAAAGCACTACCACATGCAATAGGGATAGGATATGTAATGTATATTGAGAACTTATATGGCTCTGTTTGACCAACAAACGGGTATCCACCATACTTATCTCAATCTATGGGCCCTCAACATTTCAAAAATTATTCTCTTTGTCAAACTCTTGGTTAAAGGATCCGTCAAATATTTCTTGGGCCTTATAAATTCCAAGAAAATAACACCATGCTTCGATAATTACTTGACAACACCATATCTAAAGCAAATGTGTCTCTTTTATCATTGTACACACTACTCTTAGCAATTTCAATTGCCTCATGTGAGTCACAACATGAAAAAATGATCAATATGCTAAAAACATAAGCTATATCAAGTTGAGTATAATTCATGATAAATATTACACAATAAATTACTTTAGCATATTCAATTTGAGAAACACTAAAATCTTTATTCTTTCTCATGTGCATGTTAGAATTATAGAGAGTTCTCACAAGAGCTACATCAAAACAATCAAACTTTTTAAACACTATCTCAATACAATGAGACTAACAACAAGAAGCCATTAGCAGTTTTTTAAATCCCAAAAATCACATCTGCTTCTCCTAAGTCGTTCATTTCAAATTGAGTAGATAAAAAGTTGTTAGTTTCATTAACAACACTTACATTAGAGTAAAAGATTAACTTGTCATCCACATACTGATATATAATCACACTATCTGATCATACCATCTTAGGATACACTATAAGAAAGTATAGAATTGATAATAAAATTTTAGCAACAATAAATATGTTGTTGCTTAAAAACATAAATGACAACAAAAATTTAATATATTATTGCTAAAAACATAAATAGCAACATATTTAATATGTCGTTGTTGCGAATTTTTTTTGCATCAGATGTTATTGCAATGACATGCAATAATTTTTGTTGTTGCGAAAAATACTTTTGGCAACAACATTCAACATATGACAACAAAACATGTTGTTAGGAACATGTCTTTCTTTTCTGGTATTATTTATAAGTCAACAAGCCATGTACCAATACTGCGTCAAGATTTAAGCTTGAAATAGAAACATGGGATTTCAATTTAGGTGTAATTAGACTCAATTCTTCTCATATCATTTAAGCTTTTTACTTGTAGTGATTTTTGTGGTATAGAAGACCTAGGATTATTAGGTATGGTTGCAAAATGTTCCATAATATGCCGGACTTGGAAAGTAATTACATTCTTCTATCACTGCTACATTACTGTCCAACTTCTTATAGTTATTAATCTTATGTTTGTTGTGCTATGAAATATATATACTTTTAAAGACAGTGTTGGTTCTTAAAATAAAAACAGTTCGAGAAAGTTCAATTGGCAGAAATGAATTTCTAGATTTGCAGATATGAGACATCAAGTTCATTAAAAAAATTAAATTCTTGTTGGAGATTATCTATGATAAAAAAAAATTCTGAAAAATCATGTCTTATGTATACTATTCTTTAAAATCTACATACTGTACAAATGAATGTACTTTATTCTGTTTAACATGGATTGGAAATCTTTTATGTTGTTGCATAATTATTTCTGTTTTATTCGCCTTGTATATTTTCATGAATTTGAGATGCAAAAGGAATACCTAGATCTTGAAATGATTTCTGTATTGATTTAGTCTTCATAGCCAGTTTAATACATTTTTATTGCAAATCCAAGGTGTGTTAAACTCCAACATCGGTTGTGGGATGGGTGTTTGGTCTCTTTATATGGCCTTGGACAATCCTCTCCTCAAGAGCTAGATTTTGGGGTTGAATTAGGCCCAAGATTCATTCTTAACATGGTATCTGAGCCAGACCCATCCCAATTCATTGTTTACTCGATGTTGGGCCCCTGTCCTATATCATCCACGCTCCATATGTCCAGTCCTGGGCGTGCTCGGGGGTGTTTAATCTCCCACATCGGTTGTGGGATGGATGTTTGGTCTCCTTATATTGCCTTGGGGAAATCCTCCCCTCAAGATCTAGCTTTTGGGTTGAGTTAGGCCGAAGATGCATTCTTAACAAGGTGGGATGAAAAAATTGACAGTTAACAAGTTCACATGATGTTCTAACTTAACATTCTGCTTTTTAAGTTTATAAAGCACTCAACATACTGTAGAATATAAATAAGCGTTCTTAGATAGTGAGTTGCAATTAGTTTAAATTTGAATAATTCAATAGTAAGTCTTGCCTTGGCCATGACTTCATAAACAATTTTAGGACGTATGTTAAAGTAGTTTTTGTTTGGAATCCTGCTAGCTCCCTTTTAGAAAAATTGAAGAGATAACTACATTTATGAAGGTTCAAATGCTAGGAAACCTGGGATAGGAGAGGTATATATTGGCTCAAGAGAAGAAAATAAACTGATAACACAAGCCAGTTTTCTATTGTTTCTATATTTCAAGTTGTTCCACTCTGATTCTCTTAATATAATTCTATATTTTCCAGTGTACTTGATTCTTTGTTTTCCTTTATCGCTTTCTGCAACTCTTCTTATTCTAATGGAGGACTACGGGATACATTTTGGTGGTTAGTTGGTTTTCAACTTTGACATAGCTATGATTTATCTTTTCACTACTAACAGCTAAAATCACCACTCCCCGATATTTTTTTTCAAGTTATTACATTCTGTTGAGTAATCACTCATAACATAGTCATGCTTCCGAATACCAAATAGAATAAACGGAAGATAAGAATATTTCAAAAGCCAATTGTAGTGAGAAAAAGATAATTAGAGAATAATTCTTTTCCTTTGTCCTATGTATTCTATTATCTCTTGCTTCTTTGTTCCTCAATGTGTACCATGTGTATCCTGTTTGATAATTTTCTTAATCTGTTGTCTTTGTTACAAGTCATTCATCTTTCTCTGTAAAGGCACTTGAACATACTCTTTTGATTTATGCATTTTTTGGATTTTTACATTTAGGATATAGTTCCACATGTTACCTGATAACTGCAGAGTAGCATCGAAGAGTTGATAGAACATGTACACAAGGGAAAGATGTGACAAAAAGTGACCCTATTTAACTGTATACTGAAGACGATTGCTTTCTCCCTAATTATAGATTATGAGAAATAACACTTTATTTGGTTCTCTTTTGAAGTCATTTGTACATTGTTCTTGACCTTCTTTGAATTGAATTAGAATAAATAAATGTGTACTTAAGCCAAACGGTTTGTGATTGATTCATTGTAAATATGGAATTGAGATATTTCCTTTGAGTTCCTAAATATGCTATGCTAATATTAGATTAAAGTTGCTCTTACATGTGGCTGTTTGAATTGAAAAGCTAAATTTATTGTTTACTCTGCTAACTTTGCCTGATACGAATCTGCTTAATTCAGATCTAATGAGTCCGTTTATTGTAATTATGCAAGCCAGAAAATAAAATTCAGATACCTGCTACTTTAGGACAAGATGCTTTCCAAATAAACTGCTAAGTTTTTGTTCTTTCCTTTTTGAGATATGAATTCTATATTATGTAAATGACTATACTCTTTTATATTATTGAAGTGGTCTATTGCTAGCGATGATGATTTTTTTAATATTTCTATCATTAATATGTTCTTTATCTAAAAGTTAGTCAGTGATTCAAATAGTTTATTCTAAATTTGCTTCTGTTAGACTGCTTCTCAAGCCAAATGAACATGAAGTTGCCTCCTTTTTTGCTAAAAAGTTCAGGGAGATGTGGTTCCATCAAATTTCTTCCATGCTATCATACTTAATACTTGGTTTTGTATTTATATATGTGCAGTGATTGAACTTTAGTTTGTATTTATATATGTGCAGTGATTGATCTAGCTGGCGACTATATGAGATATGGCCATCCGTAGTCGCTTCACCTTATATGTTCTTTAAATTGCATTTTCCCCATCTCTTTTGTGTGATCTTGAGTTCCAATTGATGCTCATATCTCAATGATGTAGTTTAGGTTTTTTAGAATAGTTTTCAGGATTCTTTCTTTTGCTAATTCAGGAGTATGACGATGAATTTGTAATTTAACATGTTGTCGCAACTGTAGTATAAATAACATGTATTTTGCATGTATTTGTATAATGCCATCAACTTAGTAGACCTACAGTTTTATGTTGATGAAGGACTTATCGCACTGAAGCTAAAATGAAGAAAACGTAAATATGAAAAGTCAGACAAAAGATGTTTTGTTTCCAAAAAATAATAATAAATGCTTCATGGGTGTTTTTACCCTACTTTTACTCCTTTTATCTTAAGAATCATTAACTGTTCTAATTAGTCTTTGAATACAAATCATTCATCCGGTACTTGATTACTCTCTCTTTAATTAAATCTTATGATTACCCATCTTGCATTCATTGCATTTTTGCCTTCCCATGCAATCTTCCATACTTGGAATCCTCGAGATGCTGCTAATGCATGCTCACGAGTGCCTATCTTCATTTGCAACGGTCTTGAGGTAGCTAGGAATGCATCATTCTCCCCTTCTTGTAATAAATTTGTCCTCAAATTTAAGGGGTCACCTACACACATCCAACATAAAGATAAAATACCACCACTACAAGCTTTATTAGTACTAGAGAGATCCACTAGGATCATCTCACAATAAGAATCATCATAAGCAAACAAATAGTAGAGGAAAATATCTCTTAGTTAAAAGTCAAGCGTAAAATCCCCATTGGACACGAAAGCCTTATCACATGTACAAGGAACCCCACAAGAAAACAATGTGGTATGGAAAGTATTTATCAATGTCATACCATCTATAACATCATCGGGGTCAAAAAGGAAGAACACCCACATATCTTGGACAAGAACACCCCCATATTTCCCATGAGGACCAATATAAGATGTATCCTCAACACAAGCATGAGTGTCATCATAAGCAAACAAGTAGTAGATGAAAGTGTCCCTTAATGTAAAGTCAAGTAGAAAATCTTTAGGGAACACATACGCCTCCATATTCAAATGTGTGACCTCACAAGAAGATAATTTAGTAAGGAAAGTATCTAATGAAGCAATATCACCAATATAACTCTCCTCACTAACATTTTTGTTAAAGTACGGATCAAATCCATAAAGGTCACTTGATTCAAGCCTAGCATGCATATCACTATCATAGAAAGGTAGAGAATCACACAAAGGCTCACAATTAAATTCATTAGGGTAAAGGTAGTGACTAGTTGGACTCCTCAAGCAATCAAGCAAGTCAATTTCCCGCTCAAGTATAGTTGCCTCTTCTTTTGATTCTTTAAGAACATCAAAACATTCCACCCCTACGATTGAATTACAATCCCTCAAGACGAGGCTTCTGTCTAAGGAAAGGGTGTCAATCTCCATAGTGAATTCCCATAGACCTTGTAGCCCCCAACATTGACTACATTTTCAATCTCACAACACATGACACTATGCACATCCTCTTCGATAGTCATGTCATCATCAAATAATATATGATCTCTAATGACAAAGCAATCAATCAATGATGAAGAATTTAAACATGTAAGGTCTCCATGACTATCCATACAACATACATCACCACCACAATCTTGGGACTCATCACTTGACACAAAGACAAGACCAAGAGAATCATTTTCACATTTATCAAATAAGGGTGGAGTTTCATACTCATTCAAATGACCAACTACAACCACATCTTCACTAATCGGAGGTTCATTAATCACATCACAAAATTCCTCGACTAGTGAGCTAACATTACACTCAAGTTGATCATATGATAATGTACTTTCATTCAAATCACAAGTGTCAATACTAGGTGGACACAAATCAATCTTGCAGGAAGAATCAATTCGGTCATCAAAATGATCAACTAGTGTAGAAGCACTTTCAATAATGACACTATCATCATATGGTAAAGAATCATTAAACTCACATAAAATCAAGCTACCACTCACACTCACATCACAAACTTGTTCAATCAAAGAACTAGAAGTGTTGAGTTTATCCATTATACCTTGAAGTTCATTCGAAAAATCTTCTTTACCTTGATCTCTCATTTGCAAGCTCATTTGGCCAAGTGAAAAGGCGGTCTTGGCCTTCATTCTCTCTTTCAAGCATGGGAGTTCTTCACGTGAAGACTCCTTTAATATTCCATTTCCTTGAGTACCTACAAAAGCTTCTTCACAACATGATGAAGAAGTAGAAAGGTAAGATTAAATTTGTGGCAACTCTCTCATATCACTCCACACATTCTCTCCTTTTTCCTCTCGTGAGTTGACACTTTGCACTCAATTACTTCTCTCAATATTTTGTCTCTCAAGTTCATTGGACCTCTTGGTTCCACATGAAGTCTTTTTATTTTGCACCAAGTGGAAGGGTACGCTAATCTCCCCTTCTTGTGGAAGAGCCCGATTGGTCTCACAAAGAATATTTTGCTTTCCTTCCTTTGGCTTCTTCCTTTGGGATTTTTCTTTGTTCTTATACCCCTTTTCATTTGGCTCGGGATAATGGTATCTAAAACATCTCTTCAATGCATCCCAAGTATCAATTGGACTCATCTTCATCTTCTCTCTTGTGATATAGTCCAACCAATAATCGACGAGCCTCATCGCAAAGGTCTTAAGAGCCAAGTCCAACTTTCTTCCTTGTGAGTAGTTATGGCTAGCAAAGATGCTATCCATCATGAATTCCTATTTGTCGTAATCTTCTCCGTTGGATGCCATACGCAAGGTAGGCCATTTCACATTGGGCTCTCTAACTCTCTCAATTGGAAGTATCTTCGAAGGTACATGTGGAAATAGAAGTTTCCTCCTTTCATCCACAATGTACTTATGCCAATCACGCTCATAAGAAACTCCACGGTTTTCAAACCAAGAATATCACAAACACAAGTCCCATGCTCCCGTGGAAAGACTATACACCACAGTTCTTCTTGATAGTTCCCATAAGAGAAGGATACACCATATCGACCAAATATCTCCTTTTGAAATTATAAGGGTCTTCTCTCCGAGTCTGATATAATCCTAGCTGGCGTGCAGCTTGAGGAGAAATATAGCAATCACGATTTTGGTCATTAATTTCAAGGAGAACTCCCTACTCATATATACTTTCAACAACATTGAATATACTATTTCGTTAGGCTCAATTCTCATGTTGCCCTTCGGTTGAGCTCTTCTCACAACACTTTGAGTATGGTTGGTAAGGTATGGTCTCATGCCTCCATAATAAGATCGTTTAATAGTACCACTTGAGGACGGGTAAGTAAAACCACCACCGACAAACATAGCATGGTTATAAGTCGGCTTCTCTTAACCTTGAGATTCACCTTCGTCATAAGCATTTGACACTTTACTATCATCATACTCAAGGTCAATACCTTCATCACTATGTTCATCATAAGAAGAGTAAGAGTTGTACGTTGAAGTACCTTCAAGGTCATGATGGTCATCATAAGGCTCTTCCGGGTCATTAGTCTCCCCATAGGACCCATGAGTACTCCTTGCCTTATGTTCATCATTGTAATGACCATAGTTGTATTCATAACCCTTATTAGAAGCACAACACTCTTCATCGTAGTCATAGTCTTCATCGTCATATTCCTCATCATTACTGTCACGACCCAAATCGGAGGGCCACGACGAGCATCCGGATCCCACCCGCCGGGTACCACTAATTGTACAGTCAACACCTAGTCATAATTAAATACAGACTAAGCCAAAAAGGATTATGTAAAATCAGGTAACCAACTTCTATATATAGATACACATACCAAGACCGACAAGGCCATACAAGACTACTACACATAGGACACATGTCTACAAGCCTCTAAAGAGTATGTGACATCAAAAGGACAGAACAGGGCCTCGTCATACCCGTTTATACAAGCAAAGATATACCGTACCAAGATAGACTGACACTCTGAAACAATGGGAGTGCTCTAAAAATTCGCTGAGTCAGCAACCTACTAACGTGGATCGTCGTTCGGTCTACGTGAACCTGCGGGCATAAAACGCAGTGTCCCCCGACAAAAGGGACGTCAGTACAACTATATAACGTCTTTCGTGATAGTCTGTACCAGCTACAGGTGGTGTGCGTATATAACGTCTTTCCCTTTTCCCATTCCCAATACATATATATAATGCATACATATAGTAGAGTATATAACTCCTTTGAGGTCAAGGTATGTACATGAATGTGATGCATGAATGACAATATAACATTTTCTGAATTTATCGGAGGACATAATATCCTTGCCCCTTCGGCTAACACTATGAATATCAACATCTTTTCTGTATGCCTCAGTTAGGACTTAGGAACATATTTAGACATGCTTTTAACATAGGAATCAATAACATGAATATTCTTAATTTCTAATCTTACGTGTAGCTTAGTAAGGAAATTTTCTATCCACTTAATTGCTAATCACGACAACACATTAGTTTGTAGGCTTAGTCATTTCAGGTAGCTACTTAAGGATTACACGTACATAATTCCACTTACACTTGTCCCCCTATTAAAATTAATCAATCCCACAATTAATCAATTACATACATAATTAATTTCTTAACCCCAATTCACTTAAATTTTGATGACATATAAATCCTTCATATACTCAATGTCATAATTTTGTGATATGGCACTAATCCATAATCTCTTTGGGAATATACAACTATTATTTTTAATCCCCATCGTCACACTTGTTACGTCCAAAATTATTTCGGGTTGCATCCTTTTATATACTAATCTCTTTATTTGCATACGTTTAGATGCTCAACCATTGCTCAAAATTACGGGATGTTACAATTACAACTTTCAAAGTCGTCATCACATGAATCGTTATCCATGGTTATCTATTAAGAACAATCAACAAAACAAGCAAATACGTTAAGTTAGTGAAAATAAATTTCACAATCAGTCAACTGTGTGCACCTTTGATTGTGTCACAAATTGCCTCAGCCAATGATTGTATCTCGTTTAATTCTGATTAGTCACAAGGAATTTAGTTTCTACTCTTGACCGGAATAGATTATTATTCGACTCGATGAAGAACGATTCAACTCAAACTAACAGACTTGAATCAAGAAGTTAACTATGAAGTAAAATGAGAAAGGAATGAAAAGAAGTAGCACGAAAGAAAATACGGACACAAGAACTAATTAACAATCAAATAGGTCAATTGTTTGATGTTAAATTGTTTGGAGAATCAAAGAATTGAAAAAGAAATAAAAATGAAATGAAATTTTGAGTAAAAAACCTGAAAAGTGTTGTCTACCATTCATTGTGCAGAGTCTGCAGTTCGTACATAGTGTTTGCGGCACTGTTTGCGGTTCGCAGACGGTGCTGCTATTTTTATCAAATTTCTGTCTTAGTCTGCGATTTGTCTGTGACACAACCTGCGATTCGCAGGTTGTGCTTTCACTGCACAACTTTGTGACGTCAAATCTTTTTGGGGATCCGTGCTCTGGGCCTTTTTTTATTTTTCTAACGGCTTGGGCCCACTTACCTTTTCATTTTAAAATTAGGTTTTGAAAGATCAAACGACACTTTTTTGCTTCTTCTTCCTCAAAAACACTATAAAGGTATTCAAGAACACTTGAAGATTCAAAAAATTTCAGACCTTCAAACATTATCCAAATGCTCCCAAATTTTAGATTCCAAACCTTATTCAATATGAGAACAAAGCCCACTAACTTTTAAGCTTCAATTCCCCTTCCTCTCAAGACCCACTTCAAGCTTCTTCAACTTCTTCAATGGCTAACAATGGTGAAGGATCCAAAATTGACTCAAAAGACCTGAAACTTGAGATTTAGACTCTACTAACACTAAGAAACTCTAATATAACACTAGAATCAACAAACAAACAACTATTTTTGAATTTTTGGACTCTAGAATATTTTTTTTTCCTAGTAATCAAAACCCAAGACAATGATTGTTGGAACAACTCTTTAGTCAAGTTCTGATACCAATTGATACAATATTAAATGTGGAAGATAAAGGAAACAATAATAAATTGAAAGATAAAGAGGTAGACACAAGAAATGGAATCAAAAAGCAACCAAAAGTATATGAAACTAAGGACCTCAATTGATTAACCAAAAACAAGCACTTAAACCTATTCAGATGACCATAATAGAACCAATTTCCCAAACAACCAATGCTCTCTAAAACAAAGGTTCAATTAATAGCTTCAATAAACCTTCAATCACTCAAACTCTCAAAGGAGTATCAAAATATGTCAATGCAACATAATCTTAACATAATCTAAGGAATGAAATGGCTTAAGTGTCCTATTTATAGTCTAGGACTAAATTATTACACAAGAGGTCCAAAAGTGACACTCTTGGATTGCAAAAATAACCAAAACGTCGTGTTGTCACAGTCTGCTCGACCTGCGAATCACAGGTTGTGTTTGTGACATTATCTGTGATGTGCAGGTCATGTCCTTCAGTTTCATCATCATCTGTGGTTGTTTGGCTCTGTCTGCAATACACAGACTCCTCCTGCGACACCATCTGCGATTCGCAGATGGTGTTTTCTTCACCATTCGTTGCCTTTTTGCTTTTTCATGCAATCTTTCATACTTGGGATCCTCGGGATGGTGCTAATGAATGCTCACAGGTGCCTATCAGCAAGCTTTAAGGGGTAAAAAAGGAAAGACACACGCGCGTGCACACACAAGACTGGACATAAGCTTGAGCTTATCCCTGGTCAGAAGTTCATGAAATGCTTCTGCCTAGACATTAATTCATGAAGAAGGTCGATAAATTTAAGTATTGTGTGTGAAACATCATATATGTTCATTTAACTGGCCAAAACTAAAAGTTCATTATTTGTATATGTTTAATTCTTCATTTTACTTTTTCTACCTTCCTTTTCGTAATTGGAGATGAATTCAAGAACTGAAGTCTATTACATTGATACACTACTACTGAACATTGCTACAATTTCCTGGAAGAATGGAAGGATAGATTTGAAGCATTACGAGTGCCTATTTCCTAAGCAATTGAATTATTTTAAGTACAAGATGTGTCAATCATATTGAAGTTACTTTTAAATGATTTATTGTTACCCAAGTCTTTTGGGAAAAAAATAAGTTCATTCTGCTTCTTCCTTCATCTTTTTTGTCTGTTGGTTTCTTTCCCTCTCTTTATTTTGGATTAAGGAGTGTGGGAGGAGGAGAAGTGAATAGTAAGTTTAGAGGTCAATAGTGTTAAATCTCTTCCCTTCTCTTATGTCTAAAGACAAAGAGGATAAATTTCCATTTTCTCTCCGTGCTATAGTTTGCGCTTAACTTTATTCTTGATCCGGTGATAAAGCCAACCTCCACTACCTCCCACATACGTAATATTAGGGAGATACATCTACATGCATATTTTCTTTAGTTTCCTTAGAGTGCTATGTTTTGTAGTCTTGAAGTAGCAGCATGTGATATGAAAAAGAGTTACTTTCCTACTTTAGGATCATTTTAACAAATTATGCTTTAGGTGAGATACAAATAATTCAATCCATATATATATACACTCAACGTAAGAGATAATTGATCTCTGCTTGAATTGCATCGAGATTCTTGCATACAACTGTGTTGGTATTCGAGGTTCTCCAACGTACAAAAGTATGCTATAATATACTAAATAATTATCAATCTGCTAAAGATGGTAAAATCTGACTTATGTGGGATACAAACAAATACACTGCTGATAAGATTAGTGAAGAAACCCAATTACTACACTGTTTGATCAAAGGGAGAAGTGATGGTTTTGCACGTATACTAACTGTGACGTATAGATTTCATATATGTGAACAAAGGAAAAATGTATGTACCGAAAAAAAAGAACAAAAGGAACAATCTATGGGACAGATTGAGGGTATTCATTAAATTACAAATGAATGCATCTGTTTGTATACCCTGCTGAGAAGTGGTCACTGAATTATCGGACAAGTGTAAATGGAGATTGTAAATGATATGAAACTTTAACATGTTGCATGAAAATAAATGCTCAATGTTAATTTTTAATAATATTATAGAATGTAAGTAACACAAACGAAGTGGAGCACATACATGCACTTGATTACATGGAAATGTTGCCACTATGAAGAGCGATGAAGTTCCCCAATTTGCACTATTGAGTTGATTAGTTGAACGACCCACCTGAGTCTCTTAGCACAATAAACAGATGACACTACATATTTCTCGTCAATGGTGATCTTTCTAATGGCACACGGTATTACATTTTTTTTGTTTATGGAAGTCCAAAAAACAAATGAAATATCTGCTCTTGATTTCAATATCCTACTTAAATCCACTTAATGGATTTTTACTTGATGTAATATCCATTTCTAGGTTTATGACTTGTCACAAGCTGAACAAGTTATTCAGCCTATGCGACGCCTAGCGCGTACGCTGAGCTTCTCTCAGCGTCGGTGCTTAAGCGCGCTCAAATGAGCCTTTGACAATTTTGGTTTAATAAAGTGTTTAATTTATATTATCTGTTACCATCTTCAAAGAAAAATGTTAATATATGTTAATTTGAACTGTTTGAAGGAGAAAACATTTAGTGAAAGTTAACGATTTTTCGGTCAAGGATAAAGATGATAGTTGGTCAGTTTATTTTTTTATGTTTTTATAAAGGATGATAGTAGGTCAAGTTTTTTGTGTAGATTTTGTTGTTTGAGTGAACCTGATACGGAACTGTATAATAGTAAACATGTTTGGCTTGGATGATTTCCCGTTGCATTAAGGCTTCTTTAATGCACACGTCGCTCGTTGCTAGCTTTGTAACTCTTCCGAAAATGGAAGGAAACACTCCATCATTTGCTGGACATCTATGTGTTGATAAACTAAGACTACAATTGCAGCGGGAAATGGTCAGTCTCTCTCCAATCTGCTCTATATATTTCCCCTACCCCCACCCTAGCAAAAACAAGACCTATTTACCATTCAGTCACGTTTGTCTAGCTTAATACAATCAACTTTGTTATTCAGAAAGGAGCAGTGCCTACTTCTCATTGTTCTCAGCCCAACACCATAGAGCATGAAATGGGTAATGCGTGGCACTTACTGCAATCAAGATCTAACAGCTGGTGGAATAGGCTTTATAGGGTCTGGATCTAGTTTGTCATTTTCCAAGTTTGGATCAGTATTGTTCTTCTTGTATCCTAAACAACATTCTGAGAGCTCTCTTTAATTGTTTGTTCTAGCAACAAAAAGAAGAACTAAGAAAAACCGCGTCAGAACTCAAGAGACAATGAGAAGCTACAACTTTGTACATATTGTACTTGTGGTTAGTATCCCTTTCTGGCACGTAATATGCTGTATTTATCTTGTTTTCTTATTGATGGATTTTGTGAATTATATATAGCCTAGGAATATATACAAATGTTATGGAGATTGTGATATATGTATCAGAAAAGGGTAAAAAATGCCTCTTAATGTATTGGACCCAAATTGCCCTTAACGATAATTTTTGGGTTAAAAATGCCCCTACATCTACCTATTGGGATCGGAATTGCCCTTAACGTTAGTTTTCGGGTTAAAAATGCCCCCCTCTTAACGGAACTATGAGATGACAACGAAAAAGACCTTGTTCTCTTTTGAATCCACATTCAGTCGCAACACGTGAAGCATCGAAGGAACTGTACGAACAAATGCTTTCTAGTTATTTTGGGTTAACCCGGATGAGTCGGGTTATTTATGGGTTAAGCCTTACATCCACATGGACCAATAAATTAGTACTACCCATTTAATTAAAGTCCACATATGACATCTCGTATTTCCATTAAAAGTAGGGACATTTTTTTTTACCACAAAGGACAATTGAGATCCAATAAGTAGGAGGGCAAATTTCATTTCCAAGACGTTAGGGGCATTTTGACCCGTTCCGTATTTGAATTTGAAAATTGTCACATCATGATGGCACCATTTCGAACATTATCTTATCTGAATGTTGTCTACATATGAAGAGAAAAAGAGGCAGTGTTTGTCCATGAAACAAGTATACCGGATGAAAGTTGTTGATCTTTGCAAAATAAAATGTGACCGAGACGATAAAAAGCTTTCTGTTGTAAAAAAGGATAATTCAGTGATTATAGGCCAAAAGTGGCATCATTATGTAGGATCAGCCATTTGTAGGACGAAGAGTGTCAATAGAGAATTTGTGGTAAACTTGTTTAACTTTATCTCGTGCATAAGATATGCATAGCACAAATTTTCTTAATTTTCTCATATTTGAGCATTATTAATGCACCTTTTTTTTTGCCTTAGCTCACAACTGGATCATCAATAGAGAAGGTAATATTTTAATAAAGTTGTCATTAAAGTAACGTTAATATTTACACTCTTGGCCCAAATTGAAAATGTAATGATGTTTTTGCTTCTATGGTTTGATGAATATTGTGAAGAATTACATTAGATAAAGCGTGTAAATTGTACTGTTTTACATGGGTTTATGTTTAGATCTAAACCATATTATTGTTTTCTTTTCTTATTTTCTTTTTGGCTATTTTTTATGTTTGAAAATACTGATTTGCGTCTTTCTGGAGCTGACTTCTTCTGGTAATGGTGTTCTTCCAATAAGTTCCATTGGAGCTATGCAAGATTTTTGCTCGATTGACACATATGCGGGTTAGGATCTCTCTACTTTATTTAACCTTAAAGCTGCATGTTCAGTGATATTACTGTATTAACTGGAAAATGTCTAAACGAGGGTTCTTTTCTTTTTCACCAAAGATGGAGTGAAGTTATTTAGTTCCATTAAATGCTATTGAACTGAGAGTAATAACCATTACTCCTAGCTTTAATGTAACAAGAGAAAAGGCTCTGTAACAATTTCGTAGAGAATAGAAGAGAGGGGAAGAAAGAATTGAGAGAAGAGGAAATTTCTGATTTCCTATATGATGCCAAAACATAGTATAAGAGCTGGACTAAATAACAAATGCAGTGAAATGAATCTGATGACTACACACTTGGCCCATTCTCACTTGGACACTTGTCCTCTAGAGTAACAAACTCCTAGGACTTAATTGCAATTACATAAATGAACTAAACTAAACATTGAGGACTCAACTGTAAATAAAGAAATACTATTAAACTTAAATCAGATTTGAATTGCCCTCTTTTCCTAACTTTCCATATCCTTCAAAACCTTGCCCTCAAGGATCAAAATTAGGGAACTGAGACTTGTTGAAATTGTAGTCTTCCCAAATGGACTCTTCTGGCAATAAATCAACTTCTGAACAAGGATTTGAGTAGTAGCTTTGTTTCCCTTTTTGACTATCCTCCTATCTAAAATAGCAATAGGTTCTATCAGTGGTTGACCCTCAGTAGAACAGATGGGAGGATCAATAGAAGGAACCACCTTAGGCCCTATCTTCTTCTTGAGTTGAGATATGTGAAAAACTGGGTGGATCTTAGCTGTAACATGTAAGCTCAATTTGTATGCTACATGCCCTATCTTTTTAATGATTTGATAGGGTCCATAGAACTTGGAAGCCAGCTTCAAGCTCTTCCTAACTGCTACTTAAACCTGTCTGTATGGCTGCTACTTTAGAAAAAGCCAATCACCTTCTACAAATTCCCTTTCAGTTCTCTTCTTTTCTGCATAAAACTTCATCCTGCTCTGTGCTTTCTCTAAATTGTCCTTTAGAATCTTTGCCATCAGCTGCCTTTTCTTCAAAACTTGATCAACAGTAGCTACTTGAGACCGAGCAATCAATTCAAAAGTAAGTTGCGGAGGCTCATAACCATACAACACTTTGAACGGTGTCATCTTCAATGATGTATGGTAATTGCTGTTATACCAATATTCAGCCAAGGACAAACACTTGTTCACTCTTTGGGCTTGTTCCCAGTCATGCATCTCAAGTAGTTCTCAAGGCATCTATTTAACCTTTGTCTGTCCATCTGTTTGTGGATGGTAGGCAGAACTGTATAACAGTTGCACTTGCAAATTCTTGAACAACTCCTTCCAAAAGTTGCTAACAAAGATCTTGTCTCTGTCAGTGACAATACTCTTTGGCAGCACATGCAACTTGTAAATAGAATCCATGAAAATTCTAGCTACTTGAGATGCTGAAAAATGATGAGAAAGAAAGAAAGTGACCATACTTGCAGTATCTTGGCCCTCTGATTTTGGTAATCCTTCCACAAAATCCATTGAGATGTGCTCCCAAGCTTTCTCAGGAATTGGAAGTGGCTGCAGTAAACCTGGATAGGCAACTTGCTCATCCTTGCACCTTTGACACACATCACATTCTTGTACTGTCTTCTTAACATCATTCACCATCAATGGCCAATAAAAATAGCTTTGATCCTCTGATAAATAGCCATGACACCTGAGTGCCCACCTAGTCCAAATGCATGAATTGTGTTTATGAGCTGATGTCTGAAGTCACCATGTTGCCTACCCAGACCTTGCCCTTGTACCTTACCATACCTTTTGCACAGTGATGTCAAGGTTACTATTGGGATTAGTACTGGCTTGTGAAATGTCTTGTAGGATGTCTTGATCTCCTTCATAACTAGCCAAGATTTCTTCCATCCATTTGGGTTGTACTCCAGTGACACTTCCCGGACAGTACATCTGCTACTTTGTTTTCTACCCTTTGAATTTCATAACTCCAGCCCATTAGCTTAGTCAAGCCTTTATGCTGCAATGAAGTGGTAGTTTTCTTCCTGCAAAAACTTTAAACTAAAATGGTCAGTCTTGATTATGAAGTGGTGTGGATACAAGTATTGCCTCCATCTGTCCACTGCTAACAGTAGAGCTATCTACTCTTTTTTCATAAGTAGATAGCCCTTGATGCCTCTTGCTTAAAGATTGGCTCATGAAAGTCAAAGGTCTCTTTTCTTGCATTAGTACAGCTCCCACTCCAGTGTTACAAGCATCAACTTTCAACACAAACAACTTATTGAAATCAGGCAGTGCTAACACAGGAGCATTATTCATTACTTCCTTGAGGTTATTGAAAGTTGTTGTGGCCTCCTCATTCCAATGAAATCTTTCTTTCTTCAGTAAGTTAGTCATAGGCTTACTGATTTGAGCATAATTCCTCACAAATTTTCTATAATATCCAGTTAAGCCTAAGAATCCTCTCAACTCCTTAAGTGACTTAGGAACAGGCCAGTCAAGCATTGCAGACACCTTAGCTTTATCAGTACTTACCCTATCCCCTCCAATAATGTGCCCAATATATTCTACTTGGGACTGTAGCTGGATACATAGTGAGATTCATTCAGTAAGGGGTTTATGATGGTCATGTAACTAGAGTTGATACTGATCCACAATACCATTTGCAACTGTTTGTTAAACTCATCCAAAATATCTTGTGGTCTAAGGTTGCCAAACCTTCTACAAACCTCAATACAAAATTTATGCCGGGTGATTCTACTTCTTTGATTAACTAACTGTCAAACCAAATATCCACCCTATCATTCACATGTACTGAAGCATAGCTTAATTTTTCATGTTCAGGGATATTGTAAAGCTCGAAGAACTTTTCACATTTTCTCAGCCAATTTCTAGGGTTAGTTCCATCAAAATCTTGAAAATTGATTTTGGGTTTTGGTGATATGGAGTTTCAGGCTAAGCAGCAGGGGTAGGTAATAAAGGAGGGCTAGAAGAATAAGTTGGATTTTGGAACAAAGGGGGACTAGAAAACAGTGGTGCCGGTGGGAAGGTGAAACCTCTACCAACAGGTTAAGTGGAAGGGGTAAAAGGAGCTTGAGAAATAGTAAAAGGAGATTTGCTACCTGAAGTTTGTCCTGATTCGTAGACGGCTTCCATCAGGGGTCGCATTGACAGTGACAGTGGTGGTGACCGGTGACGTCGGTACTGAGCTTGTTGGTGGAACCAGATTCATATTCGATAGTATAAGCTCCAATATCTTATTTGTTTCGCGGGTTTCATCCAACTGGAATTGAAATTGATTCTGGTTACTTTTGAGTGATTCAAACCTCTTACTTGTATCCTTCACAAACACTGATAACTGAGTTCGCATCGCTTTCATTTCAGCTTGTAACCTTTACAGCTCCGGTGACTGCGTCATTGAAGTCCGGTGAGCCGTCGGCCCAGTCAACTCTGATACCATTTGTAACAAGAGCAAAAGCTCTGTTACAATTTTGTAGAGAATAGAAGAGAGGGGAACAGGAAATTTCTGATTTCATATATGATGCCAAAACACAGTACAAGAGCTGGACTAAATAACAAATGCAGTGAAATGAATCTGACGACTACACACTTGGCCCATTCTCACTTGGACACTTGTCCTCTAGAGTAACAAACTCCTAGGAATTAATTGCAATTACAGAAATGAACTAAACTAAACTAAACATTAAGCACTCAACTATAAATAAAAAAATACTTTTAAACTTAAATCAAATTTGAATTGCCCTCTTTTTCTAACATTTTAATGATGTGGTGTATCATGTGAGAGAAAGGACCATTCCTCATTGCTATCGTGATGTGACCTAATATTCTTATCATTACTTGAAAAGTGTGCCTTGTGTTAAGTTGGTTGTTTTTTGCTTGACAGATTCAGATAGATGACTACTAGATACTCAGTCCTCCAGGAATCTGGCCATTTTTATGACTACTAGAAAACTTATTCCTCCAGGAATCTTGGCAATTTTTGGTTGTACATATAAGAAACATACATGCATTTATGTGTATTTGCCTTTTCTCGTCATATTCTCTACTTGCTAAAGTTGTAAGGGCTGAACCCCTTTTTCTTTATGTGATTTGTGTACCCTAATCCCTAACCTTCGCGGAGACCCCGACATCATGATTGGGGCAATTGATTAATGTTAAAGTTGCTAATTTACCTGGTAGCTATGCATATTTCTATCAAAAAATTTGCTCCATGAATTGCTTTGGCATAATGTATTGTTCAGAATCTGTTTAGAAATAGAAAAAAATATTTGTAATCTTTGGTGCTGAATTAGAGGTAGCAAATGGAACTAAAGTCTCAACATGTTCCAATTGAACGCCCATTGGATTCATATGTTTATTGCTAATCTTGGCAGCAAGTATTTAGTTTGAACATGTATTTTATACGGGGAACGATTAAACTATTGCTTCTTCCTTGTTGGCCAAAATGCTTTTTCAGAAGTGATTATGTGCCTCACTAAACTGAATAACTTGTTCAGCTGGTGACAAGTCATAAACCTAGAAATGGATATTACATCAAGTAAAAATCCATTAAGTGGATTTAAGTAGGATATTGAAATCAAGAGCAGATATTTCATTTGTTTTTTGGACTTCCATAAACAAAAAAAACGTAATACCGTGTGCCATTAGAAAGATCACCATTGACGAGAAATATGTAGTGTCATCTGTTTATTGTGCTAAGAGACTCAGGTGGGTCGTTCAACTAATCAACTCAATAGTGCAAATTGGGGAACTTCATCGCTCTTCATAGTGGCAACATTTCCATGTAATCAAGTGCATGTATGTGCTCCACTTCGTTTGTGTTACTTACATTCTATAATATTATTAAAAATTAACATTGAGCATTTATTTTCATGCAACATGTTAAAGTTTCATATCATTTACAATCTCCATTTACACTTGTCCGATAATTCAGTGACCACTTCTCAGCAGGGTATACAAACAGATGCATTCATTTATAATTTAATGAATACCCTCAATCTGTCCCATAGATTGTTCCTTTTGTTCTTTTTTTTCGGTACATACATTTTTTCTTTGTTCACATATATGAAATCTATACGTCACAGTTAGTATACGTGCAAAACCATCACTTCTCCCTTTGATCAAACAGTGTAGTAATTGGGTTTCTTCACTAATCTTATCAGCAGTGTATTTGTTTGTATCCCACATAAGTCAGATTTTACCATCTTTAGCAGATTGATAATTATTTAGTATATTATAGCATACTTTTGTACGTTGGAGAACCTCGAATACCAACACAGTTGTATGCAAGAATCTCGATGCAATTCAAGCAGAGATCAATTATCTCTTACGTTGAGTGTATATATATATGGATTGAATTATTTGTATCTCACCTAAAGCATAATTTGTTAAAATGATCCTAAAGTAGGAAAGTAACTCTTTTTCATATCACATGCTGCTACTTCAAGACTACAAAACATAGTACTCTAAGGAAACTAAAGAAAACATGCATGTAGATGTATCTCCCTAATATTACGTATGTGGGAGGTAGTGGAGGTTGGCTTTATCACCGGATCAAGAATAAAGTTAAGCGCAAACTATAGCACGGAGAGAAAATGGAAATTTATCCTCTTTGTCTTTAGACATAAGAGAAGGGAAGAGATTTAACACTATTGACCTCTAAACTTACTATTCACTTCTCCTCCTCCCACACTCCTTAATCCAAAATAAAGAGAGGGAAAGAAACCAACAGACAAAAAAGATGAAGGAAGAAGCAGAATGAACTTATTTTTTTCCCAAGTGACTTGGGTAACAATAAATCATTTAAAAGTAACTTCAATATGATTGACACATCTTGTACTTAAAATAATTCAATTGCTTAGGAAATAGGCACTCGTAATGCTTCAAATCTATCCTTCCATTCTTCCAGGAAATTGTAGCAATGTTCAGTAGTAGTGTATCAATGTAATAGACTTCAGTTCTTGAATTCATCTCCAATTACGAAAAAGAAGGTAGAAAAAGTAAAATGAAGAATTAAACATATACAAATAATGAACTTTTAGTTTTGGCCAGTTAAATGAACATATATGATGTTTCATACACAATACTTAAATTTATCGACCTTCTTCATGAATTAATGTCTAGGCAGAAGCATTTCATGAACTTCTAACCAGGGATAAGCTCAAGCTTATGTCCAGTCTTGTGTGTGCACGCGCGTGTGTCTTTCCTTTTTTACCCCTTAAAGCTTGCTGATAGGCACTTGTGAGCATTCATTAGCACCATCCCGAGGATCCCAAGTATGAAAGATTGCATGAAAAAGCAAAAAGGCAACGAATGGTGAAGAAAACACCATCTGCGAATCGCAGATGGTGTCGCAGGAGGAGTCTGTGTATTGCAGACAGAGCCAAACAACCACAGATGATGATGAAACTGAAGGACATGACCTGCACATCATAGATAATGTCACAAACACAACCTGTGATTCGCAGGTCGAGCAGACTGTGACAACATGACGTTTTGGTTATTTTTGCAATCCAAGAGTGTCACTTTTGGACCTCTTGTGTAATAATTTAGTCCTAGACTATAAATAGGGCACTTAAGCCATTTCATTCCTTAGATTATGTTGAGATTATGTTGCATTGACATATTTTGATACTCCTTTGAGAGTTTGAGTGATTGAAGGTTTATTGAAGCCATTAATTGAACCTTTGTTTTAGAGAGCATTGGTTGTTTGGGAAATTGGTTCTATTATGGTCATCTGAATAGGTTTAAGTGCTTGTTTTTGGTTAATCAATTGAGGTCCTTAGTTTCATATACTTTTGGTTGCTTTTTGATTCCATTTCTTGTGTCTACCTCTTTATCTTTCAATTTATTGTTGTTTCCTTTATCTTCCACATTTAATATTGTATCAATTGGTATCAGAACTTGACTAACAATCATTGTCTTGGGTTTTGATTACTAGGAAAAAAAATGTTCTAGAGTCCAAAAATTCAAAAATAGTTGTTTGTTTGTTGATTCTAGTGTTATATTGGAGTTTCTTAGTGTTAGTAGAGTCTAAATCTCAAGTTTCAAGTCTTTTGAGTCAATTTTGGATCCTTCACCATTGTTAGCCATTGAAGAAGTTGAAGAAGCTTGAAGTGGGTCTTGAGAGGAAGGGGAATTGAAGCTTAAAGGTTAGTGGGCTTTGTTCTCATATTGAATAAGGTTTGGAATCTAAAATTTGGGAGCATTTGGATAATGTTTGAAGGTCTGAAATTTTTTGAATCTTCAAGTGTTCTTGAATACCTTTATAGTGTTTTTGAGGAAGAAGAAGCAAAAAAGTGCCGTTTGATCTTTCAAAACCTAATTTTAAAATGAAAAGGTAAGTGGGCCCAAGCCGTTAGAAAAATAAAAAAAGGCCCAGAGCACGGATCCCCAAAAAGATTTGACGTCACAAAGTTGTGCAGTGAAAGCACAACCTGCGAATCGCAGGTTGTGTCAGGGTTCAGGGTTCAGGGTTTAGGGTTTAGGGTTCAGGGTTTAGGGTTTTTTTTTGAAGCCGCTAGACTCGTAGTCTAGTGGAATTTTATTAATAATAATAAGAGAAATACAAGGGGCCCCAAAGGGGAAGTACAAGCAGGGGGGACTCATCCTGTTACCCCACTAGACTATCCTATAAGGCCTAAAAGAAAACTAACCTGAATGTAGAAAAAAGGAACTTGAAAAGATCAAGTATTCTATGATCATCACAGAGTTTATAATGCACTCTATGATGATATTACAAATGATGATATTACAAATGATGATACTAACATAAAAAAAAGCTAGCAAAAGGGCAAAGCTATAGACTACCTCTGTCCTTATGAAGTCTTCAATATGGTGTACCTTTTCTTGCTCATCCTCTAAGTATGTATGGAATTGTATCATTCCTTTGAAGATCGGAGTATTGCCTTTCGGCGAAATGCTCTTTCCGCCCTCTTACTTCTTATAGGCTCAGGGGCCCTACCAGCTGCATTATATATCGGGGTCAACACCTCTACTGTCTTTTTGGCTTCTCTTGGTATTATTTGTCTGTGTGGCGTAGCAGTTGGAGTCTGTGTAGACACCATATCTCCAGTATTAAAAGATGATGATGAAGATACCTGTGAATGTGCCTCCTGTGCTCTTTCCGGTTGCTTCATCACTGTTCTGGTCCTCGGTGGTGCTAAGGCGTGATCAACCGGCTCCATGAACATGGTTGTCAACGCCTCTGTCATGCCCTCCTTTCTCCTTTGAATCAGCTTCCTCCTCATAACATTCATCACCCCACTTTCTCCTTTCGCTACTTGAAGTAGGCAACTCAACACAAGTTTGATTAAACTTAACCAAACCTTCAAAGGAGTTTAAGGTACAAATAAGAGTGTAGGTAGATGCTTGGGGATTTAAGCATGAAATTGGGCTTTGGTGTGGGCCAAGATTGGGTCTCGGGTTTAGGGTTATTGGGCCGAGGGGGGAGTCAGTTCGGGTATGTTGTGGTCTCGGGTTAGGGTGATTTGGGTGGGCTGTTGGGGCGATAAAAAATGGGCTCGGTTCGGGCAGAGGGCCCACCAGGGGTATGGGTTGGATTTGAGACGTTGGGCCGAGAGTTATAGGGCTCAGATTTCTGATTTGTGGTGGGTCGGGTCGGGTTTCCATAGTGGGTGGGTAATTAGGGTTACCCGAAACCACTACGGAAGGTGGTTTAGGGTTTTGGTGTTGTTGCGGCGGAATGGGTGTTGGGTCGGGTAGGTTTAGGATTTGGGGTAGGGTTTTGTGTATTGGATTAGGGTTTTGGGTAGCAGTTTTTGGATAGGGTGGTAGCGGTGGGTCCCCCGGAAAGCCAGAATGACTTCTGGTGGGAGTTTCTGGTGCTTCCGAGATGTTCTCGGTATGGGAGGGTGGTGCGACATTAGGGTTAGACCCGACAGTGGTTTCGGGGCTAGGGTTTGACAGTATGGTTTCCGGGTTAGGGTTTCTCGGTAGATGGATGGTTTTAGGGTTTTGGGATATGTGGGTAGTTTCCGGTAAAGGCGGGTTGGGGGTTTGGTAGGGCATTGATAGGGGCTCCGTTTCCGGCGCCGTATTAGGGTTTCCGACAGGGGGAACTGCCGGAGTCACCGTTCCAGCAGCCGGAACAGTGGTTCCACTCGAAAAACATGGCGGTTTTTGTATTTGGGGCATGAATTTTTTATTTTTCTTGGTTGTAACGGTGGTCCATTCTGGGGTTTCCGGTGGGTTGTGTACTTTGGCTGAGTTTTGAGGATTGAGATGGATAGGGGTAAAAGAGGAAAGAGTAGGGTTTATGGCCTTACCTTTGTTTTTTGCTCCTGCCGCCGCCGTATCTCCACCATTTGGACTATCCTTTTTCGGAATCAATTCCGGATGCAATTTCCAACACCCATGAGTATCATGCCCTTGCAGCTTACACGAGGGACAATATTTAGGCAAGAAATCATATCTAATCTTGCCTGAAAGAGTCTTAGTTCCCTCACCTTCTCCTATGAGAATATTGTATCTTGTGGGATGTTCCTTTCTTAAATCCGCTTCAACCTTCACCCTAGCACAACTAGGGCGAGTCTTGTTCTTTGTAGCCGCATCTATGGCTATGGGCTTTCCCACCGAGGAGGCCAATGAAAGCAGTATTGATTCTACAAAGAAATTTGGAGCCAAACTTGGAAATGAAATCCAAATCACGGCAAGGCTTGTCTCCTCTTCCGGATTAAACCACAAATCCCATTTGAAGGTCCTCATCAAGAAGGATTTCATTTGTTCCTTAATCCAGAAACTTGGCCGGGACATCAATGACACATAATCCTCTTCAATTGTGCATCGAATCAAGACATGTCTATTGTGTAAGAGACCAATCTTTACCTCTGCCTTGAGTTCACACTACTTTGGTATTGCCGTCCTCAAAAAGTTGAGATCTGGCATACCATGGCTGAATTTTCCAATGACGGCGAATTGTAGATCTTGTTGCTCAATTGTCAAAGCAACCTCGTGAAGACTAAGCCTTATGGTGGGTTCGCCATGAAGATAATGGATGGGCTTCCTTGGAAAGTCGAAGGAGGAGGGGTTTCCGCCATGGCTAGTATTTTCGCCATTGGCAGATATGGTAGGTTTGAAGAGATTAGCGAATGTGATGGGTAAGGGATTGCTAGGAGATGTTGTTGGGGGATGGACGACCTCGGGAGGAGGCCGTCCAGTGGCCACCATGGCCATCGGAGGATGGAGGAGGCTTCGGTTGTTGGTTTTTTAGGAAATCGCCGGAAATCGCCCCTTTCCTTGGGAGCATTTTCCGAGGCGTGTTTCGAAGAAAAGTGGGGTTTAGGGTTTAGGGTTTAGGGTTTTTTTTGAAGCCACAGCCTCGCGGCTTGTGGAATTTTATTAATAATAATAAAGAAAGACATGGGGCCCCAAAGGGGAAGTACAAGCAGGGGGGACTCATCCTGTTACCCCACTAGACTATCTTATGAGGCCTAGTATCTAAAAGCTAGCAAGAATGAAGAAAGAAAGAACTTGACAAAACTAAATATTCTATGATCATCATAGAGTTTATAATGCACTCTATGATGATGTTACAAATGAGAATGCTAACATAGTGAAGAAATAATATAAGCACGAAAATATGATCATCTACCTCCGGACTTATAAAATCCTCCACCTGTGGCATCACTTCTTTCTCGTCCTCCACGTATTCATGAAACTTAATCATTTCTTCTTGGCGTTGATTAGTGATTCAGGGGGCCCAACATATTTGGAAGGATCCCTCATTTTGGCTGCATCAAACTGGACTTTCTTCTTGGCTTCTCTCATTGGCATTTTCCTCACCGTTGGCATCTTACCATCCAGCTGTTCTTCCTTGTGAGCTTCTTTTTTGTACTTTGCATATTTCGAGGTGATAGATTCCCATTCTGGATGACCAGCATGCATTCGGGGACCAGGGAGTCCTCCTCCGCATCTGACCACTCAGACGTACTAGCAACATTACCAAAGGGATCAGACATTACCTGTCTCTGCTTGGCCTGTCGCGTTGCTTCTGAATTGAGCTCCCCCAGCGTCTTGCCTCCCATCTCGTCTACATTACCTGGCCCTCCTTGGATAGGACCCTCTAGTAAATGTACCTGGTCAGGGACTTCTTCCACAGCAAGCGGTTCTGCTTCCTCATCAATCTCCTCATCAGCCTCAGGAACCATGTTGCCTTCCAGTTCCATATGTTCATGATCTGTATCCTCATCATATAAGCCATATGCATCATAGTCACGGAAGTTATGTGGTGGTTATGCCAGGAACAGAGTCATTTCTTCTTCATCATCCGTGTCTCCGCCCATCTCCACATACTCCTCTACACTTAGATCTGGATAGTATGATTGCTTATCCGCAAATGCCTCCTCGAAAGATGACATTCCCATAAAATGTCCATGTTTCTCCATTTTCCTGTCAAACACTTGCCTTAATCATTCTCTGTCGGACAATCCAGAACCAACCTCCTCCACCTTCGCCTCCTCTCCATCTGTCTCACACCATTTCTTTCTCTCACTGTCAGAGGGAGCAATTGTGGCAGTACTAACAGAGGGAATGTCGGAAGTGGCTTCATTTAGAGTGCAGGATTGTGGTGGAAAGGAGAATGCATTTTTGAGCCAATTTTGAGTAGTTTGGCTTTTTGTGATTGGGTTATATTCTGTGGCTGTGGGATTAAGATTTGGCTTTGGATTGAAATTTGTGATGTTGAGCCCAGATCTGAAATGGAATGTGGGCTTTGATTTTCGGATAGACTTTTTTAGATTGGGCCGAGAGGGTGGGTTAGGCCGGGGGTGGGTCAATGAGAGGGTTAGGTCCGGGTTTGGGGGTGGGGGTTTCAAATTGAGGATTCGAAGTTCGGGTATGGGTGTGGGTATGGGTCTTGGGTCGAGATCCGGTCAAGAAGGGTGTCGGGTAGGGGCTTTTTTGGTGGGTCGGGTTCGGTAATTAGGGTTTAGGGAGGGCAATTTTGGGTAGCGGTTTAGGGTTTGGTGGCGGTAATGGGCCTGGGTGGTTTCAGAGTGGTGGGTTTGCGGTGGAGGGGTTGCCGGATTATTTCCGTCCCCAAATGAGGTGGTGGAGGGTGGTTTTTACGGTGGTAGGGTAGTGGGTTTGTGGGTGGCGATTTCGGGATTAGGGTTAGGGTTTGGGGGGTGGTGTTGGGCCAAGGAAGGCCCAACGAGGAGACGGCAATGTGGTTTGGTGGGTGGTTTTCGGGAGCAGAGGATGTCGCCGGTAGGGTTTCAGCAAGTTTTCCGGCGCCGCCTAGGGTTCCGGTAGGATTTCCGGTATGGTTTCCGGCGCCGCCACTGATTTCGGTACGGTTTTCGGCATCGGGAATTTTGGGGGGTCGATTTTTGGTGGGGATTCAATTTCCGACACCTGGACAGTGTTTCCGATAGCCCTAGGCCTCGGAATCACTGTTTCAGTCGCCGGAAACACTGTTCCAGTGGATTTTGTGGGTGGTTTTTTATTTTGATTCTTATTTTTCTTGTTTTTTCCGGTAATTGTAATCCATTTGTTGGTTGGGTTAGGGATCAAGGCATTGGTAGGTAGGATAGGTGCTTGTTGGCTAGTGTTAGACGAAGAAGGGAGAGGGTTTGAAGCCTTACCTTTGTTTGCCGCCACTGCCGTCGCCACTACCGTTGCCACCTTGCCGCCATCACCTTCCTTGGCATTTTCCGGCCGCAATGCTGGTTTTAGGTTCCAACATCCATCAACATCGTGCCCTTGTAGCTTGCATTTGATACAATATTTTGGCTTGAAATCATATCTAATTTTTTGTAATGCAGAAGTGATTCCATCCCCTTCACCCACTTGAATTACAACATGTTGGGGATGGGTCTTGAGCAAATCAAATTCAACTTTGACTCTAGCACAACTTGGTCTTGTTTTATTTAAAGTGGCCGCATCTATGGCAATTGGGGAACCCACTGCCGCCGCCAAGGAGAAGAGAGTGGATTCTCCATAGTAATGTGGAGATAATCCGGGGAATGAAATCCACCCATATGCAAATCTACTCTCCTCCGCCGGATTAAAAGACACATCCCATTTGAAGGTTCTCATCAAATAGGGCTTATTATTCTCCTTAATCTCAAAAGTTTGTCTTGACATCAAAGTATCAAAATCTTCACCAATTGTGCATCGAATCAAGACATTCCTATCACAAAGCAAACCAATACGTACCTCCGCCTTCAATCCACATTGCTTAGGGATGGCAGTTCTCAAGAAAGCAATATCTGGCCATCCATGGCTAAATTTGACAACTACCGCCATTGTTAAGTCTTGGTGATGAATCAACACCTCCACCTCCTTATTCTCAAACCTAATAGTAGGCTCACCATGTAGGTACACAATAGGCTTGATTGGAATCGACATAGCCATAGGAGAGGAAGTGCCGCAAGACGTCGGATTACCGCCATTGGCAGTTTCGGAAAACTGAATCGACGGGATGTTGGGGGCTGATTTGAAGAGATTAGAATAGTTGAGGGGTTGCGTGGGGATGGTGGGGTGAAGGCCGACCTCAGGAGGAGGCCGGCCAGTGGCCGGAATGGCCATCAAAGGCCGGGAAGGCTTTGGGAATTGGGTCGCCAAAAATCGCCTCTCCTAGAGAGCATTTTTTTGGACCGTGTTTCGGTGAAAAGTGGGGTTTAGGGTTTTTTTTTTGAAGCCACAGCCTCGCGGCTTGTGGAATTTTATTAATAATAAAAGAAAGACAAGGGGCCCCAAAGGGGAAGTACAAGCAGGGGGGACTAATCCTATTACCCCTCTATACTACTCCTATAGAGCCTAATAGAAAGAAACTAACCTGAATGGAGGAAAAAGGAACTTGCTAAAACCAAATATTCTATGATCATCATAGAGTTTATAACACACTCTATGATGATATTACAAATGATGATACTAACATAAAGATAGGACAATATAAGGACAAAGCTAATGTCTACCTCTGAGCTTATAAAATCCTCAATATGATGTATCTTTTCCTGCCGATCTTCCAAATATTCTTGAAACTGGATCATTTCTTTATTTTGGATCGCGTGGTAATTGCCGTGGTAGTTGGAACCAACGTCTTCTTCTTTGTTTGCTTTTTGGTGGACTTCGCTGCTTCAAATCTTCTTTGTTCTTGTTTGCACCGTTCCATGTATTTCGCGTGAGGCAAATCCATGAGTGCTACAAACTCCTCATCCGTCAAATCCGGGTGATAGGCATTTTTTAAGGCATGAAATTGTTTGTATGTCATGTTATTTCAATAGATGGGGGCCCCCTCATCCGATTCCGCCAATCGCTCAAACTCATCGAGCCCATCAAATCCACCACTGTTAGCTGCCTCCGCAATTTGGCTAGATATAGATTCAATTGACTCATCTTCTCCGAACCCCATCGCAGCAACCGATGCCTCAATCTCATCATTTTCCTTTTCATTGTCACACTATCTCCGTCTCCGACTACTACTAGTCGAACTTGATGATCCTTTCGCAGGAAATGAGAAGGCTTTTTTCACCCATTCATTGGTAGCCGAAGCCTTGTTTATTGGTGTCAATTCACTAGAGGTAGAGATAGGTCTTTTACCTGATTTTGTCGCATTGTACACAGTTCCATCCATAGCAGCAACAAAGTCAGGATTGACAACGGTGATAGCCATGCAATTGGAGCCCTCGGTTGATGATGGTACTTCAACGGCGACTTGTCTTCTACCCACTGTACCGGTGATTTCAAGTATCTCATACTCTTGAGTCCGCCCAACAAGATTCTTCTTTGGATTTATGGAGTTAGAACTTGTGGGAGTGCTTATTGGGCTCGGATTTGGGTTGGTGGGTGGGCTTGGTTTTTGGACCGAAAGTGGGCTCGGGGTAGGTGAATTTGGGCTCGGGTTAGGAGAGTTAGGGCTCGGGTTAGGGGGTTTCGGGAGGGGTTGGGTATGTTCGGGTGGGGTGTGTCTCGGGTGGGTATGGGTGGACTCGGGTTTGAGTTTGTGGATAGGGTCGGGTTGGTTTGTGGGCCGGGTAGTGCGGGTGGGTCAGCTGGGTCCGTCACGAGTTGGGCCGTGACGGTTTGCGATTGGGCCATATTTGTTGAGGGCCTGATTTCGGGTCGGTTTAGGGGCAATGAGTTAGAGATTTGGGTGGTTTTTGCTGGTGGGGATGTGTCCGGAGAGAGGGTTTAGGGTTTAGGGTTTAGGGTTTTAGGGTTTAGGGTTTAGGGTTTTTTTTGAAGCCACAGCCTCGCGGCTTGTGGAATTTTATTAATAATAATAAAGAAAGACATGAGGCCCCAAAGGGGAAGTACAAGCAGGGGGGACTCATCCTGTTACCCCACTAGCTATCTTATGAGGCCTAGTATCTAAAAGCTAGCAAGAATGAAGAAAGAAAGAACTTGACAAAACTAAATATTCTATGATCATCATAGAGTTTATAATGCACTCTATGATGATGTTACAAATGAGAATGCTAACATAGTGAAGAAATAATATAAGCACGAAAATATGATCATCTACCTCCGGACTTATAAAATCCTCCACCTGTGGCATCACTTCTTTCTCGTCCTCCAAGTAGTCATGAAACTTAATTATTTCTTCTTGGCGTTGATTAGTGATTCAGGGGGCCCAACATATTTGGAAGGATCCCTCATTTTGGCTGCATCAAACTGGACTTTCTTCTTGGCTTCTCTCATTGGCATTTTCCTCACAGTTGGCATCTTACCATCCCAGCTGTTCTTCCGTGTGAGCTTCTTTTTTGTACTTTGCACATTTCGAGGCGATAGGTTCCCATTCTGGATGACCAGCATGCGTTCGGGGACCAGGGAGTCCTCCTCCGCATCTGACCACTCAGACGTACTAGCAATATTACCAAAGGGATCAGACATTACCTGTCTCTGCTTGGCCTGTCGCGTTGCTTCTGAATTGAGCTCCCCCAGCGTCTTGCCTCCCATCTCATCTACATTACCTGGCCCTCCTTGGATAGGACCCTCTAGTAAATGTACCTGGTCAGGGACTTCTTCCACAGCAAGCGGTTCTGCGTCCTCATCAATCTCCTCATCAGCCTCAGGAACCATGTTGCCTTCCAGTTCCATATGTTCATCATCTGTATCCTCATCATATAAGCCATATGCATCATAGTCACGGTAGTTATGTGGTGGTTCTGCCATGAACATAGCCATTTCTTCTTCATTATCCGTGTCTCCGCCCATCTTCACATACTCCTCTACACTTAGATCTGGATAGTATGATTGCTTATCCGCGAATTCCTCCTCGAAAGATGACATTCCCATAAAATGTCCATGTTTCTCCATTTTCCTGTCAAACACTTGCCTTAATCATTCTCTGTCGGACAATCCAGAACCAACCTCCTCCACCTCCGCCTCCTCTCCATCTGTCTCACAACATTTCTTTCTCTCACTGTCAGAGGGAGCAATTGTGGCAGTACTAACAGAGGGAATGTCAGAATTGGCTTCATTTAGAGTGCAGGATTGTGGTGGAAAGGAGAATGCATTTTTGAGCCAATTTTGAGTAGTTTGGCTTTTTGTGATTGGGTTATATTCTGTGGCTGTGGGATTAAGATTTGGCTTTGGATTGGGCTGTGATGTTGAGCCCGTATCTGAAATGGAATGTGGTCTTTGATTTTCGGATAGACCTTTTTTAGATTGGGCCGAGAGGGGGGTGGGTTAGGCCGAGGGGGTGGGGCTCGGGGTAAGGGTTAGGTCCGGGTTTATGGGGGTGGGGGTTTCTGAAATTGAGGATTCGAGTTCGGGTATGGGTGTGGGTATGGGTACTGGGTCGGGCCTGCATCGGGTCAAGATCCGGTCAAGAAGGTGTCGGGTAGGGCTTTTTGGTGGGTCGGGTTGCGGGTAATTAGGGTTTAGGAGGGGCGGTTTTGGGTAGCGGTTTAGGGTTTGGTGGCGGTAATGGGCCGGGAGTGGTTTTGGAGTGGTGGGTTTGCGGTGGAGGAGTTGCCGGGATTATTTCTGACCCCAGCGAGGTGGTGGAGGGGTGCTTTTCTGGTGGTAGGGTAGTGGTTTTGGGGGTGGCGGTTTCGGGATTAGGGTTAGGGTTTGGAGGGTGGTTTTGGGCCAAACAAGGCCCAACGAGGGAGACGGGTAGCAGGGTTTCTGGTGGGTAGGTTCCGGGAGCACAGGATGTCGCCGGTAGGGTTTCAGCAAGTTTTCCGGCGCCGCCTAGGGTTCCGGTAGGGTTTCCGGTATGGTTTCCGGCGCCGCCACTGATTTCGGTAGGGTTTCCGGCGTCGGGGATTTTGGGGTGGTCGATTTTTGGTGGGGATTCAATTTCCGACACCTGGCCAGTGTTTCCGATAGCCCTAGGCCTCGGAATCACTGTTCCAGTCGCCGGAAATACTGTTCCAGTGAATTTTGTGGGTGGTTTTTGATTTTGATTCTTGTTTTTCTTGTTTTTTCCGGTAATTGTAATCCATTTGTTGGTTGGGTTAGGGATCAAGGCATTGGTAGGTAGGATACGTGCTTGTTGGCTAGTGTTAGACGAAGAAGGAAGAGGGTTTGAAGCCTTACCTTTGTCTGCCGCCACTGCCGTCGCCACTACCGTCGCCACCTTGCCGCCATCACTGTCATTGGCTTTTTCCTGCCGCAATGCTGGTTTTAGGTTCCAACATCCATCAACATCGTGCCCTTGTAGCTTGCAATTGATACAATATTTTGGCTTGAAATCATATCTAATTTTTTGTAATTCAGAAGTGATTCCATCCCCTTCACCCACTTGAATTACAATATGTTGGGGATGGGTCTTGAGCAAATCAAATTTCACTTTGACTCTAGCACAACTTGATCTTGTTTTATTCAAAGTGGCCGCATCTATGGCAATTGGGGAACCCACTGCCGCCGCCAAGGAGAAGAGAGTGGATTCTCCATAGTAATGTGAAGATAATCCGGGGAATGAAATCCACCCATATGCAAATCTACTCTCCTCCGCCGGATTAAAAGACACATCCCATTTGAAGGTTCTCATCAAATAGGGCTTATTCTTCTCCTTAATCTCAAAAGTTTGTCTTGACATCAAAGTATCAAAATCTTCACCAATTGTGCATCGAATCAAGACATGCCTATCACAAAGCAAACCAATACGTACCTCCGCCTTCAATCCACATTGCTTAAGGATGGCAATTCTCAAGAAAACAATATCTGGCCATCCATGGCTAAATTTGACAACTACCACCATTTTTAAGTCTTGGTGATGAATCATCACCTCCACCTCCTTCTTCTCAAACATAATAGTAGGCTCACCATGTAGGTACACAATAGGCTTGATTGGAATCGACATAGCCATGGGAGAGGAAGTGCCGCAAGACGTCGGATTACCGCCATTGGCAGTTTCGGAAAACTGAATCGACGGGATGTTGGGGGCTGATTTGAAGAGATTAGAATAGTTAAGGGGTTGCGCGGGGATGGTAGGGTGAAGGCCGACCTCAGGAGGAGGCCGGCTAGTGGCCGGAATGGCCATCAAAGGCCGGAAAGGCTTTGGGAATTGGGTCGCCAAAAATCACCTCTCCTAGAGAGCGTTTTTTCGGACCGTGTTTCGGTGAAAAGAGGGGGTTTAGGGTTTAGGGTTTAGGGTTTAGAGTTTAGGGTTTAGGGTTCAGGGTTCAGGGTTCAGTGTTTATGGGTTCAGGGTTCAGGGTTCAGGGTTTTTTTTTGAAGCCACAACCTCGCAGTTTGTGGAGTTTTATTAATAGTAATAAAGAAAGACAAGGGGCCCCAAAGGGGAATTACAAGTAGGGGGGACTCATCCTGTTACCCTACTAGACTATCCTATAAGGCCTAGTATCTAAAATCTAACAAGAATGTAAAAAGAAAGAACTTGAAAAAACTAAATATTCTATGATCCTCATAGAGTTTATAATGCACTCTATGATGATGTTACAAATGATGATGCTAAGATAGTGAAGAAGTAAGATAAGCACAAAAATATGATCATCTACCTCCGGACTTATAAAATCATCCACCTGTGGCATCACTTCCTTCTCGTCCTCCATGTAATCATGAAACTTAATCATTTCTTCTTGGAATTGATTAGTGACTCAGGGGGTCCAACATATTTGGAAGGATCCCTCATCTTGGCTGCATCAAACTGACTTTCTTCTTGGCTTCTCTCATTGACATTTTCCTTACCGTTGGTAATTTGCAATCCCAACTGTTCTTCCTTGTGAGCTTCTTTTTTGTACTTTGCACATTTCGGGGTGATAGATTCCCATTCTGGATGACCAGCATGCGTTCGGGGATAAGGGAGTCCTCCTCATCATCTGACCACTCTGATACACTAGCAATATTACCAAAGGGATCAAACATTACCTGTCTCTGCTTGGCCTGCCGCGCTGCCTCTGAATATAGCTCCCCCAGTGTCTTGCCTCCCATCTCGTCTACATTACCCGGCCCTCCTTGAATAGGACCCTCTAGTAAATGTATCTGATCAGGGACTTCTTCCACAGCAAGCGGTTCTGCATCCTCCTCAATCTCCTCATCAGCCTCAAAAACCATGTTGCCTTCCAGTTCCATATTTTCAACCTCTGTATCCTCATCATATAAGCCATAAGCATCATAGTCACGGAAATTATGTGGTGGTTCTGCCAGGAACAGAGCCATTTCTTCTTCATCATCCGTGTCTCCGCCCATCTCCACATACTCCTCTACACTTAGATCTGGATAGTATGATTGCTTATCCGCAAATGCCTCCTCGAAAGATGACATTCTCATAAAATGTCCATGTTTCTCCATTTTCCTGTCAAACACTTGCCTTAATCGTTCTCTGTCGGACAATCCAGAACCAACCTCCTCCATCTCCGCCTCCTCTCCATCTGTCTCACACCATTTCTTTCTCTCACTGTCAGATGGAGCAATTGTGGCAGTACTAACAGAGGGAATATCGGAAGTGGCTTCATTTAGAGTGCAGGATTGTGGTGGAAAGGAGAATGCATTTTTGAGCCAATTTTGAGTAGTTTGGCTTTTTGTGATTGGGTTATATTCTGTGGCTGTGGGATTAAGATTTGGCTTTGGATAGGGCTGTGATGTTGAGCCCGTATCTGAAATGGAATGTGGGCTTTGATTTTCGGATAGACTTTTTTTAGATTGGGCCGAGAGAGGGGTGGGTTGGGTCGAGGGGGTGGGGCTCGGGTTAGGGTTTAGGCTCGGGTTTGGGGGGGGTAGGGGTTTTTGAGATTGGGGGTTGGGGTTGGGGTATGGTTGTGGGTATGGGTTTTGGGTCGGGTTCTGGAACTGGGTCAAAAACCGGGTCAAGGGTGGTGTCGGGTAGGGTTTTTTTTGGTGGGTCGGGTTGCGGGTAATTAGGGTTTAGAGGTGTGGCAGTTTTGGGTAGCGGTTTAGGGTTTGAGTGGCGGTAAAGCGGCAGGGGTGGTTTCGGGATGGGGGTTTATGTGGATTGGTTGTCGAGAATGTTTCCGCCCCTTGAGCTGGTGGAAGGGTGGTTTTCTGGTGGTAGGGGGGTGGTTTTCTGGTGGTAGGGTGGTGGATTTAAGGGTGGCGGTTTCTGGATTAGGGTTAGGGTTTGGAGGGTGGTTTTGGGACAAACAAGGCCCAATGAGGGAGACGGGTATTAGGGTTTCTGGTGGGTGGATTCCGGGAACAAGGGAGGTCGCCGGTAGGGTTTCAGCTAGGTTTTCGGCGCCGCCTAGGGTTCCGGTAGGGTTTTCGGTAGGGTTTCCGGCACCGCCACTGATTCCGGTAGGGTTTCCGGCATCTGGAAATTTGGGAGGGTCATTTTTTGGTGGGGATTCGATTTCGGACACCTGGACAGTGTTTCCTATAGCCTTAGGCCTCGGAATCACTGTTCCAGTCGCCGGAAATACTATTCCAGAGGGTTTGTGGGTGGTTTTTGATTTTGATTCTTGTTTTTCTTATTTTTTTCGATGACTGTAATCCATTTGTTGGATGGGGCCGGATTCAAGGCATTTGTAGGTAAGATAGGGGCTTGTTGGCTAGGGATAGACGAAATAGGGGTAGGGTTGGAAGCCTTACCTTTGTTTGTTGCCACTGCCATTGCCACTGCCGTCGCCACCTTGCTGCCATCACTGTCCTTAGTTTTTTCCGGCCGCAACGCTGGTTTTAGATTCCAACATCCATCGACATCGTGCCCTTGTAGCTTGCAATTGGTACAATATTTTGGCTTGAAATCGTAACTAATTTTTTGTAATTCAGTAGTGATTCCATCTCCCTCACCCACTTGAATTACAACATGTTGGGGATGGTTCTTGAGCAAATCAAACTCCACTTTGACTCTAGCACAACTTGGTCTTGTTTTATTCAAAGTGGCCGCATCTATGGCTATTGGGGAACCCACTACCGCCGCCAAGGAGAAGAGAGTGGATTCTCCATAGTAGTGTGGAGATAATCCAGGGAATGAAATCCACCCATATGCATATCTACTCTCCTCCGCCGGATTAAAAGACACATCCCATTTGAATGTTCTCATCAAATAGGGCTTATTCTTCTCCTTAATCTCAAAATTTTGTCTTGACATCAACGTATCAAAATCTTCACCAATTGTGCATCTAATCAAGACATGCCTATCACAAAGCAAACCAATACGTACCTCCGCCTTCAATCCACATTGCTTAGGGATGGCAGTCCGGAGGAAAGCAATATCAGGCCATCCATGGCTAAATTTTCCAACAACTGCTCGAGTTAAGTCTTGGTGGTGAATCATCACCTCCACTTCCTTCTTCTCAAACCTAACAGTAGGCTCACCATGTAGGTAAACAATAGGCTTGATTGGAATCGAGACGGACATGGGAGAAGTAGTGCCGCCATTGCTAGGGTTTCCGCCATAGTTGGCAGTTTCAGGGCTTGTCAAAATCGGGATAGTGGGAGATGATTTGAAGAGGGTGGAATAGTCTAGAGGGTGCGCGGGGTTGGGAGGGTGATGTCCGACCTCAGGGTTCAGGGTTTAGGGTTTAGGGTTTTTTTTAAAGCCACAGCCTCGCGGCTTGTGGTATTTTATTGATAATAATAAAGAAAAGACAAGGGGCCCCAAAGGGGAAGTACAAGCAGGGGGGACTCATCCTGTTACCCCACTAGCCTATCCTATAAGGCCTAAAAAGAAAACTAACCTGAATGTAGAAAAAAGGAACTTGAAAAGATCAAGTATTTAAAGATCATCACAAAGGTTATAATGTACTCTATGATGATGTTACAAATGATGATACTAAGATAAAGAAAAACTAACAAAAGGACAAAGCTATAGACTACCTCTGGCCTGATGAAGTCTTCAATATGATGTACCTTGTCTTGCTATCCTCTAAATATGTATGAAATTGTATCATTCCTTGAGGGTTCAGAGTATTGCCTTTCGACGAAGCGCTCTTTGTGCCCTCGCACTTCTTATAGGTTCGGGGGCCCTGCCTAATGCATTATATATCGGGGTCGACACCTTCACTGTTTCTCTCGGTATTATCTGTCTATGTGGTGTAGCAGATGGAGTCTGTACTGATACCGTATCACCAGTAGTAGAAGATGATGATGAAGATACCTGTGAATGTTCCTCTTGTGTTCTGTCCAGCTGCTTCAATACTGTTCTGGCCCTTGGTGGTGCTAAGACGTAATCAGCCGGATCCTTGAACATGGTTGTCAAAGCCTCTGTCATGCCCTCAAATTCTAACCCCTCCTTTGTAGTGAATCATAGCATCCTTAGTGCCCGTGGATGCAAAATATTCGCATCAAGTCGCACTATAGGCGTGTCGGAATCAATTGAGCCAACCGGAGATCTTGGCTCTCTAAAGTCCATAGTGATTTGAGCATATCCATCTTCATCTGATTCGGCTTCCTCCTCAACACAATCATCACCCCACTTCCTCCTTTCACTACTTGAAGTAGGCAACTCAACACAAAATTGGTTAAGCTTGACCAAGCCTTCAAAAGAGTTTAAGGTACAAATAGGAATGTATGTAGAAGCTTGGGGGTTTAAGCTCGAAATTGGGTTTTGGTTTGGGCTACTATTAAGCCTCGGGTTTTGGGTTATTAGATCGGGGGGGGGGGTGACGAGTTGGGTAGGGTTAGGTCCCGAGTTAGGAGGTTTCGGGTGGGCCAAGGGGTCGGAAAAAATTGGGTTAGGTTCGGATAGTGGGCCCACAATAGGATTGGGCTGTATTCGCGTGTGTGGGCCGGGTCAGTTTTCAGAACTGGGTGGGTTATTAGGGTTCAGGGTTTAGGGTTCAGGGTTCAGGGTTCAGGGTTCAGGGTTCAGGGTTTAGGGTTTAGGGTTTTTTTTTTGAAGCCGTTAGACTCGTAGGTCTAGCGAAATTTTATTAATTATAAAAAGGACAAGGGGCCCCATAGGGGAAATACAAGCAGGGGGGAGGTTTCCTGTTACCCCACTATATTACTCCTATAAGGCCTAGAAACTATAATTTAACAGGAATGTAAAAAGAAAGAACTTGACAACACCAAATATTCTATGATCATCATAGAGTTTATAAGGCACTCTATGATGATAGTACAAATGAGGATGCTAACATAATGGAGAAGTAATATAAGCACGAAAATGTGTTCATCTACCTTCGGACTTATAAAATCCTCCAACTGCTGCTTCGCTTCCTTCTCGTCTTCTAAGTATTCTTGAAATTTGATCATTTCTTCTTGGAGTTGACTAGTGACTCAGTAGGCCCAACATATTTTGAGGGATCTCTCATCTTGGCTGCATCGAACTGGACTTTCTTCTTGGCTTCTCTCATTGGCATTTTCCTTACCGTTGGCATCTTGCCATCCCAGCTGTTCTTCCTTGTGAGCTTCTTCTTCGTACTTTGCCCATTTCGAGGCGATAGGTTCCCATTCTGAATGACAAGCATGCGCTCTGGAGCCAAGGAGTCTTCCTCGGCCTCCGACCACTCTGATGAGCCAGCAACATTACCAAAGGGATCGGACATTACCTGTCTCTGTTTTGCCTGTCTTGCTGCTTCTGAGTAGAGTTCTCCCAGCGTCTTTCCTCCCATCTCATCCACATTACCAGGCCCCCCCTGATTAGGACCCTCCAATAGAAGTACCTGATCTGGGCTGACCTCCACAGCAATCGGTTCTGCATCCTCGTCAATATCCTCCTCGGCCTCATGACTCATGTTGCCTATCTCCAGTTCCATATCATCAGCCTCTGATTCCTCATCATATAATCCATATGCATCATAGTCGCGGAAATTATGTGCTGGTTCTGCTAGAAACAGAGCCATCTCTTCTTCATCATCCGTAGTACCACCCAGTTCCACATACTCCTCTACACTGAGATCTGGATAATAAGCCCGTTTATCGTCGACTGCCGCCTCAAAAGATGACATTCCCAAAAAATGTCCATGTTTCGCCATTTTCCTGTCAAACACTTGTCTAAGTCGTTCTCTGTCGGACAACCCAGAACCAACTTCCTCCATCTCCGCCTCCTCTCCATCTGTCTCACACCATTTCTTTTTCTCACTGTCAGAGGGAGTAATTGTGGCAGTACTAACAGAGGGAATGTCGGAGGTGGATTCATTTAGAGTGCAAGGTTGTGGAGGGAATGAGAATGCATTTTTTAGCCAATTTTGAGTGGATGGGCTTTTTATGATTGGGTTGTATTCTTGGGCTGTGGGATTAAGAATTGGCTTTGTAGATGGGTTTGATGTTGAGCCCGTATCTGAAATGGACTGTGGGCTTGTATTTTCGGAATGGGTATTTTTGGATTGGGCCGAGAGGGGGTTGGGTTGGGTCGAGTGGGTTGGGCTCGGGGTGGGGGTTGGGTTCGGGTTTGGGGGTAGGGTTAACTGAATTTGGGGTTCGGGTTGGGTATAGGTAGTGGGTCGGGTAGGTTGATTTCCGGTCGTGGGTGGTTTCGGTGGGGAATTTTTAGTGGGTCGGGTCATGGGTAATTAGGGTTTAGTGGGGCGGTTTTGGGTAGCGGTTTAGGGTTTAGTGGGGGCGGTTTTGGGTAGCGGTTTAGGGTTTTGTGGGGGCGGTTTTGGGTAGCGGTTTAGGGTTTAGTGGCGGTAGTGGGCAGGGAATGGTTGCTGGAGGTGGGGTTTGCGGCGGAGGGTTTGCCGCCATTATTTCCGGCACCAGTGGGGTGGCGGAGGGGTGATTTGCTGGCGGTAAGGTGGTGGTTTTTTTGGTGGCGGGGTCATTAGGGTTTAGAGGGTGGTTTTGGGTCAAACAAGGCCCATTGGGGGGGGTGGGCAGTAGGGTTTCTGGTTGGTGGTTTCCGGGAACAGGGAGGGTCGCCGGTAGGGTTTCCGGTAGGTTTCCGGCGCCGCCTAGGGTTCCGGTATGGTTTCCGGCGCCGCCAAGGATTCCGGTAGGGTTTCCGGCGTCGGAAATTTTAGGGGGGGTGTTTTTCGGTCGGAAAACAGATTCCGACACCTGGACAGTGTTTCCGATAGCCCTAGGCTCCGGAATCACTGTTCCAGTCGCCGGAATTACTGTTCCAGTGACTTTTGAGGGTGGTTTTGGATTTTGATTCTTGTTTTTCTTGTTTTTTCGAGTGACTGTAATCCAATTGTTGGATGGATGTTGATTCAAAGCATTGGTAGTTGAGATAGGGGCTTGTTGGCTAGGGTTAGATGAAGAAGAAGTAGGGATTGAGGCCTTACCTTTGCCTATCGCCACTGCCGTCTCTACTGCCTTTGCCACCTTGTCGCCATCAATTTCCTTAGCCTTTTCCGGCCGCAATGCTGGTTGTAGGTTCCAACATCCATCAACATCATGCCCTTGTAACTTGCAATTGGTACAATATTTTGGCTTGAAATCATATCTAATTTTTTGTAATTCGGATGTGATTCCATCTCCTTCTCCCACTTGAATTACAACATGTTGGGGATGGTTCTTGAGTAAATCAAACTCCACTTTGACTCTAGCACAACTTGGTCTTGTTTTATTCAAGGTGGCCGAATCAATGGCAATTGGGAAACCCACTGCCGCCGCCAACGAGAAGAGTGTAGACTCTCCATAATAATGTGGGGATAATCCGGGGAATGAAATCCATCCATATGCGAATCTACTTTCCTCCACGGATTAAAAGATATATCCCATTTGAAGGTTCTCATCAAATAGGGCTTATTCTTCTCCTTTATCTCAAAAGTTTGTCTTGACATCAAGGTGTCAAAATCTTCAACAATCGAACATCGAATTAAAACATGCCTATCACAAAGCAAACCAATACGTACCTCCGCCTTCAAACCACATTGCTTTGGGATAGCATTCCATAGGAAAGCTATATCGGGCCATCCATGGCTAAACTTTCCAACAATTGCAAGAGTTAATTCTTGGTGATGAAGCATCACCTCCACTTCCTTCTTCTCAAACCTAATCGTAGGCTCACCATGTAGGTAAACAATAGGCTTGATTGGGATTGGAATTGACATAGGAGAGGGGTCGCCGCAAGGCCTAGGGTTTCCGCCATTGGCAGTTTCGGAGATCTGCAATGGCGGGCTGGTAGGGGATGTTTTGAATAGGTTTGAGTAGTCTAGAGGTTGCGCGGGGTTGGGAGGGTGATGGCCTACCTCGGGAGGAGGCCGGCCAGTGGCCGGAATGGCCATAGTTGGCCGGAAATTGAAAACTGGAATTTGTCACCAAATCGCCCTCGCCTTGGGAGCGTTTCCCGAGGCGTGTTTCGGTGAAAAGTGGGGTTTTTTGGGGTTTAGGGTTTAGGGTTTAGGGTTTAGGGTTTTTTTTTTGAAGCCGTTAGACTCGTAGGTCTAGCGGAATTTTATTAATGATAAAAAAGACAAGGGGCCCCATAGGGGAAATACAAGCAGGGGGGAGATTTCCTGTTACCCCACTATACTACTCCTATAAGGCCTAGAAACTATAATCTAACAGGAATGTAAAAAGAAAGAACTTGACAACATCAAATATTCTATGATCATCATAGAGTTTATAATGCACTCTATGATGATATTACAAATGAGGATGCTAACATAATGGAGAAGTAATATAAGCACGAAGATGTGGTCATCTATCTTCGGACTTATAAAATCCTCCAACTGTTGCTTCGCTTCCTTCTCGTCTTCTAAGTATTCTTGAAATTTGATCATTTCTTCTTGGAGTTGACTAGTGACTCAGGAGGCCCAACATATTTTGAAGGATCTCTCATCTTTGCTGCATCGAATTGGACTTTCTTCTTGGCTTCTCTCATTGGCATTTTCCTTACCGCTGGCATCTTGCCATCCCAAATTGCTCTTCCTTGTGAGTTTCTTCTTCAGACTTTGCCCATTTCTAGGAGATAGGTTCCCATTCGATGACAAGCATGCTCTGGAACCAAGGAGTCTTCCTCGACCTCCGACCACTCGATGTGCCGTAAACATTACCAAAGGGATCGGACATTACCCGCTCTCGCTTTGCCTATCTTGTCGCTTCGAGTAGAGTTCTCCCAGCGTCTTTCCTCCCATCTCATCCACATTACCAGGCCCTCCCTGATTAGGACCCTCCAATAAAAGTACCTGATCTGGGCTGACCTCCACAGCAATCGGCACTGCATCCTCTTCAATATCCTCATCGGCCTCATGACTCATGTTGCCTCTCTCCAGCTCCATATCATCAGCCTCTGAGTCCTCATCATATAATCCATATGCATCATAGTCGCGGAAATTATGTGCTGGTTCTGCTAGAAACAGAGCCATTTCTTCTTCATCATCCGTATTACCACCCAGTTCCACATACTCCTCTACACTGAGATCGGGATAATAAGCTCGTTTATCTTCGACTGCCGTCTCAAAAGATGACATTCCCAGGAAATGTCCATGTTTCGCCATTTTCCTGTCAAACGCTTGTCGAAGTCGTTCTCTGTCGGATAACCCAGAACCAACTTCCTCCATCTCCGCCTCCTCTCCATCTGTCTCACACCATTTCTTTTTCTCACTGTCAGATGGAGTAATTGTGGCGATTTCAACCGAGGGAATGTCGGAGGTGGCTTCATTTAGGGTACAAGGCTGTGGAGGGAATGAGAATGCATTTTTTAGCCAATTTTGAGTAGATGGGCTTTTTATGATTGGGTTGTATTCTTGGGCTGTGGGATTAAGAATTGGTTTTGTATGTGGGTTTGATGTTGAGCCCGTATCTGAAATGGATTGTGGGCTAGTATTTTCGGACTGGGTATTTTTGGATTGGGGCGAGAGGGGGTTGGGTTGGGCCGAGGGGGTTGGGGGGGGGGTGGGGGTTGGGTTCGGGGTTGGGGGGGTGGGGTTAGTTGATTTTGGGGTTTGGGGTTCGGGTGTGGGTAAAGGGTCGGGTGGGTCGTTTTCCGGGTCAGGGGTGGTTTCGGGTGGAGGATTTTTTAACGGGTCGGGTTGCGGGTAATTAGGGTTTAGTGGGGGACGGTTTTGGGTAGCGGTTTAGGGTTTAGTGGGGTGGCGGTTTTGGGTAGCGGTTTAGGGTTTAGGGCGGTAAAGGGCAGGAGTGGTTTCGGAGGAGGGGTTTGCGGCAGCAGGGTTGCCGTGATTTTTTCCGGCACCAGTGGGGTGGCGGAGGGGTGGTTTTCTGACGGGAAGGTGGCAAAATTATTGGTGGCGGGTTCGAGAGGGGTGGTATTAGGTTTAGGGTTTTGAGGGTGGTTTTGGGCCAAGCAAGGCCCAAAGGGGAGGCAGGTAGGAGGGTTTCAGGTTGGTGGCTACCGGGAGCAGGGAGGGTCGCCGGTAGGGTTTCCGGTAGGTTTCCGGCGCCGCCTAGGGTTCCGGTATGGTTTCCGGCGCCGCCAAGGATTCCGGTAGGGTTTCCGGCGTCGGAAAGTTTAGGGGGGGTGTTTTTTGGTCGGAAAACAGGTTCCGACACTGGACAAGAGCCTGAGTAGCCCTAGGCTCCGGAATCACTGTTCCAGTCGCCGGAATTACTGTTCCAGTGAATTTTGAGGGTGGTTTTGGATTTTGATTCTTGTTTTTCTTGTTTTTTCGAGTGACTGTAATCCAATTGTTGGATGGGTGTTGGATCAAAGCATTGGTAGTTGAGATAGGGGCTTGTTGGCTAGGGTTAGATGAAGAAGAAGTAGGAATTGAGGCCTTACCTTTGCCTATTGCCGCTGCTGTCTCCACTGCCTTTGCCACCATGCCGCCATCAATTTCCTTAGCCTTTTCCGGCCGCATTGCTGGTTGTAGGTTCCAACATCCATCAACATCATGCCCTTGTAGCTTGCAATTAGTACAATATTTTGTCTTGAAGTCATATCTAATTTTTTGTAATTCGGTTGTGATTCCATCTCCTTCACCCACTTGAATTACAACATGTTGGGGATGGCTTTTTAGCAAATCAAATTCCACTTTGACTCTAGCACAACTTGGCCTTGTTTTATTCAAAGTGGCCGCATCAATGGCAATTGGGGAACCCACTGCCGCCGCCAAAGAGAAAAGGGTAGACTCTCCATAGTAATGTGGAGATAATTCGGGGAATGAAATCCATCCATACGCAAATCTACTCTCCTCCGCCGGATTAAAGGATACATCCCATTTGAAGGTTCTCATCAAATAGGGTCTAGTCTTCTCCTTAATCTCAAAGGTTTGTCTTGACATCAAAGTGTCAAAATCTTCACCAATTGTGCATCTAATCAAGACATGCCTATCACAAAGCAAACCAATACGTACCTCCGCCTTCAATCCACATTGCTTGGGGATGGCATTCCTTAAGAAAGCTATGTCGGGCCATCCATGGCTAAATTTTCCAACAATTGCAAGTGTTAAGTCTTGGTGATGAATCATCACCTCCACTTCCTTCTTCTCAAACCTAATCGTAGGCTCACCATGTAGGTAAACAATAGGCTTGATTGGGATTGGAATTGACATGGGAGAGGGGTCGCCGCAAGGCCTAGGGTTTCCGCCATTGGCAGTTTCGGAAATCTGCAATGGCGGGAAGGTTGGGGATGATTTGAAGAGATTTGAGTAGTCTAGGGGGTGCGCGGGGTTGGGAGGGTGATGGCCGACCTCAGGGGGAGGCCGGCCAGTGGCCGGAATGGCCATAATTGGCCGGAAGTTGAAATCTGAAATTTGTCGCCAAATCGCCCTCGCCTTGGGAGCGTTTCCCGAGGCGTGTTTCGGTGAAAAGTAGGGTTTAGGGTTTAGGGTTCAGGGTTTAGGGTTCAGGGTTCAGGGTTCAGGGTTCAGGGTTCAGGGTTCAGGGTTCAGGGTTTAGGGTTTTTTTTTTTTAATAATCCACAGGACTCTCGGACCGGGGCTATTTTCTATTTATCAAAAATAAATACATGGGGCCCCAATAGCGGAAGTACAAATAAGGTGGACCATGCCTTACCTTACTAATCCTATTGATGCCTATAATGCATACCACCTCTAGCCAGAATGTAAGAAAAAAGAACTTGAGTGAATCAAGTATTCTAAGATCATCACAATGTTTATAATGTACATTGTGATGTTACAAAAGTGTAATGCATAGAAAAGGTTTAGGGTTTAGGGTTTAGGGTTTAGGGTTTTTTTTTTTGAAGCCGTTAGACTCGTAGGTCTAGCGGAATTTTATTAATAATAAAAAAGGACAAGGGGCCCCATAGGGGAAATACAAGCAGGGGGGAGATTTCCTGTTACCCCACTATATTACTCCTATAAGGCCTAGAAACTATAATTTAACAGGAATGTAAAAAGAAAGAACTTGACAACACCAAATATTCTATGATCATCATAGAGTTTATAAGGCACTCTATGATGATATTACAAATGAGGATGCTAACATAATGGAGAAGTAATATAAGCACGAAAATGTGTTCATCTACCTTCGGACTTATAAAATCCTCCAACTGCTGCTTCGCTTCCTTCTCATCTTCTAAGTATTCTTGAAATTTGATCATTTCTTCTTGGAGTTGACTAGTGACTCAGTAGGCCCAACATATTTTGAGGGATCTCTCATCTTGGCTGCATCGAACTGGACTTTCTTCTTGGCTTCTCTCATTGGCATTTTCCTTACCGTTGACATCTTGCCATCCCAGCTGTTCTTCCTTGTGAGTTTCTTCTTCGTACTTTGCCCATTTCGAGGCGATAGGTTCCCATTCTGAATGACAAGCATGCGCTCTGGAGCCAAGGAGTCTTCCTCGGCCTCCGACCACTCTGATGAGCCAGCAACATTACCAAAGGGATCGGACATTACTGTCTCGCTTTGCCTGCCTTGCCGCTTCGAGTAGAGTCCTCCCAGCGTCTTTCCTCCCATCTCATCCACATTACCAGGCCCCCCCTGATTAGGACCCTCCAATAGAAGTACCTGATCTGGGCTGACCTCCACAGCAATCGGTTCTGCATCCTCGTCAATATCCTCCTCGGCCTCATGACTCATGTTGCCTATCTCGATTCCATATCATCGACCTCGATTCCTCATCATATAATCCATATGCATCATAGTCGCGGAAATTATGTGCTTGGTTACGCTAGAAACAGAGCCATCTCTTCTTCATCATCCGTAGTACCACCCAGCCCACATACTCCTCTACACCGAGATCCGGATAATAAGCCCGTTTATCGCCGATCGCCGCCAAAAGATGACATTCCCAAAAAATGTCCATGTTTCGCCATTTTCTGTCAAACACTTGTCTAAGTCGTTCTCTGTCGGACAACCCGTAACCAACTTCCTCCATCTCCGCCTCCTCTCCATCCGTCTCACACCATTTCTTTTTCTCACCGTCGAGGGAGTAATTGTGGCGATTTAACAGAGAGGGAATGTCGGAGGTGGCTTCATTTAGATTGCAAGGTTGTGGAGGGAATGAGAATGCATTTTTAGCCAATTTTGAGTGGATGGGCTTTTATGATTGGGTTGTATTCTTGGTGTGGGATTAAGAATTGGCTTTGTAGGTGGGTTTGATGTTGAGCCCAGATCTGAAATGGGTGTGGGCTTGTATTTTCGGAATGGGTATTTTTGGATTGGGCCGAGAGGGGTTGGGTTGGGTCGAGTGGGTTGGGCTCGGGTGGGGTTGGGTTCGGGTTTGGGGGTAGGGTTAATCGAATTTGGGGGTTCGGGTTGGTATAGGTAGTGGGTCGGGTAGGTTGATTTCCGGTCAGGGGTGGTTTCGGTGGGGAATTTTTAGCGGGTCGGGTTGCGGGTAATTAGGGTTTAGTGGGGCGGTTTTGGGTAGCGGTTTAGGGTTTTGTGAGGCGGTTTTGGGTAGCGGTTTAGGGTTTAGTGGCGGTAATGGGCGTGGAATGGTTTACGGAGGTGGGGTTTATGGCGGAGGGTTTGCCGCCATTATTTCCGGCACCAGTGGGGGGGCGGAGGGGTGATTTGCTGGCGGTAAGGTGGTGGTTTTTTTGGTGGCGGGGTCATTAGGGTTTAGAGGGTGGTTTTGGGTCAAACAAGGCCCATTGGGGGGGGTGGGCAGTAGGGTTTCTGGTTGGTGGTTTCCGGGAACAGGGAGGGTCGCCGGTAGGGTTTCCGGTAGGTTTCCGGCGCCGCCTAGGGTTCCGGTATGGTTTCCGGCGCCGCCAAGGATTCCGGTAGGGTTTCCGGCGTCGGAAATTTTAGGGGGGGTGTTTTTCGGTCGAAAAACAGATTCCGACACCTGGACAGTGTTTCCGATAGCCCTAGTCTCCGGAATCACCGTTCCAGTCGCCGGAATTACTGTTCCAGTGACTTTTGAGGGTTGTTTTGGATTTTGATTCTTGTTTTTCTTGTTTTTTCGAGTGACTGTAATCCAATTGTTGGATGGGTGTTGATTCAAAGCATTGGTAGTTGAGATAGGGGCTTGTTGGCTAGGGTTAGATGAAGAAGAAGTAGGGATTGAGGCCTTACCTTTGCCTATCGCCACTGCCGTCTCTACTGCCTTTGCCACCTTGTCGCCATCAATTTCCTTAGCCTTTTCCGGCCGCAATGCTGGTTGTAGGTTCCAACATCCATCAACATCATGCCCTTGTAACTTGCAATTGGTACAATATTTTGGCTTGAAATCATATCTAATTTTTTGTAATTCGGATGTGATTCCATCTCCTTCTCCCACTTGAATTACAACATGTTGGGGATGGTTCTTGAGTAAATCAAACTCCACTTTGACTCTAGCACAACTTGGTCTTGTTTTATTCAAGGTGGCCGAATCAATGGCAATTGGGGAACCCACTGCCGCCGCCAACGAGAAGAGTGTAGACTCTCCATAATAATGTGGGGATAATCCGGGGAATGAAATCCATCCATATGCGAATCTACTTTCCTCCGCCGGATTAAAAGATATATCCCATTTGAAGGTTCTCATCAAATAGGGCTTATTCTTCTCCTTTATCTCAAAAGTTTGTCTTGACATCAAGGTGTCAAAATCTTCAACAATCGAACATCGAATTAAAACATGCCTATCACAAAGCAAACCAATACGTACCTCCGCCTTCAAACCACATTGCTTTGGGATAGCATTCCGTAGGAAAGCTATATCGGGCCATCCATGGCTAAACTTTCCAACAATTGCAAGAGTTAATTCTTGGTGATGAAGCATCACCTCCACTTCCTTCTTCTCAAACCTAATCGTAGGCTCACCATGTAGGTAAACAATAGGCTTGATTGGGATTGGAATTGACATAGGAGAGGGGTCGCCGCAAGGCCTAGGGTTTCCGCCATTGGCAGTTTCGGAGATCTGCAATGACGGGCTGGTAGGGGATGTTTTGAAGAGGTTTGAGTAGTCTAGAGGTTGCGCGGGGTTGGGAGGGTGATGGCCTACCTCGGGAGGAGGCCGGCCAGTGGCCGGAATGGCCATAGTTGGCCGGAAATTGAAAATTGGAATTTGTCGCCAAATCGCCCTCGCCTTGGGAGCGTTTCCCGAGGCGTGTTTTTTGGGGTTTAGGGTTTAGGGTTCAGGGTTCAGGGTTCAGGGTTCAGGGTTCAGGGTTCAGGGTTCAGGGTTCAGGGTTCAGGGTTCAGGGTTCAGGGTTCAGGGTTCAGGGTTCAGGGTTCAGGGTTCAGGGTTCAGGGTTTTTTTTTTTTGAAGCCACAGCCTCGCGGCGTGTGTTATTTTATTAATAATAAATAATAAGGAAAGACAAGGGGCCCCAGAGGGGAAGTACAAGCAGGGGGGACTCATCCTGTTACCCCACTAGACTATCCTATAAGGCCTAAAAGAAAACTAACCTGAATGTAGAAAAAAGGAACTTGAAAAGATCAAGTATTTAAGGATCATCACAGAGTTTATAATGCACTCTATGATGATGTTACATATGATGATACTAAGATAAAGAAAACCTAACAAAAGGACAAAGCTATGTACTACCTCTGGCCTGATGAAGTCTTCAATATGATGTACCTTTTCTTGTTCTTCCTCTAGATATGTATGAAATTGTATCATTGCTGGATTGCTCAGAGTAGTGCCTTTCGGCGAAATGCTCTTAGTGCCCTCGCACTTCTGATAGGCTCGGGGGCCCTACCTAATGCATTATATGTCGGGGTCGACACCTTCTCTATCTGTCAGATATCTGTGGTACTGGTCAGTGTCTGCATACAGATCACCAAAGAGTAAAAGATGATGTCAAGATACTGTGAATGTACCTCCTGTGGTCTTTCCGTGACTTCAAACTGCTACGGCCCTTGGTGCTTCTAAAACATAATCAGCTGGGTCCTTGAACATGGTTGTCAGCGCCTCTGTCATGCCCTCAAATTCTAATCCCTCCTTTGTATTGAATCCTAGCATCCTTAGTGCCCTTGGATGCAAGATATTCGCATCAAGTCGCACTATAGGCGTGTCAGAATCAATTGAGCCAACCGGGGATCTAGGCTCTCTAAAGTCCATAGTGATTTGGGCATACCCTTCTTCATCTGATTCGGCTTCCTCCTCAACACAATCATCACCCCACTTCCTCCTTTCACTACTTGAGGTAGGCAACTCAACACAAGATTGATTAAGCTTAACCAAACCTTCAAAGGAGTTTAAGGTACAAATAGGGGTGTATGTAGATGCTTGGGGATTTAAACGCGAAATTGGGTTTTGGATTGGGCCAAAATTGGGTCTCGGGTTATGGACTATTGGGCCGAGGGGGGCGTCAAATCGGGTAGGGGTAGGTCTCGGGTTGGGGGGTGGTATCGGTTGGGCCGACGTTGGGTTGGGTTCGGGTAGTGGGCCCACATTTCTAGTGTATGGGCCGAGTCGGTTTTCTGAACTGGGTGGGCAATTTGGGTGACCCGAAACCACTATACGTGGTTTAGGGTTTTCAGGAATTGGGCCGGGTAGGGTTAGGTTCTCGGGTAGGGTTTCTTGTAGTGGTTTAGGGTTTTGGGTGGTGGTTTGGGGTGGCGGCGGTGCTTTGGGAGGCGGAGTACCAGGGGGTTTCGGTGGGGCTTTCCGGCAGCCCAGAAAGGTTGCCGGTGGTGGTTTCCGGTAACCCAGAAAGGTTTCCGATTGTTTGAGGGGTAGCGGTTTTAGGGTTAGGGTTTTGTGGGAAAGTGGTTTCGGGGCTAGGGTTTACCAGGTGGGTAGGGTTTTGCGGCGGGGTGGCGGTATTAGGATTTAGGGGCCGGAAAGTGGTTTAGGTAGGGTTTGTTGTCGGATTCTATTTCCGCGTCGAATGATGTTTAGGCATGGAAAATTGCCGGAATCCCTGTTTTTTCCGCCGGAACAGTGGGAAAAACAGGTTTTTGTGCTGGTTTTGAGTTTTGTACCAAGGATTTTTTGGTGGCTTTGCTAATAATAGAGGTCCATTCATCGGTGATGGAGGGGTTTTGCGATTTAGCAGTGATTTGAGGGTTAGGGAGGCTAGGGTTAGAAGATGAGGGGTTAGGGTTTGAGGCCTTACCTTTGCCCTTTGCTGCCGCCGCCACCTTCTCTCCGCCATCAGTTGTTATTTTTTCCGGCAACAATTCCGGATGCAGAATCCAACATCCATGAGCATCATGCCCTTGTAATTTACAATTGGGACAATACTTGGGCAAGAAATCATACCTAATCTTGCCAGAATGCATTTTTGTACCTTCTCCTTCTCCAATTTGAATATTGTATCTTGTGGGGTGTTCCTTCCTCAAATCTGCTTCAACCTTAACCCTAGCACAACTAGGGCGAGTCTTGTTCTTGGTAGCCGCATCTATAGAGAGAGGCTTGCCCACCGAAGATGCTAGGGATAGCAAGATCGATTCGACAAAGAAATTGGGAGCCAAGTTTGGGAAAGATATCCAAATCACTGCAAGGCTTGTCTCCTCTTCCGGATTAAACCACATATCCCATTTGAATGTTCTCATCAAGAAGGATTTCGATTGTTCTTTAATCCAAAAACTTGGCCGAGACATCAACAAAACATAATCTTCTTCGATTGTGCATCGAATCAAAACATGTCTATTGTGCAAAAGACCAACCTTTACCTCTGCTTTAAGCTCGCATTGCTTGGGTATTGCCGTCCTCAAGAAATTGAGGTCCGGCATGCCATGGCTAAACTTGCCTATGACGGCAAAGTTTAGGTCTTGTTGCTCGATTGTCAAGGCAACTTCTTGGTCACTAAGCCTTATGGTAGGCTCACCGTGAAGGTAGTGGAGTGGTTTTCTCGGAAATTCAAAGTTTCCGCCATGGCTAGGGTTTTCGCCATTGGCCGAAATGGGGGATTTGAGGAGATTGGCGTATGTAATAGGTTGGGGGTATGTATGGGTTGTCGTCGGGGGCTGGACGACCTCGGGGGGAGGCCGTCCAGTGGCCACCATGGCCATCGGAGGGATGAAAGTGGGCTGTTATGTGTTTTCGTGGAAACTGTCGGAAATCGCCCTCAAGTTGAGAGCGTTTTTCCGTGCCTTGTTTCGACGAAAAGTGGGGTTCAGGGTTCAGGGTCTGTGGTTCAGGTTCGTGGTTGAGTTCAGGTGCAGGTTGAGTGGTGCAGGGTTCAGGTCTGTGGTTCAGGTCTGTGGTTCAGTGGTTCGTGGTTTTGAAGCCACAGCCTCGCGGCTTGTGGAGTTTTATTAATAATAATAAAAGAAATACAAGGGGCCCCAAAGGGGAAGTACAAGCAGGGGGGACTCATCCTGTTACCCCACTAGACTATCCTATAAGGCCTAAAAAAGAAAACTAACCTGAATGTAGAAAAAAGGAACTTGAAAAGATCAAGTATTTAATGATCATCACAGAGTTTATAATGCACTCTATGATGATATTACAAATGATGATACTAAGATAAAGAAGAACTAACAAAAGGACAAAGCTATAGCCTACCTCTGGCCTAATGAAGTCTTCAATATGATGTACCTTTTCTTGCTCATCCTCTAAGTATGTATGAAATTGTATCATTCCTTGGGAGATCGGAGTATTGCCGCCTGCGAAGAGCTCTTTCTCGCTCTCTTACTTCTTAGAGGTTCTGGGGCCCTACCATTTGCATTATTCTGGTCGATGTCTCTCTTGGTATTATCTCATGCGTGTGGCATAGCAGATGGAGTCCATGCGGACCCCGTATCACCAGTAGTAAAGGATGAAGATGAAGATACCTGTGAATGTACCTCCTGTGCTCTGTCTAGCTGCTTCATTACTGATCTGGCCCTTGGTGCTTCTAAGACGTAATCAGCCGGATCCTTGAACATGGTTGTCAAAGCCTCTGTCATGCCCTCAAATTCTAATCCCTCATTTGTAGTGAATCCTAGCATCCTTAGTGCCCTTGGGTGCAAAATATTCGCATCAAGTCGCACTATAGGCGTGTCGGAATCTATTAAGCCAACCGGGGACCTTGGCTCTCTAAAGTCCATAGTAATTTGGGCATACCCTTCTTCATCTAATTCGGCTTCCTCCTCAACACACTCATCACCCCACTTCCTCCTTTCACTACTTGAGGTAGACAACTCAACACAAGATTGATTAAGCTTAACCAAGCCTTCAAAGGAGTTTAAGGTGCAAATAGGAGTGTATGTAGATGCTTGGGGATTTAAACACGAAATTGGGTTTTGGGTTGGGCTCATGGGTCTCGGGTTTTGGGTTATTGGGCCGAGGGGGGGGTCAATTCGGGTATGGTTTGGTCTCGGGTTTGAGGGTAGTATCCGTGTAGAATTGGGTGGGCTTTGAGTTATTGGGTCGAGAAATGAACTCGGGTTTTTGGGTATTGGGTCGGGTCGGGTGTCCGTCACGGTTGGGGAATTAGGGTTACCCGAAACTGCTATGGTAAGTGGTTTAGGGTTTCTGGAGATTGGGTCGGGTAGGGTTGGGGTTTCGGGTAGGGTTTCGATAATTGGGTTAGGGTTTTGGTTAGCTGTTTTGGGGAGGTGAAGTGGCGGGTTTCCGGTATGTTTTTCCGGCGCCTCCGAGCTGTTTCTGATAGCAGTTTCGATGCTAGGGTTTAGCGAGAGAGCAGTTTTGGTGCTAGTGTTTGGTAAAGTGGTTTCCGGATTAGGGTTTCTCGGTGTTTGAGTGGTTTTAGGGTTTTGGGGTATATGGGCTGTTTCCTGTAGGTGGGAGGTGTGGCGGCGGTCGGCCGATGGCAGGGGACCATTTTCCGGCGCCGTAACAGTGTTCCCGACGTCCAAAACTGTCGAAATCACTGTTCCAGTTGCCGGATTTCTGGTTTCACTCGATTTTTGTGGTGGTTTTGGATTTTGGGATAGGTTTTTTTTGTTTTTCTTGCCGGTAACAGTTGTCCATTCTTGGGTTTCCGGTGGGTTGTGAATTATGGCTGGTAAGTTGGGATTAGAGAGGCTGGGGTTAGAAGAAAGAGAAGTAAAGTTGGAGGCCTTACCTTTGTCCTTCACTGCCGCCGTCACCTTGTCTCCACCCTCTCGGTTGTCCTTTTCCGGCAGTAATTCCGGATGTAATTTCTAGCATCCAAGAGTATCGTGCCCTTGCAATTTACAATGGGAACAATATTTGGGGAGGAAATCATATCTAATTTTACCAGAAATAGTCTGTGTTCCTTCTCCTTCTCCAATTTGGATATTATACCTTGTGGGGTGCTCCTTGCGAAGATCTGCTTCAACTTTAACCCTAGCACAACTAGGTCTTGTCTTGTTCTTTGTGGCCGCATCAATTGACATGGGTTTACCCACCGAGGAGGCCAACGACAACAATATGGATTCAACAAAGAAATTTGGGGCCAAATTTGGGAACGAAATCCAAATCACCGCAAGACTTGTCTCTTCTTCCGGATTAAACCACATATCCCATTTGAAGGTTCTCATCAAAAAGGATTTGGATTGCTCCTTAATCCAAAAACTGGGCCGAGACATCAATGAGACATAATCCTCTTCAATTGTACACCGAATCAAAACATGTCTATTGTGCAATAGGCCAACTTTAACATCTGCCTTAAGTTCACATTGCTTTGGTATTGCCATTCTCAAGAATGTAAGATCCGGCATACCATGGCTAAACTTGCCTATTACGGCATAGGTTAGGTCTTGTTGTTCAATTGTCATCGCAATTTCTTGATGACTGAGACGAATGGTGGGCTCACCGTGAAGGTAATGGACTGGTTTTCGAGGGAGGTCGAAAGTAGATGGTTTTCCGCCATGGCTAGAATCGCCAATGGCAGAATTGGGGGATTTGAACAGGTTTGCGAATGTAGGTGGTGTAGGATTGGTAGGGATGATGGAAAAGGGCTGGACGACCTCGGGGGGAGGCCGTCCAGTGGCCACCATGGCCATCGGAGGGCTGAAAAGTGCTCGGTTTTGGGTTTCCTTTGAAGACGCCAGAAATCGCCCCTTTCCTTGGGAGCGTTTTCCGTAGCGTGTTTCGAAGAAAAAGGGGTTTAGGGTTTAGGGTTTAGGGTTTAGGGTTTTTTTTTGAAGCCACAGCCTCGCGGCGTGTGGTATTTTATTAATAATAAATAATAAGGAAAGACAAGGGGCCCCAGAGGGGAAGTACAAGCAGGGGGGACTCATCCTGTTACCCCACTAGACTATCCTATAAGGCCTAAAAGAAAGCTAACCTGAATGTAGAAAAAAGGAACTTGAAAAGATCAAGTATTTAAGGATCATCACAGAGTTTATAATGCACTCTATGATGATGTTACATATGATGATACTAAGATAAAGAAAAACTAACAAAAGGACAAAGCTATGTACTACCTCTGGCCTGATGAAGTCTTCAATATGATGTACCTTTTCTTGTTCTTCCTCTAGATATGTATGAAATTGTATCATTCTTTGGATTGCTCGGAGTAGTGCCTTTCGGCGAAATGCTCTTAGTGCCCTCGCACTTCTGATAGGCTCGGGGGCCCTACCTAATGCATTATATGTCGGGGTCGACACCTTCTCTATCTGTCTGATATCTTTGTGGCGGTGGGCGTGTCTGAACGATATCACCAGTAGTAAAAGATGATGCTGAAGATACCTGTGAATGTACCTCATGTGGTCTTTCCGGCAGCTTCAAAACTGTTCTGGCCCTTGGTGCTTCTAACACATAATCAGCTGGATCCTTGAACATGGTTGTCAGCGCCTCTGTCATGCCCTCAAATTCTAATCCCTCCTTTGTAGTGAATCCTAGCATCCTTAGTGCCCTTGGGTGCAAAATATTCGCATCAAGTCGCACTATAGGCGTGTCGGAATCGATTGAGCCAACAGGGGACCTTGGCTCTCTAAAGTCCATAGTGATTTGGGCATACCCTTCTTCATCTGATTCGGCTTCCTCCTCAACACAATCATCACTCCACTTCCTCCTTTCACTACTTGAAGTAGGTAGCTCAACACGAGATTGATTAAGCTTAACCAATCCTTCAAAGGAGTTTAAGGTACAAATAGGGGTGTATGTAGGTGCTTGGGGATTTAGACACGAAATTGGGTTTTGGTTTGGGCTATTATTAGGTCTCGGGTTTTGGGTTATTGGGCCGAGGGGGGTGTCTCGGGTAGGGTTTAGTCTCGGGTTGGGGGGTGGTATCGGTTGGGCCGAGGGGTCGAAAAATGAGTTGGGTTCGGGTAGTGGGCCCACATTAGGATTGGACTGGTGTGGGCCGGGTCGGGTTTCAGAAAAGGGTGGATAATTGGGATGACCCGAAACCACTGTTGGGAGTGGTTTAGGGCTTTGAGAATTTGGGCCGGGTAGGGTTAGGATCTCGGGTAGGGTTTCTTATAGTGGTTTAGGGTTTTGGGTGGTGGTTTCGGGTAGGCTGGGTGGCGGCGGCTGCTGGGAGGGGACCGGACTACCAGGGAGGTTTCCAGTGGGGTTTTCCGGCAGTCCAGAGAGGTTTCCGAAGGTAGGGTTTTGAGGGGTAGCGGTTTTAGGGTTAGGGTTTCGTGGGGTGGTGGTTTCGGAGTTAGGGTTTCCCGGATGGGTAGGGTTTTGCGGCGGGTTGGTGGAATTAGGGTTCAGGGGTCGGTATGTGGTTTCCGGTAGGGTTTGTTGCCGGGAGCCTATTTCCGGCGCCGAAACAGTGTTTCCGGCATTGAAAATTGCCGGAATTACTGTTTTTTCCGCCGGAACAGCGGGGAAATTGGGGTTTTGTGTTAATTTTGGATTTTGTAGCAAGGATTTTTTGGTGTTTTTGCTAATAACAGTGGTCCATTCATTGGTGATGGGGGGGTTTTGTGATTTGGCTGGGATGAGAGGGGCAGGGGGGCTAGGGTTAGAAGATGAAGGGTTAGGGTTTGAGACCTTACCTTTAGTCTTTGCTGCCGCCGCCGCCTTGTCTCTACCATCTGGATTTTCTTTTTCCGGCATCAATTCTGGATGCAAATTCCAACACCCATGAGGATCGTGCCCTTGCAGTTTACAATTGGAACAATACTTTGGCAAGAAATCATATCTAATTTTGCCGGAATGTGTCTTAGTTCCTTCCCCTTCTCCAATTTGAATGTTGTATCTGGTTGGATGCTCCTTCCTCAAATCTGCTTCAACCTTCACCCTAGCACAACTAGGGCGTGTTTTGTTCTTGGTAGCCGCATCTATAGAGATAGGTTTACCCACCGAAGATGCCAAGGACATCAAAATTGATTCTACAAAGAAGTTTGGGGCTAAGTTTGGGAATGAGATCCAAATAACTGCAAGGCTTGTCTCCTCTTCCGGATTAAACCACATGTCCCATTTGAAAGTTCTCATCAAGAAAGCCTTCAATTGGTCCTTAATCCAGAAACTTGGCCGAGACATCAATGAGACGTAATCTTCTTCAATTGTGCATCTAATCAAAACATGTCTATTGTGTAGAAGACCAACCTTAACATCTGCCTTGAGTTCACATTGCTTGGGGATAGCCGTCCTCAAGAAGTTGAGATCTGGCATGCCATGGCTAAACTTGCCTATGACGGCGAAGTTTAGGTCTTGTTGCTCGATTGTCAAGGCCACTTCTTGGTCGCTAAGCCTTATGGTAGGCTCACCGTGAAGATAGTGGAGTGGTTTTCTCGGAAATTCAATGGTTCCACCATGGCTAGGGTTTTCGCCATTGGCCGAAAGTGGGGATTTGAAAAGATTGGCGTAGGAGGTGGGTTGGGGATTGGTAGGGGTTATCGTCGGGGGCTGGACGACCTCGGGGGGAGGCCGTCCAGTGGCCACCATGGCCATCGGAAGGTGGAAGAGTCTTCGGTTTTTGGTTTTCTAGGAAATCGCCGGAAATCGCCCCCTTCCTTGGGAGCGTTTCCCGAGGCGTGTTTCGAAGAAAAGTGGGGGTTTAGGGTTTAGGGTTTAGGGTTCAGGGTTCAGGGTTTAGGGTTCAGGGTTCAGGGTTCAGGGTTCAGGGTTTCGGGTTTCGGGTTTCGGGTTTAGGGTTTAGGGTTTAGGGTTTAGGGTTTAGGGTTTTTTTTGAAGCCGTTAGACTCGTAGGTCTAGCGGAATTTTATTAATAATAAAAAGGACAAGGGGCCCCATAGGGGAAGTACAAGCAGGGGGGAGATTTCCTGTTACCCCCACCTGGCTACTCCTATTGAGGCAATCCTCCTAGCCAGAATGTAAAAAGAAAGAACTAGCTAAAACTAGATATTCTATGATCATCATAAAGTTTATAATACACTCTATGATGATATTACAAATGATGATACTAACATAGAGAAAGACTAATATAAGAACAAAGCTATAATCTACCTCTGGCCTTATAAAGTCTTCAATACGGTGTACCTTTTCTTGTGCATCTTCCAAATATGTATGAAATTGAATCATCCTTTACGTGCATATGTCATTTTGGTTGCTTGCCTGTTCCTTGCTCTTCTGCTTCTTCTTGGGCCGGGTGTGAATGCCGTGCTATCTTCTGTTGATTCATTCATGTCATCAGTATTCTGACTTTCCATAGGAGCCTTTCCTTTGTCAAGCCTTCTATAGCTGTCTTCATTGTCCGCAACTTCCACCTCTTCATCATCACCCCATTTTCTCTCTTCACTACTAGCAGTGGGTAAATCTAAGCACGCTTGATTTAGCACTACTAATTTGCTAGGGGGCGAAATCCGATGTGGTAGAAAAGATGGCATATTTGGTATTGGATTAGGTTGAGAATTATTAATTGGGTTTGGGCTTGAAATTGGGTTTGTGTATTTTAGTGTTGTGGGCCCCGCGGGTGTGTGTGGACTTGGGCTCGGGTGGGGGGATCGTGTGGGTGTGGGGCTGGGTTCCGGGTTGGGTGGGTGGGAGGAGAGATTCTTTGGATTGGAGGGTCTTGGGATAGAGTGTGTCGGGTAGGGTTCCGGGTAGGGGTTTCTTGGTTAGGGTTTCCGGGTAGAATAGGGTTAGGGTTTGACGGCGGCAAATCTGATTTTGCGCCGGATTCCGGGGGAATTTCTGGTGGCGAGGTGTTTCCGGGATGCAAGATTTCCGGAGTAGGATTTTGTGGGGTCGGGTTCAGAGTCGGGTGTGACCCGAAATTGGGTAGAATTGGGCCGTTGTGCCCTAACCCCGGTTTAGGGTTATGGTTAGGGGCGGTGGAATTAGGGTTCATTGGTGGTTCCGGTAGCATAGGTGGGTTTCCGGGGTGGTTTCCGACAGGGTTTCCGGTGGTTTGGGTCGCCGGAGTTGCGATTTTGAGAATTGGTTCCGGGTTGGGTGGGTTAAGGCTAGGGTTTCCCAACCCCGGTATTGGATTAGGGTTTATTGGGGCGGTATTAGGGTTTGGGCCTGTTTCCGGAAGTGTGAGGTGGTTTCCGGTAGGGTTTCCGGTAGGTGTCTCGACGGAAATTGTCTGATTTGACGGGGGGGCTGTGTTTCCGATGGCTAATGACGCCGGAATCACTGTTTCCGTCGGCAGAAAGCCAATTTCAGTGAGAATTTGGGTGAGAATAGGTTGTTTTGACGATGAGGCTGTATTTCCGACGTCCAAAACCACTTGGGGAGCTGTTTCAGTCGTCAGAACAGTGTTTTCCGTCAAAACCAAAGGCTGTTTTTGGGTGTTTTGCTCTTTTATTTTGTGGGTTACGGTGGTCCATTCCTGGGAGTGGTTTGGGGCCGTAGGTAGCGGTTTTGGGTTAGGGTTTTGACGGCTAGGGTTTGTAGGGGGTAGAGTAGGGTTATGAGCCTTACCTTTTGCCGCCGCCACTACTGAATCTTCACCGTGATTCCTCTTTTCCGTTTGCAATTCCGGGTGTTCCTTCCAACATCCTTGAAGATCGTGTCCTTGCAACATACAAGTAGTACAATATTTGGGTAGGAAATCATAACGAATCTTATATGAAATTGTTTCCATCTCCTCCCCATTCATGATTTGTATGTTATACTTTTGTGGATGTTCTTGTAGCAGATCGGCTTCCACCTTGACCCTAGCACAACTAGGTCTTGTTTTGTTCAAAGTAGCCGCATCAATTGCAATTGGCCTCCCCACCGCCGAAGCTATGGAGAACAAAATTGATGGGACATAGAAATTGGGAGGTAAATTGGGGAACGAAAGCCAAATTACCGCCATGCTTGTCTCTTCTTACGGAGTAAACCATATATCCCATTTGAAAGTTCTCATCAAATAGGATTTGGAGTTCTCCTTTATCCAAAAATTAGGTCTTGACATCAAATTGACATAGTCTTCTTCAATTGAACATCGAATCAACACATGCCTATTGTGCAAGAGCCCAATATTCACTTTCGCCTTTAAGGAACATTGCTTTGGAATAGCCGTCCTCAAGAAAGCGATGGAGGGCATTCCATGACTAAACTTACCAACTACGGCATACTTCAAATCTTGTTGTTCCACCATAGATGCAACTTCTTGATTTGTAAACCGAATTGTTGGCTCGCCATGTAGGTAGGTGATTGGTTTTTGTGGAATTGGAGGAGTAGGGTTTCGGCCAAGAGAAGTCTCGGCCAAACCATTACCGCCGCCAACAGTAGGGTTTTGAGGGGTGGGGATTGTGTGGGTGACGATGTTGGCGTATGTGGGGGGTGTATAGATGGTCGCCGAAGGCTGGACGACCTCGGGGGGAGGCCGTCCAGTGGTTGCCGTGGCCAGAATGGCCGGAAATGGGTTTTCGCGAGATTTGATGTCACGCCGGAAATCGCCCTCTTCTAGAGAGCGTTTTCCCAAGCGTGTTTCGGTGAAAAGTGGGGTTTAGGGTTTAGGGTTTAGGGTTTAGGGTTTAGGGTTTCGGGTTTCGGGTTTGGGGTTTCGGGTTTGGGGTTTAGGGTTTGGGGTTTAGGGTTTGGGGTTTCGGGGTTTCTGCCTGGGGTTTGGGGTTTCGGGTTTGGGGTTTGGGGTTTGGGGTTTGGGGTTCTGGGGTTCGGGGTTGAGGTTCGGGGTTGGGGTTGGGGTCGGGGTTGAGGTTCAGAGGTGGGGGGTGGGGTCGTGGGTCAGTGGGGTTTAGGGTTTAGGGTTTAGGGTTTTTTTTTTTTTTTTGAAGCCGTTAGACTCGTAGGTCTAGCGGAGTTTTATTAATAATAAAAAAGACAAGGGGCCCCATAGGGGAAATACAAGCAGGGGGGAGATTTCCTGTTACCCCACTATATTACTCCTATAAGGCCTAGAAACTATAATCTAACATGAATGTAAAAAGAAAGAACTTGACAACACCAAATATTCTATGATCATCATAGAGTTTATAATGCACTCTATGATGATATTACAAATGAGGATGCTAACATAATGGAGGAGTAATATAAGCACGAAAATGTGTTCATCTACCTTCGGACTTATAAAATCCTCCAACTGCTGCTTCGCTTCCTTCTCGTCTTCTAAGTATTCTTGAAATTTGATCATTTCTTCTTGGAGTTGACTAGTGACTCAGGAGGCCCAACATATTTTGAGGGATCTCTCATCTTGGCTGCATCGAACTGGACTTTCTTCTTGGCTTCTCTCATTGGCATTTTCCTTACCGTTGGCATCTTGCCATCCCAGCTGTTCTTCCTTGTGAGCTTCTTCTTCGTACTTTGCCCATTTCGAGGCGATAGGTTCCCATTCTGAATGACAAGCATGCGCTCTGGAGCCAAGGAGTCTTCCTCGGCCTCCGACCACTCTGATGTGCCAGCAACATTACCAAAGGGGTCGGACATTACCTGTCTCTGTTTTGCCTGCTTTGCTGCTTCTGAGTAGAGTTCTTCCAGCGTCTTTCCTCCCATCTCATCCACATTACCAGGGCCCTCCTGATTAGGACCCTCCAATAGAAGTACCTGATCTGGGCTGACCTCCACAAAGAATTCCGCTCAGATCCTCGTCAATATCTTCCTCGGCCTCATGACTCATGTTGCCTATCGCCCGACTCATATCGCTTGACCTCACGAGTCCTCATCATATAATCCATATGCATCATAGTCGCGAAATTATGTCTGGGTTACGCTTAGAAACAGAGCCATCTCTTCTTCATCATCCGTAGTACCACCGAGCTCCACATACTCCTCTACACTGAGATCTGGATAATAAGCCCGTTTATCGTCGACTGCCGCCTCAAAAGATGACATTCCCATAAAATGTCCATGTTTCGCCATTTTCCTGTCAAACACTTTTCTAAGTCGTTCTCTGTCGGACAGCCCAGAACCAACTTCCTCCATCTCCGCCTCCTCTCCATCTGTCTCACACCATTTCTTTTTCTCACTGTCAGAGGGAGTAATTGTGGCAGTACTAACAGAGGGAATGTCGAAAGTGGCTTCATTTAGAGTGCAAGGTTGTGGAGGGAATGAGAATGCATTTTTTAGCCAATTTTGAGTGGATGGGCTTTTTATGATTGGGTTGTATTCTTGGGCTGTGGGATTAAGAATTGGCTTTGTAGGTGGGTTTGATGTTGAGCCCGTATCTGAAATGGACTGTGGGCTTGTATTTTCGGAATGGGTATTTTTGGATTGGGCCGAGAGGGGGTTGGGTTGGGCCGAGTGGGTTGGGCTCGAGGTGGGGGTTGGGTTCGGGTTTGGGAGGGTAGGGTTAACTGAAATTAGGGGTTCGGGTTCGGGTATGGGGAGTGGGTTGGGTAGGTTGATTTCCGGGTCAGGGGTGGTTTCGGTGGGGATTTTTAGCGGTCGGGTTGCGGGTAATTATGGTTTAGTGGGGGCGGTTTGGGTAGCGGTTTAGGGTTTTGTGGGGGCGGTTTTGGGTAGCGGTTTAGGGTTTAGTGGCGGTAATGGGCAGGGAATGGTTTCGGAGGAGGGGTTTGCGGCGGGGGGTTTGCCGCCATTATTTCGGCACCGAGAGGGTGGCGGAGGGGTGATTTGCTGGCGGTGGGGTGGTGGTTTTTTTGGTGGCGGGGTCATTAGGGTTTAGAGGGTGGTTTTGGGTCAAACAAGGCCCATTGGGGGGGGTGGGCAGTAGGGTTTCTGGTTGGTGGTTTCCGGGAACAGGGAGGGTCGCCGGTGGGGTTTCCGGTAGGTTTCCGGCGCCGCCTAGGGTTCCGGTTGGGTAACCGATAGGGTTTCCGGCGCCGCCAAAATTTCCGGTGGGGTTTCCGGCTTCGGAAAGTTTAGGGGGGTCATTTTTTGGTGGGAAAACAGTTTCCGACACCTGGACAGAGGTTCCGATAGCCCTAGGCTCCGGAATCACTATTCCAGTCGCCGGAATTACTGTTCCAGTGACTGTTGAGGGTGGTTTTGGATTTTGATTCTTGTTTTTCTTGTTTTTTCGAGTGACTGTAGTCCAATTGTTGGATGGGGCATGAATCAAAGCATTGGTAGGTAGGTTAGGTGCTTGTTGACTAGTGTTAGACGAAGAAGGGATAGGGTTTGAAGCCTTACCTTTGTCTGCCGCCACTGCCGTCTCCACTACCTTCGCCACCTTGCCGCCATCACTGTCCTTGGCTTTTTCCGGCCGCAATGCTGGTTTTAGGTTCCAACATCCATCAACATTGTGCCCTTGTAGCTTACAATTGAGACAATATTTTGGCTTGAAATCATATCTAATTTTTTGTAATTCAGAAGTGATTCCATCCCCTTCACCCACTTGAATTACAACATGTTGGGGATGGGTCTTTAGCAAATCAAACTCCACTTTGACTCTAGCACAACTTGGCCTTGTTTTATTCAAAGTGGCCGCATCTATGGCAATTGGGGAACCCACTGCCGCCGCTAATGAGAAAAGAGTGGATTCTCCATAGTAATGTGGAGGTAATCCGGGGAATGAAATCCACCCATATGCAAATCGACTCTCCTCCGCCGGATTAAAAGATACATCCCATTTGAAAGTTCTCATCAAATAGGGCTTATTCTTCTCCTTAATCTCAAAGGTTTGTCTTGACATCAAAGTATCAAAATCTTCACCAATTGTGCATCGAATCAAAACATGCCTATCACAAAGCAAACCAATACGTACCTCCGCCTTCAATCCACATTGCTTTGGGATGGCAGTTCTCAAGATAGCATTTTTTTTTTCACCGAAACACGGTCCGAAAAAACGCTCTCTAGGAGAGGCGATTTTCGGCGACCCAATTCCCAAAGCCTCCCCGGCCTTTAATGGCCATTCCGGCCACTGGCCGGCCTCCCCCTGAGGTCGGCCTTCACCCTACCATCCCCGCGCAACCCCTCAACTATTCTAATCTCTTCAAATCAGCCCCCAACATCCCGTCGATTCAGTTTTCCGAAACTGCCAATGGCGGTAATTCGACATCTTGCGGCAATCCCTCTCCCTTGGCTATGTCGATTCCAATCAAGCCTATTGTGTACCTACATGGTGAGCCTACTATTAGGTTTGAGAAGAAGGAGGTAGGGGTTTAGGGTTTAGGGTTTAGGGTTTAGGGTTCAGGGTTTAGGTTCAGGGTTTAGGGTTTAGGGTTCCGGGTTCCGGGTTCCGGGTTTCGGGTTCCGGGTTCCGGGTTCCGGGTTCCGGGTTCAGGGTTCAGGGTTCAGGGTTCAGGGTTCAGGGTTCAGGGTTCAGTGTTCAGGGTTCAGGGTTCAGGGTTCAGGGTTCAGGGTTCAGGGTTCAGGGTTCAGGGTTCAGGGTTCAGGGTTCAGGGTTTAGGGTTTTTTTTTTTTTTTGAAGCCGTTAGACTCGTAGGTCTAGCGGAATTTTATTAATGATAAAAAAGACAAGGGGCCCCATAGGGGAAATACAAGCAGGGGGGAGATTTCCTGTTACCCCACTATGCTACTCCTATATGGCCTAGAGACTATAATCTAACAGGAATGTAAAAAGAAAGAACTTGACAACATCAAATATTCTATGATCATCATAGAGTTTATAATGCACTCTATGATGATATTACAAATGAGGATGCTAACATAATGGAGAAGTAATATAAGCACGAAGATGTGGTCATCTATCTTCGGACTTATAAAATCCTCCAACTGTTGCTTCGCTTCCTTCTTGTCTTCTAAGTATTCTTGAAATTTGATCATTTCTTCTTGGAGTTGACTAGTGAGTCAGGAGGCCCAACATATTTTGAAGGATCTCTCATCTTTGCTGCATCGAATTGGACTTTCTTCTTGGCTTCTCTCATTGGCATTTTCCTTACCGTTGGCAACTTGCCATCCCAGCTGTTCTTCCTTGTGAGTTTCTTCTTCGTACTTTGCCCATTTCTAGGAGATAGGTTCCCATTCTGGATGACAAGCATGCGTTCTGGAACCAAGGAGTCTTCCTCGGCCTCCGACCACTCTGATGTGCCAGAAACATTACCAAAGGGATCGGACATTACCTGTCTCTGTTTTGCCTGTCTTGCTGCTTCTGAGTAGAGTTCTCCCAGCGTCTTTCCTCCCATCTCATCCACATTACCATGCCCTCCCTGATTAGGACCCTCCAATAAAAGTACGATGCGGTGACCTCCACAAAGAATCAGATCGCATCCTCTTCAATATCCTCATCGGCCTCATGACTCATGTTGCCTCTCTCCAGCTCCATATCATCAGCCTCTGAGTCCTCATCATATAATCCATATGCATCATAGTCGCGGAAGTTATGTGCTGGTTCTGCTAGAAACAGAGTCATTTCTTCTTCATCATCCGTATTACCACCCAGTTCCACATACTCCTCTACACTGAGATCGGGATAATAAGCTCGTTTATCTTCGACTGCCATCTCAAAAGATGACATTCCCAGGAAATGTCCATGTTTCGCCATTTTCCTGTCAAACGCTTGTCGAAGTCGTTCTCTGTCGGATAACCCAGAACCAACTTCCTCCATCTCCGCCTCCTCTCCATCTGTCTCACACCATTTCTTTTTCTCACTGTCAGATGGAGCAATTGTGGCAGTACTAACCGAAGGAATGTCGGAGGTGGCTTCATTTAGGGTACAAGGCTGTGGAGGGAATGAAAATGCATTTTTTAGCCAGTTTTGAGTAGATGGGCTTTTTATGATTGGGTTGTATTCTTGGGCTGTGGGATTAAGAATTGGTTTTGTATGTGGGTTTGATGTTGAGCCCGTATCTGAAATGGATTGTGGGCTTGTATTTTCGGACTGGGTATTTTTGGATTGGGCCGAGAGGGGGTTGGGTTGGGCCGAGGGGGTTGGGCGCGGGGTGGGGGTTGGGTTCGGGTTTGGGGGTAGGGTTAACTGAATTTGAGGTTTCGGGTTCGGTGCGGGTAAAGCGGTCAGTGGGTCGATTTCGGGTCAGGGTGGTTTGGGTGGGGATTTTTAACGGGTCGGGTTGCGGGTAATTAGGGTTTAGTGGGGGACGGTTTTGGGTAGCGGTTTAGGGTTTAGTGGGGTGGCGGTTTTGGGTAGCAGTTTAGGGTTTAGGCGGTAATGGGCGAGGAGTGGTTTCGGGAGGAGGGTTTGCGGCAGGTTGCCGTGATTATTTCCTGCACCGGTGGGGTGGCGGAGGGTGGTTTTCGGCGGGAAGGTGGCAAAATTATTGGTGGCGGGTTCGAGAGGGTGGTATTAGGTTTAGGGTTTTGAGGGTGGTTTGGGCCAAGCAAGGCCCAAAGAGAGGTAGGTAGGAGGGTTTCAGGTTGGTGGGCTGGGAGGAGCGAGGAGGGTCGGTAGGGTTTCAGTAGGTTTCGGCGCACGCATAGGGTTTCCGGTAGGGTTTCCGGCGCCGCCAAGGATTTCGGCAGGGTCTCCGCCGACGGAAATGTTAGGGGGGGTGTTTTTTGGTCGGAAAACAGATTCCGACACCTGGACAGTGTTTCCGATAGCCCTAGGCTCCGAATCACTGTTCGGTCGCCGAGATCTTGTTCGGTGACTTTTGAGGGTGGTTTTGGATTTTGATTCTTGTTTTTCTTGTTTTTTTGAGTGACTGTAATCCAATTGTTGGATGTGTGTTGGATCAAAGCATTGGTAGTTGAGATAGGGGCTTGTTGGCTAGGGTTAGATGTAGAAGAAGTAGGAATTGAGGCCTTACCTTTGCCTATTGCCGCTGCCGTCTCCACTGCCTTTGCCACCGTGCCGCCATCAATTTCCTTAGCCTTTTCCGGCCGCAATGCTGGTTGTAGGTTCCAACATCCATCAACATCATGCCCTTGTAGCTTGCAATTAGTACAATATTTTGGCTTGAAGTCATATCTAATTTTTTGTAATTCGGTTGTGATTCCATCTCCTTCACCCACTTGAATTACAACATGTTGGGGATGGCTTTTTAGCAAATCAAATTCCACTTTGACTCTAGCACAACTTGGCCTTGTTTTATTCAAAGTGGCCGCATCAATGGCAATTGGGGAACCCACTGCCGCCGCCAAAGAGAAAAGGGTAGACTCTCCATAGTAATGTGGAGATAATCCGGGGAATGAAATCCATCCATACGCAAATCTACTCTCCTCCGCCGGATTAAAGGATACATCCCATTTGAAGGTTCTCATCAAATAGGGTCTAGTCTTCTCCTTAATCTCAAAGGTTTGTCTTGACATCAAAGTGTCAAAATCTTCACCAATTGTGCATCTAATCAAGACATGCCTATCACAAAGCAAACCAATACGTACCTCCGCCTTCAATCCACATTGCTTGGGGATGGCATTCCTTAAGAAAGCTATGTCGGGCCATCCATGGCTAAATTTTCCAACAATTGCAAGTGTTAAGTCTTGGTGATGAATCATCACCTCCACTTCCTTCTTCTCAAACCTAATCGTAGGCTCACCATGTAGGTAAACAATAGGCTTGTTTAGGGTTTAGGGTTTAGGGTTTAGGGTTTAGGGTTTAGGGTTTAGGGTTTAGGGTTTAGGGTTTAGGGTTCAGGGTTCAGGTTAGGGGTTGGGGTTCAGGTTCAGGGTTGAGGTTGGGGTTCAGGTTGAGGTTCAGGTTTAGGGTTCAGGGTTTAGGGTTTAGGGTTCAGGGTTTAGGGTTCAGGGTTTAGGGTTTAGGGTTTAGGGTTTAGGGTTTTTTTTTTGAAGCCGTTAGACTCGTAGGTCTAGCGGAATTTTATTAATAATAAAAAATAAGGGGCCCCATAGGGGAAATACAAGCAGGGGGGAGATTTCCTGTTACCCCACTATATTACTTCCTATAAGGCCTAGAGACTATAATTTAACCGGAATGTAAAAAGAAAGAACTTGACAACACCAAATATTCTATGATCATCATAGAGTTTATAATGCACTCTATGATGATATTACAAATGAGGATGCTAACATAATGGAGAAGTAGTATAAGCACGAAAATGTGTTCATCTACCTTCGGACTTATAAAATCCTCCAACTGCTGCTTCGCTTCCTTCTCGTCTTCTAAGTATTCTTGAAATTTGATCATTTCTTCTTGGAGTTGACTAGTGACTCAGGAGGCCCAACATATTTTGAGGGATCTCTCATCTTGGCTGCATCGAACTGGACTTTCTTCTTGGCTTCCCTCATTGGCATTTTCCTTACCGTTGGCATCTTGCCATCCCAGCTGTTCTTCCTTGTGAGCTTCTTCTTCGTGCTTTGCCCATTTCGAGGCGATAGGTTCCCATTCTGAATGACAAGCATGCGCTCTGGAGCCAAGGAGTCTTCCTCGGCCTCCGACCACTCTGATGTGCCAGCAACATTACCAAAGGGATCGGACATTACCTGTCTCTGTTTTGCCTGTCTTGCTGCTTCTGAGTAGAGTTCTCCCAGCGTCTTTCCTCCCATCTCATCCACATTACCAGGCCCTCCCTGATTAGGACCCTCCAATAGAAGTACCTGATCTGGGCTGACCTCCACAAAGAATCGGTTCGTGCATCCTCCGTCAATATCCTCCTCCGGCCTCATGACTCATGTTGCCTATCTCCACTCCATATCATCGACCTACGAGTCCTCATCATATAATCCATATGCATCATAATCGCGGAAATTATGTGCTGGTTCTGCTAGAAACAGAGCCATCTCTTCTTCATCATCCGTAGTACCACCCAGTTCCACATACTCCTCTACACTGAGATCTGGATAATAAGCCCGTTTATCGTCGACTGCCGCCTCAAAAGACGACATTCCCATAAAATGTCCATGTTTCGCCATTTTCCTGTCAAACACTTGTCTAAGTCGTTCTCTGTCGGACAACCCAGAACCAACTTCCTCCATCTCCTCCGCCTCCTCTCCATCTGTCTCACACCATTTCTTTTTCTCACTGTCAGTGGGAGTAATTGTGGCAGTACTAACAGAGGGAATGTCGGAGGTGGCTTCATTTAGAGTGCAAGGTTGTGGAGGGAATGAGAATGCATTTTTTAGCCAATTTTGAGTGGATGGGCTTTTTATGATTGGGTTGTATTCTTGGGCTGTGGGATTAAGAATTGGCTTTGTAGGTGGGTTTGATGTTGAGCCCGTATCTGAAATGGACTGTGGGCTTGTATTTTCGGAATGGGTATTTTTGGATTGGGCCGAGAGGGGGTTGGGTTGGGCCGAGTGGGTTGGGCTCGGGGTGGGGGTTGGGTTCGGGTTTGGGGGTAGGGTTAATTGAATTTGGGGGTTCGGGTTCGGGTGTAGGTAGTGGGTCGGGTGGGTCGATTTCCGGGTCAGGGGTGGTTTCGGGTGGGGGATTTTTTAACAGGTCGGGTTGCGGGTAATTAGGGTTTAGTGGGGGCGGTTTAGGGTTTAGTGGGGTGGCGGTTTTGGGTAGCGGTTTAGGGCTTAGTGGCGGTAATGGGCGGAGTGGTTTCGGAGGAGGGGTTTGCGCAGCAGGTTGCTGTGATTATTTCCGGCACCAGTGGGGTGGCGGAGGGTGGTTTTCTGACGGGAAGGTGGCAGCTGTTGGTGGCGGGTTCAAGAGGGTGGTATTAGGTTTAGGGTTTTGAGGGTGGTTTTGGGCCAAGCAAGGCCCAATGGAAGCGAGTAGTAGGGTTTCGGTTGGTGGTGCCGGGAGCAGGGTCGCCAGTAGGGTTTCAGGTAGGTTTCTGCGCGCCTAGGGTTCGATAGGGTTTAAGCGCCATGAAGGATTCCGGTAGGGTTCCGGCGTTGGAAATTTTAGGGGGTGTTTTTCGGTCGGAAATGATTCGACACACAGACGGTGTTTCCGATAGCCCTAGGCTCCGGAATCACTGTTCCAGTCGCCGGAATTACTGTTCCAGTGACTTTTGAGGGTGGTTTTGGATTTTGATTCTTGTTTTTCTTGTTTTTTCGAGTGACTGTAATCCAATTGTTGGATGGGTGTTGGTTCAAAGCATTGGTAGTTGAGATGGGGGCTTGTTGGCTAGGGTTAGATGAAGAAGAAGTAGGGATTGAGGCCTTACCTTTGCCTATCGCCACTGCCGTCTCTACTGCCTTTGCCACCTTGTCGCCATCGCTTGCCTTAGCCTTTTTCCTACCGCAATGTTGGTTGTAGGTTCCAACATCCATCAACATCATGCCCTTGTAGCTTGCAATTGGTACAATATTTTGGCTTGAAATCATATCTAATTTTTTGTAATTCGGATGTGATTCCATCTCCTTCTCCCACTTGAATTACAACATGTTGGGGGTGGTTCTTGAGTAAATCAAACTCCACTTTGACTCTAGCACAACTTGGTCTTGTTTTATTCAATGTGGCCGAATCAATGGCAATTGGGGAACCCACTGCCGCCGCCAACGAGAAGAGGGTAGACTCTCCATAATAATGTGGGGATAATCCGGGGAATGAAATCCATCCATATGCGAATCTACTTTCCTCCGCCGGATTAAAAGATATATCCCATTTGAAGGTTCTCATCAAATAGGGCTTATTCTTCTCCTTTATCTCAAAAGTTTGTCTTGACATCAAGGTGTCAAAATCTTCAACAATCGAACATCGAATTAAAACATGCCTATCACAAAGCAAACCAATACGTACCTCCGCCTTCAAACCACATTGCTTTGGGATAGCATTCCGTAGGAAAGCTATATCGGGCCATCCATGGCTAAACTTTCCAACAATTGCAAGAGTTAATTCTTGGTGATGAATCATCACCTCCACTTCCTTCTTCTCAAACCTAATCGTAGGCTCACCATGTAGGTAAACAATAGGCTTGATTGGGATTGGAATTGACATAGGAGATGGGTCGCCGCAAGGCCTAGGGTTTCCGCCATTGGCAGTTTCGGAGATCTGCAATGGCGGGCTGGTAGGGGATGTTTTGAAGAGGTTTGAGTAGTCTAGGGGTTGCGCGGGGTTGGGAGGGTGATGGCCGACCTCGGGAGGAGGCCGGCCAGTGGCCGGAATGGCCATAATTGGCCGGAAATGGAAAACTGGAATTTGTCGCCAAATCGCCCTCGCCTTGGGAGCGTTTTCCGAGGCGTGTTTCTTTAGGGTTTAGGGTTTAGGGTTTAGGGTTTAGGGTTTAGGGTTTAGGGTTTAGGGTTTAGGGTTTAGGGTTTAGGGTTCAGGGTTCAGGGTTCAGGGTTCAGGGTTTAGGGTTTAGGGTTTAGGGTTTAGGGTTTAGGGTTTAGGGTTTAGGGTTTAGGGTTTAGGGTTTAGGGTTTAGGGTTTTTTTTTTTTTGAAGCCGTTAGACTCGTAGGTCTAGCGGAATTTTATTAATAATAAAAGACAAGGGGCCCCATAGGGGAAATACAAGCAGGGGGGAGGTTTCCTGTTACCCCACTATATTACTCCTATAAGGCCTAGAGACTATAATTTAACAGGAATGTAAAAAGAAAGAACTTGACAACACCAAATATTCTATGATCATCATAGAGTTTATAATGCACTCTATGATGATATTACAAATGAGGATGCTAACATAATGGAGAAGTAATATAAGCACGAAAATGTGTTCATCTACCTTCGGACTTATAAAATCCTCCAACTGCTGCTTCGCTTCCTTCTCGTCTTCTAAGTATTCTTGAAATTTGATCATTTCTTCTTGGAGTTGACTAGTGACTCAGGAGGCCCAACATATTTTGAGGGATCTCTCATCTTGGCTGCATCGAACTGGACTTTCTTCTTGGCTTCTCTCATTGGCATTTTCCTTACCGTTGGCATCTTGCCATCCCAGCTGTTCTTCCTTGTAAGCTTCTTCTTTGTGCTTTGCCCATTTCGAGGCGATAGGTTCCCATTCTGAATGACAAGCATGCGCTCTGGGGCCAAGGAGTCTTCCTCGGCCTCCGACCACTCTGATGTGCCAGCAATATTACCAAAGGGATCGGACATTACCTGTCTCTGTTTTGCCTGTCTTGCTGCTTCTGAGTAGAGTTCTCCCAGCGTCTTTCCTCCCATCTCATCCACATTACCAGGCCCTCCCTGATTGGGACCCTCCAATAGAGGTACGATCCGGGTGACCTCCACAAAGAATTTCTGCATCCTCGTCAATATCCTCCTCGGCCTCATCACTCATGTTGCCTATCTCGACTCATATCATCGACCTCGAGTCCTCATCATATAATCCATATGCATCATAATCGCGGAAATTATGTCTTTGGTTCTGCTAGAAACAGAGCCATCTATTCTTCATCATCCGTAGTACCACCCAGTTCCACATACTCCTCTACACTGAGATCTGGATAATAAGCCCGTTTATCGTCGACTGCCGCCTCAAAAGACGACATTCCCATAAAATGTCCATGTTTCGCCATTTTCCTGTCAAACACTTTTCTAAGTCGTTCTCGTCGGACAACCCGTAACCACCTTCCTCCATCTCCTCCGCCTCCTCTCCATCTGTCTCACACCATTTCTTTTTCTCACTGTCAGTGGGAGTAATTGTGGCAGTACTAACAGAGGGAATGTCGGAGGTGGCTTCATTTAAAGTGCAAGGTTGTGGAGGGAATGAGAATGCATTTTTAGCCGCTTTTGAGTGGATGGGCTTTTATGATTGGGTTGTATTCTTGGGCCGTGGGATTAAGAATTGGCTTTGTAGGTGGGTTTGATGTTGAGCCCAGTATCTGAAATGGACTGTGGGCTTGTATTTTCGGAATGGGTATTTTTGGATTGGGCCGAGAGGTTGGGTTGGGTCAGTGGGTTGGGCTCGAGGGTGGGGGTGGGGTTCGGGTTTGGGGGTAGGGTTAACTGAATTTGGGGGTTCGGGTTCGGGTGTAGGTAGTGGGTCGGGTGGGTCGATTTCTGGGTCAGGTGGTTTCGGGTGGGGATTTTAACGGGTCGGGTTGCGGGTAATTAGGGTTTAGTGGGGGACGGTTTTGGGTAGCGGTTTAGGGTTTGGTGGGGTGGCGGTTTTGGGTAGCGGTTTAGGGCTTAGTGGCGGTAATGGGCGGGAGTGGTTTCGGGAGGAGGGTTTGCGGCGGCAGAGGTTGCCGTGATTATTTCCGGCACCGATGGGGTGGCGGAGGGTGGTTTTCTGACGGGAAGGTGGCAGAACTGTTGGTGGCGGGGTCAAGAGGGGGGGTATTAGGTTTAGGGTTTTGAGGGGGGGTTTGGGCGAAGCAAGGCCCAATGGAAGCGGGTAGTAGGGTTTACGGTTGGTGGCTGCGGGAGCAAGGGTCGTGGTAGGGTTTCCGGTAGGTTTCCGGCGCCGCCTGGGGTTCCGGTAGGGTCTCCGGCGCCGCCAAGGATCCCGGTAGGGTTTCCGGCGTTGGAAATTTTAGGGGGGGTGTTTTTCGGTCGGAAAACAGATTCCGACACCTGGACAGTGTTCCGATAGCCCTAGGCTCAGGAATCCATTCGATCGCCGAATCTTATTCGATGACTTTTGAGGGTGGTTTTGGATTTTGATTCTTGTTTTTCTTGTTTTTTCGGTGATTGTAATCCAATTGTTGGATGGGTGTTGATTCAAAGCATTGGTAGTTGAGATGGGGGCTTGTTGGCTAGGGTTAGATGAAGAAGAAGTAGGGATTGAGGCCTTACCTTTGCCTATCGCCACCGCCGCCTCTCTCGCCTTTGCCACCTTGTCGCCATCGCATCGCTTGCCTTAGCCTTTTTCAACGCAATGTTGGTTGTAGGTTCCAACATCCATCAACATCATGCCCTTGTAGCTTGCAATTGGTACAATATTTTGGCTTGAAATCATATCTAATTTTTTGTAATTCGGATGTGATTCCATCTCCTTCTCCCACTTGAATTACAACATGTTGGGGGTGGTTCTTGAGTAAATCAAACTCCACTTTGACCCTAGCACAACTTGGTCTTGTTTTATTCAATGTGGCGAATCAATGGCAATTGGGGAACCCATTTGCCGCCGCCAACGAGAAGAGGGTAGACTCTCCATAATAATGTGGGGATAATCAGGGAATGAAATCCATCCATATGCGAATCTACTTTCCTCCACGGGATTAAAGATATATCCCATTTGAAGGTTCTCATCAAATAGGGCTTATTCTTCTCCTTTATCTCAAAAGTTTGTCTTGACATCAAGGTGTCAAAATCTTCAACAATCGAACATCGAATTAAAACATGCCTATCACAAAGCAAACCAATACGTACCTCCGCCTTCAAACCACATTGCTTTGGGATAGCATTCCGTAGGAAAGCTATATCGGGCCATCCATGGCTAAACTTTCCAACAATTGCAAGAGTTAATTCTTGGTGATGAATCATCACCTCCACTTCCTTCTTCTCAAACCTAATCGTAGGCTCACCATGTAGGTAAACAATAGGCTTGATTGGGATTGGAATTGACATAGGAGAGGGGTCGCCGCAAGGCCTAGGGTTTCCGCCATTGGCAGTTTCGGAGATCTGCAATGGCGGGCTGGTAGGGGATGTTTTGAAGAGGTTTGAGTAGTCTAGGGGTTGCGCGGGGTTGGGAGGGTGATGGCCGACATCGGGAGGAGGTCGGCCAGTGGCCGAAATGGCCATAATTGGCCGGAAATTGAAAACTGGAATTTGTCGCCAAATCGCCCTCGCCTTGGGAGCGTTTCCCGAGGCGTGTTTCGGTGAAAAGTGGGGTTTAGGGTTTAGGGTTTAGGGTTTAGGGTTTAGGGTTTAGGGTTTAGGGTTCAGGGTTCAGGGTTCAGGGTTCAGGGTTGAGGTTCGAGTTCAGGTTCGTGGTTCGTGGTTCAGGGTTGAGGTTGAGGTTCAGGGTTAGGGTTCAGTGGTCTCGTGGTTCAGGTTCAGGTTGAGGTTCAGGTTGAGGTTGAGGTTCAGGGTTGAGGTTGAGGTTCAGGGGTCTGAGGTTTAGGGTTAGGGGTTAGGGTTTAGGGTTTAGGGTTTAGGGTTTAGGGTTTTTTTGAAGCCACAGCCTCATGACTTGTGGTATTTTATTAATAATAATAGAGAAAACAAGGGGCCCCAAAGGGAAGTACAAGGTGGGGACTCATCCTGTTACCCCACTATACTATCCTATAAGGCCTAGAAATAAAATTCTAACAAGAATGTAGAAAAAAGAACTCGACAAAACCAAATATTCTATGATCATCATAGAGTTTATAGGACACTCTATGATGATATTACAAATGATGATGCTAACATAATGAAGAATTAATATAAGCACGCAAGTACGATTATTTACCTCGGCCTTATAAAATCCTCCATCTCAAGCGTTTCTTCCTTATCATTCTCCAAATACTCCTGAAATTTAATCATAATCATAATCATAATCAAACTCTCCTGTATACGATAGGGGTTTCTTTCTCTTGGCTTTTTCTCTTTCTCTGCGCATCGCCACTCAAACATCTTCTTCTTTTTGCCCTGATTGTCCTGACTCGCTCAAAGAAAGCTTCAATGGCTATTGGTGAAGGCTCCTTTTCCCGAACAACTATTTGTCCTGGCTGGTCTACCAAAGCATCCTCACCCAATTCCTTCTCCTCTACCTCCATTTCTTCCTCCTCTACCTTATCCCCTTCTGCCTCCTCATCAGTTACATCCTCTCCGTCTGTCTCACACCATTTCCTCCTAGCACTAGAAGTGACTGACGGGGTCCTGGTATGGCTGGTGGATGGGATGTCAGAGTTGGATTTATTAAGGGTACAGGGTTGAGGTGAAAGTGATAGATGTGGGTCGAAGGGGATTGGATTGTATGCTAAGGCTGCAGGATTTAGTTTTGCTTGTGAATTCGGGTTGAAGTTGGAGCCCGAATCTGAAAGGGAAGAGCTTGCATTATTGGGTTGGATAATTTGTGTATTTGGGCTTGGATTCGGATTAGGTATAATAGGGCTCGGGTAAGGTGAGGTTGGGCTCGGGTTGGGGGGATGCGGGCGGGCTAGGGGTGTCGGGTTAGGCCTTGGGTGGGGCAGCCCAATTAGAGGAACGGGTAGGGTTTCGATTGGGCTTCCGAAAACCACCAATGACGGTGGTTTAGGGTTTTGGGTTAGTGGTGGCGGGTGGTTTTGGATGGGTGGTTTCGGCAAACCAGTGGGGTTTCCGATGGGGGGGTCCGATGGGGCTGGGTAAGTAATCAGGTGGGTCGGGTTTCCGGGTCGGGTAGGGCTATCGAAATGGGTAGGGGTTGCGGTAATTCCGGCTAGGGTTGCTGGCGTGAATCGGCGGTTTTCCGATTTCCGGAAGAGAGGAAGGAGCGATGGTTGCTTGAGTCGCCGGAATTATGGCACTTCCGGTATGGGTTTCTAAAGACAGTGATGTAGGGTTGTGTAGGTTAGGGTTGGGGTTTCCCGCTTTTGTAGTTTTAGGTTTTTGGTGGGCGGTTTTAGGGTTTGTGGGTGGTTTTGTTGGGATGGAAGGGTTTTCGGTAGGGTTTTGTTGGGGTTTCCAGAAGAACCAGCGATCTGGCTGTGGTTCTGATGGGAACAATTTTTCCGACCCTACCATTGGTCGGAACCACTGTTCGGCCGCTGAACAGTGGTATTTGGTCATTTTCGATTTTGAACATGGTTTTTCTTGTGTTTTTTGTTTGTAATTGTGACCCAACCTTGATGAAAGTTAGGGATAGAGTTGGTGGTTTTGGGAGTAGGGTTTTGACGGCTAGGGAGAGAGGTAGGAGGTTGAGGGTTAGGAGGATTACCTGACTTAGCCGCCGCCTCTTTTCCTTTCTCGATTCCTTGCTCTTTTTCTGGCATCAATTCTGGATGTAGCTTCCAACATCCACTTAATTCATGACCTTGTAGCTTGCAATTTGTACAATATTTTGGAAGAAAATCATATCTAAATGGATACCATTTCGATTTAATTCCTGTTTCATCAGTGACTTCAATTTGAAATCTCTTGGGATGCTCCTTTAACAAGTCAATTTCAATTTTGACCCTTGCACAACTAGGTCTAGTTTTATTCTTGGTGGCCACATCAATTGCAAGGGCCTTCCAGTAGCGCCACTATGGAAAATAGTTGGGCTTCTCCAAAGTATGTAGGCGGCAATCCGGGAAGAGATATCCATGTAACCACCAAGCTTGTTTCTTCCTCCGAATCAAACCAAGTGCTCCATTTGAATGTTCTCATCGAAAAGATAGTCCCTTTCTCTTGAATGTTCCAATTCGGCTTGGACATAAGAGTAAGGTAGTCTTCGAACAAAGAACATCTAATCAAGACATGTCTATTGCAAAGTAAACCAATTCTAACCTCTCCTTTGAGTTCACATTGCTTGCGGATTGAAGTTCTAAGAGAACTAATTTCGGGCCACCCATAACTAAACTTACCAACAACTGCAAATCGTAGATCTTGTTGATTTATCATCAACTCAATCTCTTCCTTGTTGAATCTAATCGTTGGCTCGCCATGTAGGTAGGTGATAGGCTTGAACGGGACTTGTGTAGATGTGGGGTTGCCGCCGCGACTGCTAGGGTTTTGGCGCCCTGCCGCGAAGACGTGATGGTTCAAACCACTTGGTCTGAACAGTTTCGAGTAATCTAAAGGTGTGGGGATGGTGGGGGATGTTGTCGGAGGCTGGACGACCTCGGGAGGAGGCCGCCCAGAGGCCGCAATGGCCATCGGAGCTCGGAAAAGGGCTAGTTGTTGTTTTCGTCGAAACAGCCGAAAATCGCCCTCAAGTTGAGAGCGTTTTTCCGTGCCTTGTTTCGGTGAAAAGTGGGTTTAGGGTTTAGGGTTTAGGGTTTAGGGTTTAGGGTTCAGGGTTCAGGTTGAGGTTGTGGTTCGTGGTTTGTGGTTTAGGTTTAGGTCTGTGGTTTAGGTCCAGGGTTCAGTGGTCAGGTCTGTGGTTCAGTGTCTGTGGTTCAGGTTCAGGTCTGTGGTCTGTGGTTCAGTGGTTCAGGGTCTGTGGTCTGTGGTCTGTGGTTCAGGGTTCAGGGTTCAGGGTTCAGGGTTCAGGTCTGTGGTCTGTGGTTCAGGTCTGTGGTTCAGTGGTCTGTGTGGTTCAGGTCTGGTTCAGGTTCAGTGGTTCAGGTTCAGTGGTCTGTGGTTTAGGGTTTAGGGTTAGGGTTAGGGTTTAGGGTTTAGGGTTTAGGGTTTAGGGTTTTTTTTTTTTTGAAGCCACAGCCTCGCAGCTTGTGGTATTTTATTAATAATAATAGAGAAAAAACAAGGGGCCCCAAAGGGGAAGTACAAGCAGGGGGGACTCATCCTGTTACCCCACTATACTATCCTATAAGGCCTAGAAATAAAATTCTAACAAGAATGTAGAAAAAAAGAACTCGACAAAACCAAATATTCTATGATCATCATAGAGTTTATAGGACACTCTATGATGATATTACAAATGATGATGCTAACATAATGAAGAATTAATATAAGCACGCAAGTACGATTATTTACCTCCGGCCTTATAAAATCCTCCATCTCAAGGGCGCTTTTCCTTATCATTCTCCAAATACTCCTGAAATTTAATCATAATCATAATCATAATCAAACTCTCCGGGTATACGATAGGGGTTTCTTTCTCTGGCTTTTTCTCTTTCTCTGGCGCATCGCCACTCAAACATCTTCTTCTTTTTTGCCCTGATTGTCCTGACTCGCTCAAAGAAAGCTTCAATGGCTATTGGTGAAGGCTCCTTTTCCCGAACAACTATTTGTCCTGGCTGGTCTACCAAAGCATCCTCACCCAATTCCTTCTCCTCTACCTCCATTTCTTCCTCCTCTACCTTATCCCCTTCTGCCTCCTCATCAGTTACATCCTCTCCGTCTGTCTCACACCATTTCCTCCTAGCACTAGAAGTGACTGACGGGGTCCTGGTATGGCTGGTGGATGGGATGTCAGAGTTGGATTTATTAAGGGTACAGGGTTGAGGTGAAAGTGATAGATGTGGGTCGAAGGGGATTGGATTGTATGCTAAGGCTGCAGGATTTAGTTTTGCTTGTGAATTCGGGTTGAAGTTGGAGCCCGAATCTGAAAGGGAAGAGCTTGCATTATTGGGTTGGATAATTTGTGTATTTGGGCTTGGATTCGGATTAGGTATAATAGGGCTCGGGTAAGGTGAGGTTGGGCTCGGGTTGGGGGGATGCGGGCGGGCTAGGGGTGTCGGGTTAGGCCTTGGGTGGGGCAGCCCAATTAGAGGAACGGGTAGGGTTTCGATTGGGCTTCCGAAAACCACCAATGACGGTGGTTTAGGGTTTTGGGTTAGTGGTGGCGGGTGGTTTTGGATGGGTGGTTTCGGCAAACGGTGGGGTTTCCGATGGGAAGTCGATGGAAATTTGGGTAAATGTCAGTGGGTCGGGTTTCAGGTGGGATGAGCTATCGAAATGGGTAGGGTTGCGATGTAATTGGCTAGGGTTTCTGGCGCGAATCGCGGTTTTTCGCTGATTTCATTGGAGAGAAAGGAGGCGATGGTTGCTTGATCGCCGGAATTATGGCACTTAGGTATGGGTTTCTAAAGACAGTGATGTAGGGTTGTGAAGGTTAGGGTTGGGGTTTACCGCTTTTGTAGTTTTAGGTTTTTGGTGGCGGTTTTAGGGTTTGTGGGTGGTTTTGTTGGGATGGAAGGGTTTTGGTAGGGTTTTTGTTGGGGTTTCAGTGACAACCAGCGATACTGCGTGGTTCTGATGGGAACAATTTTTCCGACCCTACCATTGGTCGGAACCACTGTTCGACCGCTGAACATTGGTATTTGGTCAAGCTTTCGATTTTGAACATGGTTTTTCTTGTGTTTTTGTTTGTAATTGTGACCCAACCTTGATGAAAGTTAGGGATAGAGTTGGTGGTTTTGGGAGTAGGGTTTTGACGGCTAGGGAGAGAGGTAGGAGGTTGAGGGTTAGGAGGAGTACCTGACTTAGCCGCCGCCTCTTTGCCTTTCTCGTTTCCTTGCTCTTTTCGGCATCAGTGCGGATGTAGCTTCCAACATCCACTTAATTCATGACCTTGTAGCTTGCAATTTGTACAATATTTTGGAAGAAAATCATATCTAAATGGATACCATTTCGATTTAATTCCTGTTTCATCGGCAGCTTCAATTTGAAATCTCTTGGGATGCTCCTTTAACAAGTCAATTTCAATTTTGACCCTTGCACAACTAGGTCTAGTTTTATTCTTGGTGGCCACATCAATTGCAAGGGGCCTTCCAGCCGCCGCCACTATGGAAAATAGTTGGGCTTCTCCAAAGTATGTAGGCGGCAATCCGGGAAGAGATATCCATGTAACCACCAAGCTTGTTTCTTCCTCCGAATCAAACCAAGTGCTCCATTTGAATGTTCTCATCGAAAAGATAGTCCCTTTCTCTTGAATGTTCCAATTCGGCTTGGACATAAGAGTAAGGTAGTCTTCGAACAAAGAACATCTAATCAAGACATGTCTATTGCAAAGTAAACCAATTCTAACCTCTCCTTTGAGTTCACATTGCTTGGGGATTGAAGTTCTAAGAGAACTAATTTCGGGCCACCCATAACTAAACTTACCAACAACTGCAAATCGTAGATCTTGTTGATTTATCATCAACTCAATCTCTTCCTTGTTGAATCTAATCGTTGGCTCGCCATGTAGGTAGGTGATAGGCTTGAACGGGACTTGTGTAGATGTGGTGTTGCCGCCGCCACTGCTAGGGTTTTGCCCCCCTGCCGCGAAGACGTGATGGTTCAAACCACTTGGTCTGAACAGTTTCGAGTAATCTAAAGGTGTGGGGATGGTGGGGGATGTTGTCGGAGGCTGGACGACCTCGGGAGGAGGCCGCCCAGAGGCCGCAATGGCCATCGGAGCTCGGAAAAGGGCTAGTTGTTGTTTTCGTCGAAACAGCCGAAAATCGCCCTCAAGTTGAGAGCGTTTTTCCGTGCCTTGTTTCGGTGAAAAGTGGGTTTAGGGTTTAGGGTTTAGGGTTTAGGGTTCAGGGTTTAGGGTTCGTGGTTGAGGTTCAGGTTCGAGGTTGAGGTTGAGGTTCAGGTTCAGGTTGGGTGGTTGAGGGTTGAGGTTCGAGGTTGAGGTTGAGGTTGAGGGTTGAGGTTGAGGGTTCAGGTTGAGTCTGAGGTCTGAGGGTTTAGGGTTAGGGTTAGGGTTTAGGGTTTAGGGTTTAGGGTTTAGGGTTTTTTTTTTTTTTGAAGCCACTGGCCTGCATGGCTTGTGGTATTTTATTAATAATAATAGAGAAAAAACAAGGGGCCCCAAAGGGGAAGTACAAGCAGGGGGGAATCATCCTGTGACCCCACTATACTATCCTATAAGGCCTAGAAATAAAATTCTAACAAGAATGTAGAAAAAGAACTCGACAAAACCAAATATTCTATGATCATCATAGAGTTTATAGGACACTCTATGATGATATTACAAATGATGATGCTAACATAATGAAGAATTAATATAAGCACGCAAGTACGATTATTTACCTCCGGCCTTATAAAATCCTCCATCTGCGGCGTTTCTTCCTTATCATTCTCCAAATACTCCTGAAATTTAATCATAATCATAATCATAATCAAACTCTCCGGGTATACGATAGGGGTTTCTTTCTCTGGCTTTTTCTCTTTCTCTGGCGCATCGCCACTCAAACATCTTCTTCTTTTTTGCCCTGATTGTCCTGACTCGCTCAAAGAAAGCTTCAATGGCTATTGGTGAAGGCTCCTTTTCCCGAACAACTATTTGTCCTGGCTGGTCTACCAAAGCATCCTCACCCAATTCCTTCTCCTCTACCTCCATTTCTTCCTCCTCTACCTTATCCCCTTCTGCCTCCTCATCAGTTACATCCTCTCCGTCTGTCTCACACCATTTCCTCCTAGCACTAGAAGTGACTGACGGGGTCCTGGTATGGCTGGTGGATGGGATGTCAGAGTTGGATTTATTAAGGGTACAGGGTTGAGGTGAAAGTGATAGATGTGGGTCGAAGGGATTGGATTGTATGCTAAGGTCGCAGGATTTAGTTTTGCTTGTGAGTCGGGTTGAAGTTGGAGCCCGAATCTGAAAGGGAAGAGCTTGCATTATTGGGTTGGATAATTTGTGTATTTGGGCTTGGATTCGGATTAGGTATAATAGGGCTCGGGTAAGGTGAGGTTGGGCTCGGGTTGGGGGGATGCGGGCGGGCTAGGGGTGCTCGGGTTAGGCCTTGGGTGGGGCGGCCCAATTAGAGGCAGGTAGGGTTTCGATTGGGCTTCGAAAACCACCAATGACGGTGGTTTAGGGTTTTGGGTTAGTGGTGGCGGGTGGTTTGGATGGGTGGTTTCGCAAACCAGTGGGGTTTAGATGGGGAAGTCAGATCATTTGGGTAAATGTCAGTGGGTCGGGTTTCAGGGTCGGGTAGGAGCTATCGAAATGGGTAGGGTTTATTAATTCCGGCTAGGGTTCTGGCGGCGTGAATCGTGGTTTTATTTGATTTCATTGAGAAGAGGGAGCGATGGTTGCTTGATCCGGTCAGCGGAATTATGGCACTTCCGGTATGGGTTTCTAAAGATAGTGATGTAGGGTTGTGAAGGTTAGGGTTGGGGTTTACCGCTTTTGTAGTTTTAGGTTTTTGGTGGGCGGTTTTAGGGTTTGTGGGTGGTTTTGTTGGGATGGAAGGGTTTTCGGTAGGGTTTTTGTTGGGGTTTCAGTGACAATAGTGATCTTCTGTGGTTACTGATGGGAACAATTTTTCCGACCCTACCATTGGTCGGAACCACTGCTCGGCCGCTTTGAACAATGGTATTTGGTCATTTTCGATTTTGAGCCTGGTTTTTCTTGTGTTTTTTGTTTGTAATTGTGACCCAACCTTGATGAAAGTTAGGGATAGAGTTGGTGGTTTTGGGAGTAGGGTTTTGACGGCTAGGGAGAGAGGTAGGAGGTTGAGGGTTAGGAGGATTACCTGACTTAGCCGCCGCCTCTTTTCCTTTCTCGATTCCTTGCTCTTTTCGGCATCAGTGCGGATGTAGCTTCCAACATCCACTTAATTCATGACCTTGTAGCTTGCAATTTGTACAATATTTTGGAAGAAAATCATATCTAAATGGATACCATTTCGATTTAATTCTTGTTTCATCGGCAGCTTCAATTTGAAATCTCTTGGGATGCTCCTTTAACAAGTCAATTTCAATTTTGACCCTTGCACAACTAGGTCTAGTTTTATTCTTGGTGGCCACATCAATTGCAAGGGGCCTTCCGGTAGCCGCCACTATGGAAAATAGTTGGGCTTCTCCAAAGTATGTAGGCGCAATCAGGGAAGAGATATCCATGTAACCACCAAGCTTGTTTCTTCCTCCGAATCAAACCAAGTGCTCCATTTGAATGTTCTCATCGAAAGATAGTCCCTTTCTCTTGAATGTTCCAATTCGGCTTGGACATAAGAGTAAGGTAGTCTTCGAACAAAGAACATCTAATCAAGACATGTCTATTGCAAAGTAAACCAATTCTAACCTCTCCTTTGAGTTCACATTGCTTGGGGATTGAAGTTCTAAGAGAACTAATTTCGCCACCCATAACTAAACTTACCAACAACTGCAAATCGTAGATCTTGTTGATTTATCATCAACTCAATCTCTTCCTTGTTGAATCTAATCGTTGGCTCGCCATGTAGGTAGGTGATAGGCTTGAACGGGACTTGTGTAGATGTGGTGTTGCGCCGCCGCCATCGCTAGGGTTTTGCCCGCCGCGAAGGCGTGATGGTTCAAACCACTTGGTGCGAGCAGTTTCGAGTAATCTAAAGGTGTGGGGATGGTGGGGGATGTTGTCGGAGGCTGGACGACCTCGGGAGGAGGCCGCCCAGAGGCCGCAATGGCCATCGGAGCTCGGAAAAGGGCTAGTTGTTGTTTTCGTCGAAACAGCCGAAAATCGCCCTCAAGTTTCGGTGAAAAGTGGGTTTAGGGTTTAGGGTTTAGGGTTTAGGGTTTAGGGTTCAGGGTTCGTGGTTCAGGTTCAGTTCGTGGTCTCAGGTTCAGGGTTCGAGGTCTGAGGTTCGAGGTTCAGGGTTCAGGTTGAGGTTTAGGGTTTAGTGGTTTAGGGTTTAGGGTTTAGGGTTTAGGGTTTAGGTTTAGGGTTTTAGGTTCGTGGTTCAGGGTTCGTGTAGGGTTCAGGTTCAGTGGTTCGTGGTTCAGGTTCAGGTTCAGGGTCTGTGGTCTGTGGTTCAGGGTCTGTGGTTCAGGTCTGTGGTCTGTGGTTCAGTGGTCTGTGGTTTAGGTCTGGGTTCGTGGTTCTGTGTTCAGTGGTCTGTGGTCTGTGGTTCAGGGTTCAGGTTCAGGGTCTGTGGTTTAGTGGTTTAGGTTTTTTTTTTTGAAGCCACACTGGGCAGCCTCAGTGTATTTTATTAATAATAATAGAGAAACAAGGGGCCCCAAAGGGGAAGTACAAGCAGGGGGACTCATCCTGCTACTCCCACTATACTATCCTATAAGGCCTAGAAATAAAATTCTAACAAGAATGTAGAAAAAAAGAACTCGACAAAACCAAATATTTCTATGATCATCATAGAGTTTGTAGGACACTCTATGATGATATTACAAATGATGATGCTAACATAATGAAGAATTAATATAAGCACGCAAGTACGATTATTTACCTCCTACCTTATAAAATCCTCCATCTGCGGCGTTTCTTCCTTATCATTCTCCAAATACTCACGAAATTTAATCATAATCATAATCATAATCAAACTCTCAGGGTAATGATAGGGGTTTCTTTCTCTCGCTTTTCTCTTTCTCTGGCGACGCCACTCAAACATCTTCTTCTTTTTTGCCCTCGATTGTCCCCGATTTCGCTTCAAAGAAAGCTTCAATGGCTATTGGTGAAGGCTCCTTTTCCCGAACAACTATTTGTCCTGGCTGGTCTACCAAAGCATCCTCACCCAATTCCTTCTCCTCTACCTCCATTTCTTCCTCCTCTACCTCCATTTCTTCCTCCTCTACCTTATCCCCTTCTGCCTCCTCATCAGTTACATCCTCTCCGTCTGTCTCACACCATTTCCTCCTAGCACTAGAAGTGACTGACGGGGTCCTGGTATGGCTGGTGGATGGGATGTCAGAGTTGGATTTATTAAGTGCAAGGTTGAGGTGAAAGTGATAGATGTGGGTCGGGGATTGGATTGTATGCTAAGGTCAGCAGGATTTAGTTTTGCTTGTGAATTCGGGTTGAAGTTGGAGCCCGAATCTGAAAGGAAGAGCTTGCATTATTGGGTTGGATAATTTGTGTATTTGGGCTTGGATTCGGATTAGGTATAATAGGGCTCGGGTAAGGTGAGGTTGGGCTCGGGTTGGGGGGGATCTTGAGGCGGGCTAGGGGTGTCGGGTTAGGCCTTGGGTGGGGCGCCCCAATTAGAGGAACGGGTAGGGTTTCGATTAAGCTTCAAAACCACCAATGACGGTGGTTTAGGGTTTGGGTTAGTGGTGGCGGGTGGTTTTGGATGGGTGGTTTCGGCAAACGGTGGGGTTCAGATGGGGGTCCGATAATGGGTAAATGTCAGGTGGAGTCGGGTTTGGGTCGGGTAGAGCTATCGAAATGGGTAGGGTTTGCGGATGGGCTAGGTTTCTGGCGCGGCGAATCGGTGGTTACTGATTCCATTGGAGAGAGAGAAGGAAGCCTTGATGGTTGCTGATGGTTGAATTATGGCACTTCCGGTATGGGTTTCTAAAGACAGTGATGTAGGGTTGTGAAGGTTAGGGTTGGGGTTTACCGCTTTTGTAGTTTTAGGTTTTGGTGAAGGCTTTAGGGTTTGTGGGTGGTTTTGTTGGGATGGAAGGGTTTTTGGTAGGGTTTTGTTGGGGTTTCAGCAGAAGACAGCAACGATACTCTGTGGTTCTGATGGGAACAATTTTTCCGACCCTACCATTGGCTCTGAACCACTGCTCGGCCTTCTAACAAAGTGGTATTTGGTCAAGTTGATTTTGAACATGGTTTTTCTTGTGTTTTGTTTGTAATTGTGACCCAACCTTGATGAAAGTTAGGGATAGAGTTGGTGGTTTTGGGAGTAGGGTTTTGGCGGCTAGGGAGAGAGGTAGGAGGTTGAGGGTTAGGAGGATTACCCGACTTAGCCGCCTCTTTTCCTTTCTCGATTCTCGCTGCTCTTTCGGCATCAATTACGGATGTAGCTTCCAACATCCACTTAATTCATGACCTTGTAGCTTGCAATTTGTACAATATTTTGGAAGAAAATCATATCTAAATGGATACCATTTCGATTTAATTCTGTTTCATCTGGCAGCTTCAATTTGAAATCTCGGGATGCTCCTTTAACAAGTCAATTTCAATTTTGACCCTTGCACAACTAGGTCTAGTTTTATTCTTGGTGGCTACATCAATTGCAAGGCCTTCGGTACCGCCACTATGGAAAATAGTTGGGCTTCTCCAGAAGTATGTAGGCGTGCAATCAGGGGAAGAGATATCCATGTAACCACCAAGCTTGTTTCTTCCTCGAATCAAACCAAGTGCTCCATTTGAATGTTCTCATCGAAAAGATAGTCCCTTTCTCTTGAATGTTCCAATTCGGCTTGGACATAAGAGTAAGGTAGTCTTCGAACAAAGAACATCTAATCAAGACATGTCTATTGCAAAGTAAACCAATTCTAACCTCTCCTTTGAGTTCACATTGCTTGGGGATTGAAGTTCTAAGAGGACGAATTTGAGGCCACCCATAACTAAACTTACTAACAACCGCAAATCGTAGATCTTGTTGATTTATCATCAACTCAATCTCTTCCTTGTTGAATGTAATCGTTGGCTCTCGCCATGTAGGTAGGTGATAGGCTTGAAGGGGACTTGTGTAGATGTGGTGTTGCCGCCGCCACTGCTAGGGTTTTGCCCCCCTGCCGCGAAGACGTGATGGTTCAAACCACTTGGTCTGAACAGTTTCGAGTAATCTAAAGGTGTGGGGATGGTGGGGGATGTTGTCGGAGGCTGGACGGCCTCGGGAGGAGGCCGCTTGGAGGCGCAATGGCCATCTGAACTCGGAAAAAGGGCTAGTTGTTTTTAAATCAAGCATTAATCGCCCTCAAGTTGAGAGGCGTTTTCCGTGCACTGTTCAGTGAAAAGTGGGTTTAGGGTTTAGGGTTTAGGGTTTAGGGTTTAGGGTTCAGGGTTCAGGGTTCAGGGTTCAGGGTTCAGGGTTTAGGGTTTAGGGTTTAGGGTTTAGGGTTTAGGGTTTAGGGTTTAGGGTTTAGGGTTTAGGTTTAGGGTTTAGGAGGTTTAAGGTTTAGGGTTTAGGGTTTAAGGTTTAGGGTTTAGGAGTTTAGGGTTTAGGTTTAGGGTTTAGGGTTTAGGGTTTAGGTTTAGGTTTAGGGTTTAGGGTTTTAGGGTTTAGGGTTTAGGGTTTAGGGTTTAGGGTTTAGGGTTTAGGGTTTAGGGTTTAGGGTTTGAGTTTTAGGGTTGTGTTTAGGTTTAGGTTTAGGGTTTAGGGTTTTAGGAGTTTAGGAGTTAGTGGTTTAGGGTTTAGGGTTTAGGGTTCGGGGTTTAGGGTTTAGGTTTAGGGTTTAGGGTTTAGGGTTTAGGGTTTAGGGTTTAGGGTTTAAAATTTAAAATTTAAAAGTTTAAAATTTAAAATTAAAATTTAAAATTTAAAATTTAGGTTTGGGGTTTAAATTTAAAATTTGAGTTTGGAATTTAAAATTTAAAATTTAAAATTTAAAATTTCAGAAATTTAAAATTTAAAATTTCAAATTAAAATTTAAAATTTAAGAATTTAAAATTTAAAATTTAGAATTTAAAATTTAAAATTTAAAATTTAAAATTTAAAATTTAAAATTTAAAATTTAAAATTCCAAATTTAAAATTTAAAATTTAAAATTTAAAATTTAAAATTTAAAATTTAAAATTTAAAATTTAAAATTTAAAATTTAAATTCAAAATTTAAAATTTAAATTTAAAATTTAAGAATTAAAAATTGAAAATTTAAAATTTAAAATTTAAAATTTAAAATTTAAAATTTAAAATTTAAATTTAAAATTTAAAATTTAAATTTAAATTTAAAATTTAAAATTTCAAAATTAAAATTTCAAGTTTAAAATTTAAATTTAAAATTTCAAAGTGAGAATTAAAAATTCAAGAATTAGAAATTTAAAATTTAAAATTTAAAATTTAAAATTTGAAAATTTAAAATTTAAAATTTAAATTTTAAATTTAAAATTTAAAATTTAAAATTTAAAATTTAAATTTAAAATTTAAAATTTAAAATTTAAAATTTAAAATTTAGGGAATTTAAAATTTAAAATTTAAAATTTAAAATTTAAAATTTAAAATTTAAATTTTAAGAATTTAAGATTTAAAATTTAAGAATTTAAAATTTAAAATTTAAAATTTAAAATTTAAAATTTAAAATTTAAAATTTAAAATTTAAAATTACTAAAAGTTTAAAATTTAAAATTTAAAATTTCAAATTTAAAATTTAGGAAATTTAAAATTCGGGGGTAAAATTTAAGAATTAAATTTAAAATTTAAAATTTAAAATTTAAAATTTAAGAGGTTTAAAATTTAAAATTTAAAATTTAAAATTTAAGATTTAAAAATTTCTAAATTTAAAATTTAAAATTCAAAATTTAAAATGAAAATTTAGTTCAAATTTAAAATTTAAGTTAAAATTTCAGAATTCAAATTGAAAATTTAAATTTAAAATTTCAAGAATTTAAAATTTAAAATTTAATTTAAAATTTAAAATTTAAAATTTAAAATTTAAAATTTAAAATTTAAAATTTAAAATTTAAAATTTAAAATTTAAAGTTTAAAATTTAGAAATTTAAAATTAGGGTTAGAATTTTAAAATTTAAAATTTTAAAATTTATAAAATTTAAAATTAAGTAAAATTTAAAATTCGGGGTTAAAATTTAAAATTTTAAAATTTAAAATTTAAAATTTAAAATTTAAGAATTTAATTCAATTTAAATTTAAAAATTTAGAGACAAATTTAAAATTTAAAATTTAAAATTTAAATTTAAAATTTAAAATTTAAAATTTAAAATTTAAAATTTAAAATTTCCCAAAATTTAAAATTTAAAATTTAAAATTTAAAATTTAAAAATTTAAAATTTAAAATTTAAAATTTACAAATTTAAAATTTAGAATTTAAAATTTAGAAATTTAAAATTACAGAATTAAAGATTTAAAATTTCAAAATTCAGAAATTAAAATTAAGAATTTCAAAATTTAAAATTTCAAAATTTAAAATTTAAAATTTAAATTTAAATTTAAAATTTAAAATTTCAAAATTTAAAATTTAAAATTTAAAATTTAAAATTTAAAATTTAAGAATTTAAAATTTAAAATTTAAAATTTCAAATTTAAAATTCTCAAGATTTCAAAATTTAAAATTTAAAATTTAAAATTTAAATTTCAAAATTAAAATTAGAAATTCAGAAAATTTGTTAAAATTTAAAATTTAAAATTTAAATTTAAATTTAAATTTAAAATTTAAAATTTAAAATTTAAAATTTAAAATTTAAAATTTAAAATTAAGAATTAAAAATTTAAAATTTAAAATTTAAATTTCAAAATTTACAAATTTAAAATTTAAAATTTAAAATTTAAAATTTAAAATTTAAAATTTAAAATTTAAAATTTAAAATTTAAATTTAATTAAATTAGGAATTAAATTAAATTAAAAATTAAAATTCATTAAAATTAATTCATTCATTCCGAAAAACCAGGAGGGGACAAAATTTAAATTTAAAATTAAAATTCAAATTTAAGAATTTATTAAATTTAAAATCATTAAAATTTAAAATTTAAGAATTTAAGAGACATTAAGAATTTAAAATTTAAAATTTAAAATTTAAAATTTAAAATTTAAAATTTAAAGACTAAAATTAAATTAAATGGTGAATTCAAATTTCAAATTTAAAATTTAAAATTTAAAATTAAATTTAAAATTTAAAATTTAAAATTTCAAAATTATTAAATTTAAAATTTAAGAATTTAAAATTTAAAATTTAAAATTTAAAATTTAAATTTAAAATTTTAAAATTTAAAATTTAAATTTAAGTTGAATTTAAAATTTAAAATTTAAAATTTAAAATTTAAAATTTCTAAAATTTAAAATTTCAAAATTTAAGAATTTAAAATTTAAAATTTAAGAATTTAAATTTAAAATTTAAAATTTAAAATTTAAAATTTAAATTTAAAATTTAAAATTTAAAATTTAAAGTTCAGACCCAAAATTTAAAATTTAAAATTTAAAATTTAAAATTTAAAATTTAAAATTTAAAATTTAAAATTTAAAATTTAAAATTTAAAATTTAAATTTCAGAATTTAAAATTTAAAATTTCAAGAATTTAAAATTTAAAATTTAAAATTTAAAATTTAAAGTTGAAAATTTAAAATTAGAATTTAAAATTTAAAATTTAAAATTTAAAATTTAAAATTTAAAATTTAAAATTTAAAATTTAAAATTTAAATTTAAAATTTAAAATTTAAAATTTAAAATTTAAAATTCAAGAATTAAATTAAATTCAAATTTAAAATTAAAATTGAAAATTAAAAATTCAGAATTAGAAATTGAAAATTTAAAATTTAAAATTTTAAAATTTAAAATTTAAAATTTAAAATTTAAATTTAAATTTAAAATTTAAAATTTAAAATTTAAAATTTAAAATTTAAAATTTAAAATTTAAATTTAAAATTTAAAATTTAAATTTCAAAATTTAGGTTAAATTTAAAATTTAAAATTTAAAAATTTAAATTTAAAATTAAATTTAAAATTTAAAATTTAAAATTTAAATTGAATTTAGAATTACAGGGAGATTAAAATTTAAAATTTAAAATTTAAAATTTAGAAATTTAAAATTCTAAAAATTTCAATTAAGAATTAAAATTTAAGAATTTAAAATTTAAGAATTTAAAGTTTAAAATTTTAAAATTTAAATTTAAATTTAAGAATTTAAAATTTAAAATTTAAAAATTTAAAATTTAAGAATTTAAGAATTTAAAATTTAGAAATTTAAAATTTAAAATTTAAAATTTAAATTTAAAATTTAAAATTTAAAATTTAAAAATTTTAAATTTAAAATTTAAAATTTAAAATTGAATTAAATTTAAAATTTAAAATTTACAGAATTTAAAATTTAAATTTAAAATTTAAAATTTAAGACATTAAAATTTAAAATTTAAAATTTAAAGATTAGAATTTAAAATTTAAAATTTAAAATTTAAAATTTAAAATTTAAAATTTAAATTCTGATAAAATTTAAGAATTGAATTTAAATTTAAGTTTAAAATTTAAAATTTAAAATTGAATTTAAAATTAAATTTAAAATTTAAAATTTAAAATTTAAAATTTAAATTACAAAATTAGAATTGAAAATTGAAATTTAAATTGAGAAATTTGAAATTAAAATTTAAAATTTAAAATTTAAAATTTAAAATTTAAAATTTAAATTTAAAATTTAAGAATTTAAAATTTCAAAATTTAAAATTTAAAGATTTCAGAATTAAAATTTAAAATTTCAGGAATTTCAAATTTCAAAATTTAAAATTCCAAAATTTAAAATTTAAAATTTAAAATTAAAATTTAAAATTTAAAATTTAAAATTTAATTAAAATTAAAATTTAAAATTTAAAATTAAAAATTCAAGAATTTCAAAATTAAAATTTAAGGAATTAGAGATTCTAAATTTAAAATTTAAAATTTAAATTTAAAATTTAAAATTTAAAATTTAAAATTTAAGTTAAAATTTAAAATTTCAAATTTAAAATTTAAAATTTAAAATTTACAGAATTTAAAATTTAAGAATTTAAATTTAAAATTTAAGAATTTAAAATTTAAAATTTAAAATTTAAAATTTAAATTTAAAATTTAAAATTTAAATTTAAAATTTAAAATTTAAAATTTAAAATTTAAATTTAAATTTAAATTTAAAATTTAAAATTTAAAATTTAAAATTTAAAATTTCAAATTTAAGAATTTAAAATTTAAAATTTAAAATTTAAAATTTAAAATTTAAAATTTAAATTTAAGAATTTAAAATTTAAAATTTAAATTTAAATTTAAAATTTAGGGTTTAGGGTTAAGGGTTTAGGGTTTAGGGTTTAAGGTTTAAGGTTTAGGGTTTAGGGTTTTAGGGTTTTACAGGGGTTTAGGGTTTAGGGTTTAGGGTTTAGGGTTTGGGAGTTTAAAATTTAAATTTAGGGTTTAAGGTTTGGGGTTTAGGGTTTAGGGTTTAGGGTTTAGGGTTTAGGGTTTAGAGTTTAGGGTTTAGGGTTTAGGGTTTAGGGTTTAGGGTTTAGGGTTTAGGGTTTAGGGTTTAGGGTTTAGGGTTTAGAGTTTAGGGTTTAGGGTTTAGGGTTTGGGGTTTAGGGTTTAGGGTTTTAGGGTTGAGGGTTTAGGGTTTAGGGTTTAGGGTTTGAGGTTTAGGGTTTGGGGTTGGGGTTTAGGGTTTGAGGTTTAGGGTTTAGGGTTTGGGGTTTGGGGTTTGAGGTTTGAGGTTTAGGGTTGGGGTTTAGAGTTTAGGGTTTTAGGGTTTAGGGTTTAGGGTTTAGGGTTTAGGGTTTAGGGTTTAGGGTTTAGGGTTTAGGGTTTAGGGTTTAGGGTTTAAAATTTCAAGGGTTTAAATTTAAAATTTAAAATTTAAAATTTAAAATTTAAAATTTA